>CM053576.1:32453635-32539127 GCA_028646485.1 Cryptoprocta ferox | reverse complement strand
GCCCCTATGCATCAACACTTCTGTATCCATTGGGTAATTCCCCAGCAGTGCTATTGCTGGGTCATAGGGGAGTTCTATTGATAGTTTTTTGAGGAACCTCCACACTGCTTTCCAGAGCGGCTATACCAGTTTACATTCCCACCAACAGTGTAGGAAGGTGCCTGTTTCTCTACATCCTTCTCTTACATTTTCATAAGGATTCTGAAATGGGGGTCCTGTAAGGCATCTTGCAGATACGTTTCTTCTAAAAGAGTTGGTTGAAACATCATAAGCCTTCAAGACAATGTACCCACCATAACTACCCTTATTTCCAGCCTGTTTTTTTTTTTTTTTTGTAGATTTGGTAAATAATAAGTATTCAGTCAGATAAATAGTCTGGGGCAAATACATTAAATTTGATACAACTTAAATATCCTCTTAGAATACTAACTAACAATAATCTTTATCAATTTTATTAACTTAAATAAAAATATGTGCAGAAATCACTCATCCTCTTAAGTGTCAAGTTTGAGAAAACAGGACACTTACAATAAAAGATCTCTGGTTTTTGTTCTGATAGCACTCTCCCAAACTATGTTTCCATAAAAATGATACTTTTTATTGATTCACATAGTAATCTATCTTTCTAATAGCTGAAAATGCTTCAAAAATATTCTTGTTTGTTTCTCAGTTAATCTGTAAGCATCTCAGGAAGTCAGAATTGGCTATTTGAGAACAAC
Organism: Cryptoprocta ferox; assembly: GCA_028646485.1. Classification (NCBI taxonomy): domain Eukaryota; kingdom Metazoa; phylum Chordata; class Mammalia; order Carnivora; family Eupleridae; genus Cryptoprocta; species Cryptoprocta ferox. Next base: position 32,538,408 of record CM053576.1, on the reverse strand, counting down.
CTTCCTGGAAAATAAAGATCCATCTGAAGTTCAAATGCAGTACGAATCACTTGATTATAATTAAATGCAATTCAGTTTAGGAAACCACAGTTGATGACAGAATACACTGTAGGCAACACTTCTATAGGGGGCCCTGGAGATGACACCAGTTCCATCCTCTAGTTCTTGAGTTTTAAAATCTAATTTAAAATGGGGAACATTGCAAAAAGTAAAAGTTTGAGAACATGTTACAATGCTTCTGCTACTGCAAATACGGGAGTATCTAAGAACTGGGCTACCAGGTGTCCCTTACCCTCATGGTCAGATAGCAGTGATGGGAGCCGTCTGGGGTTAGTCTTTTCATATTTAGCTAGAGTATTTTGGATATTTAGCTAGAGTACTTTGGAAAGGTATCCGAAAAGTAGCAATTAGTGATTGACTCAACTCTAAGATCTGTACCGAATTCAGCACAATACTCAGCCTATTTCAAATATTTGATAAACCTTCTGCACATTCCTTATCAAGACCACTAGTGGAAGGAGAGCCTCATATTTTAAAATCGCCTTTACTGGGGTGTCTGGATGGCTCAGTCAGTTTAGCAGCTGGTTTAGTGGCCAGCTCTGGGTTTTGGCTCAGGTCAAGATCTCATGGTTCATGAGTTCAAGCTATGCCCCATGCTCCAAACTGACAGTGCAGAGCCTGCTTGGGATTCTCTCTCTCTCCCTCTCTTTCTCTGCCCCCTCCCCACTCTCTACCCCCACTTGCAGTCACACATGCCCCCCCCAAATAAATAAATAAACTTAAAAAAAATAAAATGCCTTTTCTTATTTACACTGACAACTTGAAAAAAGAAAAGCCCAGACTTTTCACCTGTTCCTTGCTCTTGTTGGTAAGTACAAGTTTTAATAAATCAGATGAACCTGGGAGACCCTCCATATAATGAGGGTTTATTGTGGCAGTATACCCTATCTCTGGCCATGAGAGGAAATCAAGTAATACTTGATATCTAAAAAAAATTTTTTAATATTTATTTATTTTTGAGAGAAAGAGAGAGAGAGACAGAGTATGAGTAGGGAAGGGAGAGAGAGAGAGGGAGGCACAGAATCTGAAGCAGGCTCTAGGCTCTGAGCTGTCAGCACAAAGCCCAATGTGGGGCTCGGATTAACGAACCATGAGATAATGACCTAAACTGAAGTTGGACGCTTAACCTACTGAGCCCACCCAGGTGCCCCATGTAATATTTGATAGGGTAGCACAAGAAATAAATGGAATTTCTTTGGTTACTGAATTTAAACAGATGTAATGCTAAATTAAAATTTGTATCAATTTTTAGAAACCAAATTCATAAATATATAAAAAAATTAAACACTTCTAGAAAATTCCAAGTGATAGCTATGAAAACAAAATACACTTTATGTTTGCATAATTATCTATACAATTTGGTGAAAATCTTTAGTAAACAAATGTTGGAGCTGGAATTTCTCAATTTAATCCAATACACTGGGCAAATTACCTTTTAAAATGTTTACTGATTTTTTTTAAAGTCACAGATGATCACTGTAGAAATTTTAAAAGCTACCAAAATGCATAAGAAAAAATACCCTTCATTATCCCAAAACCTAAAAGTACCATTAACATGCTAATGTGTTCCCTCCATGTTGTTTTTCTTTGCAAAATATAAATAAAAATATAGATCCATTTCATTTTTTAAAAATTAAGGTGAAACTGAGTAACTAAATGGACAACTAGATAGGCAGATACAGACAACAGCCATAATCTTTATAATCTTTATGTATCAGGTGCTGTGCCCTTCATATACGTTACTTCATCAGTCTTTGTGATGACCATATAAGGCAGGCAACAGTGTTATTTCTGCTTTACAAATGAGGAAGCACAAGGTATTAAATATTGGCTATTAAGCTACAAAGTATTCTCTGTTAGACTATAAAATCCTATAATGCAAGGAAAAAAGGGAAAAAGAGATGAACCAAAAAACAGACCTTTAACTACAGAGAACAAATTGATGGTTACCATAGGGGAGGTGGGTAAGGGGATGGGCAAAATAGGTGTAGGGGATTAAGAGTTCACTTACCTTGATGAGCACTGAGTAACATATAGAACTGTTGAGTCCAACTGAAACTAATGTAACACTACACTTTATATACTAGAATTATAATTTTTAGAAAAATCCATTAAAGCAAGACCTGGTTCTTTGCTCATCTCTGACTTCCTACTTTTCTCCTACTGCAGAATTTGATCACGTTACATAGTCAATTAACGTAAACCTGACATAGAAAGAAAAGTCAGTTAGATGAGGAAAACAGTGTTTTCTTGCATGGTAGATGGGATTATTGTTCTCAATTCTTTACCACCGCACAACTGGGGACCTGTGTTGGGGTCCAGTAGGAAGGACATACATCCCTGTCCCACCGACTTTGGGGTAGGTCATGTGACTGGTTTTCACCAATAGAATTTATTGGAAATAGGCATGTTCCAGGCATGACCCAAGGCCTTAAGAGTCAGGGAGGATTGTGCTCATTGTTTTGACTTCCTGTCACTGTCATGGAAGAGGAGCCTCAGGTAGGTAAGTGTTCCATCAGAGAGATTATAGAGACCAGAAGGGATCATCAGAACCCAATGTTGAGTGAAAAAAAGCCAGATACGAAAATGTATAACAGTATAAATTTATTTCTATAAAATTATAGTTTTTATTAATCAAAGTGTATTAAATCAGATTCAAGGGGTAGATCCCTTACCCCATCCTTCCTGTCCCATTACTTTGTTCTATTCATCTTCATAGTACCATCATTCTCTTAATTGATTTTATTCATTTGTTCACTTATCTATTGTCACCTCTTGTCAACCACTAGTCTTAATAGAATATAAGTTCCATATAAGTAGCATCTTCGTCTATCCTCACAGATGTCAAGATTGGTTCAAGGGTGCAGTATTTGTAGACCTCTCTGATTGTTAATGTAAATTTATCTGGAATGGGGATGTAAGTCAACCATTAAAAGGTTTATAGCACAGCAAGTTCCAGTTATGGTCTTTAATTCTTTCAGGATCTTATACATGTAAAGAGTGTGATGGGCAGGTGCACACCCTCAGAGGAAAGTCCTTTCCTTGCCAGTTTAAAACCCCACCAATATGTATTTCTTCTACCCCAGGTCCAGTTTCATGTCCATTGGGTTCTCACATGTCAGCTCAGGTAGTTGGAACTACATGGTATAAGTGGATAAGGGTATGATCTCCCAAATTGATCTATAACCTCCTAGAGTAGAATGCTACTTGTTTCTGAAATTTTTAAGTTTCAAAGCTCATTATATAAAATGCTGAAAATTATATTTATTTAATAGAAAATCAACTGTACTTTGGATTCTGGAGTCCTTATTCAAACAGAACATATATGATTGGCATTAATAATGAAATTACATGGTTATTAACAGCAGAAAGATAATTATTATGACTGTTACTAGGTATATATAGTTTTCAAGTATGCTGAACAGGTAGGGATACGTGTGTGGCCTGGGCAGTAATTTTTTCAGTTGCCACACTGGGTAGTAGTGTAGCTAGAAATAAAGTCTAAAACAGTTGATTTCTTTACAAGTGTGATTTCAGCTACTTAGATTAAAATGCTAATATGCTTAAAGGTGTAAACTTTTCCAAAATTAAGAATCATTGTACTAATATGCCTGTACTACAATCTACTACCTACAGATTTACACTACAGACACTTGACTTTAAAATCAAGCACCATAATACATCAAAGCGTCTTCTATATATTATAAGAAAATTTGGTAAGAGAAGTATAATACTTATGTCATTGTAATCTTTAAAAGAATATAAATTTCCTTCACAATATATACAAATATCAAATCATTATGCTGTACACCTGGAACTAATATAATATTGGCAGTTATACCTCAATAAAAATTAAAAAATAAAATAAATAAACTTCTAAAATGGAATATTTTCACAGGAGCTATATTAATTTTCTGTCAATAGATTTACAAAAAGTTGCAAACATGGTAGAGAGAATTCTCCTACACCCCACATCCAGTTTCCTCAGCCGTTACTATCCTGTATATCTAAAACACTTGTTTCAACTAAAGAACAAATAAGGATATATTATTTTGGGCAAATGTCCGTACCTTATTAATATTTAATTAATTTTAACCTAATATCCTTTTATGTTCCAGAATCCCTTCATGGAAATTACATTACATATAGTCTTTGTGTCTTGTTAGTGTACTCCATACTATGAATGTTTCTTATACTTTTCTTGCTTTTGATGGCCCTAACAGAGAGTTTAGAGAAGTACTCTTCAGGCATTTTGTGAAATATCCCTTAATTTGGGTTTGTTTGATGATTTTCTCATGACCATACTGGAATCATCAATTTGGGGTAGGAAGACCACAAGCTCAGTGTGATCTTCATGACATTATATAACGGTTACTTACCATCATCATGAGTTAATACTGACATGTTGATCTTGATCACCTGACTGAGGTGTGGTTATCAGATTTCCCCACTGTAAAGTTACTCTATCTCCCCCTTTACATAATGTTCTCTTTATTTTTTTTATTGTTTTTAGAATCTTTTTGACATTTATTTATTTTTGAGAGATGGAGAGAGACAGAGCTTGAATGAGGGATGAACAGAGAGAGAGGGAGACACAGAATCTGAAGCAGGCTCCAGGCTCTGAGCTGTCTGCACAGAGCCTGACATGGGGCTCAAACTCACAAACCATGAGATCATGACCTGAGCCAAAGTCAGATGCTTAACCAACTGGGCCACCCAGGCACCCCCATGATATTCTCTTCAAAAGGCAGTCACTACATGAAGCCCATAATTAAAGGCTGGAGTTATGATCTACCCTATTGAGGAGGTATTATCTACATAAATTATTTGGAATTCTTCTGTATGGGAGATTTGTCCGATTTCTAAAATTTATTCAATCATTTAATTTTGTCAATGTGGATTCATGGATATTTATTTTATACTTTGGATTATACATACAATATTACATTGTTTATTTTGTTTTTCAAATGGTTCCAGCATAGCCATTGAAAGCTCTTTCAATTGGCTCCAGTATATCTTTGATATAACCTCAGTTTTATGTTTTTTGAGTACTTCCTTACTAGTCTGGAACTACAAAAGGATCCAAGCTCACCTTGTTAATTTCCTGCCACAACCTAGAATCAGCCATTTCTCCAAGGACTCCTGGTTCCTTTTATTGGAGAATGGTATTAGAAATCAAGATCTGGGCACTGGATGTGTTTATTGCTAGGCAGGTGTTGTTGCTTCCAGGTTCTGTTAGTGGGCTGGGAATATATGTGTGTATACCAACCTGTGTGTGCATACATATCTACAATTACTTCTCTGTTTCTCCACCTGTATCTATATTAAGCTAACCGTGGTTCACACTGATGTCTCATTCTAGCATTCCATGATATTCCAGATTTTACTCCTTGGTTATCTGTAATAAATAAAATATCAGGAGGCTATGGACTGAAAGTTGAGAAAATGACTTTATTAGAGCCAGAGAAGCTTAGAAATATGTAAATATCAGTATAATTTTTCCCACTCTGAAACATCACATCATCTATTCCCACAATGCAACACCATATCTAACAATTCATTAAAACATCCCTAATAAGTGGATTTTAAAATAAGGAATAGCCCAGCCAAGAGGACCCCTCATATAAAACTGCTCCAACTCTTGCTTTTCTCAGGAACTCACTGTGAAGTTGGTACAACCAAAGAACAGAATTTGAGCAGCCTTACTCTGCATTTTCTCTACTTTCCAGTGCTTCCTCCATGAGTTTTCTTTCTGAAAAGACTTATGGTTTGGTATGTTCTTGTGTAGGGGGAAGACCTTTTCCTAGTTGGAATACTGGAAGGCAAACATCTAACCATCTGACTCAGAAAGATGAATAAGCCCGGGTCTCCATTAACAAGGAGATAAAACATTGTGCCTCACAAGACTTTTGTTGCTTCTCAAGACATAAAACTCATCCTGAAATTATTGTGTTGAAGACACTTAATATAAGGCCACTTTCCCCTGAATGTGTATGCACGCTGTTTCATGACTGTGGCTGTCACTGGAGATATTAACTGCCTTGTCCCCCCAGATTTTCTTAAAGTTAGGCCAATACCTTACCACTAGGGAAGTTGAATGGATTATGTTTTCATTTAAAAACATTTGAGTTTACTAAAGAAAGAAAGAAGCAACTGTTACCACCATGTTCCTCACTGACTTAAAACTGCACTATTAGGAATTTTAGGTTACTCCATTTACTCCATATTTTTCCTTCTTAAAGCAATAGAACAGACAAAAACAAATAAGGTGAATTTGCAACAACATGGAGGAACTTTGAGAACATTATGCTGAGAGAAATCGGTCAGTAGAGAAAAGACAAATACTGTATGATCCCACTTACATGTGGACTATTAAAAACAAACAAAAACAAAAAACAAGCCTATAGATACAGAGAACAGAATGGTGGTTGCCAGAAAGGAGGGGAGTAGAAGAAGAGTAGGTGAAATGGGTGAAAGGAATCAAAAGGTATAGACTTATAGTTGTAAAAAAGTACTGGGATATATGTACTGGATGGTGACTACAGTTAATTGTATCGTATTACATATCTGGAAGTTGCTAAGAGAGTAGATATTAGAAGTTCTCATCATAAGGAAAAAAAATTCTGTAACTGTGTCTGGTGATGGATGTTACCTAGACTTTTTGTCGGAACCATTTCACAACATATACAAATATTGAATTGCTATATTGTACACCTGAAAGTAATATAATGGTGTATGTCAATTGCACTTTAATAAAAAAAGAATAAATAAGGTAAATCTGTAACTCATGCTTCAGAGTGGAAGAGACTTGATTTGAGGCTCCAAATCCTCCATCACTCTTACAGGCAGTGACGTGTTGGTAAATGTTAACAAGCAGCCATGAAAAAAAAGAAAAAAGAACCCTCATTAGTAGTGTTTGCCAATTTCAGTGGTGTACATACTCCCATGGTCAAATTCAAGCTACCAACATGATATCACTGAGCACAGATTTGGGCAGAGATATGAGGCAGTACATCATTATATAGCATTTCTGCCATTCAGATATGATCATTGTAAATGACCTTGAGAACACAGATAATAATAAAAATAATCAGGAAGCAATGGGTTTTAGTAAAACTACCATTTTTTTCTCAATGAAATGCATTTAGTTTTCAGTTTATGTAATTTAACAGTTGTGTTTAACCACTGGCGTGAGTTAGTAAAAGCCAACTCAAAAATACTAAGTACAGAGAATGTTTTTGGTTATTTTACAGTCCAAGTTCCAAAAGGCTTTGATTGTGGTGGAAGCAATCAGCTTCTGGGAAAGTGGAAGTAGATGGATTGCAAAAAGGGCCAAAATTCTCCACCCTCCCTATAGATACAACATTTTGCAATAGGACTTTGTAGCTCCTTTTGCAAATAATCTGCAGATAGTCTGTTTCCCCAGCTTTGAATCTCAGCTTGACCATGAGACTGGCTGTAGGCTAATGAAAGTGGCATAACTGATGGAATGCCTGTTTGGAATCTAGACCTCCAGAGTCCCTGTGTGCTTACAGTCCCTCTCCCCTTTACTCTCCTGCTTTCACCTTGAGAATACTCCCAGTCCCCAGTTCTCATATAAGAACACGCCCAGGCTAGACTGACTTTGAGGGAATGGTATGTAAGACATACAGAGAAGGGTGGGTTAGACCAGCTCTGCCTACAGCCAAGTGAGTCCAAAACATGTGAGAGAACCAACTCAAAATCAGCAGAGCCATTTTGCCAACCCACAGCTGACCACAGGCAGGTAAGAGAAGCCGCCTAAACAGAAGAACCACAGAACTGATCTGCAGATTCACCAGCAGTAACGAAATGTGTCCTGTTTTATGACCCTGTGTTTTGGGAGGTTTGGTGGATCTTGAGGATAAAACTGATTTCTGCCTTCTGTATCGAGACCAGAGCAAAAAAGAATAAGCATTTGAACATTGCTACATGCAAGTAAAGGGCTCCTGAAAGTATCAGAGGAAATTGTGCTGGCAGGTAAAAATTAAGGGTTGAGAAAAAGATACTGCTGTTTTTGCTCATCTGGCCACATGTGTCATTCAAGAACTGTAGTCTGTATATGGTTTAGATCCCAAGCTCTAGTTATAATCGGCAAGAATTCTACTTTGAATGTTAGAATCATATTTCCAAAATATTCTTACCTGTGCTATGGGTTCAATACCTGTGAATATATCTTGAGAAGAAATAAAACTTGTTTAAAAAAAAAAAACACCACTAGCAAATACTAATATTTCTGCATGATTAAAAGGATCCTTGCATTTTTAAATTTAGAATCTTGAAATCATAGAATGGTACCCCAGCCACCATATCAGGTTGCCAGTTGAAGTATGCAGTATTGTCTCAAAATGTATCATTTTCCTCAGTAATAGTAAAAATGATATAACAGGAGCACCTTGGTGGCTTAGTCGGTTAAGCGTCTGACTCTTAATTTCGGCTCAGGTCATGATCTCACAGTTCATGGGTTCAAGCCCTGCATTGGGCTCTGTGCTGACAGCCAGAGCCTACTTGAGATTCTCTCTCTCCTTCTCTCTCTGCTCCTCCCCACCTCTTTCAAAATAAATAAACATTTAAAAAATTTAAATGATAAAACAGACAGGGAAATATTTCACCCATACTTTTTTAGTGCAATAAGTATTTTAAATAGTATAACTAATATAATCTTATTTATGGAATACAGATTTTCTTGCCCTGAGGAATATTCAAAAGGAGAGCAAACTAAATGACAAGGAATTTTAATTTACCCCAAGGAAGAAGATTAAACGGCCTAAGCTTTAAAATAAAGAGTGCGATGGGAAAGAAATTCACATAGCTAAAGGCAAAATCCTGGGGTATTCAAGGTCCCTTCCATGACTGAGCCTTTGTGGATCCTTACAGAATTGCTAGGGCATCTTTCTGGAAAACACAAAGTACCTTTCTAGCCCAGAACAGAAGTGAGAAGGCTTTATTACCAAGAGGAACAGGTGCTGTGACGAAGGTTTAGAGTCATGTAATAAACCTAAGATAGAATAGAAATTTATGTCATAGAACTTTAGAGTTTCCCAAGGAACTTGATATCCTATTTCTCAGAGGAGTAAGGGGAAAAGAGAGGAAGGAAAGGGAATGCAAAATAAGCTTGAGAATTGTCCCTTTTATCTTCTATGCTAGGTACTTCTTAATTCTTAAAAAATTTTAAATATTTATTTATTTTGAGAGAGAGAGAGAGAGAATGAATGTGAGCAAGGGGAGGGGCAGAGGGATTGAGAGAGAATCCCAAGCAGGTTTCGCACTGTCAGCATGGAGCCTGACTCTGGGCTCCATCTTACGACTGTGAGATCATGACCTGAGCCAATATCAAGAGTTGGATGCTTAACCGAACGAGCCAACCAGGCACCCCTTAATTTTTAAAAAAAATTTAAATCATCACCAGGAGATGTGTTGTACACAGAGAAGTGCAAACCATTTGACATACCAGGCAAAATTGAGATTGGTTAAAACCAGTCTGAGGACAGAAAGAACCTAGGAATTTTGTGAAGCAAATCTTAATTGTACACAATAGGAAATTGAGGACAACCAGCTTTGCACTCACAAATATGCAGCTATTTGGCCAAAACCCTGAAACAAAAACTTAGGTCAGTTAACTCAGCATGGCGTATTCTTTCCAAAATGTCACAAAACTCATTGCTTTTAATGAAGGCCAACAGGCAGTATCCCTTAAATTAAACTTGTCTACAAAGAAAAGATTTTATTCTTGCTACAAAATTAATGTCAATTTTTTCACTTATTAAACATACATAAAAGGAGACAATTTCTGTCTATACATAAACACTGAGAGCCCCACAAAATGCCTGACTTATAACTCAAAGTCTAGAATAGATTTTGAACAATCATTGAAATTATAGACAGTCCTACTATGCTTAGTTAATGAGAAAGAAATGGTCCTAATTTCTGATGGAATGGACACTTAAATTTCAAGTCAAAATGTGTATAAATGAGTTACTAGTGTCCCATTCCCATGTAGGTGCAGTCTCCAAATAATATTGAATGTCCATGCACAAGATTATCCTAGGTGCTAGATAAAATCAAGCTTCAAAAATAAGCCTAGATTGGTTGCTGGCATCTGGAACAGTCACCTGAGCAATGCACTTCCTGTCTCATTTCTGAACAGCTATCAAGATTCCATTTACATACTACCTTTGTATGAAGCCGGGCATATTCCTGCCATCCCAGCTCCTAGTCCATGGGGCAAAATTAAAATCTTCTTATTCCCAAGCATTTCCTTTGCATCCCAATTGTATCATTTATCACATTTGACTGTGAATTATAGACATCTGCATAATTTCTGTTGCTTTCCTATTTCAAGTATAAGCACTATGAGAGCAAGGACTTGTGAGAACAAGGACTTGTTTTTATTTCTTTTTACATCATTTGGACAAAACCCAGGGATTTTCCTGTGGGAGATGTTCAATAATTTTGTGAAATTAAATAGTTCTAATTCACAAAGAGTTCAGAATTGAATAAATGACATCATATACAATACTGATTAATTTTTGCCCAACCACAAAGGGATGAGAATTTTACCAAATCATCAAAATACATAAACTTAAGTTCAAAGAGAAAAAGGTATAAAATTTAGAGGCAAAGAGGCAATACTATCATTTGTTATGAAGGGCAAGGTTACATACTTGGTAGGATGAAGAAAATCAACTGAAAAATATTACAAAGAAATTCAGTGAAGTTCCTAAATATACAATAAGAAATCAAAAATTGGTTTTCCTTTATTAAATACAAGGCACTTTGAAATGTACATGAAATTTTTATCTAGGACTGCATCAAAGTGATGGACTATCCAGGTAAACTTAACTTTAAGTGTGTAAGATCTACATGATGAAAATTTTGAAACATTAGGAGGGTATATAAAAACAACCTGGATACATATAAAAACATACTCTCTATTAAGCATGGAAATACCTTGTATGCCAAACATACGAACTGTCACCATATTAATCTAGACATTTAGAGTAACATCAATAAAAAATCAACAGAATTTTTAGAAAAATAACATAAATATATTATAATAAAATAGAAATTGATTCTCAAATTCATATGAAAGTATAAATAAATGAAAAGAAAAAACTAATGAAGTAGGATTATCTCTACCCAATAATAATATATATTATAAAGCTATTATAACTAGTTTAAAAATATATAGAAAGGTCTAAGCTACATAGGAAAGAATGGAAATACAGAGGAAATTTCAGTATGTAATCAAAATAGCACTTCAAATCAGTGACAAACAAGATGGATTATGCCGTAATTAATGTTGGACAGCTGGGCCACCATCTAGAGTCAAATAAAACTAATTTGGTAGTAGACATTACCAGTGCACTAATATTTGGTTCCACTTTCTTCCCTGAGCATGTTGAAGACCATATTTCCCAGCACCCCTTGCAACTGGATGGGGCATATGACTAGATTTGGCCAATGAAATGTGAACAGAAGAAATAATGTGTCACTTCCATGCTGATGCATTGAAAAATCCCTGTTGGTTAAACAGCTGTTGGTTCTTTTCTCCTGCCACAGCAAATGTAAAGGTCTCTTACTGGGATGGCAGAACCCATGTTAAAATTAGCCTATATTGCTGAGAGAACTTGAAACTTTTTTCAAACCCTCGGCTGGCTGAACAAGAAAAAACCTTTTGATGTGTTATTCCACCAACATTGAGAGTTTTGGTCATCATGGACTGCCTTACTCTATCTTAATAAAGATCCCTTTGTTACTGTCATAAAATAAGATCCAGATGGCTCAAAGATACAATCATAACAATTAAAACATAAAACAACTGGAAGAAATCACAAAATTATCTTTATTATTTTAGAATGGATAGGTCTTCTAAGCAGCACTCCAAATTAAAAACTCATAATGAAAAAGATGAATAAATTTGGCTACCAAAAAACTCTGAAAAACAAAAACTCCACAAAATCAAATAAAACCAAAAAGCTGTAGATAACACATGATGCACAGGTGTTAATGTAGCAAAGTACCTTATGAAACAAAAAGAAAAAGTACCACAGTCCTTTGGAAAATGGGCAAAGGATATGGTTGGAAAGATAAATATATTGCACAGGAGAAAATGTTCCTCTCTACTCATAACTAAAGAAATAAAAATTTAAATAATAAAGATGAAAAAATAAATTTTTCATCTATTGCACTTATAAAAGTCAAAAAATAGTTAATGAAACATGATGTTGGTAAGAGTGTCAACAAACAGGTGATTTTAATGCTACTGCTGAAAGTATAAATTGATACAACCTCTTTGCAGAGCAATTTGGTAATATATTTCAAAACTTAAAATGGAAATGCATTTGGATACAGGAATTTCAGTCATAGGAAATTCAAATATACCCATATTATACCCAAAGATATATGTAGTAAATATATACTGAAGCATTGTTTGGAGCAGCAAAACTAGAAACAACGAAATACCTGTTAAAAGAGGCAGCTCAATGGATAAATTTTGGTGCATCTATAAAATCGAACAGTCTACAGTCTCCAAAAAAAGAATGAAGTATATATAGTCAGAAAGGGACAAATATCATATGTTTTCAGTCATATGTAGATCTTGAGAAACTTAACAGAAGACCATGGTGGAAGGGAAGGGGAAAAATTGTTACAAATAGAGAGGGAGCGAAGCAAATCTTAAGAGACTCTTAAACACAGAGAACAAATTGATGGTGGATTGGGGGGGCCAAGGAGAGGGGAAAATGGGTGATGGACATGAAGGAGAGCACTTGCTGGGATGAGCACCGCGTGTCATATGTAAGCAATGAATCACGGGAATCTACCCCAAATACCAAGAGCACACTTTACACACTGTATGTTAGCCAATTTGACAATAAATTATATATATATATATATAAAGAATGATGTGGGTATGTGTGTGCTAATATAGTGCAATTTGAGGCATATTGCTGATTAAATAGCATTTGATAGTATGTCATTATTTGTGTACAACTAAAAAAATTTAATGGGCTGGTATATGCATAAGTTTCTAGGGAAATAAAAATTGGAATATGGAATAGGAATAGAATAGGACTATGAATTACTGCCTCTGGGAATGAAACAGAAAAAAATGAAGGTGGGAGAGTATACTTTTAATGATAACCTTAACACTGCTAGAATTTATTTTTTAGTAGATGCATGAATTACTTTTTTTTCAAAAAATAAAACACTTTAAATACATTAAGCCAGCCCAATTCCACTGCTCCCCAAATGGCTAATATCATCTGAATTTTTCACATCCCTAAGGTCATAAAATGGCAAAAATGGTTATGTTCCTGGTAATCACTGTCAAAGAAATTTCTGTCTCAAAGAGGAGTATAGACAGATCGCAGACAGTTGCTACTCCCGACATTCATTTAAAAGAAAACTTACTCAACTCGGTACCTCATCCTAGCAGTCAGGAAGCGAAACTGGCAGCTCTCACCTTCCTTAGATAAAAATCCCATCAGGCAATGTGACATTCTCACCCACATAATGCAGCGAAGGTACTTCCCTGCCACCACAAGCAGCTGAGAATGTAAGAAAACTTCTGACATTATGCAAGATTTCCCTCCCATAAAATTGATAGACTTAAAAAGCACAGGGCAGATGCGGCATTAATGTGCTCCCACGTATTTTATGGCTATTTAAAGGGCCTGTTAACATGAATAATGCACAGGAGTTATTTTTACATGAAATGTGCTCAGAAATTATAGAATGAACAACTCGATGATGGAATAGATTTCTAAGAACCAATTTATAAGATAGACAGAGTAGCCACAAGTGTTCTTTCCTTATTTTCATTTTTGAGAGAAAGAGCAGGCGCGGGGGTGGAGGGCAGAGGAAGAAAGAGAGCGAGAATCTCAAACAGGCTACAAGCCCAGATGGAGCCCAGCAGGGGGCTTGATCACAGGACCCCAGATTCATGACTTGAGCCAAATCAAGTGTCAGACACTTAACAGACTGAGCCATACAGGTGCCCCTCTTTTCTTAAAATTTTTATTTCCTGAAACTTGTGATTAAACTTATAAGAGAATTTCAGTTGTTTGACTGATAATGATTTTGTTTTCTATTTTCTAATAGAAATATTTTTCTATTAGATCTAATAGATCTATTTTTAAAATTGAAATTAAAAAAAATTGAACTTTTTTTAAAATTAGAAAATGGCATGAAGTGGATATATATATATATATATATATATATATATATATAAAACAAACCAAAATTGCCTTAGGGTAAAATATTTTCCAGGGGGAGTGGCTGTTAAGAGAAAAGGAAAGAATAGTACTGAAAACGAAATTTGGTAAATCTAATGGGTTAATAAAAACTTAATTCTGTGATTTTGGGGGTTTTTGGGGTTTTTTTTTTTTTTTGGTTATTCTGGAGTAAAAATCCATTTTCCCTTATAGAACTTGAATTTAAAGTGTTCTAATATACATTAATAGCCACACTAAACAAAGAAATAGAATATATAGGCTAGAAATAGACCCAGGTACATAGGAAAAGACTGTATATGAAAAAAGGTAGTGTCTTCACTCTCTAGAGCAAGAGGTGGACTTTTAAATAAATTGTGCAAAAGATGGACTTCTTATATAAATGGTGTTGGTACAACTGGATAGGGTGTTGAAAATGGGTTCAATTGCAATTTTAAATAAATGAAATTAGAACACTTAGATACTAGATTAGGACAAAAGACAGACTTCAAAAAAAAAGTATTGAAACCAAAGGGTATCAAGTAAGAAAAAGATAAAATGAGATCCATACCTTACAATATACAACATAAGAAAGCCCAGATGATCATAAAACCATACTTGAGAAAAACTGTGAGTGAATTTCTTTATAAACTAGATATGGAAAAGACTTTCTGTGACTCAGCATACAAAGGCAATAGAAAAACATATGAATACATTGACCACATAAAAATACAAACAAAAGCTTCCATAGCAAAGAACACTATAAGGAAATTCAAAAGGCAAAAGACAACCCGGGAGCATATTTTCTGTGATAAAGAACTAATTCTCCTAAAAAGCTCTAAAAACATTAAGGAGGGAAAAAAGACCAAATACCAGAATGAAAAATGTGCAACATACATGAGCCAAAATTCATAGAAAAAACTATAAATATATATACATATTTTCTCTTAAACTATGAAAGGATGCTTAATTTCATGCATAGTAAGAGAGATGCAAGTTAAAACCATATTCATAGCATTTCTTACCAAACTGACAAAAATAAAAAAAGTTGACAATCCATTAGGTGGTAAGGCTGGGGGCAAAGGCGCCAAAATCATGTATATATTTTGCAAGGGGAATAGAAAATGATCAAAAAGAGGCAAAACAGAGTAAAGTACCTATAAAAGAGAAATGAACAATTTACCCTAATTTAGAAATTAGGAATTTAGCCTAAAATTGGACCTCTGTGGGGTAGGGCAAGGCATGCATAAAGTTTGGTTTTGTTTGTTTTTTAAATTCAGCCTCACACAACACAGCACAATATTGGAAACCACCTAAATGTTTGTGCACAAGAGACTGACTGAACAAAGTACAGGACCCTATGCAGGAGAATAATGGGCAGCTGTATAATGAAAAAGATCCCCAGGCCAGTATGGAGTGGTTTTGAGGCTATGCAAAATGAGAAAAGGCAAGCTATAGCAACATATAGAGAGAATGCTACATTTTGTGTATTATAGGGATGTTTTATATCTATTTTGAAAAAGTGGCATCTCAGATTACTGAGAAAAATTGAGATGAGGGGACTAGATAGCTCTGTGTGTGTGTGTGTGCGCGCGCGCCTGCCTGTGGGTATACTCATTTTTGCAAACAGAAACACAGGAAGGAAATAACCCTCAGGTGGGTAGGAATGGATGAAAGGGATATGGATGGCATTGAGCCTTCTATGAGTATTTGTATATACTATATGTATAACTTTGGATTTTGAACCACATAAATATTTTACTTTTTCAAAATGTAAACTTAAAAAGGATGAGGAACAGTAATCTCTAAAATTGAATATAACTATAAATAAAGGAATCTAATTATAGAGCAAATTAGTATAGCTCTACAGAAAAGAATTAATTTTAATAAATGTGGGACCTATATTCTGAATGAGAAATGTTCTAAGAAATAAAGAGAATTGCAAAGAAATGTTGAATTTTCACTACTTAGATTTGTTATTAGTGACACTACTATTTTTATTTTGGAATTATTTTGTGTAGGCTGTAACAAAGAAGTACATGTATTAAAGAAGTAAGGAAACAGAACTGCTACCATGAGAATAAAGAAATACCTATATGGGGGGGCCTGAGTGGCTTAGTAGGTTGACAGTTCGACTTTGGCTCAGCTCATGATCTCTTGGTTGGTGAGTTCGAGCTGGCATTGGGCAAGCTGCTGTCAGCACGGAGCCTGCTTTGGATCCTCTGTCCCCTTCTCTCTGTCCCTCCCCCGCTCACTCTTTCTCTCTCAAAAATGAAGAAAGATTTAAAAAAAGAAAAAGAAAAAATACCTACATGGAAGAAGAGAAAATGAGGAAGAACCCTATAAAAATGGATTAAATTGAATGTATTTAGACAGGTAATCCCACTGCCAGGACTATAATTTAAGGAAATAACAAAGAAGAAAAATGGTAAATAAAGGCAGTTTTTTGCTTCAGGGTTACTTATAATAGCAAAAGTAAAATGAGAATTGTGTCACTATTCCACAGTAAGTGGATGGTAAATAGTTAATATAATTTCAAATCAATTGATTATTAGTTTGGCAAAAACTGATGAATATGAAAAATATTTAACATCATGGCTCTGCTTAAGGTATCATGTTAAATAAAAGAACTTTAAATATGTCATGTATGCAAATGTGTAGATGTATAGTTTGCTCTCTTGGAAGATAAACACATGACTGGGGTTTTCTTTTGTATATCTGTAATTATTCAAGCTCTAAGGCAATTTATTTAGTATCCAATTTTTTCAAAAATATTTTTGTAGTAGCTTCAGATGCTACCAACATTAATGACAGAATGACCTTCCATCACTCTCTCCACCTTGTTCTTAACTGTTCTTTGTGCAAGCTCCCATTTTTGGTGACAGAGCCTTTATTAAGGCAATAATTCAAGACTGGCCCCCAAAATAATTGGTTTTCTCTTCTCAGTCATACAGCCAAAAGGATTTATTTAGAGCCAAAGATGCATAATTCTAGTGTTCCAATGTAGTGCTAGAATTAATAGTGTGTGAAATTTTTGCCACATGCAACTAATACCAACTAATGCTATTAAAGCAGTTGTGGTGTCAAGATTAAGAGAAATATTTTGAATGGACTTGGATTCACCAAAGTCTGAATTTCTGCCCTTGAGGTCACAACGCCACACCTTATTAATTGTGGCAAAGATTCCATCAACACAGTCAGATGACACTCCTAAATTTCCTGCTTTCCTCTGCCTCTGGAACTATATGGTTTTAGATACATGATTTATTGTCAGAGAAGCTAGCTCAGCTTACAAAGGCATGATTCAGCTCCATATATTAATTTTCTCTTACAACTTCATGGTTTCTCAATTCATCTTGAATTGAACATGAATATTGGCAAATTAAAAGCAGAACATTTAAGAACATGATTAAAGGAAGGTTGATGAATGTCTAGTTACTTGGAGCATTTCTAAGAATTTACTTAAAGAATTTAGAACAATGTAACACAGTTAAGTATCAGGGGAAATACTGACAGAGCAGAGAATCTATCTATTATGACTTTTTGTAATTTACACACTAGAATAATAATTTACTTTGGGTTTTTTTTGTAAGAATGGAAAAAATAAGGGCTCTAGTAAAACTTCTGCAGTATTTCAAATGCTCTACAGTATCCTTGAAGTAAATTATTGACTTAAGATTTATCAACTGGAACCACGAAATTTTGAGCAGCTAGCCATAAAATTAAATATTGAGTCCAGTTGCTCTCACACAATTTATTCAACATACTTTCCAAAGGTTTTATCAACTACTACCTCATATAAAATACCTATTTTTCTTTTAGACATTCTAAGATATATTCTTTTCCAATGTTATGCACTAATTTATTTGAAGCATTATTGACTTTAAAATTATGTAAACAAAAATTTTATTTGCACTATTCAGTTAGTCCACAGTCCTAGGTATATATGTGGGACAGAATTAATATAAGATCTTAAATTAATTTTACTTAGATTTTCATCTGGTATTCACATATGTAAGTAAAATTATGGAGATAGTGCCTCTTAATAATCTTTAATCTTCAAATAAAATTGCACAAATGGAAAATGATTACTATAGAATTATGTTTTCAGACTCCCCCCAAATAAATAAATCTCTCTCACTAACCTCTGTTTTTGACAGTAAGATTTACCTATGGCAAAAATAATCAAGTGAGTAATTAATTTCCCAGATCATCTGTGTGTGTTCCAATACATAAAAAAAACTTCTTTCTTAAGGGGCACCAGGGTAGCTCAGTTAGTCAAGCGTCTGACTCCGGCTTATGTCTTGGTCTTGCAGTTTGCGAGTTCTGCCCAGTGTAGGGCTCTGTGCTGACAGCTCAGAGCCTGGAGCTTGCTTCGGATTTTGTGTCCCCCTCTCTTTGCCCCTCCCCCACTTGTGTTCTCTCTTTCTCTCTCTCTCTCAAAAATAAATAAAATAAAACTTAAAAACTTTTTTAAGTCTTATTAAATTCACACTAACATATTATAAAAATGAAGGCAAATGTAATTCATATACAGATACCAAATGACTTGTTTATTTATCTTCAAATAAAGACAGTGAAATTTAATTTTTAATTAACATTCATAAGAAGAAAAATTATGTTTGGCAAGTATTTTTAATCAGGTATTACAAATCCCAGTAAGGAATTGCTTAATGTAAAATTTAAACATTACCTTAGTATTCTTACAATATGAATAATGAACAAAGCTCTTTTTAAAAAAGTGCTGTTCAAGATATCATTAAAAATGAAAACTTGGCCAGAGAGTGAGAAGCCTAGATAAGATAGATGGCAAATGTAAATATCTAAGAGAAAAAACTAACACTATGGTCGATGCAGCAATGTATCTAATTTGTCAAATAATGACACCGATTGCAAGTGTATTAAAGGTATGAACTCGTGACTTCTAGTTTCAGAGAAAACACTCGTACCATGCACATAGCCAGGACTATGTATTATGGCCAATCATCCTCACAAAAGCTCTAAGAAATAGTATTATGAACTTCATTTTATAGATGAGAAAATCTAGATATGACGAAATGAAGCCATCAACTGGGATTACAAAGATAACATTGGTGGAGCCTCTTAACCACTGCTGTCCCCTCTACATGAGGGGACAGAGTTCAAGTCTCACTTTCAAAACCTTAAGTCAACTCATGGAAACACATCTCTATAGGGAATCAGAAAGAAGCTACAGCTTTTGAAAATTGTTGCTCCCTGAGTAACTTTTAACCACTTTCAATTTAACCTCAACTCGCGCTTTATCTCAACTCAAGATTCTTCCAAGAAAACCATGTGGCATCAATTTTACACAAGTGAGAATATGGAAACCACAGGAAACTGGTCCCCAGAAAGAATTCAGTGGACCTGGAATTATACCATACTAATATGCCATGCATTAAGCTGGCCAAAATGCCAAACTACATTCCAGCTACTGTGGAAACAAATTAAATGATATACTAAATTGAATGATATACTAAATGATATACTAAAAATGCTGATGGCTTTCTGTCAAAGCTAAGGTCTAAATCGAAGACAAGACAAAGGGGACTAAAGCTAATACAGTTTAAAATTAATAACAAATCTATGATGGAACACAGGATGAACCTGTCATATATTACCAATGGATTTTTACATGAATAAAGACCTTTCTGGTTTAGATCACCAAGAACCTGGTCTTTGAACACCTTTAATCAGGTATCTGCACTATTGTGGGAATAAGCATCACCCTTAAACTGGCGTTCCAATCCCAGTATGGATGTGATAGACTTCATAAGAACCAACTACAGAAACATTTAGAAACATTTACCAAAGTGATTCAGCAGAACGTTAATCCTGTGAGATGCTTGACAAAGAGGCCCATTGTCCAAAAAAAAAAAAAAAAAAAAAAAAAAAAAAGGAAAATGGCCCCAATCCATGTCCAACACATCAGTCTATGAGGAGTTCTGTTAAAACAAACAAACAAACAAACAAAAAAAAACCCTACCATCTTCCCAACATATTTGACCAGACAACACTTTTATCTCAAAACACCTGTTAGTATTCCAAGGACTTCAGTTGGAGAAATGTTAAATTACTATTTTTAAAAAGTATTCTCTGTTCCTGAGAGAGAATAAAGTGACCCTTCACAGGATTATGCTCATTTATGGTTAACAGTGATCAGCAAATTCTTCCAGCACCACTGGTCTTAACCCGAAATCGGTAATACCTGTATACAAATTGAAATGTCAAGAAACATCTGAATGATGAAGTACCAAAAGGCACAGATAAAATGTCTTGGTGAGTAAAGCTGAAAGGTGAATTTGACCTCTTAGACCCAGTGATCCTGTTCACAGTTAAACACCAACAAATATTCTGCTCAGTTCGGTTAATCCATCTCCTAGAAATCTCTATGCACATTAATTTCAGCAGTCTTATAAAATTTCATTTCTGCCATTAACAAAGATATGTAAAGAAGCAAATATTTTACTACATGATTTTCACTTTTAATTGCCACTTTTTTAGTAAGATCAATACTATTTCTTCGGGTTCTTGAAATTTCACATTTTAGACAGCTACGAATGTTGTGTTCACATTCAGAAAAGGGAACAAAAACTATAGTGCAAGTATTCTTTCATCCCTGAACATACCTACTTTGTGTCAGGTAACATACCCAAAGCGTGCAATGTAGGATTTCATGTTTTTATGGTAAATAGAATAAATGTAAGAATTTTCAGTCATTTCCCTTTCAAAGATGATAAAAATGAATTTCTCAGCATGAACGAGCACATACTTTTAAGTTCCTTCCACTTTACCAACCTGTCTCACAAATGAATATCACTCTATCACACTTTATGGCTGCCAAAGCCATTACAGGTATGTATATTATTTGATTGTCACAATAACTCCATGATAGACATAAAGATTACCTTTCCTCCCCAGACTTTTTCTCCTGTTAACATCATGTACCAAACTGCCTTCCAGTTTTTTCCCTTGTTGGACCAGGTGTCAAATTGCATGCCAAATTACTGTAGGACATACTCTTTAAAAAGAAAACAATTTAAGTTGTATATATGCTTAGTTATCTATCATACTCTATACAATAAGTGCTAAGAAAAATAAATTTAAAAGTGAACCTAAGGCAGGTAGTTAAGTAGCCATGAATGAGCTCCCAAAGTATACAACACTAAAATTTGTGTCTTGTTATGAACCATAATCTACCACACCAGACAACCCAATCCAGCAGGAGTTATGACTGCAGAGATAAACTAAGAAACCTTCCTGCATCTCTCAGTTAATGTGTCCACTGGGATGTGAATCTGGGTCTCTTTGACCCCAAATTGTGTTCTTCCATTTCAAAATACGGTTTCAGATTTTGCTTTCATGACTTCATAATGTAGAAAAATATGTCAACATGTTCTCAATTGTAAGTAAATTGCTCTAAAATTATTTTGATGGTTGAGAAAATCTATTTAACTGTTTGAAAATCTAGACAGTTTTTAGAAAAAGATCCCAGTAAATCTTAATGCAATAGATTGCTGATGGCCCTCTGTGGGCAGGTGTTTGGCTGCAAAGATAAATATGCTTCAACTTCATATTTGTACAGTTAACATATAAAAGATTTTGACTGGTAGCTATCAGCACCAGAACTACAATGGTGCAAATCTCTCATTCTGAAGCAATCCACAGTAGTGCATGGAATTCCACTGTAAATTGGTAAATTATACAACTCTATCTTGGTTTTGCTACTATAACACATCCTATGAGCATGAGTGGCAGATGTATTTTACTTACTTACTAAAATTCATTCCTAATGATAGGTAAAATGTATTCAACACACACAACAGATGTGAAAGTTGTGATGTTTTATATGCATTTTATCATTGAGTCTTGCAGCAAGCAGGTAAGCAAAACATGGAGATTCTTTCCACAATTCAGTTGGAGAAACTAAGTCTCAGAGATGTTGAATAACTTGCTGAGTTCGATAGCTAGTTATTGGCTTTGAGTCTTGGCCATCTGACCTCAGAGCTTGTACACTTAATGACTATTCTTTATTAAGCACTTACAATGCACAAGGACACATGTTAGGTGCTTTGGCATATGAAAAAATGAGTACAAATGTTCTGGTAATAAGAAAAAAAGATTCTGAAATAAAGGTGTTTCTAAAAAGCCTATATCTGAAATGATTCCCACTACCCATTTTATCCACTTTGATAATCATTTTGATTATAAAGGACAAATCTATTTATATTAGATCAATTTTTATATAATCCTATAGTAGTACCCCTATAAAGAAGTAAATCATGAACTTGGCTTTGTAATGTAATAAGGAAATACTGTTATAGGCTGAATTGTGTCCCCACAAAATTCATGTGTTGAAGTCCTAATCTCCAGTACTTCAGAATGTGACTGCATTTGGGGATAAGGTCTTCAAAGAGGTAATAAGTTAAAACAAAGCCACCAGGAGGGTCCCTAATCCAATAGGACGGGTGTCCTTACAACAAGAGGAAATTAGGACACTGATTGGTACAGAGAGAAGACCATGCGAGGACAAGGAAGGAAGACACATCCAGAAGTCAAGGTAACATACCTTAGAAGAAAACAGCCTTGCTGATACGTAGATCCGTTCTAACCTGCAGTACTATGAGGAAATACATTTCTGTTACCTAGTCTGTGGTACTTTGTCAGAGGAGATTAACACAAGCACCTAGACACACTTTATGTTAACTAAAGCCAATCAAGTTTAAGGGAAAGTATACTAAAAACTAGTCTTTTTGACAAGCAAATACTGTAGGAAAACTCTAAGTACCTTACCACATAAAATCCCTATTTTAAAAAAGAGAGACCATCCATTTAAGCTGGTGCTCTTTTTCCTTAGAGTAATCGTTTTCAAACTTTGCCAAACACAGTAATCTCTGGGGAACTTTAAAGAAAAATATCAGTGCTTGAGCCCCACACAAGACATTATGATTTAACTGATCCGGGGTGTGGCCGAGACATGGAGATTTTAAAAGCTCCCCAAGTACTTCTCATATCTCTATGTTACAACTCAAGATTAAAAACCCTTCAGAGGGCAGTTCACCATGTAGAATTAATTTAAGAAATAAATATCAGATATATCCACAAGATGGCGTATTACTGCATTTGAAAGATATAAAATTGAGATACGTTTTCAAAATGCAACTCTATACCATTATATGTAGAGCAAATTGGTTTAGATTGAAATTATACCAGATAGGAGTCACAGCCTTCTGAAAAGACTTGAGGTTTAAGTAACTCATGTTACTAATCCTGTCTTCAAGCGGTCCACCCTGGGCCAATGAGAACATTCATGGCTGCCATGTCTTTAGCCTGCTATTCCCCCTTGACAGAACTGTGGCCCCCCATTGGCTCTCCACAACCCATCAGGGAGCTTTGGAACTCTTTGGCAGTGAGGTACTAAAGACAGACACTTGCTATTATACAAAACATAGAATCTTTATTCAACCACACACATGTTCAGTTAGCATTTTACAGATGGATATACATATATACTGAGTTATGTAGCCATTGCTCAAATGCTCAAATTCAACTTAACTCTTGATAAGAGACACACTCTTCTCAAATTTGGGAATTGACACCGACATCCCCGACAAGACTTAGCCTATATGTGATTGCTTGAAAATAAAAGTAAAAGGCTTTTAACCATTAGAAAAGATATTCTATACTTTAATGGTAGCTTTTAAAACCTTTTCTTGTTCACTATGGAATGGCCATGAGGGTGAGAGGCAGATGGAAAAGGCAGAAGATTTTTAAATGCAAACATATATCTACAAACGGAACCATTCCTTACCCCCTCGGCATCCTGATATTTCTGCTACCAAATCTCTGACTAGTTATATAAAGGTTTTTGTTTCCAAGGAAACCAAACCACTGACATCTATGGAATTTAATGAACATAAAAAAGGAACCATGCCATATAATTTACATCTGGAGATAAATGATGTCAAAACTATTACACATACACAGATAATTCTGTGAAATTTTAAGCTCTATTTTTGTCTATTTAGTAAAGATGTAAATAAATACATTTATGGAAGCAGGATGACAACAAACAAACAAACAAAAACTCTTGCATCATGTCAGGTAAGTTGAGAAATAGTTGTAACCAAGAATATGGGCCGAAGGTAAAGCTCCTTAGAAATTGAGAAAAAGAGAAATCTTTATTTTATTGTACAAAAGGTTTTCTTCTTCCCTCAACATCAAATATCTGCAACAAATTTTATGACTGTGGCTTCACACAATGGTGGAATCTGTACAAAGTTAGGGAAATAGCTTATAATCAGCAAAGGGGGACAATAAATAAAGCACTCATTTCAACTCCCAGCCTCATAGATGATTCATTGAAACCACTGTTGTAGAACATTCAAATAACAGCTCATTATGAGATTTATATATTGGCATCCAGATCCTATGATGAGCTATTTGGGATTTGACAACCCTTAAATAAACAGCCTATTATGGATATTAGAAAGAAAGGCTGATAATATGGGGGGGTGGGAATTAAAGCGTATATAAAATGGTATCTTCAATAAAATTAAAAGTGTACAAAAGTGAGAAAAAAAAAGCTAGAAGGAAATTCCACCATTTTACCTAAATGCCTACTCCCTCCTTCTTGAAATACTTTTTTAGATGTCCAGAAAATACTCTCTTCTGATTCTTGTCCTCACTGGTTATTCCTTCTGTCTTTTCCTTTTTTTCCTTTTTTTTAATTGTGGTAAAATATGCATGCCATAAAGTTTACCATTTTAATGATTTTCAAGTGTATAGGCTAGTGACATTAGGTAATATTCATCATCAACCACCATTCATCTCCAGAATTTTTTAATCTTGTCAGACTGAAACTCTGTACCCATCAAATAATAACTTCCCATTCTCCCATTCTCCCCTCCTCCCAGTCCCGGGAAACTGCCATTCTACTTACTGGCTGTATGGATTTGCCTTCTCTAGTTATCTCATTATGAGTGAAATCATACAATATTTGCCCTTTTGTGTCTGGTTTATTTTATTTAGCATAGTGTCTTCAAGGTATACTCATGGTAGAGCCTGTGTCAGAATTTCATTCCTTTTTAGGGTTGAATAATAATCCATTGTGTTATGTATATACTACTGTGAATAATGCCACTATAAACACTGGTACACATACCTGTTTGAAGCCCCTGTTTTCAATTCTCTTAGTTATATACCATTCTTGGCCTCTTTCCTGGCTCTTTTTCATCCTTTTTTAAAAAATGTTTTTTTTTTTTTTTGAGAGAGAAAGAGAGAGAGAGAGAGAGAGAGAGAGAGAGAATGAGTGGGAGAGGGGCAGAGAGTAAGGGAGACATGGAATCTGCAAACCAGACTCCAGGCTCTGAGCTGTCACCACAGAGCGCAATGCAGGGCTCGAACTCGTGAACCACAAGAGCATGACCTGAGCTGAAGTTGATGCTCAACCAAATGAGCCACACAGGAGTCCCTCTTTTTCATTTTTTAAAAGTTTAAATGCTTGGGTCGGGGGAGAAAAAATAAAACAAAATATAAGTTTAAATGCTGGAGGTCCCAGGGCTCAGACATTACTCCTCTTTCTTCTACACCTACATTCCTTGAGAGACCTCACTTAGCTTTGAGATTTAAAGCTCACTTACAGCTTCATGGCTGGTTGTTGTCCCCTGAACACCAGATCTGTATGTCCAAATATGACATCATCAGGTATAAGTCTAATAGACACCTCAAACATTAAATATCAAAAAAAACCTCTGATTTTTTCTATTAAATGTGTTTCTTTCTTCCTTCCCAGCTTAGGAACGGCAGCTCAATCCTTCCACTTTTCCAGGTCCAAACACTAAGCATCGTTCTTGAATCCTTTTTTCATAGCTCACATCCCATGCATTAACAAACCCTGTGGTGCCACCTTCAAATTCAGATTCTGACTTTTTCCCCCTATTACCTCTACACCTCTCAGTTAAAATAATTATCAGCACCACTCAGGATATTAGCAGTAGCCATTTGGTTGGCGTCCCTACTTCTTCATTTCCATTCTATGGTCTATGCTCCACGCAGAGGCAAGTGGTGCTTTGAAAAGCAAAATCAGATCTTGTCACTACTCTGTTCAGGACTTTCAGATCCCTTCTTAGTTCTTACAGAAGAAAAAGCCACAGTCATTAGCCTGGTCTACAGAGACAGAATGATGTGGCCCCTAGCTACCTCTCTGACTTTTCAGCATCTTTTCTCTCTTGCACTCCACTGTAACCAACTGGCTTCCTTGCTATTCTTAAAATATACCAAGTATGTTCCCACATCAGGGCCTTTGCTCTTGCTCTGTGCTCTGCCTGGAATGCTCCTCCTTTTCTTTTCTTTCTTTTTTTCCCCTCATTTTCTTAATTAATATCTCTACTCATATCACTTCATCTTATCAAGAGAGCATATTCCATGATGACTCTACAAAGCAGCAAGCCTCTCCACCACTCATGGTCAAAGATCTTTGTCCTGCTTTACCAGTCTCAGTGGGACTGATCTGTTTGTTATCTGTTTCCCCTTCCCAGTGAGAAGCTGGAGTCTTCTTGTACAGCTAGACACTGTGCTGTATGTTCCTTTCCAAATCAGCATTTAATTATTTTATCTTTATTTTATTTTATTTTATTTTATTTTATTTTATTTTATTTTATTTTATATTTATTGCATTTAATGATTTTAAAAACCATCATTTTAATTTGGGGGTTCACAACACTAAAGCTGATCAACTTTTAGAATTTATTTCATTTTACTCTAAATTTTTTAATGTTTTATTTATTTTTGAGAAAGAAAAAGAGAGAGAGAGGGAGAGCGTGAGCAGGGGAGGGTCAGAGAGAGAGGGAGACACAGAATCTGAAGATAGGCGCCAGGCTCTGAGTTAGCTGTCAGCACAGAGCCTGACGCAGGGCTCGAACCCACTAACCGCGAGATCATGACCTGAGCCAAAGCCGGACGCTCAACTGACTGAGCCACCCAGGCACCCCTAAAATTTCATTTTACTCTAATCTGCCTTATGTGGTTCTAGTGATACTATATGCCACATAGAATTTAATTGTAATCTAGATATTTACAAGGAATCTGTATTTCAAGTAACATTACACATCTGAAATTAACTGCCCTTTATCAATAGAATGAATTGGTTACTTGTCAGCAAAACATGTGAAGCAGTTTTCTTTGGATGAAACACAATTTGAAAGTCAAACTATAGAAGTATTTTTCAGTGGTATTGCTGCAAGCATTATTGAGAGTGGATGTCAACAACAGAGTTTTTATGTTCCAAGACTGGGAGAGCCTCTGTAAGGACAGGGTCTCTCTGGAATCCACAGCAATCCTACAATTGTTTTCAAGAAGCCACCAAAGTTTGGCATAAATCTTTCTTTTTTTTCTTTTTAAAAAATTTTTAATGTTTATTTACTTTTGAGAGACAGAGAAACAGAATGTGAGTGGGGAAGGATCAGAGAGAGAGAGAGAGAGAGACAGAATCTGAAGCAGGCTCCAGGCTCTGAGCCGTTAGCACAGAGCCCGATGCGGCATTCAATCATGACCTGAGCTGAAGTCTGGTGCTCATGACCTGAAGTCTGGCACTTAACCAACTGACCCACCCAGGCACCCCTCTTCCTTTCTTTTATTTTTGTTTGTATTGCACCTTACCTTGGTTAGAATGTGACCTGATTTTTTATTAAGTTCACCTGATTTCCTATGACGAAGGTAAGAAGTTTTAGGATATACAGACTTGTCAACATTTTTATAATCTGTAAGATGGAGTGCCTTGGGTTGATTAACTTCTGATTTTAAAAGTTGGAATCAAGGGTTAACTCAACTTCCACACCTAAAACCCTGTGGCATCCACACGCCCCATTTCATAGGCAAGGAAGTAGAGGCACAGACAGAAGTAGGTTACTGGCAGAGCTGGCTTTCAAACCCACCTCTCCAGTCTTCTGCTTCCATCTACTTTTCAAATACAACTATAGATAAAATACATCCTGAGAACCCTGAGGATAAAGAAACTATCTTTTTCAGCAGCATTTTTGAAACCTTTCCAATGTGGTCTATAGTAAAAAATACACTTTATGTTGATCCAGAACATACATTCACATGCATGAAAGAAGTTTCACCAAATAACTTGTTCTGCACGAGACACTGATATTTTTCATTCATTCTAGCCAGATCAATTTCATTTTATTAACGTTGTACACGTGCCACTAAATTGATCTGCTGGGTCAGCAACCACTAATAGATCAGAAACCACAGGGATAAACTTTACTTTTTAAAAGTAAAGCTCCTTTTGAAGTGAACATGCAGAGAATATGCGGACCCAACACATGTAAGAGGCATATCCCAGAACACCTTGCCTCTATATGCACTTGATAAGCCTGGGAGACAGAGAGAGAGAGAGCAAAGAAGGAACCATAAATGCATTTTAGATTTCAAAGGACAAGGTGTTTTTTTTCTTTTACATTTTTACATGTGGATAAAAATCTTCCAATTTCTCACCAGTGAGAAATTTTGACACTGATAACTAGGACAGAGGCTGTATACAGAAAAGCCGACCTGAAATTACATACACTGTGCTGGAAGTTGACATTTAAAATTCATTAACGGGGCAACACATAGAAGCTTCTCCACTTCTTCTAAATGTTATTTCCAATCACAGCAGGCATAGAAAACAGTTCATCTTCAGCTAGATTGTGAATCTTTATGTAATGAGATGCTGTGGAAAACAAAAATAATATGCATACACAGATAAATATTTGCGGGGTGCCTGAGTATTTTGATAAATTATATCTGCTCCACACATGTTCTTGCTTCCTCAATGGTCTGTAAACCCCCGCAGAAAGTCTTCCACTCAATCTGTCTTCATGTTTCATTGCCTCCTCATCCTTACCAGGCTTGTCTCACTCCATACTGCTATCTTGACACTTTTTATTCTTATGCCATCAGTCCTGCTGCTTTCCTTCCAGCCAACACTATGGTCTCCTCTTATTTAGTTTTCCTCCTCCGACCATATG
Source organism: Cryptoprocta ferox (assembly GCA_028646485.1). Classification (NCBI taxonomy): domain Eukaryota; kingdom Metazoa; phylum Chordata; class Mammalia; order Carnivora; family Eupleridae; genus Cryptoprocta; species Cryptoprocta ferox. The sequence goes on along the minus strand of CM053576.1, from coordinate 32,509,082 downwards.
TCTCCTTCTACAGGGTAGTTAGTTATATGTGGGAATTTGGTCTCCCTTTTGGTCCTCATAGGGAACTGCTGCTAATGTGGGAGACCTGGGAGGTGCCAGTAATGGCGAGCAGAGGGTGGCCACCAAGGGCATCCTGAGGATGGAAGAGGAATCACTTCCAGACCTTAGAAGCCAGACAGGCAAGAGAAAGAAGTCTCTATTCCCTGGTGATGGTCTTTGAGCAGCTGAGTGAGACCACCATTGGAAATTTCAATACATTCTAATCATTTGTAATAAGTTTTTTTTAATTATTTATCCAGTTTGAGCTGGGGTTTTCTTTTGCAACTTAAAAACATTTTTTAAAGTTTATTTATTTTGAGAGAGAGAGAGAGAGAAAGGAAGGGAGCTGCAGAGAGAGAGAGGGAGAGAGAATCTCAAGCAGGCTCCATGCTGTTAGCACAGAGCTTGAAGTCGAGCTTGATTCCGCAAACCTCCAGATCATGACCTGAGCTGAAATCGAGTCAGATGCTTACTTGACTGAGCGACCCAGGCACCCCTTGCAGCTTAAAGACTTTTAAACTGAGAGTAATAACTTGTTTCCTGCTTGTCAATCCACAAAGCCACTCTGAAGCAAGCCCCCCAATCCAATCTCCTTTACAACATAAACTTTTCCACATAAAGTGAAATTAAAAACACCTCCTGCAAATATGATTTAAAATTTTAATAATAATAAATACAAAAATAACAATGCTGATACCAACAATTGTGGCTAATATTTAGTGAGTGCCTATTAAATAGCGGTGAGATGTTAAGGCAGTGGTGCCCAAATTTTGCTGCAAATCTGCTTTCTAAAAGCCCTGATACCCACACTACAACACCAGTTAGAATCTTGTGGCACCAGAATCTATGGGAATAGGAAACAGACATCACCCTTTTTTAAAGTTCTTGAGGTGATTCCACAAGCAGTCAAATTTGAGAACTCTTCTGCTAAAGATTTGCTAATGAATTATTAAATTTGGTCACTATAGCAATGATATGGAGTGACCATTCATTATTATCATAGTTACTATTATTGTTGTCATTATCATTATCACCATGTAGCCAGTGAGGAAGCCTGAGTCTCAGGAAGGTCACACAGAACCCAGGTTTTAAAATATTAAAGTTGACTGAAGTTCTTTAACACCAGGAAGGAACCAAAGGGAAAAATGCCACAGACATGGATAATACACAAAGAAAGCAATCTTTAGTGGAAAAGAAAAAAAAAAAAACAGTACAGGCCAGAGGATTCTGAGTATCTGAGTCTGTCCATAAAAGAAATATTTTAGGATCTAATAGCAGTTTATCAGCCGAGCATAGCACAGACCCTAGTTCTGTTCATTTATCATCATTCAATAGACATGTATCCAACCGCATCCACAAATGAAATACTGAACTGATAAGCAGGCCAAACACTACAATAAAAGAGAGAGAAGGAAGCCAGAAAGAAACTCCATGTGGCAGAGATGCTGACTCCACCTCTGATGCCTGCAGACAAAGGGGATCTGAGAGAGTGCAGTCTTTAACCAATATTGACCACAAAAGTTCAAGTTAGGCCAATAAACTTGCATTAAAAGATAAACTTTATAACTATGTTATCAATGAAGATCTTGGAACTAACAAGCTTACGTGAAACTTGGCTGGAATGTTTTTGGGGAAAGAAGAAAGAACTTCTTTCCTACACTAAAAATTGAACAATTCTGAATCCTCAACGAAGCATTAATAATGATAAGCTTGCTACAAAATTAAAAGACCAAACTACTAAAATTCTACTATATTACGAAGAAAGGAACACAATTAATAGACTATTTGCACATGAAAAGACATCTAGAAACCTTCTTGAAAATAATTCAGATTTTTCTGTCTTTTCATTTTTCACATTTTCCTATAGATCAGCTTAACTCTTTCAGCAGTAAAACCAGTATTTGGGTGTTTGTTCCATGGCAGAAGTTGCCAGCAACTATAGCACTGTTATGTATCTGAAGAATGATCCTTCCAGGTGATTTTTTTTTTCTTTCTGTCTCTCCACAGCAACAGATAATTTTTGATGTCAAAGAAAGTATTTTGACTTTTAAAGAGTAAAACAAAAGTTGCAGGCAGATACTCAAATAGAAAATCGCTAGTTTTACATCAATTATGGTAAGAGGTAAGAGTTCCTGAATGACACCTCTACTTCCTTATTTGACAATATTATCTTTGCTAGAAAGGAAGTATTCAACGTGCTAAAATTTAAATACAATAAAGAGTAGTTTCCTACTGTACTGGCAAGTCAACACATTTTGTTACTATACTCAACTGGAATCTAAGTTGAAAAAATTTATGTATATTCTTTATTCAACATTTTTAAACAATCTTCAAAAAAAAGTAAGTAAAACTGCAAACACTTCTTTGAGTATTTCTTCAGTAAGTTTTTCAAACAAAAACAAATTGACAGGACACACAACTGATCCCAAACTTCCTCACGTCTTCACTAGTAACATTTATAGAAGGACTTCACACCCTTTGGTTTTATGGATGAAGTGCTATTACTTGTAAAGTATTTGAATTGTAGTCTTATTCATCATGTCTAAAGGTTAGTTCATGGATGCATAGGAGACTCCAGGAAGTTTCCAAGTAATTTCAAGAACATTTTAACTATTTAGAACTACCCAGTAACTTTGGCATCATTATTATATATTTTTCAAGCAACACGAAAATTAGAGCGCAGAAAGCGAGCCCCTTTGTCCAACTGCCTATATTTTTACTCACTGTTGCCCTCTTTTAACAAAAGTGGAAATGTGCAGGGCATATAGGCTTCTGGAAGGACTGGCTGTTTTATTGTGTTTTACAACATCTACAACAGAGAAACTTTTAACTGGGGCAATTAATGGATACCACGACACAGCCAAATCATCAAAGCAGCATCTGGCCCATGAACAACGCTCCACTTCTTACCTTGGGAGCTTTGGCATGTTTCCCACATCTGGCATCCTTGACAAGGCTGAGATCTAACAGCTCCGTCTCCTGGAAGGCAAAAATGTGAAATTGTTAAGCATCCACACAGAACTCTTTTCGTTCTTTTATATCATTGCCATCACTTTAAAAAAAAAAATCATGTTATCTTGAGACCTGCCTGAAGATTTCTCTGCAGTTAGGATATTTTTTCTCTCACATTGTTAATTAATCGAATTGGAATGGAAACAACAAGATAGCTAACTGCTAACTGCTCAGTTTAATATATGTGCTAAGACGTTTTGAACGGGCATGGTCAGGGTCTCTGGTCTATACTATGAGCTGTCCCTAAATCATCATGAACCATGCTTTCCTGTCCCATGGTTGAAAAATAATCCTGAAAGTCAGTCTGGGTGTGAGGACATGTGAGTGGCATGGAAGATGGGGAAGAGGGGTGGAAGGAGATGTTCCCATCAGTTCACCTGGCCAAGGGAAAGAGATGAATCTGCCTCACCTACCTGCCCCCTCTCCAGCCTTTAGCACACATACCTTATGCCTTGATCTTTTCATTTATTCATTATATTACTCAACACCCATAATGCAAGTTAGTCTAGGATACAATATACAGAAAATATGATAGCTCCTCTGGATGGACTTGCCATCAAACAGGGGAGTAAAGAAATGCAGGGGCACCTGGGTGGCTCAGTTGGTTAAGCATCCGACTTCGGCTCAGGTCATTATCTCACGGTTCGAGTGTTCGAGCCCCACGTCAGGCTCTGTGCTGACAGCTCAGAGCCTGCAGCCTGTCTTAGGATTCTGTATCTCCCTCTCTCTCTGACCCTCCCCTGCTCATGCTGTCTCTCTCTGTCTCTCAAATATAAATAAAAAAACATAAAAAAAAAAAGAAATGCATATGCATAAGACAAGAGATGGGGAAAAGGATAGGGAGGGGGGAAAGGGTAGGGAGGGAAAACGGTAGGCAGGGGGAAAGGGATAGAGAGGCATCCAGGAAGAAGGAACAGCACAGGAAAAATGTAATGGCAGATTCTCATGGGCAACATTCAGTGTTCCATTACTGGGACATAGAACATATGAAGAAAAGTCATGGGAGATAATACCAGAAAGGGATATGGGCAAAAGGATGGAAACCCTAAGAGTCCAGCTAAGGACACAGAGCCATTAGTGTTGTGACAATGCACATCACCAAGTTAACAGTAGATTCTACACCAGCTAGATGGAACTGCACCGCAATGAACAGTCATCCATCCAACTCATGCTGACAATGAGACAGTTGGATGCAGGCATATAATCCCCTTCTTCTTGCAGGAGGCACTGCATCATCATTCTGCTGCTCAGACCCTCTAAATGGGAGTGGGTGTAATTTCTTACGGGCCCTAACACTCCCAAGTACTTGTAGTTGGGATTCCTAAACAATTCCTTCAAATAGCTGCCACCAATTCCAAATGTTCAGTGCAAAAGGGTCTGATTATTTTCTTGCACCTAAGGTTGATTTCATGATTGCAGTCACAGAGGGGAGGTGCAGTCTGTCCACTGGCATGAAAACCCACACAGCACATCCAACAGAACATGTGCTTCCAGCGCACTTGTCTGTGAAGCCCTGGCTTCATAAGAAACAATGTCTTCTTTTCCTTTGCTCACCCTGGCCTTATAAGTTTGCTTGTCTCCATTTTAGTGGATCCCTTAACCCATTCCTTGCCAGGTGTGACTGTGGAAATCTTCCCAAACTCTGGGGTGTGCAAAGACCTTGCAGGTCAGAAGATTTGGTACCACAGTTCCCCTAAGTCTGTACCATCCACAATATTGAAGGTCACCTTATGAGTGTTAGGACAGAATGGTATCAATGTTGGAGTCAATGATTCACTTAGGTAAATGCATAAGAAAGTCCTCAGACTTGAGGAGATGGAACAGCTCATCTGGGTTTCTCATCTCCACAGCAAGACAACCAAAACATGTGTTGGAAGGAGAGAAGCAGGAAGAGAACCAAGCTTGAAGAAGTTTCAACCAGAAGACCAGGACCAAGGGGACATTTGAGAGACAGGAGACCAAATGAAGGTAGAGGTAATGGGAAGAAAGATGAGAGCCATAATGTGGAGGTAGAATTGCCTAAAGGGAAGAGAGGAGTCATAAACAGCCCTAAGGTTTCCATATTCCCCACTGGGACTTGGAAGTTTGGGCAAAATTATAATGCAATTTGGAGATGTTTGTTTGAGGGGTTCATCCAAGTGGAAATGCCAGTCATTAATTCACTGGCGCATTATTTGTCAAACCCTGCAATGTGTCAGGTACCAGCTTGGTAATGAGGAACGACACCAACAATACAGAAAACAGCTGTTCTGAGCTGCTCATGCACAAAACCAATTATTATACTCTAAAGGAGACATTTCAAAGTGCATCACAGACATGGGCTACAAAGGGCTATGGCATCTTTTCAGCTAATACTCGAGGATGAGAAACAGTTTGCCAGCTTTATAATTCTGTGTTCTGGTGGGGGAGGAGGGTTACAGGAAGAGGAAACAGTAGGTGCAAATGCACAGAGGCAGGAATTGTGTGCAGAAAACTACAAGCCCCGGGAGATAAACAGCAGGGATGAGTGGACAGTTATCACAAATGCTTGGGACTTGGTAGTTATTACATGTGTGTCCTCTTTAAAATTATCCATAAAACACTGACATATATGTTTGGTACTCTTTTCCATATATGTTACATGATGTTTTCCATATATGCAGAATAAAATCACACACACATAAGTAACACATTTACCTCATTTTATATCAACGTTTTCTATCAAAGATATTCGTCCCAGTTGAGCAAACAACAGCCTTAAACTTTACTTGTTTACACACACACAGCCCAAATTGAGTTCACAAAGAACTAGATCTTAGCAGGAGTCATTATACAGACTTTTATATTACAGATAATGAACATTGTTTTCTACTTTCAGCTTAAGAGGAAATGTTCATTCCCCAAGTCACAGAGGGGTACTTAACGCCAGCTGCCCTGGGGATTCATTCCGATACCACAGCGACGAAGAAATTTTCTCTGGCCTGCGTGTAAAATTGTGTGTGTAGGAAAACCACCGCAGGGCACTATCAACGTGGGTAATGTGGCATGGGAAAGACCCAGGTGGAAAAGCTGTCCAATGGACTCATTCGAGTAGAAAGCGATGATTAAAATAGTGTCTCCCACTTCTATTAACACGCAACAGCTACCCCCCTGGGGTTTAACTACATCCTATTCCCTCCTCCACTAAAAAGAAAATGAGGAACCCAATGCACAGGACCACAAAAATGTTGCTTGTGTCATTAAAACTTTTTCTAGGTTAATTTGCTCAAGTTAATAGTTCTAACAACGTTCTCTCATTATTAGAAAGCACTGAAATGGTCCCTTTCTTGGTTCATTTAAGAGATACTGATTTCCAGCTTTATGGAATTCACTATCTTTTACTCATTAAGAGAGGAAGGTTACATGATGTTTAAGTAGAAAACCTGAGTTTGAGGAAGGGCCCTAAAATTAACTGGTCATGTATCCAACCAATCATGGTACACATCAAGCATCAACTGTATCGTCTATAAAATGAATATGATAATACTTTCTATACCTGTGGCTCTCAAAGCTTAGCTTGCATGACAGTCATCTGGAAAACTTGTTAAAACAGACTGGCTGGGTGCCATCCATCAGTTTCTGGATCAGCCAGACTGGGATAAACCTGAGAATATGCATCTCTAATAAGCTCTCAGGGTGATGTGGATGCTGTTGGTCCATAAACCACATCAGTGTTTTTCAAAGCACTGATATATACTCATTCATGGAAGGCATTTCAGGTGAACATGACTTATAAAATTATACATGACTAACATGTTATAATATGTTGTATGAAGAATCAACATCTGTCATTTCTTTATACAGAGAAACATGAAATAAAAATATGGATGCAAAAGTGTTCCTCATGGTGAATAATCTAGGCTTCAGTTTAATTGAAGAAAAACTACTGAATGACAAATGGCATCGACACCTACTCTAATAAGTGTTCTTAGCATTGAATTTCACCCTATAAAAGCAAACGTCTCTGTTCAAAAATTCAAGCAATCACTGAAATTGTTCTATGTTTGCTGAAAATGCTATGCTATATAACCTTTGTTTTACACTTATTAACATTAAAGACATCTTTAGAAAAGCAAAACAAGGAAATTGGTTCTCTTTCACCTCTAAGTCTATCCAACAATGGAAAGGGGATTGGGGTGCCCAAAGGCCTGTGGACTACTTTGACCAGTAAAGGAAGAATGGACTAGTAGATCTGCTTTATTTCCAAGGCACACAGTGGCCCCCTGAAAAGCTTGGAGACCACACTTCTAGGACCACCCACCCCCATATATCCACTAAAATGTCAACAGATGTGCCTTCTCCCTTTGTCAGTACAGATGAAAGTGAATTAACAATAATCAAGGATTTATTTTTGATATTTTGAATGAGTGATGAGAAATGCTAAGGGAAGACCAAATTATCTCTGATGTTTACTATTCAGCAGAAAGATTTCAATCCATCAGCCATGAACCCACTGTGAGGTAGATGAGCCATGAAATGCACTGCAAACTCAGGAAAGAATACAGTTTTAAAAACCAACTCTGTTCCAGAATACCAATTTCTGTGCATTGTCACCAAATTCCATTAGTCACCCAATATAATAACGTACTTGAAGTTCACACAATATATAATCAGAGCAGCAATTATAGTCACAAACATTTCACAGGGAAGATATTAATGGCTGGCGTGTGGGGAGGGTGATTATGGATAACTCCACATGTGGCATATTCATTAAGTTGTTCAACCTCGATCTACCAAAAGTAGAAGACATTAATATGTTTTATTGACTGTCAAACCTCCCTAAAATGCCCAATGTTAAAGAAAAAAAACTATTTTGGAATCCTTTAATGAAGGGTTTTAATTTAAAGGGAAGCAGATGAAGCAGACTCAATTCTTTGTTCCTTAACTTTATTCCACTTCTGAGGGAGTGAAAAATCTGTGTAGTGTACCTCTCAAAAAAAGAAAAAATCCCCACACTCTCTCCCACTCTCTTATTTCCTTTGTTCTCTAGCCTTCATTTTTGTCTTTTTTCTCCAAAGTCTATATTGGAGACTCAGTGTAGGAAACACTGATGGAAATGAGGTACACAAGTTATCAAAACCAACAACTGCAGAGAAAAGAGAAAGATGATACATCTCATTCTTTATTAAAACTAATCTAGGTTTAAGATGGGGAAAATGTCAAAACTAGGAAGCAGAAAACTTGTCTCTTGGAATTATTATTTGTAATCTATGAATTATAGACAGACGTCTGTGCCTTGTTTCTTTGTCTACCTAACAGAGAAGCAGATGCCAGCAACACCTTCTTCATTGGGCTGCTATTAAATCAAGTGAGGTATTAAACTAAGATCTCCACTTAACAAGAAAGGACTAGTGCATACATATAAAGTCTTATGCTTGCAACATTTCCCATTCCAGGTGAAAGGGAAAATTGCTAGTAGAAAAGGCCAAAATGGACAGGTAATGCATCTCGAAGAAAAACACAGAATGTAAATAAACAAAAGAAAAAGCATCTGAAAATCTAAAACCCTAGAGATATTTTATAAAACCTTGAAACTAAAATAAGAAAGACCGCTTCTAAAGAAAACAGATTTTCACTTTTGTGTGTCACACTTAACTGTAAAATTAGATTAACATCTGAATTGGATAAAAAACAATGAGATAGTTCATGTGTTATGGATCGTATTGTAACTATTGACATAGTCTGAGCCAATAAAATAAAAGCTGAAAAATTAAAGTGATTCAATGAGAGGTTCCTATCACTAAAGGGGGAAAAGTCAAAATAATATACTAACAATAGCAATAGTAACCATGACTAATAGCAATGGACAACCAACAATGTGTTAAGAATTATAAGAGATAATATTTGCATACTTTATCTCATCAGTCTCTGCAACACCACTGTGACATGAGTGTTACAGCTCCCATTGTGCAAATGAGAGCACTGATGGAGAAGTTGAGTGACAACTCTTGTTGAGTTTTACAATGGCATCACAAATCTCATCATCGTGTTTTCCTGATGCAAGCAGAACTCTTAGATGGCCACCATGATTCCTGTGCCCTGATCCACGCCTTTCTCCAATCTCCACCCTTTGAATATGGTCAGTACCCAAGACTTGCTTTCAATCAACAGAATATGGCACAGGGGAGGGATTATCACTCTCATGATGATCTTACATTATATGGCAAATGCAAAGGGATTCTGCAAGTGTAATTAAAGTCTTCAATCAAGTGATTTAAACTTAACCAAAGAGAGGTATCCTGGCTGAGACTCTCCAAAGAGGATCTAGGAGTGATAGACTTGAAGCAGCCCAGATGCTCACCTGCTTCCTGTGTTGTGTGTTGCCTGTGAAAAGGGAAGTCCTCTAAGAGTTAAGGGGCTCAGTATTACCATGACAAAGAACAGAATTGTGTCGACAACCTGAATGAGCTTGCTAAGAGGAATTCCAGCTCCAGATGAGAACACAGCCCAGCAGACACCTTCAGTGCAGCCTGTAAGACTCCAACCAGGTGAGACCCTGACCTGGTTGTTTGTGAAATAAAAATTATTTGTTGTTTTAAGCCACTAAATTTGCAGTAATTTGTTTTGCAGCCATAGATAACAAATACACTGCTGCCATTGCTTCCATATTTTAATGTACTTAATTAAAAAGGGAAGTAAATGAATTCACATATCTTGGCACTCCACCCAGCATAAAAATGACTGCAATACTGTCATCTTTTTTGAATATGTCCAGCAGGAAATAATTAATCTAATGGAATCACAGACTTACGGAGCTGGGACAGATTGCAGATTAGGAAACTGAGACCCAAAGAAAACGTATCAATTATCCAATATCACAGAGACTGAGTAAAGTATGGAAAAAGAATCCATATTCTCCCAGACCTATTTTTTTCTTATAAAGAATTATTTTTCAGTATTGACAAAATAGCAGGAACATTAACTGAGTGATATCAAATTAAAAAAATGCAGTTTTGTTCATGTACAAGAAAAAAATATGATAAACAGAATGTGGCACTAATTTTAACAGGCTGTGTCCCCACGAGGCAGTGTGAAATTTATTGGCAAATATCTAGTTATTTTTTTTTCTGTAGATAACCCAAAAGGTAGTTCAGCTCCTGGTTATGTAAGAGCCAAATTTCCTCCTTCTTACTTCCTTCTTTAGCTCCCTGAGAAACTTCTATGTATTCATGTAATGATAAAAAGTTGCTTAAGTTGAAAGCTAATGCAAGAAAACATAAAATAATACCCATAGCACCAAAGCTTTATTAGGATATAAAATTAATAAGACAATCCTAACAGCATTTATGTCTATAACTGGATGCTTTTATAACCTAACGCATCTGTGGATTAGGCGGGTCAGGGGAGGGAGGTCGTGGATGGGGTGAAGGAGGGACAGAAAATGCCACACACGATTCCAAGGTTCTAGAGCATTAGTGTCTTCTCGCAATTTTTTAAAATGATGAATGAAAACTGGTAAAATTTAAAACAACTGTAACTGACTTTATTTTACCTTTATTTGGTTGACACTATAAAAAAAAAGAGAAAAACCTCTCCATAATCACTGTGGAAAATCTGTATATGCTCTAAAGTTGAATATAATCAGGAATATATTAGATGCTTATAACAATACGTTTTATTTTCCTAGTTCTTATTTATTAACAGGCATGGAGGGATTTACCACATTCTTACAGAAAAATATGGTATCACATTTGTTAAGGACTCAGAATATTTTTTTAATTGTGACTACGATGATAAAGATTGCGTTGTCACCATTTTCTATTATGCCTGTGCTCAGCGAAAGTCCTCATTTTAGGCTAATCAGATTAACTAGAAAGAATATCCATCATTTGGCAAATAGTTTAATAAATGCTTAAAACTCTCTTTGTGGATATTTTGTGGGAGCATACAATCTGATCTCCATAAAAAGTCACTTGAAAAGAAATATGGAAGTGATATAGATTAATCAGGCACACAAGCTGTTTCCACTTGAAAAGTCCAGATGATGTACATGTAGCCAGATTTTCCCTTTAAATCGTCTAAAATGTTATCTCTGGTCTACACTTACTTCACTATGGATGAACAGCTAGCTAAGCTTTTTATCTGGTAGTGCAAGCTACTTTTAGTCCTTTAACCTTAACTTAATGTAACATTTGAGCATACCACCTAACTGCTTATATGAATTAAATTCCTTCATTTCCCTAGATTAGTGGTTCTTAAAGTGTGGTCCCTAGAATACTATCAGAATCAATAACACCTTGGAATGTGTGAAAAACACAAATTCTCAGGTTCCACTGTAGACTAGCTGTATCAGAAGCTCTGAGATGGAGCCCAGAATCTGTACTTTAATTAAGCGTTGGGGTGATTCAGATGCAAAGCGGAATTTGAGAACCCGTGTCCTAGATATTAAATGAAGACAGCAACTGCCCATAGAAAAGGCAAATTAACCAGGGCTAGAGCTTACTATAGGACAGTCTGTAGGACACTGGACAGGCTGTCTAGATCCATTTAAAAAATAACTGCCTTGGAGTCATATAAGCAATGACAGATCTGATAATCTAACTGAAAAAGTCTTCTTCAGACTACTGTGTTAAGCAGTACCATCAATATCACTATAGATTTGAAGCAGTGATTTTCACGTTGGACCCTAGAGATTAGATAAAGTCAAGGGGAGGATCTAAAGATGCTTGGCCTATTTCCAGATGTGTTGATTCAACCCTATGCATTACACATCTAGGCTGACAACTGGAATATCCTTTTCTCTCTTTTTTTATTGTTTATTTATTATTTTTGAGAGAGAGTGCAAGCCAGGGTGGGGCAGAGAGAGGGTCCCAAGTGGGCTCTGCACTGACAAGCAGAGGGCCTGATGCAGGGCTTGAACTCATGAACCTGCGAGATCATGACCTGAGCCAAAGTCGGACGCTCAACTGACTGAGCCACCCAGGTGCCCGCCCCCGCTCCCCCTTTTCTCTTTTTTAAAAAATTTTTAAATATTTGTTTATTTTTGAGAGAGAGAGAGATTAAGACAGAGTGAGAGAGGGGAAGGGACACAGAGAGAGGGAGACACAGAATCTAAAGCAGGTGCCAGGCTCTGAGCTGTCAGCAGAGACCCCAACATGGGGCTTGATCTCACTCTATGAGATCATGACCTGAGGGGAATTCAGAGACTTAACCAACTGAGTCACCCAGGCACACAACCCCCTTTTCTCTTTAATCACATTCTCATGGCACATCTGTGATCTCCAAGTATGTGGAAATGGTATTTATTCTTGCCTTCCCTGGTAGCCACTTTGTAAAATCCATGCAGATAGTCTGATTTTTCTCCTTCAGCTATTTATTCCAACATATATCACATATTTTTCCACGTAAAGATTTGTGTTTTATCCTGCCAAGCTCCTCCCCATGTACTAGCAACTACAAGATTTTTTTTTGAGGTTTAATAGAATTTTTACTGCTTCATCAAGGACATTCTAAGGCTTAAAAAAACCCAAAACTATGATTCATGGAAATTAAACAGCACACTCTTGAAAAACTAATGTATTAAAGAAAAAAATCAAAGAGAAATTAGAAAATATCTTGATATAAACAAAGATGAATACAAAATATACCGGAACTTATGGGATTTGACAAAAGCAGCAACCACAGGATTGTGATGACCTTTTAATCTCACAGAACACCCAGAATATGCAAGGAGTTCATCCACCTTCCAAAACTGAGATATTTTAAGTTGACAAGTATGCAATAATATGTCACTTTTTTTTTTCTTTTCAAAGAAGACTTGCTTCTTCAGGTCACTTGTGATTTTCTGGTAAGACAAAGAAATCCAACTGAGTTTTTTTCCCATGCTAATTAGTAGTGATAAGACCTGGATATGTCTAATGGGGAGTGTTTTCCCAAGAAGAACATTCACTGAGTTAATCAACAAATCATCCCCAATGTCCTGCCTCTGTGCTGTAAATTCATCAGAAGTAAACTCCTTTTCATTCAACTGTTGATCAATCTCAACACTAATGCAAGTACACAAATGAGGCTAGCTGTTCATATCAAGAACTATGAATAACTGGAAAAGCTCACTAAATCCAGGCTTTTTTCCAGTTACTCAGAACATTTTCATAAAGCTCCTCTAGAAATTTCATAAAGCTCCATCTGGATCCTTGCTGGTCCCCTTAACTGGCTAAATACCTCCCCCCCACCCCCCAACACACCAATGTTTGCACACTTCTTTCCTAACAGTTGACAGCTATATGATCTTTGATTACCTTTGACCTCAAGGAGCCACTTACCCAGATGCAGAGAGAGCAGGAAGTAGCCTGGGAGACTATTACCCCTCAGAGAGCTCATAGCCCATGACAACCAGACACAGCACTGTAAAAGCCTAGCAACCTTGCCTTAGGGCAGAGCTAACCTCCAGGCTGAGGCAAGGACTTCACTTCAAAGCTCACCATTGGTTGGCTTCTTCCTCTTGACTCTCTTGTTTCCTCCATTCTCTGATAGTTGTGTCCTAGGAGCCCTTCCTTAATAAATCTCTTACAAACAACCACATATATTTGGGTCTGTTTGGAGAATATGACCCAAGACAGCTATCATTTACAAATAATCAACTTAAAAAATAATGTTAAACTTAAAAAACATTCTGAATCACAGTTTTTAAAAATCACATTTTTATATTAATCCTTGTCTTTGGCTTTTGATAGATTTTTGTATATTTCTGGAATTCTTAAATTTTCTGTAAAAATAGTCATATTCATTATGATAAATCCACTATATGAGCATTCTTTCAGAGAGTTTTCAGTCACTGTACACTATATTTTATCTTGTATTATTCTTAATCAGATTTTAAGATACTTTGTTTCCTGGGAAATAGACATAAGAGTATTTATCATCTAAACTAATGTGCAAATAGTTTTCCCCAAGATTCTGTCACACCATATCATAATCAAGAGTCAGTGCCTAATTCTAAACCAGAAATATTTCTTCCCTGAAAAAAAAAAAGAAGTAAAACTATAAAAAGCATCAGCTTACCTAATTCCCAAACCAGAGTTCATTTTTGTCATATTCAGAGCTAAAAAGAAATATGTTCTTATCCACTACATTTTAGGTCACTTTCATTTTGGTAAAGATTTATTCCAGTTTCAACCACCTACTACTCTAGCCTTTTTTTTAAATCAATTCCTAAGGAAACACACAAACTTTACTCCAAAGATTAATAAAAATGATTCATTTCACAATTTCATCAAAACATTACTGAAAAATGAATGAAGATGACTTTTCACAAAGCATTCGTATAAATAGCATTACTTTTCTAGGCATTTTCACAAATAGTATTAGTTTAGAATTACCATCTCTCTGTGAAAGGAAAAGGAATAAGTGAAACGCAATCAGAGTTGGACCCAGAGTGAGATGAGGACAGATTTGAAAGACAACACATGGGAAGACTGTGAAATGGAAGCGTTGCAGTCCTTGAGAGGAAAGACCTGTAGGAAGAAGGGAAAGAAAAGACCTGGTAATCATTAAAAGATCAAACTAATATTTACCGCAAGGCAGAAGTTCAAGGACAAGTCAAGTGACTACAGAAGGCTTACCTACCAGGAATCTTGGACTAATTCAGAGTTGGCCCAGATGTAGAAGAGAGGGATGAAATTCAGACTTAAAATTGTCCATACAGAAATAAGACTTCAGTTGCATGTGGAAAGGAGGGAATTTTTATGACCTTTCTGTGAGTTTATTAAAAAGTGAAATGTTTTAAAGAGAGAGTGTAAGATTTTAAGTTACCAGAGTAAGATCTGGACAGATCTGGGAGGTGAGCAGTGGGCTACTTGTCAAGAGGAAGTTTGAGCAAATGATCTTATTGAAATTCTTGAGCTTGGAGCCAAAAAAGGAACAAAGGAGCAATATAGCTACATGCTTCACATTTGTACTACATAACAATGAGAAGGAAAATATCACGTAAAAACTCTTTTACAAGGCCTTATGTTTACTCCAATTTCCGCTTCAGAACAGTAGGTAGGAACAGTAGCTAGGAACAAAGCAAAGAAAGACAACTAAGACATTTATCTCTTTCTAATACATCTTGGTCTTGACTTTCACAAGAAATTCCCTGAGAGAATCAACCATTTACTACCTCCTTTAAAAAGGTTGCAAGGTGGCAACACAGTGAAGCTTATTTCTATCAATTGGTGAGAAGTATGGAATCTTGCAAAAATTCAATGACAGGAAATTGGAGATGAGAATAAGCAAAGACGGAGTTAAGAAAAGAGAATGCCAGTGCAAGCGACAGAGAGACCAATGTATAAATGGAATAAAACTGCAGCCTGGAAACCAAAGCAGAGGAATTAAGTAGGTTCTTAGGTAAGGTGAACAAATAAGGCAAAAGCATTTAAAAGATATTTTTTCTATAATAGTCTATACTTTTCTGATATATGTCAAAAGATATTCCTAGGAAGGAAGGAAGGAAAGAAAGAAAGACTATAATAGTCTATACTTTTCTGATATATGTCAAAAGATATTCCTGGGAAGGAAGGAAGGAAGGAAGGAAGGAAGGAAGGAAGGAAGGAAGGAAAGAGGACAGGATGAAGGTGGCTAAGGAGGAACAAAGGGGTATGCTATCTCTCCTAGCTAGTGATATTATGGCACTAGAGTATAAGGAAAGCCAATACACTGCGAACATCTCATAAACCGGCCATTCCTGTATAGAGTTAGGGCAGGAAGGTGAAACACAAGATAGTGTAAATGGGGAAGGAAGGAGAGAAACAGAAGGGCCCCAGGACCACTTCCCTTCCTTCTACCTCTTGAGGGTTGCTGCCGAGGCTGCTGCTTGATGATGATGGCAGTTGCAGCAAGATGATTCCCTGAAAAACTGAGGGCACTGACCTTGGGTTTCTACGCATGCTTACACATGAACTTCACCTTCTCAAAGCAGAAGAATACTCTGAAAACACACAGAAGCCATAGAATGGTACGAAGAAAGACAACCACAAAAGCCACTCTTTGAATAACTTTTCTGCAATATTAACATGGACAATAAAAGAGGGAGCAGTTGAGAGTGGAATTGCTCTAAAATAAAACTGTCTTTGGCAAAATGCTGGGGTGAGTTTCTTTGCATCCTTTTCTTCCTTCAAATCAAGACATTCCCATGTTTAATGCCTCCTTTGTAAATAGAGTTAAGAAAAAAAAATAATTGTATTAGACTTTTTCATCAAGGGCAAAATAGAAGAAATAATCATTAGCTTCCTTAGCTGCTTGCCTATGATCTTCCTGGTGTGTGAGGGATCTTGTTCCAGGTCATCTCCTCAAAGAATCACATTATTGATCAACATCATTGTTCATCTTTGGAAGTGAGTCTTATTTACCAGAATCCATACTTTCAAAATGGAATCCATTGTAACTTTTCTCCCTTCATTCCACAACTTTTCATTTTATGATAAATTAATTTATTCTCTAGAGTATAGAACTGAATTTCATAATTTCTTATGAAGCCTAAATTTTGACCAAGTTCCCTATCCCTGGGTATATACTCTTTCTAAACAAATAACTCATGAGTCCTTAACATAAGTATTGAACATTCAAGGGACAGATCATTTTTGCATTATTGTACAATATATTTCTTCTTGTTAGATAAAAGTAAACCCTTCAAATAAATCTTCCTCAGAATTACTTCCTCTGTAAGAAAGTAAATATCCAGGACAAAATATTTAAATTTGTATAGCTCAGATCCTGGATTCATGTTCAGTGAAAATATTCCATATTGTAATTTTTTGCTGCTTTCTGTAATGTGTGAGCAACTTATTCCCTATACAGCTTTGGCCTAATCCCTCCTATCACTCAAATAACCAATTTGTCTTCTTTTGTCTCCATCACAAACACCTACTGTGTTTCACAACCTCGGTTACTTGGGTTTTCAATTTTGAGTCAAATGAATCACATTTGCTCTATGTGGGTCAGTCAAAATTAAATACAGAAGTCTCCACGTACTAAAGTTGGTACTACACTGCCTTATGATTATGGAATTAAATTAACTTGAGTCTTAAGCACTTTATGTCTTTCGGCATTATTATTTTTTTTTTTTTAGTACAAAAGCTGGGACACATCAAATAGTCCAACCTTTGAGAAACTGCATGGATATGATACCTTTATCATCACTTCTTTTGGTATTACTTCATTGGATCATCAGTGGTTCTCAAAGTAGGGTTCCTGGAACAGCAGCATCAGCATCACCTGGGAACTTGTTAGAAACACAAATTCCTGGGCCCCATCTGAGACTTACTGAGTTGGAAATTCTAGAGGGGAACCCAGCAGTGTCTGTTATAAAACTCTCCAGGTGATTCTGATATACTCCGAAGTTTGAGTACCACTAGAATGGACACTTATGTAGCATGTGGAAAGAAATGCCAGGCTTTCTAGTTCTTTTTGAAATTTTATTTTTTATTTTTTAAACTTTTTGAGAGAGATAGAGCATGTGCAAGCAGAGGAGAGAGAGAGAGAGAGAGAGAGAGAGAGAGAGAGAGGAGAGAGAGAGGAAAGAGAGAGGAGAGAGAGAGAGAGAGAAACACAGAGAATCCTAAGCAGACTCCAGGCCCAGCATGGAGCCCAACTCAGCTCAATTCCACAACCCTGGGATCATGACCTGAGCTGAAAGCAAGAGTCAAACACTCAACAGGCACCCGCAGGCTTTCTGCTTCTTAATAGTTCCCTTACTTATAAACAGTCATATTTACATTAAAGGACTCAGGAAAAGTATATCATCTTATTTAAAGAAAATATTTTATTTTTATGACTATCAGATGCTATATTCAAAATATGTGAATTACTAAAAATTGAGAGGCTAGGAGAGAAAATAAAAGGGGAGAGAGAGAGAGAGAGAGAGAGAGAATATATCAGTGCAAATACAAAGTAAAACAAATTGCAGACACGAGGTTTCTCATTTTATCTCTTATCTATTCTGCAATTCTGTTTTTTTAATGTTTATTTATTTTTCTGAGAGCTAGAGACAGACAGAGTGCGAGCAGGAAAGGGGCAGAGAGAGAGAGAGACACACACACACAGAATCTGAAGCAGGCTCCAGGCTCCAAACTGTCAGCACAGAGCCCGACACGGGGTTTGAACTCACGAATCATGAGATCATCACCTGAGCCGAAGTCGGACGCTTAACTGACTGAGCCATCCAGGCGCCCCTCTGCAATTCTATTTTTAATGTTAAGAAAAATAGACCATTAAATGGTTCTTCTGTTACCTGAAAGATCATTTAAATCCTGTGACTGTATGTAACTAGTGGTTTTCTTAATATTATTTTGGTAATATATAAGCATTCCCAACTGCTTTAAAACATTTTCTGATGGAATTATTATTAAACCATTGAAGAGGCATACAAACCTAAGGGGTTCATGTCACCATCACACTTGGTGATGACCAAAGAGGATTGTATTATAATGGCACCACTCTTTTCTCTACACAGGTGAGTGGGTTTGTACAGGTCAGCCTTAGCAGGCAGTGCAGACCTTAAAGCAGAGGTAGCTAACTCCACCAAATTTTACACTCTGCCTTGCACAGTGTGGAGAATTGCAGAAAACCACTGTCTAATCATGAACCACATTTCACAGCACCCCTTTCATTTAAGGAGGGTCCTATGACTAATTATCACAAATGGAATTTAAATGGAAGAAGTGAGGGTCATTTCCAAGTCTTTTTCTTTCCCCTTCTTCCTTTATCTAGTGGTCAAGGAGACCCTAAGAGATACTGGAACCACTACATTGAACAAAGCCTAGGTCCCTGAATTACCACGTAAAAGAAAGCCATCTTCAGAACAGAAACACATTACCAGGACTCTTAAGTGAGTGAAAAATACTTGTATTAAGCCACTGAAATTCTGGAGTTCATCTTTTATAAGAGTATACTCCAGTTAATATAGGGTTTATATGACCTTTTGCCTTAAAGGCCAATTCCACTATCTCAGATCATAAAACATCACAGACACATTGTGATGGGTATTTTTATGTGTCAGCTTGACCAGGCCACAGTGTATCCAGATACTTGGCCAAACATTAATTCTGGGTATGCCTGTGGGGGTGTTTCTGGATGAGATTAGCATTTGAATCGTTCGACTGAGAAAAGCAGACTGCTCTTCCCACTGTGGGTGGTCATCATCCAATCCATTGAGAACCTGAATAAAACCAAAAGGCAGAGAAAGGAAGAATTCATACTCTGCCTGACTGTTTGACCTGAGACAATAGTCTTCTGCTCTCACACTAGGTCTTATGCCATCAGCTTTCCTGGTTCTCAGGCCTTTGCACTGGACAGGACATTGTGGGATTTCTCAGCCTCATAACGATGTGAGCCAATTTCTTGTAAGATAGATAGACAGTTCTATTTCTCTAGATAACCCTGAAAACACATATGTGGAAAGCTAAAAAAGGATAAAAAGTGTGAGAACTAATTTCATCTCCATTTTATAGATGGTAAAACTGAAACCCCTAGATGACTGTGGACTCTAATATCTCAGCATACCTGGCTTAACCCAGTTCTCTGACTTAGGCAGAATATAATTACAGTTACAGCAAGCATTCACTAGAATGAGTCTGTTGATTACTGTGGCTTTACAGTAAGTTTCAAAATCAGATAATGGGAGTTCTCCAACTTTGTTCTTCCTTTTTAGTATTGTGTTGGCTATTCTAAGTTTTTTCATTTCCATATTTTTTTTTAAGTTTGTTGATTTTTTTTGAAGTTTTCTAGGATTTTAATTGGAACTGCACTGAATCTAGAGCTCACTTGGGAAGAACTGACATCTTTACCATATTGAACCTTTCCATCCATGACCAGAGAATGTCTCCAAATTTATTTCACTTTATCATCAAAAAGATTATAATTAGATCTTTGACTTTGTTTGTCAGTGTTTTATAGTTTTTTACTTGCAAAATCCTTGACATACTACATTAGACATAATCTTAAGCATTTCAATTTTGGTATGATTATGAATAGTGTTCTCTTTTTTTGAAAGAGAGATAGAGGGAGAAAGCGAGAGAGAGAGAGAGAGAGAGAGAGAGAGAGAGAGAGAGTGGGGGATGGGCAGAAGGAGAGATTGAGAGAGAGAAAGAGAGAGAGAGAATATATTTTTTAAATGTTTATTTATTTTGAGAGAAAGAGTGCATGCAAGCTGGGGACCAGAGAAGGGCAGGGAGAGGTAGAGAGAATTCCAAACAGACTCCATGCTGTCAGCACAGAGCCCAGTGTGGGGCTAGAATCCATGAACTATGAGATCATGACCTGCGTTGAAATCAAGAGTTGGACACTCAATCAACTGAGTCACCCAAGTGTCCAGAGAGAGAGAGAATTTAAGCAGGCTCCAGACCCAGGCCAGTGCCCAATACAGGACTTGATCTCAAGGGTGTGAGATTATGACCTGAGTCAAAATCAAGAGTCAGGATTTTTTGGTAGATACTTTGGGCTTTCCTACATAAAATACCTTGTCATCATGGGTAAAGACAATTTTATTGTTTCATATGTTTCTTTTTGATTCACTGATTCTCTTCCTCCTCAACTGGACCATGTTTGGTACTTTTCCCACAGCCCATTCCAACCTCCCTATTTTTTCCTCAATGTACTGATCTTCCACCTGGTTTTACCAAACCTCCTTGTCACATTTCTCCCTCTTCCTTAGCTCCTCCCACTCCACCTTTTCAAATGTTCTAACTTTCCAATTTCCACAAGCAGTGCAGCCAGCAATAACCAAAGCGTTCTGCTGAGCTTTCCTCCTTTCCAGATATGGTCACCACACTGCAATCATTCCCTCATCTCCTTGACCAAAGAACTGCAAGTGGATATAGACAAAGTAAGGATTCTTCATAGAAAAAAATTGAGACTCTAATTGCATAGTTTTCTTGAAAAAATGCCACCAGGGGAACTGTGTGGTCTGTCATGGCAGCTTATGCAATCCATCGAGACCGATTGAGATAAATGAGCATTAACAAAAGATTCTTTAACCAGAATTTTGACTGCAACTATGTCATATTGAGATAACCTAAAATTCTTTCATTTTGTTGACAATATATTCACAGTATCCCATTTCCCCTTCTTGTCACCTGTCTAATCTTTCCTTGTAATCTTCAAAACCTAATTCTCTGTCAAGACTCCCTAGTCTCTTTGAGCTGCGTCCTCTGAGCTACTGAGGATTTTATTGTGTGTGCTAATCTTTTGCTCCTTGCTCCACTGGTTCTACTGCATTGAACTGCTACACAATGGAATGTTCTAAGTTGTTTTGCATGTGTGTATATAAATGTGTGTGTGTGAATGTGTGCATGTGCGCACATTTTTTAATGTCTTGTTTTTACATTTTAAAGAAAATCACTCGAGGGCCAAAATTCCATTTCATGCTTCTTTGCAATTCATACACGTTCAAATACATTTGAGTGACTGATATCTGTTTTTAAGCCAAGATATTGCCCTAGTTTTAGCAAACTGAGAAAATAATACAACATTCTGAATATTAATTAAAAATCTTTTAATCCTACTTTAATCATAGTGGATATGTATCAGTTAAGTTTATGTTCAAGTAAAAGGAAAAAGGGGTGGAAAGGCCAAAATAACAGTAGTTTAGATAGGAGAAAGACTCATTTTTCTCTCAGATTTAAAAAATAAAAGAAGCCTGGAGGGGCTCCTGGGTGGCTCAGTCGGTTAAGCGACCAACTTCGGCTTAGGTCATGATCTCGCATTTCATGAGTTAGAGCCCATGTCAGGCTCTGTGCTGACAGCTCGGAGCCTGAAGCCTGCTTCCGATTCTATGTCTACCTCTCTCTCTGCCCCTTCCTTGTTCACACTCTGTCTCTCTTTCAAAAAAAAATAAATAAACATTAAAAAAAAAAAAAAAGCCTGGAGATAGGAGTCCAGGCTGGGTAGGGTTGTCCCAGCTTTTACTATGGGACCGTTTCTCAATCGTCAGCATGTAGTTTCTACCTCCTGGTAAAGATGGCTACTCAAACACAACTCATACTGGTGACAGAAGAGAAGGAAGATTGAAAAAGCACATGCCCTTCCCTCTAAGAAAGTTCTCCTAGACACACCTAGCTGCAAGGGAAGCTGAAAAGCATACAGGGAGAATGGATACCAGAGCAATTGCTAGCAGGCTTCCTCTATCTAGGGGAAGAACATTCTTTTCATGTATGTGTGTATCACCAGGACTTGGATGTTCAGTAGTAACCAGATGAGCATTTGCTAAAAGACAGTGGAGTCCCTGCATGAATAATTCTCCCTTTCTTTGCGAGTGCTTTGTGGCCTGCTCCATAATATTAACTCCGAGTCACAACTGCATACACCTCCTCTTCAACAGAAACTTGCAGTGTGTCCTCCCAAGACCCTCCCCATCTCCTTCTTCTGTGGAGTGAGATTTACCATCTGGCCACCAGGCTTTTTAAGGAGGCAGGTCCTTTTTGTCTTCTAACAACTTCAAACTAAAGCAAACTTGATATTTCATAGATATCTCTTCATAGAATTAAGTTGAATGTGAATTAAGTTGAAGTTTAACTTAAAAAATTCATCATCTGTATGTTTTGTCTTAACCTTAATGTCTAAATTCGTCCATTCTAATAGTAACACTCTAAGTACCTATGAAAGAAACAGTAGATATAACAATATTTTGATGGACCACTCCACTTATATTTTTGGACCATTTCAACTCCCCTAATAAAGCCACATTCTCAAATTAACAGCAAATAAACTAAGACTTCTGTCCATTCCATGCCCAGTCTCATCCAACTCATGGAAATTTCCATGAAAACTGAACCAAGAAAATGAAAAAGAGAAGCACACATAGAGCATACTTTAGACACATCACCTAGCTCCAATTAGATTCTCCCTTCATTCTCTCTTCTGACTTCTGGTTAGATTTCAGTCCTACTCACTCATCAGAGCACATGTCCAAGGTTTCTTTACTAATGAGCAAGCATGATTAGAAAAAAACACCTACCCTTTCAAAGGTTGCAACAGATTATGCAAAAGACATTTCAAGACAATGGACTCTATGCCTTTTTTCCTCCAGACACTCCAAAATTTTAATTATACAAAATGCTTGCTCTGACATTCTTGCCTTTTATTCCATAAATAGCAAAATCCAGAGGTAAACCATTTTTGTTTCTCTTAATCAGCATATTCTTAATCCTTTCCTGTTTATAGCTTTACACAGGAATCCTTTTGGAGCTGCTTTTGCTGCTTAGCATCAAAGCTCAGACTATCCAGGGAGCATGGGCTATTTATTTCCATGGTTTCTATATTTAGCTCTTGGCTTTGTTTACAGTCATCTCTCCTCCACCCTGCAAACACTTTAAAATTCCACTTTTTCTGCCATTCTGTATCCTTCTATCTCTCCAGCTAGTGAGCTCTCTACCTAGCTGAGCATTTTCTTCTTGAGTTCTTGTCCAGAGGATGCCTGTCTTGCCTCTTTGATTTCTTCTGGAGAGAAAGGAAATTGTCTTTCGGAACTGAAGAAGCTTTTAGGGGCATGACTGCTACTGTTGCTCCTCTCTTTGGGAGAAGGAGCACACTTCTCCTTGCGATTCAAAGGCAACTGTCGAATGCAATTTGAGCTCCTGGGACAGGAGAATGCTTTTCATCCCAAAAGTCAGAGGATTTGTTTAATAGCTCATTTAAAAGCGAATGTTAGTTTTACTTTAAGGCAGATTAAGAGTTCCGGGACTAAATCATGCTTGTCACTGCCTTGATTAATTTAAGAACACAGTACCAGTTTAAGGAGGTATGTGTTTAATAGTTCAAATAATAACTAATGATTATTTGGGGAGAAAGCTCAACATGGGCCGTGTAAACGAAAAAGAAGGGAACATTAGGAAACATTGTAAATGACATCTTTATCACGCTAAGGGCCTTGCTCTGATGCTTTTACTTTTATCACTGAGCAAAGAACAAGGTCAACAGAACATTCTTAAAATGCCAAAATCATAGTTATTAATTATTCAAGCCTTGAAAATCAGATTGGCTTAATTATCTTTATCTTATGTAAGCCTCCGATCACGGATAAATACGAAGAAGTTGGGAGGGCAGGCCAAATTGAGGAAGAAGATTGAAGGGTGAAATCTGTCAGCAAGAAAAGGTTAAAATTCGCTTAGTCAGGGGTGTGACTGGGGGGGGGTGTAACAATTTGAGTAGTGTTCCTATCTCCATCTTCATAATTCCAGGAAGTTAAATTCAATAAATTATTTTCTTTTTGAACAGACACCAGAAGTCTGGGACACAATTAAACCTGCTTTAAAATTGTGTATCCTGCCACAATCTGACATGAAACACGCATGTGCTCAGCCTCCCTACTTTACATCAGGATCATTCCTAACCTCACGGAATTCCTCAAAATAGAAACCATGGCATCTTTTCTCTTTTGCAATTTTAAATATTTTTTTTGTTGTTGTTGTTTGTTTGTTTTTAGAGAGAGAGAGAGAGAGAGAGAGCAAGTGCAAGCAGAGGAGGAGCAGAGAGAGAGAGAGAGAGAGAGAGAGAGAGAATCTAAGCAGGGTCCATGCTCAGCATGGAGCCTGATGCAGGGCTCAATCCCACTGCCATTAGATCATGACCTGAACCGAAATCAAGAGTCAGACCCTTAACTGACTGAGCCACCCAGGGTTCCCTCCCTATTGCCATTGTAATGCCTGAGGAGCACTTCATTATAAAAGTCTGGCTAACGTTAGGGGGAAGGGAACCGGTGATGTCATGAAAAGAATGTGGTCTCTATTCTACAGAATACTTCGACTTCCTTTGTGCTTGGACAAGTTTCAGGGACAGACCTGGCTGTTGCCTATCTCACTTTTTAGATGCTCAATAGACCAATGGTTCTCTGCAGGGAGCATTTTGCTGCCAGTGCTTTTCCCTCCAGCCCTGGGCATTTGGCAGAGTCTGGAGACATTCTGGTTGTCACTCTGGTGGGCGTTATTGGCATCTAGTGGGCAGAGAGCAGGGGGGTGCTGCTGAACACCCTCCAATGTCCAGGACATGTGTCTGCACCTGTCACAGCAGGGGCTGGGTACACTGACCCTAGTGGTGGTCTGGTCAGGTGACTGACATCATTGCTATTCAAGGCTCCAGATTTCACAGTCCTGACGAGGGAAGCTTCCATTCAGTAATATACTCGTAATTAAAAATAAGCTTTTTTAAAAAAATTTAATGCTTTTTATTTATTTTCAAGAGAGAGAAAGCAAAACTGGGGAGGGGCAGAAAGAGGCTCCAGGCTCTGAGTTGTCAGCACAGAGCCTGATGTAGGGCTCGAACTCTCAAACTGTGAGATCATTACCTGAGCCAAAGTTGGACGTTTTACCAACAGAGCCACCCAGGCGCCCCCAAAATAAGCTATTTTTAAACATCAGGTCTGATGAGGTTTTAGCTCCTTTTTAAGTGTATGGACATTCTAGGTGTTCCCTGAGAACATCACAGTTCTAAATGGTGATTTGTCCCCTGACAGGAATTATAATATATAATATCAATCAAGGATACTTATGGCTGAAAACATAAAAGACAATAAAGAGGAACAGGAATGCAAATCTCAAACTGTAATCCATCTCAAATCCTTCCAATGAATCTGTGTCAACACATAAAAAAAAAACTGAACAGCCCAGCTCTTTCCTTTTTTCTACTGGAGGGTAGTGAACAGCAAAGGAAGAGCTGACTCTGACAGTTGTCGAATCTTCCTTACTTTTCAAAACTCTAAAAATATGGGGAGGGAGTATACCATGTACCACGTATGCCAAAAAATAAATGTCAGTTTGGTTACAGTAGTTTTCTACTTTTAATGGCTTCAGGTCTTACTTACAAAAAGCAAGCAGAGATCATTAGGGGTATACATTCCTTTCAGCATTCCAACTCTGCATCAACTGTGCCCACATTTACCAACCCTCATATCCTTCTCCCCCCGAAGTCGGCCTGAATGTTCAAACATTTGCCTGCAGCAAATACCTCCTTCCTCCCTCACACACATTCCTATGAAAACCAGACCCAAAGAAAAAAAAATGAGACAAGTTAAAGTTCATTGCCTTTTGGGGACGCACCACCTGATTTTCACTGGGCTCAACAAGATTCAGTTGAAGATTTGGGCAGGACTGCCTGTGTGGGCGTAACCAGATTGGAATGGTGACCGGGAGAGGAGACACCGCAGAGAGCATTTTGGGAAGGGAGCTAAGTGAGCAAAAGTAGGAAGGCACATGAGTTTATGGCTTCCTTAGGCAGTGGCTGGAGTAAAAGGGCCACAGTGCTGGGAACTGAGGCTGGAAAGGAAGACCGAGGCCACAAAGGCCTCAAATGCTATCAGAAGCCCCAGAAGAACCTGGGCATGAAATGACAAACTAGTAACGGAGGTGGATTTACCAATAAAGCCAGAACATCATGCAATGAGGAAATCAAATTTTAGCTCAGACTCCATAAATAATGTGACTGTTCCCATCCAAGAAAGAGGAGTAATAGGTTCCCTTTGGTATTTGTGTGCAAAGAAGGTGGACTAAGGACATCGTGCCCAGTTGGCACAAACAGCGAGACCAAACAAACCCACAAAATCCATCTCTCAGATCAGTTAGCAAAACTGGAAGCCAGCATCTGGCAGTGCATCCTGGAGGCAAGTCAAGCCTCTTTATGGACTGCACTTGGAATATTTA
Organism: Cryptoprocta ferox; assembly: GCA_028646485.1. Lineage (NCBI taxonomy): Eukaryota > Metazoa > Chordata > Mammalia > Carnivora > Eupleridae > Cryptoprocta > Cryptoprocta ferox. Next base: position 32,482,407 of record CM053576.1, on the reverse strand, counting down.
CAGATTCAAAGAAAAAGAATTAGGACCCAAATCCCCACAACAAAACATACAGCAGCAGCAACAAATCACCCTTGCATCTAGCAGCTGGGAAAAGAAATGGCATGGGTCTCACAGTAGATACTTAGCAGAACTATACCAGAGCAAAACGGGTTCAGGTCACAACAGAATAGAGCAACTTCTCTTGCTGACATGGGCCATTTCTCAAGACAATGGACATGGGGGTTGACAGTGGAATTCTGCTGTATAGCATGATGAGTTCGTAGTTGATATTATGTCTTAGTTATGGATCACTAAAACGTTTGTAGATGTCATTCTGGAGTGTATATTTATTTCTTCTCAACAAATGCTTTTGTAATTTGCCTAAGTCTCCAAAATAAAGAACCACTTAAGGCATTGTTAAATACAGATAAAAGTGCACTGGGCGGACTGTATCTCACAGTTGCCATTAGAGAGACAGGGCCCTGAAAAAAATTCTGTCTTAGGGCTGCTGATTTTTAACTATGTGTTACAACATGTCAGAGTCTAGAAGTGTATTAAATGGCCTATCGCAAACCATTAAGCAGTTTTATAAACAAGGTGAGAAAAAAAACACAAAATTATCATTTTTAGAATTTAAAGGATAATTCCAGTGGTAGGGAAACACAGCAGAGGTAGCAGAAAGACACGTCAGGGGTTCCTGCGATAATCTAGGACAGTGGTTCTCAAAGTGTGGATTCCAGACCAGCAGTATCAGCATCACTGGGGAACTTGTTAGAAATGCAAATTCCCGGGCTCCATCTAAGATCTACTGGATCAGAATGTCTTGCAGCAGGGCCTGAAATCTGTGTTTTAACAAGCCTCGAGGCATTTTGATGCATGCTCAGGTTTGAGAAAGGCTGCTCTGTAAAGCAAAATCTGGTAGACCAGCAGCATCAGCAAGCCCCCCACCTCCTGGTGATGGCCCCACCTCAGAGCCACTAAGTCAGAATCTGTGTGCTATCCAGAGTCATGTGTATGGTGGGTACATTCCAGTCTGAAAAGCTGGACAAGAAGATTTATAAGATCCTCAAAGAGGGGATGGCCATGGGAATGGGGAGGAAGTAGAGAGGAGAGGAACATTTTGGGAAGGTTAATGAACAGCTCCAACATTTTACTGGTAACCCAGTCGTATAAAGCTAACCCTCAGATACCCAGATGGACTAAGTTACTGGCCTATTGGGATTTGAGGGTCCTCAGAATCTACTGTAGCTAAATAATAACAACTTTTCACCCTGTGTGGCTCCACATTTGCCTCTCTAATTGTCCTCTTGCTCAAAATGCAAACGTTTCTGGGAGTGGCTGTCTATGAGTCATTAATAGAACACTTCCAAAGAATTGTTGGTCTGTTTTTGGGGGGAGAAGCAGCAGGTGGGAGATGAGGATGCCTTAGAGAGTCACTCAAGAGGCAGAAATGGGATTTACTGGAAACAGGTTAGGCCCTACATCATAGTTTCTGGGCGGGTTGGCTCTGGCTCAGCGCCATGCAGGCTCAGCAGCAACAAATCGACAGTTTACAGGAGCGCTAACAAGCTCACAGAGTGTGCTGTGGATTTGTGGAAAGAAGGCAAAGTTCAGCCTGGGATTGAAAACTGAACAGGTGGGAAACACCTGCTCTCTTTAGCTGCAAAATGCATTACAACCTGTTTTCCCTTGCCAACAGTCCATAAAAGCCTTGGCTTTAATGATTAAGTAGAGTCAAAGAAAAGAAACTATAGACCAGCTCATCTTTCTTATTTTGTTTTAATTGGGAACTAGTTCTGGTTCATCTTTCATTAATGATTCATGAATGAGTAAACTAACATATATCTTATTTATAAACTGTGAGTTTTAGAAATTTATATCCTTATTCTAAGACTTATGCAAGACTTACCATGCACTTTATCATTTAATAAATGCTTGCCCCACTCAATGCAAATTGAGATGAATACTTCACCGCGTATGATCTATTACTTCCTAAGTCATCACAAAGCCAAACCTTGAAATTGTCAGGGCTCCAGATGAAACTTAAAATGTTAGTTCTCTCCAATTGGTGTCATTTGAAGATGTTCTGTTCCACCAAATTTCTCATGTACTCTCACAAAGCCTGAGGGAGCAGCATAACTTAATGGCTTTCATCTTGGTAACTTTTTCATGGATCCTGCCATCAGAATGTCCAGGTCTGAATTCTGACTCTGGTACTTACAGGTTTGAGACCAAGTGCAAATTACTGAACTTCTCTGTACCTCAGTTTCCACATATGTATAATGAGGAGCCTAATTCCTATTTTGTAAGGTTATCATGAATTTTAAGTGAGCTAACGCCTGCTTAGTGCAGTAACTTGAAAGTAGCAGGTCATCAATAAATGTCAGCTATCATTTTTGCCAAATGTGTGATTTGATAGTTGCAAACTTCCCTATGAAATAGTAATATGTATATAAATAAATGAGAATGTCAGGAATAGATAAGTATTGTTGTTGTTTTAAGTAAAAAGTAAAGCAAGGAGCTGAATGAAGGTAGCTGTTTTGGTTAGGAAAATCTGGAACTTGGAAGGTCTCCAGAAACAAGTTCCGTCCATGAGGAGAAGTGGCATCACCATGAAGATCTGGGAGAAGAAAATTCTAGCCCATAAAGCAACAACGATCGTGTCCTGGAAACCGCAGGATGAATTTCAAGGAAGAAGGAGACCCATCAGCCACAACAAGTGATGCTTAATTTTTTTACTGTTTATTTATTTTTGAGAGAGAAACAGAGCAGGGAGGGGCAGAGAGAGAGGGAGACACAGAATCCAAAGCAGGCTCCAGACTCTGAGCTGTCAGCACAGAGCCCGATGTGGGGCTTGAACCCCCGAACTGCAAGATCATGACCGAGTGAAGTCGGACACTTAACTGACTGAGCCACCCAGGCGCCCCAATTAAGCACTGGGCCAAGTGAGATTAAAACAGAGAACAAGATGTTGGACTTTGGTTATTGTGATAAGAACTTTTCAGCAGAGTATGTGAGTGGAGGTGAGAATGGGAGGGGAGGGAGATTCTGTGTGAAGACGACTCTCTGAGACAGCTTTGCTGTGAAGGGAACAGCAAAACCAGGGAGAGAGCATTTGACAGTGCTTTCAAGTTGGTGAAGGGAGGTCCTCAGCAGCCACAGGGTTACCATGTGTAAAGGCACAGAGAAGAAGCATGGGATGTATGTACGGGGCGGCGGGGGCGGGAGGGACCCAGGGGGACAATACAAGGAGGGAGGTCCACATGCAGGCTGAGGGTACCAAGCATAATGCTGGAGTGAGGCAGCAGGGAATGAGTGCAAGGAGCTAGACTGGTTCGGGGATAGGGGGTGGGTGGGGAGAGTCCTGCCTGAACACAGCAGAATGAAGAGCTTGGAAGAAAGTGTGAAGCTATTAGATGACAGTTTAAGCCCTCTCTGTTGTGAATAAGAAAGGCACCCAATACCATAGGAATATCAGGAATGAAAATAGTGTTCAGGTCCTCCACATGTGCTAACAAGGTTTAAAGGAAGATGCTCTTTATGTGTCAAAATTAGAGTTTAATGATGTATTAAAACGCCTGAAAAGGCATAATGGAGATCTATATTTAGTATATAATCCTTAAAATTTAATCTTAATCTTGGAAATATGGAATAGGAAATCCAAAGGAAATCCAGATCAAGCTGGTAGGAATTGAAAATCTGAGGTAGAAATGGTTCCTGTGTCCTCTTAACCATTTCTGAGAGTGACACTTTGGGGTTGAGACTTGGAAAGGGGGGGATCTCAGCAAGAATTCCTAGGGCAGTTCCAAAGAGGGTCTTTTGCCAGAATTATCCATTCAGGAGACCAGGACTGTAGAGAGACAGTCATACGTAAGAAGTACAGCAGGAGGGGGCCGTGCTGGGAATAGAATAGTCAGCACTTACTGAGCGTACACTATGTGCCTTTTAGAAGCCTTTTTAGGCATTCCCAGGTATGTTAACTTACTAACGCTCACAGCATTCTTATCCCCATTTTATAGATGAGGAAACAGAAGCTCGAAAAAGTTAGATAATTTGCCTAAAGTTACACAACTGTTATTAAGTGGGAGCACTCGTGACAGAAAGTCTTCAGTGATAAAGAGGACCAAGCAAGTAATTGCCAAAAACAGAAGGGCAGAGTTTGTGGAGCTAGAGATGAATGCAGTGAGGGTGTGAGAGAGAACAAGCAGAGACGAGGTCAAGGTGCAGGTGGGCTGAAAGCCAGTCTCAGAGTTAATTCTGTAACACAGCCAGTCTGCTGATGGTGGAACTCTTAATGGAAGGTTGGCAGGCATCACTGGGCTGAGCAGTAGTTCTGGGAGCAAATAAGCTCAGCCTGCTGGTTGTGGAAGGATGAATTACCTCTCCAGCGCACTGGCTCTCTAATTCCATTGCCTCCCCTCCCCAGCCTGTTACTCCCTCCTACTCTCTCCAGCTCAGTGATATTTCAGATTGAGGAACTGCCCACATAAGAAGCAGGTGACAGCTTCTTATTATGATGAGGAGCATTCTGGGTCATTCATTCACTGCCCGTGAGAATGTGAAATGACACAAACACTTTGGAAAATTGTTAGGCAGCTCCTAATAAAGTTGGAGAGACACCTACCCTATGACTCAACAAACCCACCCCTAGGTAGTTACCCAAGAGAAATAGAAACGTATGTCCACGAAAAGACGGGTGCAAGACTATTCACAGCAGGTCTTTCACAACAGCTCAAACCTGGAAACAACCCAAACGTCTATCAACTGGAAAATGGACAAACTGTGGTAAAAATCATCTGAAGAAATACTACACAGCAGTAAATAAGAGTAACACAGCATGAGGCAACAGGGATGGATCTCAAAAGCATTATGTTGAGTGAAAGGAGCCAGATGTACAAAAACATGCTGTGTGATTCCACTTAGATGAAGGGCAAGAATAGGTAAGACTGAGCTGGGGGATAGGATGATAGTTGTCCCTGGGTGTTCATGTGTGTGCAGGGCTGGCCAGGAGAGCTTCTGCCTGGAAGAGGGAAAAAGAGAACTTTATGGGGCCATGATAATATTCTATCTTGACCGACTCTATGGCTAAACAGGTGTATACACTTGGCAAAATTCATTCAGGGAGATATTTGAGATTTGTGCATTTCACTATATATAAAATATATTGCATATAAAAACCATGAGTGTATAAAATAAAAAATTTTTAAACCGCCCTTGAGGTGCCTGTGTGGCTCAGTCAGTTGAGCATCCGACTTCGGCTCAGGTCATGATCTTGCGGTTTGTGGGTTCAAGCCCTGCGTCAGGCTCTGTGCTGACAGCTCAGAGCCTGGAGCCTGCTTCAGATTCTGTGTCTCCCTCTCTCTCTGCCCTTCCCCCACTCGTGCTCTCTTTCTCTCTGTATCAATAATAAATAAACATTAACAAAAATTAAAAAAAAAACGCCCTTATTCTGACAGCTGGGTAAAGAAAATCTCTTTGCTGGTGGCATTCAAGTTTACCATCCTTGTCCCAGCTCTGCTAATTGGGCTCTTGGCCATCACATCACTACACATCACAAAGTGCAAGGGGATCAATACAACAGAGAACCTGTACCACAGGTGCACTCGACTCAACAAGTATCCTGGTACGGGGCCATTTTACTGCTTTTCCTTGCAAAAGGGTATTGATTAAAAAAAAAAAAGGTGTACATGCCATGAACATTAACAAAATAATGACAATGGTCAGGATGTACTCCCATGGAGAAATAGGATGGTACTCGAGCTTTTCTTATGAATGTGCCAGGTTCTGTGAATAATTGTCATTATTAAAATCCTGCCTTTCATATTTTTGAATCATGTGAATGTACTATCTATTAATAAAATTTAATAAATTTAAGTATTTGAGAGATAGAAACAAATAGCCACCGGTAATTCTTAGCACTGTGAATAGCTCTGGAAGAACGACCATTGCCCCAACCCCCTGCCCCACATCACTGACACTCTGGAGCTCTAGTTTCCTGGGCACCAGAGCCTTAGTCACAGACTGGACACTGACTTTCCGCCCTTATTTCACTGCTCCCCTTCCTCTGTAATTAAGCAGCAATAGCCACAATGTACTGAAACAGGCAGATCTCCTCACTATGGACAACTGTGTGGCTTGAGATGCCAGGAACTCACTCTACCCACGTAATTACTCTTTTCCATCTTGCTGACAGAAAAAACATTAAAGAGTAAATACTAAGTCGTAAGCATAGTGTACTTACTGAGAAAATAAGTATCATTAAAATTTTTTAATGTTTATTTAGTTTTGAGAAGAGAGACAGAGACAGAGTGTGAGCAGCGGAGGGGCAGAGAGAGAGGGAGACACAGAATCCAAAGCAGGCTCCAGGCTCTGAGCTGTCAGCACAGAGCCTGACTTGGGGCTAGAACTCATGAACCGCAAGATCTGACCTGCACTGAAGTCAGACACTTAACTGACTGAGCCACCCAGGTGCTCCCAAAATAAGTATCTTTAGAAAATAAAGTGTATGTATGAATTAATTTCCCTCTTAAGAATGATATGGAATACTTCAGGCATTAGTTGTAACTTTGCAAAAAAAAGAAAAAGAAAAAAAATATTTAATTAGTCAAACCAGTACTGAAACTCAAATATCCTTTACTTTGTAGCAAATGGGATAAAATTATAACTATGAAACTTAAAAAGTCTCAAATGCATTTACAAATGTTTTTAAAGTTTTATTTCATGAAATTGGTTATTCCAGTAGATTCCATGTGTTTAAGACAATTCCAAAATAAGTTAGAATTTATAAAATGCAGCACATGTGCTTTCAAATCCTAAAGAAATGCATGACTAAGTTATCATCAAAAAAGTTACCCTGATGATAATAAAATAAGAAACCACACTTTGATAAAAGTTTAAGTTACTATCTTGTTTAACAACATCCTACTTAATTTTCCCAATGTGGCTATTACTAATTGAGATTACCAACTCAAAAGCCTGGGCTCAAATTCTGCCATTCACTAGCTGGGTGAACTTGGGCACAATACTTAATTTCCTTGCACCTCACTTTCTTTTTCTGTAAAATGGGATAGTAATAATGACTATTTCATAAGTCTGCATTTGATCAAACACATTGATTAAATCATTTGATGACTATAAAATCCTTAAAGCAGTGTTTGGCATATAAGTTGCGGTTAATTGTTCTTAGCCATTGTTATTTGTTTTTTTTATTTTTACTTTTTTTTAAAATTCTGGTTCCTTCTATTAGGATTAGTAGGAACATCATGTAAATATAATGCTTCTAGTAGAGGGGCCAAGATGGTGGAATAGCATGGAAGGTTTTTTGCATCTCTCATCCCTGAAATACAGCCAAATCAACACTAAATCATCCCCCACACCTAGAAAACTGATTTGAGGATTAACACAATCTGCAAAACCTGAACCACAGAACTCAGCAGTTACATGATGTGGAGAGGTGAGCTGGGGGAGAGAGAAACCATGGAGGGCAGGGAATAGTTTTTGCTTGTGGAGAGAGGACAGAGATGGGATGGGGGGGAGAGTACAGAAAGCATCCCCACCCTCCTCCCTAAAGCAGCTTGAGAGAAAAGAAAGAGTACACAAGGGACTGAACAAAAAAAGGGAGAAAGAAGAAAAGAGAAGGTTTAAATTCCATTAAGACTCTATAAACAGGGGGGAGCGCAGAGTCTGAATCTCCGCAGCTTGATACCTGGCTCTGTGAGAAGGGTGAATCCCCAGGAACAGAGAGTGAGGACTGAAGGGTTCTCTGGCCACATGGGGAGAGGCACATCCCCTGCAGGGAGGACATTTGGTAGAGGCTGTGCAGCCACCCCAGAGGCAAATGTCCCAGAAGACACTGGAGAACAGCCACATTCACTGGTGCTTGTTTGAACAAGGATGTTAAGTGGGAAACCTGGTGCCAGATGTGTGCTGTGATTTTCCATAATCCCTGAAATGCTACCCTTACACAATTGCATGAACTTTTTCTGGGGCGGGCTGGCACCCAGCTGCAGCCTCTGGGCAGCAGCAGCAACAGCAGCATGGTCCCACGAACATTCCTGGGCTGGGGTGGTGGGCACCCGGCCATTGCTTGGTGAGGCCATCCCCCAGAGGGTCAAAATGGGTCAAAGCTACAGTTCCTCAGAATTGAGGGGCTGGGAAACATAGCCTCATCTGAGATAAAACTCAGGAGGGAGATGCTGCCTGGCAACCTGATGACTTGGTCATGGACAGTGTAAAAGCGGGGAGTGGAAGGAAGCTGGAGACAAGGGACAGGTGTGCGATTGTTGGTCAGGGAGAACAGAGTTCCGATACTAGAGACTGGGTAGCTGGATGACATCATTTTCACCCCTCCTGCGCATGCGCATACACACCTACAAGCGCCACAACAATCCACCCCAGTAAGCTAAGCAGCACCATCTAGTGGAGAATGGAGCCCTTACACAAAGTTCCACTCAATTGGGCCAACCTCGCCTTCAGGAACACCACAAGTCTCTCTGCCTGCTCAGTTCATGGACTATGAAGTGTTTCATAGTTTGACTTCTAGGGGGAACCGATGTAATTTCAATTGTATTTCAGTCGGTTCACTGGTCCATCTATTCAGTTTTTTTTTCTTTTTCTTTTCTTATTCTTGATTACAGAGACTGAAAGAATTTATTTTTATTTTCAATTTTTATTAAAAATTTTTCAATTTTTTTCTACTATATTTTTTATTTTTTTAAAAAATTTTCAAATTCTATTTAACTTTCATCATTTCATTTTATTTCATTTCATCTTATTCATTGTTTCAAACCCTCAAGCGTTTTCCTTTTTTATTCTTTTCTTATCTTTCCCTTTTTCTTTAATCTATCAAGCTCCTTTCAATAACCAGACCAAATCATACCTAGGATCTAGCATCATTTATTTGATTGTGTGTGTGTGTGTGTGTGTTGTTTTTAACTTTTTAATTTTCTTTTTTTCACCTTATTAATTCCTTTTCCTCCTTCTAAATAACAAAATGAAGGAATTCACCTCAAAAGAAAGAACAGGAAGAAATGACAGCCAGAGATTTAATCAATACAGATATAAGCAAGATGTCTGAACCAGAATTTAGAATCATGATAATAAGAATACTAGCTGGGGTTGAAAATAGATTAGAATCCTTTCTGCGAAGATTAAAGAAGTTAAAGCTAATCCGGATGAAATAATAAATATTATAACTGAGCTGCAACCTTGAATGGATGCCACGGCAGCAAGGATGGATGAGACAGAGCAGGGAATCAGTGATATAGAGGACAAACTTATGTAGAAGAATGAAGCAGAAAAAAAGAGGGATGCTAAGGCAAAACAGCACCATTAAAGAATTAGAGAAATTGGTGACTCATTAAGAAGGAACAACATCAGAATCACAGGGGTCCCAGAAAATGAAGAGAAAGGAAAAAGGGTAGAAGGGTTATGTGAGCAACTCATAGTGGAAAACTTTCCTAACCTGGGGAAAGCACAGTCACCAAAATCCAGGAAGCAGAGAGGACTCCCATTAGATTCAACAAAAACTGACTGTCAACAAGGCATATCATAGTCAAATTCACAAAATGCTCAGACAAGGAAAGAATGATGAAAGCAGCAAGGGAAAAAACATCCTTAACCTACAAAGGAAGACACCAGGTTTGCAGCAGACATATCCACAGAAACTTGGCAGGCCAGAAAGGAGTGGCAGGATATATTTAATGTGCTGAATTGGAAAAATATACAGCCAAGAATGCTTTATCCAACAAGGCTGTCATTCAAAATAGAATGAGAGATAAAAAGTTTCCCAGACAAACAAAAATTAAAGAAGTTCATGATCACTAAACCAGCCCTGAAAGAAATTTTAAGGGGAACTCTCTGGGGGGAGAAAAGATGAGGGAAAAAGGACCAAAAGCAACAAAGACTCAAAAGACCAGAGAACACAGAAACTCCAATTCTATAGGCAACATAATGGCAATAAATTCGTATCTTTTAGTACTCACTCTAAACATCAGTGGACTAAATGCTCTAATCAAAAGACATAAGGTAACGGAATGGATAAGAAAACAAGATCAATCTATATGCTGTTTACAAAAGACTCACCTTATACCTTTCAGATTGAAAGAAAGAGGATGGTGAACCATCTATCATGCTAATGGTCGACAAAAGAAAGCTGGAGTAGCCATACTTATATCAGACAATCTAGACTTTAAAATAAAGACTGTAACAAGAGATGAAGAAGGGAATTATATCATAATTAAGGGGTCTATCCACCAAGAAGACATACAATCATAAACATTTATGCTCCAAATGTGGAAGCACCCAAATATATAAATTAATTAATCACAAACATCAAGAAACTAATTGATAATAATACCATAATAGTAGAAAACTTCAACACCACACTTACAGCAATGGACAGATCATCTAAACAGAACATCAACAAGGAGACAATGGCTTTGAATGACACACTGAACCAGATGGACTTAACAGATATATTCAGAACATTTCATCCTAAAGCAGTGGAATATACATTCTTCTCCAGTGCACATGGAATGTTCTCCAGGATAGATCACATACCGGGACACAAATCAGCCCTCAACAAGTACAAATATGTTGAGATCATACCGTGCATATTTTCAGACCACAACACTATGAAAGTTGAAATCAAGCACAAGAAAAAATGTGGAAAAATAACAAATACTTGGAGATTAAAGACCATCCTGCTGAAGAATGAATGGGCTAACCAAAAAGTTAAAGAGGAAATTAAAAGGTACATGGAAGCCAATGAAAATGATACTACCACAGCCCAAAACCTGTGGGATGAAGCAAAAGCATTCATAAGAGGGAAGTATATAGCAATCCAGGCCTTCTTAAAGAAGGAAGAAAGGACTCAGATAGATAACCTAATCTTATACCTTAAGGAGCTGGAAAAATAACTGGCACAAAACCTAACACATAGATCAATGGAACAGAATAGAGAACCCAGAAACAGACCCACAAATGTATGGCCAACTAATCTTTGGCAAAGCAGGAAAGAATATCCAATGGAATAAAGACAGTGTCTTCACCAAGTGATGCTGTGAAAACTGGACAGCAACATGCAGAAAAATGAACCTGGACCACTTTCTTACACCATACACAAAAATAAACTCAAAATGGATGAAAGACCTAAATGTAAGGAATGAAGCCATCAAAATCCTCGAAGAGAAAGCAGGCAAAAACCTCTTTGACCTTGGCTGCAGCAACTTCTTACTCAACACATCTCCAGAGGCAAAGGAAACAAAAGCAAAAGTGAACTACTGGGACCTCATCAAAATAAAAAGCTTCTGCACAGTGAAGGATATAATCAGCAAAACTAAAAGGCAACTGAAGGAATGGGAGAATATATTTGCAAATGACAGATCAGACAAAGGGTTAGTATCCAAAATCTATAAAGAACTTATCAAACTCAATACCCAAAAAACAAATAATCCAGTGAAGAAATGGGCAAAAGACATGAATAGACACTTCTCTAAAGAAGACATCCAGATGGTTGAGAGACACATGAAAAAATTCTCAACATCACTCATCATGAGGGAAATACACATCAAAACAACAATGTGATACCACCACACACCTGTCGCAATGGCTAACATGAACAACTCAGGCAACAACAGATGTTGGTGAGGATGTGGAGAAAGAGGATCCCTCTTGCACTGCTTGTGGGAATGCAAGCTGGTTCGGCCACTCTGGAAAACAGTATGGAGGTTCCTCAAAAAATTAAACATAGAACTACCCTACAACCTAGCAATTACACTACTAGGTATTTATCCAAGGGATACAAGTATGCTGTTTCAAAGGGGCACATGCACCCCAATGTTTATAGCAGCACTATTGGCAATAGTCAAAGTATCAAAAGAGCCCAAATGTCCATCAATGGATAAATGGATAAAGATGTGATACACACACACACACACACACACACACACACACACACACACACACAATGGAGTATTACTCGGCAATCAAAAAGAATGAAATCTTGCCATTTGCAACTACGTGGATGGAACTAGAGGGTATTATGCTAAGTGAAATTAGAAAGTCAGAGAAAGACAAATGTCATATGATTTCACTCATGAGGAATTTAAGATCAAAGACAAATGAACATAGGGAAGGGAAGCAAAAATAATATAAAAAAAGGGAGATGAAACATGAGAGACTTAAATATAGAGAACAAATAAAGTGTTGCTGGAAGGGTTGTGGGAGGGGGGATGGGCTAAATGGGTAAGAGGCATTAAGGAATCTACTCCTGAAATCATTGTTGCACTCTATGCTAACTATCTTGGATGTAAATTTAAAAATAAATAAGTTTTTTTTTAATTTCCAAAAAAATTAAAAAATAAATAAAATGCTTCTATTACTGTGGGAACTTAGATAGAAATGATCTTAAAATTTATAGAAACATATTTTTTCAAACTTGTGGGGAAGAGCACTGGGTGTTATATGGAAACCAACCTGACAATAAACTATAAAGTTAATAAAAAAAAATAAAGATACAAGGAACCAGTGGGATGTTAAGGACTACAATGTTTGCCCAGAATGTTATTAATCACAGTTAATGTAATAGTGTTACAGACTGTACTAGTTAACAGAGAAAAAGAAAAAAAAAGTAAAAATGGATGAGTAATAGTGTGACATTAAATGAAGACACTGTATATAATCAACATCCTTTTCTATGAATGTATATGTAATAAAGAGAAAATAAATCGTTCATGTTATAAGGGAACTTAGAATTATTATTCCAACCCAAGACAGGCATCTGTTCTCAGGGTCCCTGGAGATGCTCAGTGAGACCCTTGCTTCTCAAGGTGGGGTCCCGGGACTGGCATCACCTGGGAGCTTATTAGAAATGCAGAATCTCACACTTCGCCACAGAGCCAATGAATAATAACCTGCATTTTAACAAGACCTCCAGGGGATCTGCATGCATATTAAATATGGAGACATACTGGCCCACACTATTTTAGTTACTGCACTCATGGCAAAGTCACTACTCATGATGCAGCTGTTTCACTGTGAGATAGTACCAGTTCTTAACATGTCTTTATTATATGGAGGCCAAGTTTAAGAAAAATATACAGGCCATGATCCCATTTTATATAATGATGGGATGATATAAAATGTGTATATATGCATGTATGTATATAGACGTAGGTTTACGTTTACAAAGAAAAACTTCTGGAAGGATAACATCCAATTGTTGACACTAGTAACCAATCCCTCAAATGTGCTGTTGGAATTTCGTACTGTGACTCCTTTTTCTTGTACCCTCTAGTCTTAGTTTGGTCAGCTGGAGAATTCAAGATCAGGTTTATTAATTCTGCCTCAGAGAGCTAAAAACAGCTTCCTGCCTCCCCTTGGACTTCTTTTTTTCCAGGCTAAAGGCTCCAAATGTTCCCGGTGGCTCCTGCTATTCTACCACTCTCATCTCACCCTTCTGGATCCCTCCAGGCTAGCAACAGGTTTCCTGGTAACGAGCCAGAACCCAGTTCTCCCTGGCTGGCATTAGGAAAAGTAATCACTTGATCTCCCAGAATACTTTCTTCTCAACTAATAACTTCTTAATTTAAAAATGTCATTTGAAAAGTCATGGAAGAAATTAGTTCTTAAGTCACATAAATTATTTATAGCGCTTTTCTTCCGAGATGTCCCGAATGTATTAGAGATACTAGGAAGGGCCCTGCAATGGTATTAATTGCACAGAACTCAATATTCATTTATGAAGCAGAAGAATAACTGTCATTTGTATAGTGTTTGAAGGATGACAAGGCAGGGGCACCAAGCGATTCCCAAGACAGGAGAAAAAAGACTGATTGGGAAAAGATCTGTTCATGTGCATAAAAAGACATTCAGTGTAGCCAAGAGGGGGAAAATTGTGAACCTTGAATTGAGCTCCTACAGATAAGGTGACAATTGATATAATAACCCAGAAAATAAGAATAGAAGACAAAGCTTTAATGAGAACTATATAGGGGATTGAAGGTAAAAAGAAAAACTTTAGGTAGAACTTTGTGTTAATTTTTTTAATGTTCAGTCCAGAACAGAGTTCCCCAACAAGTCAGTGTGTCATGAACGGGTGTAATGAGTCTGTCTCTTGGCACAACTGAGTGAAGCCTGACTAATACAAGACCTCAGCTGGCCACCTCTAGCACCAACAAGCTTACAAACATGAGGCTATATATTTCTCTTATGTATGCTGTGCCACTCCTCCCACACAAAAAAAGATATTTATTTAGAACCCTGGTATAAAATATATCCCTTTTCTGTCAACTTCCAAGGCTATTTTGAAAACATACATCACAGCAGTGGAGCAAATACAGCATCTTCTAGGCAAAAGAAAAGACATTTATAGTACAAGCACTGATGGGCACAACCCCATTCGTTAAGACTTAGGACTACATTAATCTATGCTGATACCGTTTGGTACAGAAATAGCTATGGTCAAAGGAAAGCTGGTGAAGACTCTGTAACTCCATGTCTGTATGTTGAGCTATTGCAAAGAGCATATGAGAATATTCTGCAATGGCATATCAACCTTGATACAAGGGCATGAAAAGACACGTGTAGAAAAGCATGGGGTAGAGGTAGGTGTGGAACATAGCTTAGCATGTAAAAGAGGAACAAAAGGTAAAAAGTCCACATAGAACCAGAATGACCACAGAAGAAAGATCTTGGACTGTATCTGGATAGTCACATTTCCCTAAGTCACTGACAGAGGGTTTAGCAGTTCTTTGTTGTGAAGGGACTGGAATTAAGACTGGAAATGTATGAGCTGGGGTTGAATATTAACTTTAGTTTAGCTTTTTTTTTAAACCACTTATTTATTCAACCAATAAACTGACAACATATAAATATATGGGTGAGCACTTTATGTCACTCAGTAAATTATTTCTGATTTCTTCCACCATATGATTTCAGATCTTGTTAACAAGTTATTTTTGTCACTTTATGAAGTCTTAGGAAGGAAAAGAATATTTATATTGAATGCTCGTTATATGTGGGATATTATAACAAATGTTATAGTGTGTATCATTCCATTTAAAGCTTATAAACCTACGAGGTAGGTAGGTAGTAACAAACTTGTGATATTATTCTTTTTAATAGATAAAAGAAGTGAATCTTAAGATTTGTTAATTTGCCCAAACTCATAACAGCAATTAACAAGAAAGATGTAGCTTTAAAAACAAAATTTTCTACTCCACCCAGTGTTTATTCCACCACAACATGCTTCTTAGGACTGAAAGAGTCTTGTTGAGACTGAATGACGTATGTTGTGAATGGGACGCCAACAGAGGAGGGGCTGGATGGTATCTCTATCAGTTCTTAGGCACAACGTGTCACAAGAGTACTGTAAGTGTTGGTATCTGTGGCTCCAGACATGCTTCGAAGGCAGGGTTGCTCAACCTCAGCACTACTGACATTTTGGGCCAGATGATTTTTCTTTTGTTGTAAAGAGCTATCACGTGCATTGTAGGATATTGAGCAGTATCCCTGGCCTCTACCCACTAGATGCCAGAACCACCCTCCCTCAAATTGTGACAAGAAAAAATGTCTCCAGACACTGCCAAATGCACCCAGCAGGGAGTAGGGTAAAATTGCTCCCATTTGAGAAACACTGCTCTAAGACGATGAAAGAAATATTTTCTTTATTGAAGAGGAACATAAGGCATTGTTAAATTCAATGACTTGCTCAGCAATTTAAAGGCTGGACATTAATAGAATCTTCAGTTCTTTACTCTGGACATAGATTGAGGCAACACTTTTGTACTTTGCTTTAGCAGTAGTTAGGCTAAGTAACTCCAGCTGCTATGACAGATGAAATCTCAATGCATCGAATCATTGCAAAATTATTCCTTACTCATGTTACAATACAACATAGTTGTGGTTCCAGGTGATCACTCAGGAACCCAGGCCACTTACACCTTCAACCCATGGCTGGAATTTCCTCCACACAGCCAGTGGGTGGGAAAAAAAAAGACGGCAAGGAGAACAGATCATCTCTGAACCACATCAGCCTAGAAGTGTCACAAATCACTTCCTTTCACATTTTATTGGTAGTTCTTCACTGGGAAGACTTTTTCCAGAAATAACCCTATACTATGGAAGAAGTATATGCAATTTTAGTGTTTTTTCCTAGCCATCTGTGCCATAATTCTGTACATTTCAAATCAGGTGCATAAATATTTCAGCCTGATAAGAAACTTGCAACATAGGTAAATATAATTCCAGCTGTGTGTGTGTTATTTTCCCATTTTATAATGGTAAAGTTGGACACAATTACTTCCTTTAACCTGGGATTGATATCTTAGGGCTAGAACTCCAGACTCTCACTCTTGAGTTGAGAGTTCTTACCTAAGAAGGGAGGTGACGCATATTCAGAAGAATAGAGAATGCTGTTAGCCAAAGACAGGGCAATATTATAAGCACTGTCTCAGGAATCTGATTAGGTCAAGTCTTGGGCTTTGCCACTGAGTAGTTGTATGTGACCTTAAACAAGTAATTTAGTCCCTCAGAATCTCCATTTTCACATCTCAGGACAATCATAGTTACCCTACTATAGAGGGTGATTAAGTTTAAATGAGATGATACATGGAAAGTACTTAAAAACAATAAGTGCTCAAGTACTTTAAGTACTTAAAAACAATGTCTAATAAATTTTGCTTATTGATATGCCACAAGAAATAACTAACATATGATCTACACATTTACAAGATTTTCTTGCTAATCTATACCATACTTAAGTTCTATCTATTCTGCGGGTCTATTTAGATTTCTCCACGTTAGCCTATTTACAAAGAACAAATCAATTCTCATTGACTTCAGCAGATTTGCTCAATTTTACAGTAGAAACTGGGAGTCATCTGGGAAAGCAAGTGTTGATGAATCAGCATAAATCCATACCTAATCCTGGAAAGCAGCCCAGAGCCAGAGCCCTACTGACAGCAAGTCAGTAGAATCACATTCATTTAAACACCAAGGGCAGCACTAATCATTATGAAAGATGGAACCAAGGTCAAATGTTTTGTGTGTTCTTCTACCAGTTTAGCTGCCAGAGACTCTAGGGCCAAGAAGAGAAACCCAGCACCCAACCTCACTGTCCATTTCATGGTTTAAAATCATCTTGTCTCGTTGATGAGGAGACAAATGCCTAGCAAGGTTGGTGGTTAAATAGGAGACATGAGTCCCCAAACCATGTTTTGTTCATTCTTGTGTCAACTGTCTTACCTGTGTTGCCTTCATATGTGTATTACTTTATATTCCAGAATTCTATAGAAATGCAGTGATATCAAGCCCCATGAGGCAAACACAAAGTTTACAGAGTATCTTTCTGGAAGCTGCCAATTTTTCCCATACACAAACACCTCTTCAAGTGTCTTCCCAAATGGAAGGTGAACCCCACCTTCTGTCAGGACTTTGCTTTATTTCCTTAAAAAAAGAAAAGAAAGCAGGGAAAAAACCAAAATTGACCACTTTAACAAGCACTTTGTTTACTATCAAAATGTTTCACAGCCCTTCTTTCAGTTGGGTGCATAATAATGGAAGATACAATGGTTTGTTCCACATGAACACCACACTTCAGTAATTTCTATCAAAAAGCTGGAGCATGAAAACCCATACATATCAGTGTGGCACAGACCTCTCCCCAACCACAAACACCTCTGAAAGGCATCAGCCTGCCAAAGGAAGACGTTTCGCCTTCAACAGACTAGTGTAAAAACAAATCAAAATGTCAGCTTTGGGTGACTCGTTTCTACTGATTTTAATACAGAGAAAAAATTCACATGGATTGAATCTTATTCTTTCAGGTGTAAATTTTGCTTTGAGAACATGACGGTGGGCACAGTATTCCAAAAGCATGTCTGTCTTGAAAACATTCCTTTATTATAGAAACCTAAGAATGGGTTCTTAAAACCACCTTTTAAGTTCAGTTGTGCAAGATTTTAAAATAGCCTAGAAACTAAGTAAAATTCCACTGGGTAATTTTGAGCTTTGTTTATTTGTTTTACCCACTGAGTTGGCAGCATAAATACGTTTAGTATATATGTACATGTGAGTCTGTGTATATTTGTCTGTGTATATAGTTGAAATTTCTGCTAGTCAACTGTTTTGACCTGCAAAAATGTCTATTTCATAGGGTTCAACCTCATATATTCAAGAAGCGTATAATTAATATTAAACACGCAACATACTGAAAACATTGTTTATGCCCTAAGGGCATAGGACATCATACTTCCTACTTTTCTCCTTAATAGTTCATTCTATTTTACATCCAGCTACATATGACACAGCAAAGGACCTAGATTATATTCCTTCAACTCAACCAATAACAAATGCCATCAACATGCCCAGAAATGGTCTTTCAGAATCTGTTACACGCCAATGAATTTGTCCTCAAAAATAGACTTGCAGAACACTCTGCTGACTTTGCAGGAAACCTTGAATGCTATCAAGAAAATAAAAACCCTGAACTAGTCTTTTCTGCAGAAACAAGAAATCTCCATAAAGTGACATATGTTCCTAAGGATTTCAGAAGTGAGAGCTGGCCACTGGATGTGAGATATGAACACTGGATATAGCTGAACTAGCAGAAGGAGGACAAAAAATCAAATCCAGTAAGCTAAAGTAACTTTGGAGAGTCTTCTAAGCAACACTCCATATTAATACAGCATGACTCTTCTATGGCTATATATTGCAGCTTTTGGAGCATTTATATGCAACAACTGGAAAAACCAGGTCCTTGTTCCAATAATTAAGCACACAGTTTCTAGAATCAGACTGTCTGTCCAAATCTCAGCTTTATAACTATAGCTGTGAGACCCCAGTACAAGTTATACCCTCTAACTGTAAAATGTGCTCCAGCTTCCCATCTAAAAATGAGAATGAAAGAAATATCTGCCCTTATCATTGCTATAATGATAGAGTTAATACAGTGTAATGTGTTACAAGGCCCAGCACGTGATAAGAATTAATAAGTAATAGCTACTATTACTGATTCAGTACCATTATATCCATTCATTTAAGGTCCCAAAGTTGTATCCTACACCTTTTTTTTTACCAGTGGAATGGGAGGGAGATCTTTACATGATTTTTGCCTCAGGAAAGAATTATTCCTAAAGACCTGCTTGTCACCTGCCTATTTTCCTATTTGCAAGTGCAAAATATGTCAGCATTTAATGACAAGAGGGAAACCTGAAACACAGCCCCTTTACAAATATTTCAGTACTTATTTTAATGGGATTTTCTGCTATGTAGGAGATTTCATAATGCAGGATCCTCATGAAGTCGCACTGTGGTAGACCAGTGTGGGGTTAAAGAGATTTAACCCTCATTTAAGAACGTTCTGGGGCACAGTGCAGAGGATTGCACATGTGGACTCCATAAGTTGAACTAAAGCTCATACCAAATGATGATTTTAATAAGGGAACAATGCTGAATAGTCTCATTGTAAATCTAGCAGAGGAAGATATCATTGTCATTAGTGGTGCTCTTGCACATGGGACAAAACATGGTAGCTTCAGAAAGTAGCCTGGGTCACTGACATTTCTGGCAGCCGAAAGGAGGAAATGTTCCAGTTGTCTGCATGCAGGGGTGAAAAGGAAACAGCGGCTGTAAATGTGGCAGATAAAAACAAGTCTCTATTTTAGGCTGATGGGACAAAATGCCGACTGTACTCAAAAGACCCGGCAGCTCTGGTTGAAAGGCTTTCAACCATTTCCAAACAAATTTGGTAGAAAAGCAAGTAAATATTTTAGAAGTCTTGTCTGAAAGAGGCAAGGGTTAATGGGGATGTAGGTAAAACAACTTCACCAAACTTTTCCTTTTATAGAATACTGCATATAAATACAGGAATACAGACTTAAATGCTGTCATTTAAGACCTCCCAAAGCTAACTGATTGGATAATCGTAACGAGTTAGATCATCCCTTGAATCTTGCTTTCTTACTTGACATTAGATTTTGAAAAAATTGGTGCTGTTCAAGGTTGGCAGCTTGTCCTTGATTTTGCACCCAGTGCTGTGTCTTAGGCATATCTGGCTAGTCAACTGACTAGATGTCCATGATTAGCTGGCCATAACACAGTATTATGCTTGTGATTCATTTTCCTTTCTGAGCAATCTTCCCAATCCCTCCTTTAGGGAATCTTCTAGAAACCCTGGAGGAACAAGTTCTCTCTGAGAGATTATGTTTAAGGACATCTGTCTTCAGAGCACATCAAAACTCAAAACAACATCAACTTTAATATGCCCAAAGTAGCAAAGTGGTAGAGTAATAGTAAACTGTTGTTTTATACGCATATGTACTTATTTAATTCATAGAGCTACATAATCCCATATAATAATACCTAAAAAGTACATTTATAATCTTTGAAGAATAAAGAAATGACAAGGAAAACATACTAACTGAAATAATGAACAACAAAAATTAAAAAATGGAATGGTTAGGACCATCATCAGGCAATGCTCCAAAAACACACTAGTCAGATACTTTAAAATTAAGATAAGAAAAGCTAACACAGTGAAAAGAGATACTGGTGCAGACACCAGAAACTCCTGCATCTGCCTCCTCTTTCCATTTTCTGTACTCTGCAGAAGCCACAGAGGTCAAATTTATGACAAAGGAATTCCACAGGAGAAATGACAGAAAAAAGATTTGGGGAGCAATATAAGAAAAATTATCCTTAGTCATGCAACCTTTAAGGGTTGGTTGGATGCCTGGGCACTGAGATAGAAACTATGTTCCCCATTTTTCCTTTCAACTAAGCATGGTCATCTGACTACATTCTGGCCAACAGGATGTGAGCACGAATGATGTAATGACATTCTACATCATGTCTTTAAAAGGAAACTGCTTCACCTCCACATTCTTCTACCTTCCCACAGCTGGAATGAGGATATGGTGCCCTGACCCATGTTCAGCCATGTGAATAGTCTGGCATACATATGGTAGAACAAGATAACAAAACCAGGAATATCTGGAAAACCACACAGAGTACGGTTAAACTGCCCACTGGTTCAGATGTTAACATGGAAAGAAATAAACCATACATGTGTTTAGATCTTCTGTTTCGGTACTGTGAAATAGCCATGTTAACATTGTGGCAAATGATCAGTTTGTTTTCATGTTGTGTGTCTGTCTTGATAACCAGATATAACACAGAAGTAAAATAAAAAAATAAGATAAAACCTGGCTCTGATATTTTAAAATATTTGTTTTCATAAAGGACATTAGCAGATGCTTTGACAGAAGATTTGATTAGTAATAGGTACTTTGTAGCTTCAAAATTTCATGGGTTAAGTCACTAGCCAAAATTTCATAAACTAAGTCACTAGCCAAACTTTGAATAAGTAAATAATCTACACCAAGAACAATTTTCTGAGTCAGGAAAAAGAAATGTATTTTTAAAGACTGGTTAAATCATAACCAATCTTTTATGGTTAAAGCTAGAAAGCTTTAAAACAATTGAAAATTTCCTACTCCAGGGCACCTGGGTAGCTCAGTCGGTTAAGTGTCTGATTCTTGATTTCAACTCAGGTCATGATCTCCCACTTTGTGAGATCAAGACCCATATTAGTCTATGAGCTGTCATCTTGGGATTCCCCCCCCCCCAACTCTTCCCTTGCTATCTCTCTCTAAAAAATAAGTAAATAAACATTTTTTAAAAATTAAAGAAAACTGGCTACTCTGGCCTTCTGGATTGTTCTGCTGTGCCCTAGGAGCTGGGCGGGAATGCAAACATTCCATACTCAGTACATGAGTGAACTCTTACAAGTTAGACAAATGAGCAACAACACAAAATTAAAGTCACATGTAATCTTGTCTTAAAAATCTATTCTTTAGAGGTCAATTTTTAACTCCATATTTCCCAGAGTATTAATATTTAGTATCAAGATCTGGAAGAAAATGGGTTAAAAATCTTTCTGATGTTGGAGAGACACATGTAAACACATCAGCAGATATTTACACTTCCAAGTAGGATCACTTAACAGAGAGCAAAATATTTACTTAGACAACCCTAAACGGTGAATCTCTTTTAAAAGAATAAACTTTTAATTACTTTTAATTAGATTACAAAAGTGGGCAGAAGTACTTGCAGCTTCATACAGATTTTAGAAATATTCTAAAATATTTTGTTCCCTGGAAACAACAGCTTGTCCAATGAGTTATGTCCTTTCCAATTCAGGTCAAGGGTGCTGTCCTCTGTAGAGCTTTCAAACCCTCCAGGCAAAGTCAAGCCTTTCATATTCTGCTTTCTAGCACTTCCTGAACATTCTACTACACTGCTTAATCCCATAAGCATTTGTTTGCTGATACTGCTTTCCATTTAACTAATAATTCCTTGAGAACAACTACAGGCAGAACCTCACATATGACAAGAGTATGGGCTCTAAAGACTGGCAGGTTCAAACCCTAGCCCAAATCATATGCACATACCTGAGGCATGTTACTTTACCTTCCTGAGCCTTAACTCCAAAATAGGTGGAAATTTTTTCTTAAATGATTTTCTGAGGATTAAGTGAGTTAATACATGATAAATGTATTGGGGTGACGGAGTAACTCAGTCAGCCCTGAGATCTTGATTTCAGCTCAGGTCATGGTCCCAGGGTCGTGGGTTCTAGCCCTGTGTCAGGCTCCTCAGTGAGTGTAGAACCTGCTTGGGATTGTCTCTCTCTCTTTCTCCCCCTCTGTTTCTCTCCCCTACTCATGCTCATGCTCTCAAATAAAAAAAATTCAAATAATACATGATAAAAGTATTAGTACATGGCAAATTTCTCAGATCTGTACCCCGCTCACAATAAATGCCACATAACTGTTTTTTCAAGTTAGTTCCTGACTCTGTAGGTGCTTAATAAAAACTTATATGAACAAATGGTGGGTTAACACCATGGTAGGCCAACTTCAAGAATGGTATGAATTTTATAAAAGCAAGTGTTGCTTGTTAAAATATTTGAAACTTTCCAATGAAATATAACTTCATAAAACACTGGGGTTGCCACAACTCAACAAAATCATCTCAAGGGCTTACCAGAGATGATTCCAGAATATTGGTCTAAAATGCAACACTTTAGCTCAGAATATTAGTCCTTCCTTTGAAAATCTGTAACTTGAAATAAAAAGATACTGCTTTTCAGAATACGCCATTCATCTAACCAAGAAAATTTATGTTGCAGTTCTTGGTTATTCATTCATTATAGAGAACACCTGAAATGTCCCTTCTTTTCAATGTCACGTGTCAACTTCCATGACTTCCACTCCTGTGAATCATTCCTGTGATGTTTTCTAATTGCTTGTATCATAATTGTTGTAAGATGAAAACATCTGTTTACGTGCAGCATATCACAAGAAAAGTACCTAAAACTCTTTCTGTATCCATACCATATAGGTATCTAATTTTATCAAAGGCTTTCATTTAACATTTTCATTCTTTGAAAATTACTTAGAAATTCTTCCCAAGTGAGGTGCGCCTGGGTGGCTCAGTCATTTAAGCGTCTGACTTTGGCTCAGGTCATGATCTCATGGTTCATGGGTTCAATCCCTGTGTCGGGCTCTGTGCTGACAGCTTGGAGCCTGGAGCCTGCTTCAGATTCTGTGTCTCCCTCGCTCTCTGCCCCACTCACACTCTGTCTCTCTGTCTCTTTCTCTCAACAATGAATAAATATTAAAAAAAAAAAACGAAATTCTTCTCAAGTGAAAAGTCCCCATGAGCACCTGGAAAATACCCACCACTACAGTTATTGTCCCTTACTTTGGGTTTCCCCAGAAGTAACAGTTGTGACAAGGATGTGAGATAGGTGCTTTTTGCAAGGTAACCTCAGAAAATCCTACCACAGCAGTGGAAAAGTGAAAGATAAAGGGAAAGAATGCCAATGAAAATGTGACATCAAGAAATGAAGCTCTAGGGGCCCCTGGGTGGCTCAGCCAGTTATGCACTCTTGATTTTGGCTCAGGTCATGATCTCATGGTTCATGAGTTCGAGCCCTGAACTGAGCTCCACTCTCTTAGCTCTCCCTCTTTCTCTGTCTCTTTCTCCCACCCTACTTGCTCTCTCTCTCTCTCTCTCCCCCCCTCCCACTCCCTCTCAAAATAAATAAATAAACTTAAAAAAAAGAAATGCAGCTCTGTATACCCTCAGGGAGGTTATATTAGAACTCTGCCAGATTACAACACATGTCCAAGTTTTCATGTCCAAGGCAGAGGGAGTCAAGGCATTTATACACTGATTCACAGAAGTCATTGTTTGAGGACTGTCTTATGGTTATAAACATTCTATGGCACATGGACTGCCACATGCTGTAGCAGAGCAGACTTTAGAGTTTTGAGAAAAAATAAAAGGAGCAGCATTCAGGCACACACTACAGATCATGGCTGGGCTGGAGCATGTGATGGCTATGAGAGATATGGGGGAATACTGACAGCATTTTGCTATACCCAGCTAATCCTACGTCCGTGTGTAAACTCAAGACAGTAAAGTTGCTTAATAATTATAGGAAAGATCCAAACAAATAAACACAGCCTGCATGAGACAGTAATTTTGTAAATAGGTTGCGATGCTGATCTTTACGTATTCATGAGTGCAAAATAACACGGAGGCTAATAGGAAATGGTCTCTTAGCATTGATTACACTTTTCATAAATGACAAGAAATGAATGTTCTTGATCTCCTTCAACACCTCTACCTCAAAATAGTTCATGGAAGTCCCCAGTCCCTAGACAAAAGACCTGTGGATGTCAGGTTTTGCCCAATGATACTACATAAAGTCTCATTCATTCAACAAACATTTGGGTGATATTTATGACACATAAATCATAATCTACGGTACAGAGAAAGTATCAACCAGGTCATTATTGCCTGAGGTGATCAATGCCCTTTCTACTCCATACAAAGCCTGTGTTTTGTAATTTCCTTTGGATAGAGCATGGATAGTATGGATGTGGGAGAACTTTGGGAACTGTTAGCTGACACTTCTGTAGAACATCAAAACTAAATACATGTCTTTCAGTGATACTTTGTTATTGTGACCTCTCTACTGGTGGGTATATAATCCTTGTCAATGAATTTTGCAGGTGCACATGCACACACACACACATGCATGCACACATGCACACATGCACACTCTTTAGGGGCTGTGAGCTTGGGAGAGACCCAGGACTAAATTCTATACATAATTTTAAGGCCTCCTACACCTAGCTGTATTAATCTAGCTGTATTAATCACAGCAGCCTAGCCCAGTGTTATATTTATCACAGTCACTGGAGGGGTAAGTTGAATTCAATGAAAAAAAAGAAATAGTACATATTTCTTCTTGATTTAGAAGTAAACATCTTCTTTTTATTTTTTTTAACATTTTATTTAAATCCAAGTTAGTTTACGTATAGTGTAATAATGGTTTCAGGAGTAGAATTTAGTGATTCATCACTTACATATAACACCCAGTGCTCATCATAACAAGTGCCCTCCTTAATCCCCATCATTCATTTACCCCATCCCCCACCCAACACCCCTCCAGCAACCCTCAGTTTGTTCTCTGTATTTAAGCCTTTTATGGTTTGCTGCCCTCCTGTTTTTAACTTATTTTTCCTTTCCTTCCCCTATGTTCATCTGTTTTGTTTCTTAAATTCCACATATGACTGAGATCATATGATATTTATTTTTCTCTGACTGAATTATTTCGCTTAATACACTCTAGTTCCATCCATGTTGTTGCAAATGACAAGATTTCATTCTTTTTGATGGCCAAGTAATATTCCATTATATATATATATACATACATACACACACACCACATCTTTTCCATTCATCAGTCAATGGACATTTGGTCTCTTTCCATACTTTGGCTATTGTTGATAGCACTGCTATAAATGCTGGGGTGCATGTGCTCCTTCAAATCAGTGTTTTTATATCATTTGGATAAATACCTAGTAGCGCAATTGGTGGTCATAGGGTAGCTCTGTCTTTAAATTTTTGAGGAATCTCCATACTGTTTTCCAGAGTGGCTGCACCAGTTTGTATTCCCAACAGCATTGCAAAACGGTTCCCCTTTCTCCTTCTCCTCACCATCATATTTCTGAATCTTCAGTTCTCTCACTTAGCCCATCCCCCTAGATAAATATGTTCAAAAGAACAGCTGGACAGCATATAAAAATTAGCAAAATAGTTGCTGTATTACAATTTTGACATATTAAGCCACCAATTTTTTTTCAGCCACAATTGAGGATGCTATTGGGTCAGATGCAGCTCGGCTTATAAATATGGACTAAGGTGCTGTAATAATATGAAAGGGAAACATTATTAAATATGGTGGTTTAAAAAAAGCCTGCAAATTCCTTGACAATCCCTCCAACAAGAGGTGGAATCTATGTCCCTTTTTATAACACAAGCTACCTTAGTGATTTCTTGCTAACTTACAGAAGACTAGGTCTTAAAGGGCAACACAGTTGTTACCTGGTACTCTCTCGAGACATGCCTCTTTGGAGCAATGAGGCACCAGGTGAGAAGCCCTGGCGATCCTGAACCCACTGTGCTGAAAAGACCACATGGAGAGAGGAGATAGAGACAGAGACTGAAGTGCAGAAGCGCCAGGTTTCCAGACGTCAGCCATCACTCCTTAGCTGGCCTGCTTGACCCGCAGAACCAGAATAGAGAACAGTAGCAAAAGTGCCGTTTTACAATATCAAGGTTGGGGTGGCTTGTTACACATCAATTGATAACTGGTACGTTATGTACTTTGTAAATAAAGTTCCCCACAAAACTTTACCTATAACTTAGAGTATCCATGATTATATTTTAGAAGGGACATAAAACATATCAGAAAGAAAAGAATGGCCAGTCCTGTCACTTCTGCAAATGTGTGTGTAACAAAGTTCCTTCTGGCATCAAATCCCTCTTGGCACTGTGTTTCCAAAGCAATCAGTGAACTGGGTTTGACTGGAAACCCTTCTCCCCCTCTGGGATGGAGATCTGACTGCAGCAGGTGGCTTTTTTGAAAACTCTGCCTCTCTAATGAACAAGAGCTGCTCCTACAATTCCAGCACAATGTGAGGTATATTTTTTATGTCAGTTCTGTCAAACCTTGACATGTGGTACAGCCCCAAACAATTCAGCACATGCCTGGTCAGTAATAGCTACTTCTTTTCCTCTGACAGACCACGTAGGCTGCCCACTCTACCAAACAAAGAATTTTAAGGAAGCTTTTCCTGATTTATGCCTTTGTCTGTCATTTTTAATTCAAAACATTGGAAGTAAATTTGGGAGCTCTTCTACTTTCTGAGAAACACCTTGTGTTGATATAGATGAGTGGGGTTTTTTTTACTTTCTGATAATGTAAATCTCTTTAAAAACTAATTTAAGTAATGCTCGTAGAATATTGTTTTATTCTATATTCATAAGATCTTCTATTTTGAAATTTAGTTAGTTTTTTAGGGCACCATCCACAAGAATTGTAAGATTCCAGTATTGTATTCTACAGTGTTGCATTCTATACTTTATTCCTTAGCTGGAGGTATTCCTTATACATTATTCCAAAGAACTTTGCTTTGTAGGATGCGCTATATGAACCTTAGAATTCAGAAGGGAAAGGAGAAATGGAAAAGGGTTGACAGAGGGAGAAAAAATAGAAATAAATTTTTAATAAAATAATTAGGATGGATGGCTTCAGTAATCTAATTTTTGGAATATCACGGTGGATATTTTCAGTAGGATTCTCCTAGAAACACACCTGAGATAAAGGCTGGAGTGCCAGATGTTTATCTGGGAAAAGTGATCCCAGGAAACAATGATAATTGAATGACAACACAAGGCAGAACAGTGAAGGAAGCGAGAAGAGAGTGTCTTATTAAACAGGTAACTGTGGCTGGTAATGAGGCTCAGTCCTGCTGGGGAGGACATATCTCAGATCTGTCCCAACTAAATGCTGATGGGCTTGGGGTCCTTTGCTACCAAAGTCCATCTGTAATTGGTGGAGGGCTGCTTCCAGGGGCTTTAATTTTCTGACACCTTCAGCTTGCCCAGCACATTGCTGAGAACACTCCAGAGGCCAGAGAGATCTCTTAGGCAGAAAGTCACAAGTACTTGTAGCAAGAAGCTAGCAGCATAGACCGGATGCCGAGGGAACATGGCCGGAAAACTAACATGTCTGCCATGGTAGCAGAAGTTCTCCCCAACACTATGCTGGAGCAGAGCAGATACATGGTGGTGGTCTTTATTTGGGGTTACTTACTTAGATACATCTTGGTGACTTGGTAACAGAGTTTTAGAGTTTGCATTATTATTAAAGCCAGTCTAATTTTGTTGTTGATCCCATGCCAGTAGAGTTTTTAAATGTGATTTTTGAGAACTACAGAGTATTGGTAAAATATTTAGGGACCTCTCGCCCTCTTTGGCTTGTTATCAAAAACCTACTGTTCCTGGGGCACCTGGGTGGCTCAGTTGATTAAGCGTCTGACTTCAGCTCAGGTCATGATCTCATGGTTGTGGGTTTGAACCCCACATCTGTGCTGACAGTTCAGAGCCTAGAGCCTACTTCAGGTTCTGTGTCTCCCTCTCTCTCTGGCCCTCCCTTGCTCGTGCTCTCTCTCTCTCAAAAAAAAAAAAAAAAAGAAAAAGAAAAAGAAAAAGAAATAAAATAAAATAAACATTAAAA
Source organism: Cryptoprocta ferox (assembly GCA_028646485.1). Lineage (NCBI taxonomy): Eukaryota > Metazoa > Chordata > Mammalia > Carnivora > Eupleridae > Cryptoprocta > Cryptoprocta ferox. The sequence continues at coordinate 32,453,768 of CM053576.1, read as the reverse complement.
AATAGAAGCCTACTCTTCCCATCCCAGGACCCATATCACCCCTCTGTTTTTTTCAAAGTCTCTCTCAAACTCCAGGGCAGCAAAAATGTTTATTTTAAAAGTCAATTTTCATTAACATACACCAAACACATAG
>CM053576.1:32442262-32453535 GCA_028646485.1 Cryptoprocta ferox | reverse complement strand
AGAACATGGAAGTTTATATGAGGAAACACAGGACCAAAAAACACATTTATGAAGTGCTTGGGGGAGCGACCATAAGGAGTTTGATGAATAGCAATTAGGAGCAGGAAAAGAGCCACCTGGTTTAAAATCTGCTTCGAATCAGAATTTTTCTCACATATGTTTACATTTTGCTAAAAAAGAGAACAAGTACACATCCATACAAATAAAAAAACACCAAGGAGAATATTTTTATGAGTTGCAGGAATTGTGTACCATCTTCTCTGAACACTGAAAAATTAGCTTCCCACCTAAAGAATTTATTTCAATAATGTATGCTAACAGAGAAGTGCAGAGGGATAAGTGGATGCACCAAAAACTGGGGGTGAGAGAAAAATCTAGCAATGCACGATGATTGCTTTATTTCCTTTCTTGTCTTTTCCTTCCCCTTCCTCCCTTCTTCTCTTCCTTTGCTTTTCTTTATTCTTCCCTTCTTTCCTTTTTTTATTTATTTCATTTCCTTCTTTCTTTAGATTGGTGGTTACCAGAGGCTAGGAGGTAAAAGAAAAGGTGAGACACTGATCAAAGGGTATAAACTCTCAGTCATAGGCATTCGAGTAAGTGTTGGAGACCTAATGTACAGCATGGTGAGTACAGTAAATGATAATGTATACTTGAAATTTGCTAAAAGAGTAGATCTCACATGTTTTCACCATTTTAAAAAAGGTAACAGTCAGTGGATGGATTTGTTAATTAGCTTGATTGCGGTGACCATTTCACAGTGTATATGTTTATCAAAACCATATTATACCCTGTAAATATATTCAATGTTTATTTGTCAACCAGACCTCAGTAAAGCTGAGAAAAAACTTATTTTTCATTAAAACCACTTTATGTTCCTTAATAGCAGGTACATGGATGGCAAAGGAAAGTCTTATTAGTTAGGTACAGAGTAAGTGTCAGGACAAAGCCAGAGTGGGATGAAAAATGCCTGTGGAATGATATGTAAGTCACGATTTGGTTTCCCTGAGAGCCGGCTTAGAGGAAGACAGCCAGAAAAACAAGAGTGACCACATATGGAAGTCCTAACCGAAACAGCAGCACAGGGCAATGGTTTCTAGGGCTCTGAGCCTGGAGCAATCCTGCCTGAAAGCAAATCTTCTTGTCATTTATTAGCTGTGTAATGCGGAGCGAAACAATGTCTATGAACCTGAATTTCCTAATCTACAAAATGGGGGAGTGCATAATGCCTAATGCCTAATAATCAAAAATCAAATGTGCTAATAGAAGTGATCTCCTAGAAGAGAGATTGGCATATAACAAACGCTTGGTAAATATTTACTGCTCTTCCATGGACTCCCCAGTGTTTGTATTTGATTCCCACAGTCTTCAATTTCTTATGTCCGTGAAACTATTTTATTAGTTACAAGAGAAGGACATTTATTTATGTATTATATAGTTACTGAAAAACTTGCATGCATCATGTTAAACCTTGCTATATACAAGCAGCCAAAATACTGTCATGTATCTTGCCCTTGTTGCTGAAAACCTGGTGCTAACACTTTCAATGATGCTGCTACTTCGATCATAGAATGGCACAGTGGCACCATGCACGTGGCTCATTCAGTGCTGTGGTTGTGAGTGAGTAGGGTCTTTATTTCACTGGAGAAATATATCATCCATGGAGTCACAATAAGGGAAAGGTGAGGCGTTAAGAAATTGCTCACAGTTGGCTTGTGAATAGCTATGGTAGCCTGTATAAATGGTCCCCAATTCACCACCCTCTCTGTACTTATACCCTTTGCCATCAAGAAACAGAATCTCTTCCATAACCTCTTGAACCTGGCTGGCTTTGTGATTTTACTTGACCACCAGAATGCACCAGAAGTGATAGCATGTCATGTGGAGGAGAGACCTGTACTTCTACTTTTTTCAGCCATCACATGACCACACCTAGCCTGCCAGATGATGAGAGACATATGACTTAGTCTCCCCTTTTATTACAGTCACCCAACCGCTAGACATGAGTGTGTGAGCCTAGAAGACTAGAAAAGATTACCCATCCGATCCCTGCCCATCCCCAACCCACAGATACGTGAGCTAAGTTAATACTTACTGTTTTAGCCCCTCAAGTTTTGAGGTAATTTGTTTTGCAGTATTATTTGGCAACAGACAACTGATATAATAAGGAAGTGAGATTCCAACACCAGATCTGGGGACTCCAAGACTTATGTTTTGAGGCTGTAAAAAAGTAGCCATTGCATAATTAAAGTATGTGTATATATGTATCTATATAATATATATTTACATTATAAAATATATGTTGAGTAGATATACATGTCATGAGCTACTTTGTTGTAAGTAAGGATTGGCTGTAGGAAGGAATGGTAAAAATATGTCCCTTTGGCCAAACAAAAAGAAAGTGACCATTTTATAAAACAAGGAGGAAGCACCACTCTCACTTTTAATACTTGACAAGGTTATAAATTATAAATTATTTTTAAAGCTTTTACTCTTTGTTTCTCATGCTATTTGGAAATTAGGCCACAAAGATATCCACAAAGAAAAGCATCAGACTAGCTTACTGAAAACATCTATTTCCCAACTTTTTAAATTTGCTTTTCAAGGAACATAATATTGTCATGGAAACCTCCAAAATACATACACAAGAAAATACAGTGCCCTTGGGTAAAGGCATAATAATAAAACTTTGCTAATGGCAATCATTCAGTAAGTATTTACTGTGCCTCTAATATGTAGAAAGCACTGTAGTGACCTCTGGGAACCCAGAGACTAATTAAAAAAAAAACAAAAACCTTTACCCTTGCCTGTTTATATATGTAACTGAGTAGCACCACCAATGATTATTTTTTATAAAAAGTGCAATTTCTATAAAATAACATTTAGTTTAGTACATTAAGACAGTTCTGAAATGAAAGGTTCAGAAGACCTAAAAGATCTGCATTTGACCAGTCAAAATGATCTTAATTCAGATGGTTTATATTCATTAAAAGTTTTCCTCTTCCAGAAAAATCAAACAAGGACTTAATAATGAACTTAAAATACTATAAGGTCAAAAAATATACAAATACATATCTCTGATGTGACTAAAGATTTTTTTAATCCTGGAGGTCACATAAACTGTATAAAAATTTACAAAAAAAATTAATTATAGACCTAGTATGAATGCTAGGGTGTACTGTAGAGATAAGGTTTCAGAGAAATAATGTCTAGTTATAACTCCCATTTTATTTATGAATTCCAAACAAGGTGTTGGTCTCTGCATTCCTATAGAGAAGTTAAGATGCTAAATTAAAAAAAGAAGAAGAAAAGAAAAGAAAACATTCATGGTGTACTTTTAATGGAAGAAAAATAATGCCTATAGTGCTAAAGGGAAAATAAAAAGAAATAATGAGAATTTCACACAAACTAAAAAAGGACAGATGAATAGGTTATTTAATAATTGCCTTCAAAACTATGGAGTTTTGTTACAAGGTGAATACTAACATTTTGCTTTATTTCTACAATGAAAAAATAACCAAAAACCTTACTAAACTGAACCAAGATAATGAATAGCAGGTTCATTATCTGAGTTGGGTGTTCAACTCATCTTTACAAATCAAATCTGGTGACAATTGAGAGATAGGAATGCCTTAGGATTTGCATTTTCATTTTATGATATTTCATTTTCATTTATGAAGAATTTCCAAGTTCTCCAATTTCACACATTTGCATGGGATTTGGGAGGGTAAAATTGCTCATTTGATAGATACTTGCTGAGCATTCCAGTAGGTGATTAGAGACCTTGTTTGTGCTTACAGTGAGGCAGCCCCTGCCACCATGGAGCTCACAATCTAGGATGGTAGACATTCCTTAAGGACAGGATTACCCAAATGAGGCTTTGATTACAGAATACCTATTGCAGTGACTCACAGTGGGTCCTATGCTAGTTTGGGAGGCCCAGGAAGGCTTCCCCAAGATCTTCCCAGGTGAGCGGAAATCTCAAAGGTGTAATGGTTTCAAAGCCTAGGAAGATAAGGAGAAATAGCACATGCCAACTGCCTTATTCAGAGAGGACCTTGATCAATCTGTGGAACTGGAAAGAGACCTTAGCAAAGGTAGCAGGGTAGAAGGATAAGGCTGAAAATCTGGGGAAGCCAGAGGCAAGTTCTTCTAAGCCAGTGTGAACCCCATATGAGCAGGACATCTCCTGGGAACATGTTAGAAATGCAAATCATCAGGCTCCACCCAGGCTTCCAGAATCAGACACTCTGGGCAGAGGAGAGAATGGTGGAGGGTCCAAGAATCTGTGTCTTAACTCCTCCAGGGGATCTGATGTACCCTCATGTTTGAGAACTTTCTGGGTTTTTTTAAAGCACTTCTATGTAGTCTACTTGTCCCAAATTCCTAAAATCACTTCTTTTCAATTCCATTCTGTCATGTCACTCAGCTTCTATTGCCACTCACCTGCATTGTTTTCACAACCTCCTGACTGGTCATCCTGCCAGTATTTGTCTTTTCACTCACTTGTTAATTCATTGATTCAGTATTTATTGACACCTACTATATGTTTTAATATGTTAGTGGACAAAACAAAGAAATTTGTCCTGTTGTGGTTTATATTCTTGTTCATAGGTGTGTGGGCAAGGCAGAGAATGGACAGAAAGTAAGCAAAAAAACATAGAACATAATCAATGAGCAAATTACAAAGGATAGAAGGTGATAAATGCTGTTGGGGATAAAAAAGAAAGTGTTTATGACCACAGCAGAGACTGGAGATCTGTAGTCACTGAGCTGCCTTTAATCTACTCCTCAATATCCATTTAATAAATGGGAAAAGAAACTCAATTTCCCAAGATCTAAGAGTTAGTAGGTCACTTCCACCTCAGATTTTTCTGCCTCCCAACGCTTGATCTCCCTCCATGACATTGCAGGGGCACCTTTGGTTCCCTGAAAAGTAGTCACCAAGATAGAATTTGTTTTATACAAGCATTTATTAGGGAATGCTTATAGGATAACACCTATTGAAGCAAATGGATGTGAAGGTAAGGGAAAGGCTGGAGCAGAAGGAGAAGTTAGGCTCTGATATTGTTGCTAAAGAAGTCTCAGCCAACCCCAGTGGAGTTCTGAATTGAGATGGCCATAGAGAGTTTTCCTGAATTGGGGTGAGGAGCCTGGGTCTTATATACTGGAATCAACAGTATTGGATGTGTGCTTCAGGAAGGGGGCATGACTATAGGCAAGCTAGTTCTCTGGAGGCAACATCAATTTCAAGAAAGGAGATTGTCAAGAAAAGATTGTGAACCTGTACCTAGTGCCTTACCAGGACTGGTTAATTCACCAGTTGTAGGGGGAGGGCAAAGATACAAGTAAGAACATAAAAAAAAAATCACACTCTTCAGCTTTCTTGGCATCTTCTGTTCCAGAGTAATCCACGATAACATCTTCCCCTAGAATGCTCAGTAATGTTGATCTGTGACTTAAGCACTTTGTAGAGTTAGAGTCAAAACCAGAAGTGAGTATTTGCATGGAGGGAATCAGCCCTGCCAGATATCAATAAAGTGTACAAGTGCTTATTCAAGGAGAGTAAAACTGCCAAGATTATAATTGCTTGTAACTGGAAGTAGGCAAAGAAATTAATGTTGCTGAATAGCATTCAGCCCCCTGAGAGCTGGCGAATTTAGTCAAGATTGCATATCATTAGAAAAAACTGGAGTGAAACATTTCAGTCAATATGGTCTGCTTGCTCTGAAATCCACGAGTGGTCATAGTTAACATGGTAAATATTTAATTTCATCATTTACGATTGCCCTTTGCCCCCAGCATTTAACTTGGGCAGCTCTGGGAGCTTAGGCAAACATTCGCGGCTCCTTTTACTTGCCTAGTGCTCATTCTGCCTTAGCTGACTACCTAGGGACAGAATCACAGGAAATATGTAACTAAAACTGGCAGGCACAGGAAACAATGATGGTGGGAAGTAAAATGACTAAAGTATGCACTTAGAGCTGGAAGGGACCTTAAGGATGAAAAAGTCCGCTCCCTATTGTACATGAGAATACTGAGACATAAAACCCAGAGAGAAAAGTTAAGTCCAATGTGAAGGCCAGTTCTTTTTCTGTTGTAGCATATGATCATTACATGGTTGCTAGGGGTATGTGGTGACTCTGCAATGTGGTGACTTAGCTGGATGGAAAAAAATTTCCCAGTTGCCTTCCTTGTATGTTTCTAATTGGGGTGGGCCATAAGAGATGTTATTCAGGAGAGCTAGAAGAAGGAAGTGAAGAGGAAGCCATACTATTCTTCACACTCAGAAGGACACACAGTATTTTGTAGCTCATGCCCATTGTCCCTTCTCTGTGGCTCTCTTATTGAGCATGCAATTGTTCCACCTTTTCCTGCTCTCTCATGTTCTTCACCTCCTTGATCAATCACGTGTTCAAATGTCCTGCAAACTTCTCTTGAAGGACACCTGTTTTGCCAAGGTTGGAGGAAGTGAGAATTGACATGAATGCAGTCTGTATTAGTGAAATCCAATTCATGCTTGGGAGTCCCAGTTTGTCCTTGCTCTCCCCCACTTTATGCCCATCTTTTCTCCCCTGGAGGCTTCAGACTCCAGCTGCAGATGTAAAAACAGCAGACTGTTCAATATCTCTCACAATTGCATACAGTCAAATCCCTGTAACAAATCCTTATTAGTGGTTCTCTATCTCAAACTGAACTGGACTGAAACAAGGTGCCTGTAAGTGATAGAATATTTGCTCTAAATGGTTCCTGGTATTTCAGGAATGGCTTCACCTACTGTTAGACCCAGTGTCACTAATCTTCCATTCTTCTCATCAAACATCATCTAAAATCTCCAAATTCAGGAGTTATATTTTATTTTCATTTTAGAGTTATTTTTTTAGAGAGAGGGAGAAAGTGCATGTGTGCACATGTGAGCACACAAGTGGGGGAAGAGCAGAGAGAGAGAGAGAGAGAGAGAGAAGCCATTTGACACAGGACTCAAACTCACAAACCATGAGATCATGACCTGAGCAGAAACCAATAGTCAGATGTTTAACCTACTGAGCCACCCAAGTGCCCCTATTTTAATTTATATATTGAGAGAGAGAGAGCCAGAATGTGAACGGGGGAGGGGCAGAGAGAAAGGGAGACAAAGAATCCAAACCGGGCTCCAGGCTCCAAGCTGTCAGCACTCAAGAACTGAGAGATCATGACCTGAGGTGAAGTTGGACACTTAACCAACTGAGCCACCCAGGCACCCTACTATTTTCATTTTAAAGTTATGTTTTATTTATTTGTAATTTTTCCTACTGATTAATAATAAATAATATTTTAATAATAAAATAGTAGCTAGTATTTACTGAATGATTTCTCAATGAACCCACCACCAATGTTAAGCATTTTGTGTCATACAGTAGCATTTTTTTTTACTCTAGGGGGGAAACTCAGGCAAACAAAGTTATATAGCTTTCCTAAAGACACAGAGTCAGAAATCAGCACAAACATAATTTAAAGTCATGTTGGTTGACAGAAGGCCCCAATCTTTGCGCTATACTGCCACTTACACAGAGATTTTGCTTAAATGTATGGCTTCTTACATATCTTATATTTTGGCATTACCGTGGTTTTCCTTAATGAATATCACTACTATATTCCTCCAGAGTTTAGAACATGTAATGCCACTCAAAGAAGAATTAAGAACTATTTTGGTACCAAATTTGAATGGACTATTCCATTCTTTTATCCATGGAAGACATTATTAATCTACAATGGTGCTCATTCCAACTCTTCCTAGTTATAACCGCAAAGGTGTTCTCAATGCAGCTATTACTAACTGACTGAACACAGCACTCAAGATGCTAACTCAGACACAGAAGAAGATTAATGTTGGTAGAGACAAGGATGAGGAGATTAGCATTGAATGTGGAAAACAGACGACCAGTAAATCAACATACTTATTCAGCTTTTACTATATAATAAGCCCACTTGGGGGATACAAATAATTATAAGACATGGTCTCTGACTTTAATGAAACTATGCTATATAAGGGTAACAAAACATATATACACATAAAAATAAGCATTAATATAAAGTAGTAAGTGTTGAACAATGACACATGCATCAGATTTCCTTAAAACTGTGAATTTGACATGAGTTTGAGGAAATATTTAAACTTTGGATAGATAAAGGAAAAGAATAAAAGATATCCCAAGAAGAAGAATATGTGTGCAAAATTTCTGAGGATAAATAAAAAAGGTCAAAATGAGTAGGGCAGGGATCTGGAAAGGAAAAGATGAAGAAAAAATAGGAAGTTACAATCAGAGCTATAGGGTTCTATCTAGTAAGGTTCATATATCACTTGCTTAAATTTTATATACATGCCTCAATGTCTCCAATTATTTGTCCTTCCCAGTGTTCATACCTCTGACTATTAACCTTGTAGTATTTTCCTGCAGTGACTGTTGGCTTGACTATGTGAGATGCTTTAACTAATGGAATCTGAGCAAACATGATGCAAGCAGAGGCTTGAAAAGTGTTTGGGTAAGTGAAGTTGCTTACTCTCATCCTTGCTTTTCTGCCACTACCATGAGAACATGTTCAGGCTAGGCTGCTGGAGAATGAAAGAGAGGAGGGTCAGTTGTCCCCACTGCCCCAAACCATAACCAGCTGACCATCAGGCACATGAGTGAAACTAGCCAGGACCAGAGGAACCTCCCAGTCAGCTTAGTCCCTATTGGTGAACTGTAGACTCCTGAACTAATTAAACTCAGTGAAGTCAAGGGGGCTTGTTACACAGCACTGTTTTGCAAATAGATCATTGATACAGTTCTTTTTTTGTCACTTTCCCTTAAAAAAACTGCTAGTGTTTTCTGCTTTAAATAAAATTCAAAGCTGCAGACAGGCTGAGAAGCCCTCCATGTCACCAAAATTTTACTCTAAAAAGAAAGAAACGGTTTTCCCTTCCTCTCACATTTCATTAAAAAAACAAATACACATAAACATCATTCTCAATATAAGTAAATAAGCAGTGTAAATAGTTATATTTTTGTGACTCTATAATCCCAAACATTTGGAAGAGAACAGTCACTCTTTAAGAAATAGTGCCACTTTCAAACACAGGAAAGCCTATTGAAGGTTGAAGCCATTTCCCCCCTCCCCACCTCCTATAGAGAGAAAACATGGAGGCTCCGGGCTCCCAGGTGCTACACAGTCTCTAGCATATTCTAATGCCCCAAGGTTAGGCTTTTATTTCTTCTGTATGTGTCCCTCCAGTTGAAAATTCTACAGATGGAATGAGTATAAATTATGCCGTTTTTCACATGGGGTAAGGAAGCAAGAGGAGAAAAATGTTTACAAACATGATTTTTTCCTGTTATTAACATGTGGGAGGGTAATTACTCTTGATTCTGTTTCATGTAAGAAGAGTTGCACTCCACAAGCACAGCATACAGCTGGTTTCAGAGCAGGGAAAACATGAAAATAGCCAATACCTGATTACATGTACCCAAACAACCCACATGTAAAGTCATCTTAGTCATTGATGCTCTCCTAAGGTGGGCCTGCCTAGGTCCCTTTGAAGTTCTGCTGAGGATCTTCACCATTTTCTTGGGGAAGATAAACAGGAAGACAAGTGCTTGAGTGTAGTCTTTGGCCTGATCCCACAGGGAGCATAAATCATACCACATAGTTGTCCCTACTTGTGGCAAGAGGACAGGCCTGTTGGCTGGGGGTAGAGGGGAGCATGGGGTGTGTGTGTGTGTGTGTGTGTGTGTGTGTCTGTTGGGGGTGGATCTGTAACCATCCTGATGACATTTGCCACCAGCCAAGAGTAATTTTTTGAGAAGGGAGGCAGCTGTGAGCCTGAGAAACCATTCCTCACAGCAGCTGGAATCTATGAAAGGATCTGGGTGGACTACCTACAGGACCTTCTAGAGTTTTAACTGTTGTACACAGAGAACCATGGACTCAGAGGTTCAGTGGTGAGATGAGAGAGGACATCAACAGAGAAGAACATCCACAAAGCAGGTACAGAAAAAGGACTCATTCTCCTCCTGCATTGACATTATTAAGGTTGACTCCATTGCTCTCATTCTAAGCCTATATCTGTACATGCATGTTTCTGCCAATCGTGTAACATGGACCAGCCATGACTTTAGGACAGGGACTCAGAGCCACCTTCCACAAGGTGGAAGCTTCCCAGCCAAGTTCAAGTGGCAACTTAGAAAACTCAAAGCATTGATAAGGGCAGAAGATCACTCTGGAGTTATGATAGCATTTGCCAAGACATGCCAATGTCTGAGAACTAATGCAGTTAACAGAGACAAAGCTAAACCTTCCCTGAGAAACAGTATTATCAAATGTCACCTAATCAAAGGCAAAATCACAGATACCTTTCTTCTCATTTCTAAAAAGGAAGGTGGATCAAAATGAAGTCCAAATGATCCACTTTCCAACTCAATCAAATAAGTGCTGACCACACAAAACTAAAAATCAAGGCAGTGCTTTCTGGAAGCAGATACTTTTCCACAGGGATCGAGAGATGCAGGTAAGTATTAGAAGTAATAGAATAGACATATCCACATATAATTTCCAATATTGCTGATGGAACTGCCGCTAATGATACCATTTTTTGGTCGGTGTCTAGTTTTTCTAAATCTCTGATAAAATGACCCTGGATTTTGCAATGGAGAACTTTATTTTTTACTCTTTGATGTAAAATTTATATAGGGTGAAATGCACAAATCTTAAATGCGCAGTTATGAGTTCTGAATGCACACACACATCACTCAAACCCTATCAAAATATGGAACATTTTCATTACCCCAACCCTTGCCCCCAACACCCAGAGGCAAGCACTGTCCTCTTTTTTTCACCATAGATTTTCCTTATTCCAGAAATTCATCAAATGGAATCAAACAGTATATACTCTTTGGTAAATGGCTTTTTTCACTCTGCATCATGTTTTTGAGGTTCATTCTATGGTTGTACCAGTCCATCATTCCTATGCCTTGCTATTATTCAATGGAGAAATTTTAGAACCAAACATTTTGCAACTTTTGTTCTGATTAAAGCTGATTTAAAATGCCAATTTAGATAGTGGATAATTTATTTTTTTAAAAGAAACATGATGTCTTTTAAGAAAATATTTCTTTCCTTCTCCGCCTGACTTATTTCGCTGAGCATGACACCCTCGAGGTCCATCCACTTTGCTACGAATGGCCAGATTTCATTCTTTCTCATTGCCATGTAGTATTCCATTGTATAGATGAACCACATCTTCCTAATCCATTCAT
>CM053576.1:32414105-32441762 GCA_028646485.1 Cryptoprocta ferox | reverse complement strand
GCCACTGCTGCCGCTGCCGCTGCCGCTTTCAAGGCTCCCGGTGCGGCTTGGAGTGGATGCCGCTGCCGCTGCGCCCAAGGAAGAACTCGCCGGCCACATGGGACGGATTTCTCTCCCCGCGCCCTGCAGTTATATATGGGGAGACGGGCAAGTTTTTCCTCCCTTAGAGATGGTTCTAGGTGCGTTTTCCGTCTCTCTTTCTCTTCCCCTGGTCTCTCCGGGGCACAGCGCGCTCTCCCTGTGTTGGGCTCCGGGGCTCCTTTCCCCTTTACCACCGGGACCCGCCCGTCCCCTAATTTCGCAGGTCACAGTCACTCACCCAGGCATCTTTGAGGTTGTCTTCTTTCTGGCGTCTGTTTCTTCTTTCCCCCACTTGCAAATCCAAGTTTTATCCCTTCAGTCCTTCTCAGTTCAATCCATATGGGCGTGCGCGGATTACAGAGCTCCCTGCTTCTCCGCCATCTTGTCCTCTCTCCCTTCCATTATTTTAAAGCATTCAATATTGTAAAACAGTATTGCACTGTATGTTAAAATATACTATTTTTGTTTAATATACTAACATACCCTGAATATTTCCCTCAACATTTAAACCTTCAAAACCTATTTTAATGGCTGAATAGTATTACATACTATGTACAGATCATAATATATGTAACTGAATTCATACTTTTGAATATTAAGAACTTTTTCTAAAGACACTAGTATTTATAAATGTTTTTGTGGCTCTCTAAGTTCCTTAACTTAGAGATAATATTAACATTTTAAGATTATTAATAAGTTCAGAAAGATTATACAAAGTTTTTTTTTCCTTAAGTTAAGTCTAAGAGTATTTACTGCACTAAACTTTTCCCAGTACTAAATAGCATGCTTTTTAAGACTTGAGAGTTAACAAGTAGTCTCTTATTATTTTTCTAATTTCAATTCCCTTGATAGTGAACAATATTGAAACTTTAAAAACATGTTCTTGATAATTTGGGCATCTAGTTTGAATTTCCTCTAAGTGATCTTTTTCTCTTTTACTAGCTTTTTAATGATACAGTTGTTAAAATTTATTCACAGATATTATAATTTATATTTCTTTAAATGTGTTTAAATATTTTCCAAGTTTTTAAGTTACTCTTCTTTTTTGATAAGCATTTGTATTCTTGGAAATGTATTCTGTTACTATGTTTACAACAAAGATTTTATTTATATTTACTCAGCAATCAGTGTACATTTAATCAAAAAATCAAAGAGTAAACAATTAAGATTTATTCCCCCATTTTACTGTACTTAATGCTTACTGCTAGCTTTTTCTTTTTTAATTAAGACTCTCTTAACCTGAAGCTTTAATTTTTATTTGTGTCTTGGTTGACAAGAGTAGATACTTTGATGATACTTTTGAGAAAGATTGCATACATGGTTATGTTATGCTTGAGGTGCTCAACCATTTCCAAATATCCTTCTGTTGACTTTACCTGAGTCCTTGGGTGATTGTATAGAATCCTTCATTATAGCTGTTTGCCTTCAGAACTCTGCTGACCTTTTACCTTCTGGCATGTGATAGAAGAGGTGATTTTTATTTCTTTGTAAGATATTGTTGCTGTTTTTGTTTTATCTTTCCAAAAGCTTTAAGGATTTTTTTCTCTTTCCTGAAATATTAAAAAAAGAAACCAACTCAATATCACATGTGTGGATATTAACAATATTTTATAATTTCTCCTGGAATCTCAGGAGTTAGTTTTGATAGACAGATTTGGAAATGTTCCCTTCCATCCTATTTTTAATTTTAATTTTTCTTCGGTCTGTCCGGCCTCATTCTCTGGATTATCAGTTTAGACTATTTGGGTTTGCTTTTACTTTTTATGTGTATTACCTAGTTTCTCATCATCTTTATCTTTTTCTCTCCCATTCTGGAAGAGTTTAAAAGTCCTGTTCCTGCACCAGCGGTTTGATTTTTCTGCTCTGACAATTATGTGTCCTATTTCTAACAAAGATTTTAATTTTGCTATGGTATTTTTCTTTCTCGACATTGTATTTCTAGCCTACCCAGCTCTTGTTTTGTTTCTGCCTATGTTCTAGCTCCTATTTTATCTCATTCTCTGAGATACATAAATGTTTCATTCCCATTACACCTTTATTCTTTGTATTAAGTTTATTTATTTATTTTGAGAGAGAGAGGCCTGGGGAGGGGCAGAGAGAGAGAATCCCAAGCAAGGTCTGCACTGCCAGCACAGAGCCCAATGTGGGGCTCAGACTCATGAACATGAGATCATGACCTGGGCCTAATCCAAGAGTCAAGAGTCAGACACTTAATTGACTAAGCCACCCAGACACCCCCATTCTTTTTTTTAAGTTTATTTATTTATTTATTTATTTACTTATTTATTTATTTATGATAGTGAGTGTGTGAGCAGGGAGGGACAGAGAGAGGCAGAGAGAGAATCCCAAGCATGCTCGATGCTTTCATGTTGGAGCCTAATTCAGGTCTGGATCCCATGAACTGGGAGATTATGACCTGAGCGGAAATCAAGAGTCAGACACTCAACCGACTGAGCCACCAAGGCATCCCAATTTATTCATCTTGAACAAAGAATTATCTCTGATGGAGCCTGACCATTGCCCATAAGCATGAAAAAATGATGGTTTGATTCCTGGATCTTTTCAGGCATTTATATTTAAAAAAGTTTGTTGTTGTTGTTGTTTATTTTTTTAGGAATCCTCTTGATATTGTATTAATATATTTATACTGCTATAAATACAAGTGACTTAGTTGCGTGAAGGGTATGGTAACTTTCTGTATTTAACTTTCTTGTTGGCCTGTCCTCTTTGTCAGGTACATAGTGTGACCATGTACGACTTTCTACCTGCTACATCATCAAAATACACCCCATCTCAGAAAGATGATCAAAAGTTTGCTTCAATAGCTTCTTCCTAAGACTCTCCACTGGGGCATGCTACTCCCATGGCCTCCTCACTTGTACCCGCCAACTAGGGGAAGCAGTGTTCCTAGGATCCTGCAAAGATTACTTCCAATCATGTTGTGTTTATTTCTCAAGATGGAGGCATGTGAGAGAGCTCTTAGTGTTTCTCTTCTCACTTAAATGTAGCAGAAGTTTGATGTTGAATGTTGCTGGTATTGAGTCAGGGCTGATGTAGTATTCCCTGCATTTGTAGTCTATTTTGTAGTCCATTGGTCATTTTAGAATGGATCTGAGAGGCCTAGCACAAAATGGTAAGATGTTTTTTCAGGCTTGCATCTTATGTGTAAGTACCAAGTTTATATTAATGCTGTTAACTTAGACTATATATACTTTTGTACCTCCCAATAGTATAAAATGATCTGATTTAAATATTATTTGGTGTTCTGGCAAAAATTATTTTAATGATTTCTCCCAGTCCATGGAAGTATCATACATTACTTTTCTATTTCCTCTTGTCTGCCTCCCTCCCACTCATGAGAGTCAGTGATTTGCTAAGGTTGGTCCCAGGACAGACTGGGAGGTTCTCAGGAGGAGTAGCTCCCATTTGGATAAAGGCCATTTTATAGAAGGGGCAACTCTGAGCTGTTAGCAGCCAGCAGCCTGAGGCGCTAGAGAATAGGGATCGTCATTCACGGCGTCCCATGTATGAATTCTGTACATTTCCTTCCATGTGAATTGCATGTGTGTACTCTTTACCCATTTCCCCCTTTGTCAGTTGTTAATTAGTTGTTAATTGTTGAGCAAATAGTTATTGGTTGTCTATTATATGTTAAAGCTCTAGATTTTTTTTAATGAAATTCCAGAGATTCATTTTTAGAGTTCTTTATATTAAGGACAGGATCTCTTTATAATTAGGCCATTATATTTTTTTAATCTATTGTATTTGTAATAAAATAGTTTCCTACTTTTCTGTTTACCTTGTAAGTATGTAGATGGTTTTAGTCTGAAGAAATTGAAAAGCCTTGTGCTGTTGAAATTACCAGTAAGGTTTTCTATATTTCTTCCATTTGTTTTATGTACAAAAAAGTCAGTCAAGACATCCATAAAGCTGATAGATACTCAGGTCCATATTTTTTATCTGTTACTTTAGTATTTGTCTTTTCTTAATCCAATGATTTAGTTTGATTTTTTGTGATTGGTGAGACTTGAATGAACATATTTTCTTCAGAGATCACTGGCCAATTTTTACAGTGCTGTTTATTAAATATTTCTTACATGTTCCTGTGTGTTTCTTTACCCTATACTCCAAAGAATCACACTTCAATATTCTCTCTTTATATATAATATATATTTATATTTATGTACACATATATTGGTGTAATTCTTCAATAATGCTGCTATATAATATTATTTATATCTTATTTGATATAATGCAAATATAATTTTGTATATGTATTTAGCATAGTTTGTCAAGTGTCAGGGATGTTTCAAAATGCAGAGCTTGTGATTAGAATAAAGGAGGCAAGATGTCATCAGCGTATTGATGAGAACTGTCACCCAAAACACTTCATTCTGTCCCTAGGAGGCTTGCTGGGAATGTGGGGGAGGGACAGTGAGCCAGATGGTGCCTGTGGCTCCATGTCGATGATTCCTACAGGGATGGAGAGCAATTACTCAGTACCAGTCCCCTGGGAGGCTGTCGACAAGGCAAGCATGTTCCTTGCATTCATCTCTACAAGGTGTAATAATTAAGCCAACAGAATCATAGCATCTGCCTGATGGATGTACAAAGAATCAGCATGGACCCTCCTGGCTTGTTCGTCACCTCGATGTCACCTACACAGACTAGTTATTGCTGAAGGAATTTATGGCATTTACATGTGACAACGATCTTTGCTTCTTTACAGCTTTAGAAACCAGTGGGCAGTTAAAAAACCTATTTATAACCAGTGAAGAATAAGCATTGAGGGTTTTGGTAGCTTTTACTGATGTCACTCTTAAGAAAGATTCTAGATCTTTTCATTGAGAAAAGGAAGAAGGTATGTGGTGGATTTGGCCATTTTGGTGCTCATGGATGGCAACAGCTCATTAAGTGCACTATAAACTAGAAGACTTCTGTCTTCAAGATGTAACTGTCAACCGTGTGCATCTCCATGATGCAGGCTAGTGTCAGCTGGACAGCAGGACATAGGGACATCAGGACATGTCCCAACCAGAACATAGGGAATTTTCAGCAGATCTTTACGTTTATCATTTAGACCTGTCCTTCTCTACTCTTGCATTCCATCAGGAGGCCAATGCAAATGGGAAAGAGGAAATAGGAAATGGCTATTCATCTAGAGAGCTGGAACTCTGGCCCTGGGATACTGGCAGGGAAAGAAAATTCTGGAGAGAAAATTTAGTATCTTATGTCAGATTCTGTAGAAGTAGAGACAGGGAGGGCAATATTTGGGCAAATGATTTATTGAAATGCTTTCAGAAGAAAGAGAGTGAGGGAATCAGAATAGGGGAAGAACAGAAGGTAAGAAGAGTGGAGCGGGAGAGGTCTCACCTCAACCTGGCTGCATAGGAAGTACTGGAGTATAGTTGTAACACAACTACACCAGCACGTTGTTGGCAAAGAGCAGCTCCCCCTCCCAGGGGTGAGTACCTCACCTTCCAGCCACCTCTAGCCAAAGTGGTACTCCTCAGCCAAGCACAGTTCTCCTGAGATTAGTTGGGAGCTGTTATCCAGCACTTGCAGCACCTGGGGACTAGTGGCCCCAGACCATGCAGGGGACCTGACTGGGGCACTCAGCTTGACCTTCCTGTCTCTGTCCCATGAAGTCTTTCTAATAGCCTGTTTTATATGATCATAGCCCTTATCACAGCTGGAAATCTCTGATATGTTTACTGCTTCTTATCTGTTTCTTCTCTACTAGGTTTCATAAGCCCCATATCTCACCAATACTGTATCATCAACAGTGCCTGGCATATAGCAAGTACTCAGGACATAATTTGTTGAATGCATGAGTGAGTAAGTGGGGGTGTGGTGAGGTAGGGTGGCAAAGAGGCTCATTTGGGACCATGTGCAGTGCCCAACTATAGCGAACATTTTCAGTGCCTTGCCCAGATGGCCTCAGATCCCTGCTTCTTGGTCCTGGGTTCCCATCCCCCAGCATTACAAGCTTCACTCCTAATATTTGTTCTCTTCTTCAGAAGACCTTCCTTGGGCTACCCTTCCAAGGTGATTGACTGAGACATGATAATGAATGTCCAGTTCCTTTGCCTCAAGGCTGGAGACACTAATATAGTTTAAGATATGGAGTTTCCTACGGGATCAGAGTGAGACCAGGGCTTTGCCTGAGATCATAATTTGCTTGTCTTCTGTCTCTTCTGTATCCCATTTGGTGTCCCCTTCTGCACAAGTCACGTGCTGATCTACCTTCCCCTCAAGAATCTGCTTCTGGGGATCCATGAAATAGACACATGAGAAAGACATGAATCAAGTAACTACCAAAAAAAAAAAAGAAGAAGAAGAAAAAAAGTAAAAGTACGACTGTGGCTTGTGCCATGAAAGAATAGTGTTATGGAAATACTTAACTGATTCTTGGAGATCATTGAAGACTTTCCTGGGGAAGTGTCTCATTAGCTGATATAATAATAGCTAAAATTGATGGGGCATTTCCAAGTTCTGCTCTGAGGACTTGACATGTGTTAAATCAGTGCTTTTCAGGTTTTAATGTGCACACATAACCCCTGAGGATCTTGTTAACATGCAGACTCTCAGTGTATCTGGCACAAGGCCTGAAGAACTGCATTTTTATCTAACTTCCCACCCTCCTCCCCGACCCTGCCCCACTGGGGATACTGATGTTGTGTGTCTCCAGTGTAGCTCCAGTGAGTAGCAAAGGGGTAACTCATTAACCCTCATAGCAACTCCCAGATGTAGATTCTATTAGAATTTCCATTTTAGAGGTAAAGAAAGTGAGGCACAGAGAGGTTAAATCATTTGCTCAAAAGTTCACAGCTGGTTAGAGGTGGATCTAAGGTTTGAACCCAGACAGCTGGCTCTCAAATATGGCACCTTAAATGCTATGAAGTCTCTGCTGGAAGGCGAAGTTACAAATGAGGCTGATCAAGCCAATAAACAAAAACAGGCATCACTGACTGTGGTTGATCTCAAGATGAACAGTCTTGATACTGCCCAGTACATTCAGTCACTGAGCATGTGTGACTCAGAGAGACTGTTCCACCTTCAGTTTCTCTTCCAGCTTTCCATGACTTTGAACTATTAGCCATGCTATGTTCTGACAGTGTTTCCCAACTGCTTAAAAGTATCTAATGAGCAAGTGCCAGTGCCTAAAAGAGGAAAATGCCAACAGTTATAATTTCTCTAAGATCATTTGATTTGTCTTTTGTGATATTTCAACATGTAATGTAAAACAGCAGGCAACTGGAGATTTATAACCTGATTCACTCTAATTGGTTTCTTGGCTTCCTTGGGTCCAATTAATTTTTCCTGTGTACCCTAAAATGGTGCACTAGGCTTCTTAAAGGCTGTCAGAAGGCAGCTGTATAACAGTTTATGAAAAATCGAGACTTGTCTTTTATTTGGTAGGTAAATAGAAATTGATTTTGCTGTTGAGGTCCAGACATAAAGGAGGAAAATTGACGCTAAAACTCAACAGAGTACCCTGGATTACCGTGTCTTGATTTGAGCTCCCCCAGGAGGAGACTCTGAGACAAGGGTTTCTGCGCAAGTAGTTTTCTGGAGGGTGGTGCCAGGAATGGCAAGAGAGACAGCGAAGGCAGAGTCAACAACACGAATAGTACATTATCGAACTAGTTACTACTGGGACAGCTGTGCCTCTGGGATTCTCTGGCAGACACCGTAGATCTTGCATTTCAGAGCAATTCCAACTAAGGAACAAGTAAGTCACCTGGGATATTTATTCAACCCTCCCACCAGTCATAGGTGGAGGGCTGCTCCCTGCGTGAAAGGGCATTCACATCCAGCACATAGGCATAGGCAGCCTATGGCAGCCAGAGAAAACCCTCAGTCAAAGAGACAAAAGTCCTTTGCACTTGTAGCTGTAGGGTTGTGCCCACATGGGGATGATCGATGTCAAGGGGATGTGGGCAGGGCCCCTACAGCATCTATTAAAATATCCATCTCTAAATTGTGTTGCTTTGATCTTCTTTTTCACACCAGCAATTCCTGCTGCAGTTCCCAGTCTCTTGCTCCTGATTTTGCGTGGAGCCCATCATCTGGGAAACCTATGCCCCTGACTTGAAGACACTTAACTAAGGCAGTTATTCATCTTACATTTTATAATACAATAGTGTATCCCAGTTTAGAAGAGTATAAATTAAACTAGAACTGTGGATAAGATTATGTAGACTATAAAGACCAAAAAGCAGGAGCGCCTGGGTGGCTCAGTTGGTTGAACATCTGACTCTCGATTTTGGCTCAGGTCATGATCCCAGGGTCATGGAGGTGAGCCTTGCATCATGCTCTGGGCTAAGCATGGAGCCTGCTTAAGATTCTTCTTCTCTCTCTCTTTCTCTCTCTCTCCCCTCTGCTCCTCTCCCTGGCTCACACGCACTCTCTCTCTTAAAAAAAAAAAAAGACTATAAAGGACTTTATAGTGCTTTGGGATTTTGTTAAACCGGTTTTTCAGGATGCCCATCATGGTGGTTATTTGGCTTTGAGTGGACCCTCAGTAACCATTTTTTGGAAAAAAAAAAAAAAAAAAAAGAATCCCCAGCCAAACTGAAAATTGAATAGAAGCTTCTGTGCTGCAGTAATTTTTAATGGGCTTAAGAGTTAATCTTGAAAATACAACATTTATGTTTAGCACTGTCAGAGGCAAAGGAGGAATAGCAAAGTGCATCCCAGGCCGAAGAGAAATACATCCGGCTCCTTCCAAGGGTTGGCTGTCTGTGGTGTCATTATCTAGGTCTTCTCACTGGCACCTTCCAAGCCTTGCTGCTGTTTGCCCACCTGTGTGCCTTCTTCCTGCTCATGGGAAGGAAAAGAGAACAGAAGCAGTGTTGTCACTGACACCAGGCTCAACGTCATTAAGAGCTTTCCCCTCTGGTTCTGTTCTTCTTCCTTGTGAAACTCCTCGTGGAAGCCCAGGAGCACCTTGTATTCCTCAACCAATTCCTTAGGAATAATGTGACTTTATAGGCACTACAGACCAGAGAACCTACCAAAACTCACTTCTGATTTCCTCTGTGATATTTGGAGATGTGCATCCATCTCTGTGTGCTTCATTGTGTAACTCAATGACACATTTCCTTTTTAACTAACAAAGTATAGTGTTCGTCGTATGCCAGACAATATCCTAAGTACTTGGCAAATTAATCTTCTTTAGTCTTTATAACTTGGCCATGAGCTAGGTGCTGTTTTTATCCCCATTTTAGAGATGTGAAAATGGAAGCACCTAGATTATCATGGTGGTACGCTCACAAAAATAGCATTAAGATTGGTGAGATATATAAATTAATGAATTTTGACTCCTATGTGAATCCTTCTGCCTCTTGCTGCTCCCACTCCAGATGGCTTTGGAAATGTTTTTCAATCCATATTAGAGGGTTTGTCTGTCTTCTCTCTGGATTCTTATAAGAACAATGTTGCCCTGGTTTTGTGATAGGAAAGACCAAGTAGGACGGTCAGTACCTAAATGAAAAAATGCCACAGAGTCAAAATTACCCCTGACAATGCTTTCACACACCTCCAGATTTCTACACTGTGTTGTGATTTTAATGTGTGCAACCATCTGTGGTTAATTCTACAGATGCTGAAATTCTAGAACAACAGAACTTGACTGAAGAAAGGAACAAGAAGGTAGTCTAGACGGATGTTTGGGTTTTCAAATCAGCAATTTTTAAGATAGCCCTTAAATCCCCAAGGATAAATGAGGATTGGATGAATGAATCAAAAAGGGTTTGATTGCCTACAATGTTGGTTTCCTTCTATTTTCACATAAAGCTTCTAAAATCTTAATACCTGGTAATTGATTTATTCATTAATTTTGAGAATGAGAACTCAAGCACAGGTGTGCTTTGTGAAAAAATATAGTCTAATAGGTTAAGAAAAAGATCTCAAGGAGCAGGAGGCCTGAGTTTGAATTCCATCCTCTTCATAGATATTTAACACTGATAAATTATAAAATGTGGGCCTCAGTTTCCTTATCTTTAAAATGGGCACAGAATCTGTACTTACTTTATGAGATTAGTTCCAGGGTTATTTCCCACACAGCTCTTTAAAGAGTACCCTATACTTAGGATGCTCTGAGTGTCAGATATTGTTATTATAGAGGTAGGGGCCCATTTAAAGCATATTTGATTGATGACATTGAACTGTATCATATTGTCATCATGCATAATACTACCATGATGAATAGACTTAATAAGTGCTTGTTTCCATTACTTACAGGCTTGTGACCTAATCAAGTCTCTCAACCTTCCTATGGCTCCATTCCCTCAACTGCAAAATGAGATTATTAGTATTTTCTCATAACTTTTTTTATGGGCATGAATTTAATTAATACATGCAAAGCCTCTCAGATGGTGTCTGGGATTTTTGTCTAGTTGATGTCACTACTCTATTTCAGAACCCAGTGCAGAGTAGATGCTCAGTGACTATTTGATGGTGAAATGGGTGAGTGGACTTAGTAGGGAATAAACCCAATAGCCACGTTAGGGAAGAATTTTTAACATTAAAGTGTCATCTTTTCATTGATACTGTAATTCCAAAGACATATTATTTGGTCTTAGCATGAATTGATTTCATATGTGGTCACATTCATTTATGTTATCACTAATCAGAAAAGTCTATAAATATTGACAAGCTGTCAAGCTCATGGTGATGGACCCAGGTTTTCAAAAATTTGAGTTTTTTCATCGAAGCTTAATTTTATCATTGGCAACAAATACTGCTGGTAATTTATCTTGAAGTGACAGACACATTTCATTCATTTTCAAGGAAATATCTGCCGTGTACCCAAGTCTGAACAACTCTACTTTGCCTGTCACTCATTCTTTTAAGGAAAAATCATGTTACATGGGAAAAATGACTCCTTTAGTTCAAAACTCAAACAATCCACTAAGTGCTTCATTATAGTGCACAAGTAATACTTCTGCCTGCTTCCTGTTTTGCTATATAGAATATTTAAAAAGCATGCTCATAAGAGTTAAGATTTAAGAAAATTAATCATTTTTACTGCTTCAAGAAGAACATTCTTAAGTGTATTTTTTCTAACAGTGAGTGTGTGGTAATGAAGAATCTGGTGACTGACTTCTGGTATACTGGAACTCTGGTGCCATTGTCTTGATTCATGTGAAGGTACTAGCAGTATTATCTGCCATTGCTTTTGTACAAAGTGCAAATGTCAACATAGTGAAAAAAGGAATAATCCTAGGCAGGGTCTGAAAGAGAAACCCAATGATCTGTGGAACACACTTTGAGAATCACTGAGCTGTGGAAACATTCAGTGGGTAAAACTGGAAGGATTCTGTTGTTGATGAATGAAGACATGAAAGAGATGGCAGAGTCAAGGATGACATAGTTTTCTGTTCTAAGAATGTGGGCAGGCACAGATGCTGCTACTGAGAATGGGAAGACTAGACGAAAGATAAGTTAGGGGTAGAAAAGATTATTTCTGATTTCGGGTTGAGACAGTGGGAAGATATCCTATTTGAAGTGCTTATCTTAGAACATCTTGCACAATTTTTCATTCTGGAAAAAATTTATAAAGCACCCACTATGTGCCTGGGATGTCAAGAATGTATTTCAGAAAAAAAGAAGAATGTATTTTATTCCAAACTTTTTCATGCAAAAGTCATTTTCCTAGTAAAATTTTAAGCTTTTTAAAAAGATGACCTAAATCACATATTTAGAAAAAAATATTTTATGAGCCTATTACAGTGCAGGACAATGAAATGTTATCCCAGCTTGCCAAAGGTGACATTCTCCTTCCTGCCCCCAACAATGACTTACCATTTTTCATCCACCCTTTATCCCCGGTCAGATTAATATACATGGTCATTCTATTCTTCATCACTAATCAGGAAAATGCAAATCAATATGACAGTGAAATGTTTTATGCTCAATAGATTGGTGAAAATTTAAAAGTCTGACAAAATCAAGAGTTGATGATGAGTTGCATTATGAAGAAGGCTTATAGTCTCCTGGGGGGAAGATTAAATTGGTACTGCCATTCTGAAAACAATTTCATACTATTTTGTGAAATTGAACATTACATTCCTGAAATCCAGAAAATTCACTTTTAGGGATATACTCTACCCAAAGTTTAGTAAGGGACACCAAGGTAACTCTGCAAGAAAATGAATAATAGCATGTTCATAATGGCAAAAAAAAAAAAAAAAAAAAAAAAAAAAAGTTGAGGGAGACAATCTTATGACTATCAACTGGAGAATAAATAGTGGTATATTCCAACACTGGAATGATGTACTAAAATGAAAATGCATGAACTGCTATATGCAATAATATCTGGAAATCTTACAAGCTTGAAAGAAAAAAGAAAACTCCAATACACTGTATATTCTCTGATATGCTTTTTATAAAGTTCAAAGGAAAGATAATTTAAAATATGTTATTTATGGATGTGTTCCTATTTGATAAAACTATACAAAAGTAAAACAGGCCTGCAATCAACCCAGAATTTTAAAGAAGTGTTTTCTTATGGCAGGTGTTATAGACACAAAGATGTGATATGGGAGGAATATACAATGATATTAGTAACCTTCTATATTTTGAGTTGGGGATGTGGATAAATGGGTGTTTATTTTATTATAATGATTTAGAATATACATATGTATGACAAGTTGTGTATGTTATTCTATTTGTAACAAGATGACATTAAAATATAATAGAAGGAAAAGTTTCTTTGTCAAGGCTTTACCTCAATATTTAGTCTTTTTTGTATTTTACACATTGTCTTGTAAATATGAATTTATCTGCATGTTTCCTGATAATTATGAGAACTTCCAGGGCAAAAACCTTATTTTAGCCATATTTACATCCTGTTTTAAAACAGAATAAAAAAAAAGAAGGGGTGCCTTGGTGGCTCAGTTGCTTAAACATCTGTCTCTTGATGTTGGCCCTGGTCATGATTTCACAGTTCATGGGTTCCCCACACTGGGCTCTGGGCTGAGAGCATGGAGCCTGCTTGGGATTCTCTCTCTCCCTTTCTTTGCCCCTCCCTGGTTCATGTGCTCACATGTGTGCTCTCTTTCTCTCTCTCTCTCTCAAAAATAAATAAATAAACATTAGAAAAAAGAATTCCTAGGATATATTAAGCACCAAATCTATCTTTGCTTACCAAAAAGAATTCGAATACATACATACATACATACATACATACATAAATGTACCTATCTTCTGGATTGATCTATAGCCAAACAGTTTACTGATTTTTTTTCAGTTATGTTTTGATGTGAAGACATTAACTATCACTTGGCCATTAGTCAGAATATACATACAATCCTCAATTATTTTTTCTGTATAAACTTTTAGGTAAATATTCTGAGGATTATAATTTACACACATTCACATAAAACTGGAAGGAATGTCTTTTTGTATTTGGTTTAATACCAAGATAATGAATAAATCTTATTTTTTAATAGAAAGTTTACTGAGCTGACTTTAAGTTTATTAAATGCATTTGCCTCGACCAAATAATACAGGGAATTGACATCTATGCTAAGATACATACTATGATTATTTTCGTGTTAAGACCAGCTGTCAGAACAATGCGTTTAAAATACAAATAATGTAGTGTTCTGTCCGTAACTCACCATTAATCTGTTAACTTAATTACATCAGTTAAGCCTTGTGGTAGCTTGACATGAGCAACTTACAATTTCATTTAATGCAGTGTTGTATCTTAAATATGTATGTGTGTCTGTGTGTGTCTGTAGAGTGTATCTATCCATCCTGCAAAATTATCTGGAGTCATTTCCCATAGACCATCAGTGGTATTTAGGGAATCTTATGAATTATTATTGTCCTCATTTCTTTATTTTGTACTGCCCCCATAAACCTTCATGTAAGTGTGACGGTAGGAGGATTGGAACAGGTATGTGCTCACCAAGAACTGGGAGCTCTCTACATCTTGTCCAGCTGAGATAATAACAAGGTTATTGGCCCAGAAAACCTCCTTTCAGTCCCATTTCCCATTAACTTTGTAGTTGTAAACAATTGTCTTGAGGTTAGGAAGAAAGATAATTTGAGGAAAATGAGTGAAGAAAGTGGGGGGAACATGTGCATAGTCATTTTCTTTTGAATTATGACTCCTTATTTTGTGTTCCTTCTTCTGAGTGTTTTGTCGAGTCAGCCAGGGCGTACCCAGCCTTTTATTGATCCTGCTCTTTCACTAGCAAATTCTGGCACAGGTGGAAGAGCTTTGGAGCAATTGAGGATTCATAAAGTGTAGGGCAGGTACAGAGGAAGGCTATTAAGATGCACAATTGTTTTGCACCTGCTGTAACTTCATCGCAACATTATATATGATGTAGCAACCATGTTTGAATGCCATTTACATGGACAATGAAAGTTTAAAAGTTTATTTTTTGATATAAAATAATTTCTACCCAAATACTGTTTATGCTATATTAGTGTACCATCTTTTCCCTTGTTTTGAAAGGACTTGGGTAACAGTGAATTTACATATATATATGATACATATATCATATATATATGTAAATGTATGTTATATATCTATATATAAATTGTATATATAAAATCAAGAATTAGATGACCCTAATGTTCTTCCTGTATTGAAAACTATTAGCCTTTTTCATTTTCTGCAAGAAAGATAAATTTAAGCTCAGAAAAGGTGATTAGTCATATTCGCAGTAATAACGTTCAATATTCAGAGATTTAGTTGAGTACTGATGACGCTAATAGTCAATATCAAAGTAGCATAGGAAAAAGCTGCTAAATAACATGTTCTCTTTCATTGTTTATTGATAAACTTTCCAAAGAGGAATGGGAGAAAATGGGGAAGAGCAACTTAATGCCAAGTAATAATAATTATAACCACTGAGGGATGGTTGAGAGTGGATGCCATTGATTGGCAAAAGAAAGCTTTTTGGGGATTCTGAGGAAGTCCCTATCGTCGGTGCACAACCGTTGTGAAGGGTTTCATTTATTTATTTGTTTATTTATTTAAATATAATGTATTGTCAAATTGATTTCCATACAACACCCACTGCTCATCCCAACAAGTGCCCTCCTCAAGGCCCATCACCCACTTTCCCCTCTCCCCCACGTATGTTTTCACTCATATGTGAAGGGTTTTAAAAGGTGAGGTATAGACACTGCCATTAGAAGAAGAAGCAAGGATGTTTCAGGAATGTTCATGGCAGTCTGGTTGGTCAAGAGCTGTTAATTTCAGTGCCTCCTGAGCAGCACCCTGAGGGATCACCTTCAACCCCAAGCCTTGACATCCATTTGCTGTCTTAACTGGCCTACGAGCTCTTTCTTCAGTTTTGTTACCTAAAGCTGCCTGGGCGATTTTGCAGACTCACATGCTCTTCTCTCGCCATTTTAAATTATGGTACTGCCGAATGCCTGCTCTTTCTAATATGATGAAGTAAGAATTTGAATCAAGTTCATAAAGCTCAAAACCTGGAAGAGTTATTGCTAGAGTTTGACTCATTCTCATTTCAAGAGACTTGAAATGTGCAGGTGCAGAGGAAAAAACTCCACTGGACTTTGCATTCCTGTTTCTCAAACCATTCATTATTTTAAGAAATATTACCTTGGCTCTATTTCTAATATTTATTTTTTTAAGTGATATACTTAAGAATAAATGTACTGAGAAAGGCTTTGTTTACTGACTGAACAGAGAAATTCTTTTTGGAAGTATGGGATCTGGACTTTAATTCTTTTGCCTTGCCCTGGGATGAGCCACTGTAAAATGCTGATTCTATATTCATTTGAATATTTGAATCTTATTTTGCTTTTGTTTTTTGTTTGCGTGTGTTATTTATTTATTGCTCAGAAAATTAAATACTTGCATGTAAAAACTATCTATTCTTTAATTTCAGCCTTTATTTAGCATCTCTTTAATTCAAAGCTTCAATGGTATTATATAACACATGAGAATTTAAATGCCATGAAGCATACAAAACAACTAAGCAGATGCATGGGGCATATGTTATGCTAATAGAAAAGATATCTAAACTACCACCCTAACTATAAACATAATTCATTAAATTAGAGAGAGAGAGACAGAGAGAGACAGAGACAGAGAGACAGAAGGAGAGAGACAGAGGGAGAGAGAGGGAGGCACTATAGTTATTCATTTATTTTTTACTGAATAAGTAGCAAAAGAGAGACTATAAAAACTTCTTAAAATCCTCTTCAGGCCAAGTCCAACTTTTGCAGCAGCTATTTTTCACATGCTTCATCCCATAACTATGCTTTCTAGATCTCTTTTCTTCCAGGAGTGTCTCCATGTTATTTCTGATGGAAAACAATTTGGACTTTCTTCTTAGTCTCCTTTTCTAGGCTATTCTGCCCATTACCCTGAATTAGAGGCTTAAGAGCCAAGCAACCCAATAACTTACCTTAGAACAGTGTTTTTGAATTTTTGTTTCTGTTTTTTTTTATTTAGTTTCATTTGTTTGTTTGTTTGTTTCTGATGAAGTAACAGTGAAACCTATCTGTTTTCATGTACAAATACATACAAGCACACTCAAACTACTGTGGCTCAGGTCCTCTTCCATGCTCAGTCAACGTTCTTGCTCAAGGTCATGTCATTCCATCTCATGGATGGAAATATGCCTGTTGTCCACCCCCAAATTGTTATGACCATTTCTTCCATATACCACTTTTGATTTTGAGGCTCTTTGTCTGACATTGCCACTTACATGTCTTTCATGCACCCTGATTCCTCTTCTATAGGTGAACTGTCAGTTTTCATACATCCCAAACGGACCCCTCCTCTGTCCTTCCTTTTTGATAAATTCCATAGCTATCTACTTTGTTGCCCAAACTGGATACCTAAGGGTTATCCTTTAGTACCTCTTAGATAAGGATCTCCCTCTAGCTAATCTATTACAGTGCCCTGTCAATTTTATATCTAATATACATCTAAAATTCACCTACTTCATTCTACCTTAACTTTCTTCCAGGACTCAAGGACTTCCTTTGTTTTATTTGGATGCTTCTTCCTCAGGGCTCAGCTTTAAAGATATTTTTAAAAAATTTCTTCTAATGTTTATTTCTCTTTGAGAGAGAGAGAGAGAGAGAGAGAGAGAGAGAGAGAGGGAGAGAGGGAGAGAGAGAGAAAGGAGGGGAGGGCAGAGAGAGAGAGAGGGAGACACAGAATCCCATGCAGGTTCCAGGCTCTGAACGGTCAGCACAGAGCCCAATATGGGGCTCGAACCCATGAACTGCAAGTAAATGAGCCAAAGCTGGACATTTAACTGACTGAGCCACCCAGGCACTCCATCAGGGCTCAGCTTTAATGTCATCTTATGTATCTGTTATCTCTTGCCACAGTAATGCTGTGTAACAGCCACAAAACATCACTGGCATTACAATGCAACAGTAGGCATTTGTTTTTCACACATTTGGTGGGGTGAGGTTTACCTTGATGACTGCTGGTCTAGGAGGAGCTCACTCGCATGACTGGTGCTCAGCAATCTGTTGGCTGATTCAGGATGCCTTCTGCTAGGAAGCCTGGGAAGACTCCATTCTGCTCCACATCTCATCATCTAGCAGGCTAGCTAGAGAATATTCTCATGGGGGAGGTAGAGGCACAAGAGCACAAGTAGAGACACCAAATGTTTTTCAGTTCTGCAGTATGTCATGCCTCCTAACATCCTATTGACTGAAGCGAATCACATTTCTGAACTTGGGGTGAAGGGACAGGATATTCTACTTTGCTTCCTAAGTAGAGATCTGCCCCAGGCTCATCTGCAGGTAGTGGTAAGGACTTCAGGTTAATGAATCAGCCCTTCCACACCAAGGCCCCTGATATTCTAAGCCTTTTGAGAGATGTCCCAGTTTTTGATACTGTGACTCTGATGTACTTCTCTCCCTGGATCAAAGTTGGGGGCAAAAGTCAGTGCTGTATGACTGTATGCAAGGAAGCCTTCCTTGCCTGTTTCTGCTTGTTAGATTCCTGCCTGGAATCACAGGAACCAGTCAAAGGAGTGGGAGAAACCCTAACTGCTTCCTGGAAATTCAACTCTCCTTCAAAGAATGTAACCTAAGGCAAAGTATATCCTACTAATGGCATGTTCAATGGTATCATCTTCCATTCAAAGGGCAGCATTATTATTAGTGAAACTAACTTGCAGTTCAAAGAAAGTGAGCCCCTTTCAAAGAGTTTTATTCGGTAACTCACAATTTAATAGTGAAGTTATTTGCTGTCTACTGTAAAAAGTTTTCAGAATAATTCATTAAGAATAAAAAGCATTGAAAGATCCATAATCCTATTTTTCTGCCAAATAACTAATGCAAGCTTTATCAATACAATTGGGGACAATTGCATGGATTCAAGGGAAATCTAAATCCTTTGAGGAAAAAAAAAACATTCAGAATGATGGTAAGAGAGACCCCATCCCCTACTCTACCAAGACCTGCCATTATGCATTCCTTCCCATCCTCCACACACGGGACAAATGGAGCTCCCGCTGCTGCTGGATCACGATGCCCATCCATCCTGCTGCTCAGGCTGTTTCCACCATCTGGAATACTCTCCTGCACCTTTCCTGCCAGTCGAGTCTACTCAACATCTAGGCATCAAGTATAATAGAAATTTTTCAAATGGGCATACCTTTTGACCCAGTACATTTGTTTGAATGATTTATTCTAAAGATATAATGGGAGCTGTGCTTCGAGATTGCATGGCAATACTCCAGAACATTAGCAGTATTTATGTAGTCTTCAGGAGTTAGAATTTGGAGGTCAAGAATATGGCATTGTCATCAGATTACCTAGATTCAAATCCTGGTGCCACCATTGGCTGGCTATATGACCTTGGCGAAATCACTTAACCTTTTGGCCCCAAATGTCTCATGAATAATGGAGTTAATATTAGCAACTATCCACTAGGCACATTGGAGTTAATATTAGCAACTATCCACTAAGCACGTTGGGAAGATTGAAAGTGTCAGTAAAGTGCAATGTACCTTGAACAGTGCCTAGCACCCAATAAGAACTCAGTATATGGAGAACTCAGTATATTGTTTTCATTATCTGTGGATTTTTCTTCTTTTTTCTTGCGGCAGTTGCTGCTAATACCAGAGTTAGACTCTTTTCTTTGTGTTCTCTGCAATCTTTTGCCTGGTCCTTTCACTAGCGTAGATGTTCGATGAACAATTGTTAACTTGTCAGGAAAAGTAATGTAGGGTCTTAAACTAAATTAATTTCTTTCAGGGGAACCCTTGCCAACTCTCTAATTCGGGGAGCTACTTCTCTTTCATGATAGCATCTGCAGATGTCATGACAGTTATTCAAGACCCTGGCAACTTGATAATATGACTCAGTTATGTGGCCGGTGTAAAATTGCTGAGGCCAATTGTTTAAATAGACTCAATTGGGTCAGAATTAACCTTTTAATTATATTTTATCTAATGTGAGTAGTCAGTGTTGTGCTTTAGGTATTTAAAATCTTGGCTTTCAATTAGAAATTTAATAGCAACGAATTGCACCTTCTCATTGTGTGTTCCCAATGTGACTATCCAGCTTTTTTCTCCCTTTGTTTTAAGAGCGTTCTAATCACTGCTGTTGACAGAAGTTGCTTTTTTCATGCTCTAATGCTGCTTTACCTTTTTAACATATTAAGTTTCATTTTTAATATGTCTTTTTATCCATATGCAAACTGTCAGGAGACCAATTATTTCTATTTTCTTTTTTGATTAAAATGAAGATATTATCTTTTTTTCCAAAGAACAGGTTCGTTTATCAAATATCCTTTTGTGTCATAAAATAGCATCTGGCCATTGGGATGTAGACTTAAAGATGGTGGAAGACAGTCTTGGTATGATAAGATTGAAATGTAAATAGACAAATAGAATTATGGAAACTTACTGTGGCTATGCTGCTATATGGTGAGGTAGGAAATCTATTCCAAAGCTTGGTGCACTTGGAGAGAGTTGCTGGTCTCTACTAGGAGAAGGAGTAGAGGTGAGGAATAGCCTTTCCTTGGAATCGCAGGATTGATTCCATTTTAATATCCTGTGTGTAGCCTGAAATAGAAGGTCTGCTCCCATGAGCAGTTCCTGAAAACATGAGAAGAGCATCTGGGCTGAAAGGTGTCCCATTCCCTCTTTGTCACATTACTCTTTATATAGATCCGGGGTTTCAGAGTCAAGGTCATGATTTTATCTTGTCAGTTGTTTTGTCTTCGCGCCCTGTTTGCCTTTACGGCAAAGGGAGCTGCTAGTTCTTGACACTACCAGAAGGGCTGTGCTTTCCCTTCTGAGCAGATGGACACCAGAAGAATACCACAAAGATGGATATAGATTTTAAAAGAGGTTTGGAAAGAAACAAGAGAAATTCATGGGTGATAAATCATTAACTTTTTATTATCCTTCTTACACATGGTGCATTGCTTCTTTAATAAAAGTACCAGAGAAGCACAATATGAGGAGGGTAGTTTTTAAATCCCCAGTGAAAATACTAAATTTTTTTCCTTCAAATTGGCCTTTTATGTCCAGTCCTAGGTAGACTTTTTTTTTTTTCCTGGCAAAATCAGCAGGAACTTGCAGGTGGCTGAAATCCACCCTGTGCATTGTTGCCGAGAACATTTATAGCACATTGTTCAGAACAGAATAGCTAAGAACGACAGGGGGCTCTTCAAATGTGCCTCATTGAGCCCCAATTTGGAGACATGTTTTTGTCATTTTGAAGTTTCGACAGTAGAGTCTAGGATTCAAAGCAAATACCAGCTCCTGCTGAACACAAGCCTTAATTAATTTCCAGCAGGAGATGAGTGATTGCCAATAAGCTATGAATTAAAATGGAACAGTGCACCAAAGGCCAGATTCTCATCCCAAATGAATGGCGTTTCTTGCTGTTTTCTTGCAAGATCATCTCAGACTGAAAGGTGAGCAAGTTCCAGAGCCAGCTCTGACTGTAAGGGGTGGACGGTGTAGGCAAATACAAACAGTAAGTTCTGGCCCAGGGGAAAATGGGCACCAAATCGGATGGACTCAGGCATTTTTTCAGTGTCCCCAGAACTAAAGCTATAATGTTTATGGTGCATCTAGCTACATTATTTCCCTTATCATCATGAACTTTTGTCTTGGGAGTTTGCAAAAGTTGGCTGTTCCCATCACTCAGTCAATGTTTATAGGGGCCACTGGTGCTAAGTTGTGTCCAAGTGCTGCTTGAACTCTCCAGGGACCAGAAACTCCCTCCCTTCAGGAGCATCCTGTTTCATCTCTAAGCAGCTCAGCCAGTTTCCTTTTTTTTTTTCCCTTAAAATTGAGCCAAAACAAATCCCCTTCTGCTTTGATCCATTGAGGCTGATTTATCCCTGAGGACCTAACACAGTGAATCAAAAACCTTCTTGTGCTTGATAGCTTTTTAATAAAAGGGAAGGCAGGTCTCAACCTCCTCCTGAGGCTTCTCTCCAACAGGCAAAACAGCTCTGTGTCTTTCAGACATGCTTCATTGGGGCATGATTTGTGCGTATGTGTGTGTCTATTTGGTCTTGTGCAAATGATAATAACTGTAATAATCAGAAATAGCCAATACTTATAGAGTGCACAGAGTGGGCCAGGCACTGTTCTAAGGGCTCATATAATCCTCACAAGTGTATGAACTGGTTACTAGGATTATGCCATTTTAAAGATAAGGGAAAATGAGGCATAGAGAGCTTAAGTAACTTAGTCACTGGGATTTGAATACAGAATTCACAGTCCTAATACAACATTTTAATGCCTCTCCTGTCCTCATTTGTCTATTTCAACCATTCCTGTGCAGAAGACAGGAGACATTTTCAATTTCCTGTGGAAAACTGACAGTTCTAACATCTACTCTACACTGGATATGTGCTAGCAACTTTAGATGTGTTGTCCGTATTCATCCTCTCAACACTCAGCAAATGTCAGCCTTGTTTTTCTGGTGAGAAATGAACTCAAAGTGGTTAAAGATAACAGACGGCAGCAGAATCAGGATTTGAACCCAGTCACTTCTGGATCAAAAGCATGGAGCTTCTATTCTACTAACCTGCTTTAAGAGCCACACTCAGTTGAGGGGCACCTGGGTGGCTCAGTCAGAGCATCCCGTGTGACTTCGGCTCAGGTCATGATCTCGTGGTTCGTGAGTTTGATCCCCACATCAGGATCACTGCTGTCAGACTGTCAGCACAGAGCCCTCTTCGGGTCCTCTGTCTTTCTCTCTGTCCCTCCCCCACTTGCGCTCTACCCAAAAAATAAATAAATATTAAAAAAAAAAAAAAGATCTATACTCAGTTGAGATTTGCTCTAGCTGCCAACCACCTGTGGTGAGTGAATGAGAGCTTCCTGCAAAGCAGAGCCTTGCTATCTATGACTAGTGCCCTCTAGTGGTATGTGAAAAGGGGTCAGGTGAGTTCTAATTTTAATTGACCTCAGGCCTTCAGAAGCAAAATCAGCAGGGTTGGTTCCGAACCCCCATAAACCTTGATGTTTACCTCTTCCTCAATTCTGAGGCCCGCTCCTTACATCTGTTACAATATAGAGTCAGTCTTTAGCAATTGATAGAATTATGTACTGAAACACTCACTTCTGTGCCAATGCAGTAGTTGGCTGTGGTTTTTATGGAGCTAGCTGCATGCAAAGAAGAGAGGGTCTCAGAGCAGGAGGCCTGATTTGTGGGCAACTAAAGTAAATTGAGTGCATATATGTGGCACCCTAATGATCAGGGGGTTGAAGCAGAGAG
Source organism: Cryptoprocta ferox (assembly GCA_028646485.1). NCBI lineage: Eukaryota > Metazoa > Chordata > Mammalia > Carnivora > Eupleridae > Cryptoprocta > Cryptoprocta ferox. Next base: position 32,418,959 of record CM053576.1, on the reverse strand, counting down.
TGGGCAGGAATGTTACTTAGAAGGAGCTCCAGGAGCAAAAGAGAGGGCCTGTTCTTTTACATTGACCACCAGTGGGATGTTTAAGGATTCATGGAGATTAATGCATTCCTCTTTTGAAGTTTAAACACTCTCAGAGGACGTGAAGCTGGTGGACAGTTCTCATTATAGAATGAATTGCTTTATTGGGTTGCAGTTTGCAAAGATTGCCTGCAGGGAATAAGTGATTTGTTGGAAAAGCAGGAACAAAATAGGGTGGAATGATCAAAGACTCAATGTCTCAGGCAGGTCTTCTCTTAGCTTTCTCCAATTCTTTCCTCTCCATCTTAATTATGAATTCATTATGACAGGAGGTCTCAGTTGGATTCCTGGTGACTTGTAGAAGGAGTTTCCCAGAAATACCACCTGCAGTTCATTGGTTATGTCCAAGTGTAGAATCTTTTTTTTTAAAGTTTTTATTTAAATCTCAGTTAACATACAGTGTAATATTAGTTTTTGGAGTACAATATAGTGATTCAGCACTTCCATACATCAACTGTGGAATCTTCTACAGAGTCAAGTATTAGAAAGAAACTTGTTATTTTGGGGTCAAATTTACTTAAGTTTTATATTGAATCCTATGTCATCTTCTCAGCTTGGGAAAATTCCTTGATGTCTGCAATCCTCAGTGTTTTCATCTGAAAGGGAAGCTAGTAAACTTTCTGAGACTATCTTAGGAATTAAGTGGGCTAATGTCTCACATCATTAGTGAACAGACTAGTGCTGACACATAATAGATGCTCAATAAAATAGGCTACTATTAAAATTATTGTTGCTTTAATATTAGTTTGTGGATTTATTGAAAAGTGAATAAAGAGCCCTCCTCTTATACAGTGTCCCCTCGCGTGTTTTATGGAATTGTTTTCCATACTTGATTTGGAAACAGAATCTTTATAAGTTCTACTATGAGATATTACCATCAGTGAGGACTGCTACTGCACTTTACAAGCATTAATCAAATCCCCAAGAATTAAACTGGAACCGAGTGCATTCTTAACAAGGCAGTTTGGAGTTTTCAGACACATCTTTTTTTTTTCTTCAGCTCATTTGCAAATACTTATCTCTGATTTAAATCATTCAAATGGCTTCAGAAACACAATGGAAGCAGAGCAGAGCTAAGCTTTTCCAACTGTCAGGTCTGGTGAGGGATGATGCAAAATGGGACATTTTGCTGGCATCCTGCATGGTCTCTAAATAGAATTAACAAAAGCATCCACTTTTCAGTGGTTAAAAATAGTGTTTATTTTTACATGTCTGGAGACTTAAGGGTGGGGATGGATGCCAGTGGGAATGGGTGAATGGGTTGCGAGCAGGGACACTCTGAAGGGTCAGTTAAAAGGTTCTTTGTCTCTGGATTTGATTTTAATTGGATCCATAAAAATGAAGTAAAAATGGTCTTCCTTCCCTCTCTGGTGTCATCTTCAAATAAATTATGGATTGAATCTGTAGAGATAAGACGAGCTGAAGAATTGAACAATCCATTGATTTATTACAGATTATTTATTGTAATAGCCTAAGACCTGACTGCTCCCCTTAAGCCTTCGGAGAGTATTTCAACATTAATAAGTTTCTGGGTTTTTTTTTTTTTTGGTTTGCTTTTTGTTTTGGCCCAACAATCCCCCCACCTTACCCCACTAATCATTAATTATGTTGTTAGTTAAGAACACATGTACTTGACTCATGGTGGCTTATTTCTTTTCTACAAATTATACAGTAGAGCTATTTATTGTCTGTATTAAGGGAGCTTTAAATATCAAAGTGGTTAATCCACTTTTAATGTGGTTGAACAATCAAAATGCAATACTGCTTTCTGCACAAGACCTTCTCATGAGGGGAGAGCTTTTCAAGAGCCATCAATTAAAAACCATACAAGACTGGAAGACCATACCCAAATGCTTTCTGAGCAAAACACTTGCTCTTAAGTTATTATTGAACATATGCATATATGGCACTTACCATCTGTGGGGTGATTGATGTTCTTTGCAAACCCTAATGAATTTAATCCTCATAATGTCTCTCTGTAAGTAAAGCATTACAAATATTCCCATTTTATAGGTGAGAAAACAGAAACACAGTGAGGTTGAATAACTTGCCTGAGATTGTGTTGCTAGTAAGTGGAAGAGGTGGGATTTGAACCCAGGCTCTGTCTGTGAGCTTAATCAGCACTCTATCAGTATTTTTGGTCTATTTCTTAATTAAGTGTAATAAAAAAATAAACTAACAATAATAAAGCCTGCCAACATTAGCCCTGTACCTCTTTTGTCGTTATAGTGCTGTTCATTTTGAATCCCAGATAGAAACTTTTATATTCTTTCCTTTTAATGTTAAAACAAAGTCTCAAATTTGGTGATTTGAAATTAAAATACAAATAGAAATTTTAAAAAGCATGGACTTGGAACCAAATATTATTGGGAGAGAAAAAAAGAGTGTGGCCTTCAGTTTATCACCTGTTAGGGCTAGGAGGCTCTGGGTTTTCTTATCCCTTTATTTTTGGAGATGAAGAATATGAGGTGGGGATGAAAGAGAAGCTGGACCAGGGCACAGGTGCTGCTGGTGATAGCACTGTACTGGACAAATGGCTCCTAGTCTAGCCTTTCTGCTGAGACATTTGCCTGAAATACCTTCCAACATCACAGCCCAGAAGACAGGCCAAGGACATACTGAAGTCTGAATCTGTTCTGATCTTTGGTCTTTTCTATATTTCCCAAGCAGCTTCAGTATTTGTCCACAGGACCTAAAGCATGGTAGATGCGAGTACTATCTATTCTTTGGCAGAATAGAGGCATCTGTCTTTTTAAAAGATATATGGTTGATGGTTTTCATGTCAACTAGTCTTGTATAATTGACCATACAGCTCAATTATGGCAAATGCATACAGAGCCATCATCTTCCAGACCAAAATAAGAACATTTCCATCATGCTAGAAAGTTTCCCTATTCTCTTCCCAATCAATCCTCTCTACCTTAGAGGCAACCACTACATGATTTCTATCACCATCGAAAGTTTTGAACTTCATATAATGGAACCTTACTATAGGGACCCTTTTGCATATAGCTTCTTTCCCTCCTTGTAATATTTTTGAGTTTAATCCTGTTATTGTACATATTAGTTTGTTGTTTTTATTACTGCATAATTGAGTAAAGTTCTTAAGTATGTAAGTATATACATACAGGGGAAACTAATTATTTTGAAATACAGTTGTCAGCATATTCCTAGAAAACATGTATTGTATAGGTTAGTATGTGTGCTTCTTTATTAATGCATTAATAACAAGCTCTAGTAGTAGGTCTAATATCTTCTGTAATTTGGAAGTAGGAAATGAGTGTATGTGATGGACATCTGTCATATCTGTAATGTCATTTTTCCTCGGTGGAAAAATAGCAAATATTACCAATATTAATGTGATTTATTATTTACATCCTTAATTTTTAAAAATGCTTAGTTATCAGCTAGTAAAAATAAAGATATTTTTGTAATTCCGGTTCACAGACCCCCCTGAATTCCATGGGCACTATGTTGCAAATTCTCTTACTATATGATTGTTACATGAGATGGTTCTCCTGGCTGTGTGGCTCTTTGGCTACTCCTTCACTATTTTTGACCATTGAAATCTCTAATACAATCTTTGGGGACTGGGCAACTGACTCTATCCACCTCCTCTTATGCATGGATGGGAACTTACAGCCAAGAGATCTTTTTAAGTTTGTGTTTTCATACATCAGTAAGTTGCCTGTGGCTATCTCTCTGAATGGACTAGGGAGGCACTTGGGATAAGACTTTTGTGAACAAGGGAGTATGGGTTTCTAAGAGCAATTTGATTAGTCTTTGGGACTATCCCTCCATGAGACATTAAGAGTGAAATTCTCTCTGCCCCTAGATGAATGCCCCAGACCTTTCTAGACCACAAGATGATGCAAATAAAACCAAGGGCAAGAGAATTCCTGTGCTCACCTAACAGCTGACACAGAAAAACATTTATTTGATTGTTTGAATTAAAAAACAGTATTTTGAAGATTTCTACAAATATTCCTTATAACTGGAAATAGTAACTAAATATGTCACTCTTTGACATTTGAATTCTAAATGGCCAAGAGTTTTGTTGGTGGGGGCTATAAATGAGAAATAGAGGCCCCATGATGATCTAGTCCATTAAAGTGTCAAGTTTGTCTCCTAGTTCAAAGTTAAAGGGAGCCATAGGGTGAGGAGCAGTCTGTGCCCATAATCCTGTTGACAGCACTTTTCTTCAGGCTCTGATTCATAGCTCATCTGCTCCCTGTGGATTGCCCTGAGCTCAGCAATGCTATGCCAGTTTCCATGGCACTGATTTGCATACCAAACCAGGACTTGTATTTTTGTGTTTGCCTCACACATTTCCAGTGCTAAGTGTTCTTCTAAGAAAGGGATTAGCATGCTAGCCAATTAAGAGAGTTTGCCAGAAATAAAGCACCCAGGGAATTATTCTTCAGGTTATTTTGTTGCTCTTATGTCCAAGAACTGACAACATGGTTGATTGGTTTTGTTAGACTGAGTCTTAAATATAAAATGTATACAGTAAGATTGTAGTGGGTTTTTTCTTTCTTTTTAAGCAGTTTACAAATGATTAAAAGATATTTTTATATGTGTGGATGTGGTTTTATTGTGGGGCAGGACTGGATTTCTGGGACTTTAGCTTTGGAGATATTGTTTGTTATTATTGCTCTGGGTGTCTCTATTGGAAAATTCTGCCTCCTTTACTAAGAAATATTTTCTTTATTTTTAATGGTTATGTATTTATTTTGAGAAAGAGAGTGAGAGAGAGAGAGAGAGAGAGAGAGAGAG
>CM053576.1:32358798-32413605 GCA_028646485.1 Cryptoprocta ferox | reverse complement strand
TCGAGGGTGTCATGCTAAGTGAAATAAGTCAGGCAGAGAAGGACAGATACCATATGTTTGCACTCACAGATCTATCAGGAGAAACCCAACAGAGGACCATGGGGAGGGGTAGGAGGAAAAGAGTTAGGGAGAGGGAGGGAGACAAAACATGAGAGACTCTTGAATACTGAAAACAAACTGAGGGGGCAAGGGGAAGGGGGAAAGGTAATGGGGGGTGATGGTCTTGGTGAAGGTCACTGTGGGGAAGAGCACTGGGTGTTATATGGAAACCAACCTGACAATAAACTATAAAGTTTAAAAAAATAAATAAATAAAATAAAATAATGGAAGGAAATATGCCAATATTTAGTCTTCCTTTCTTCTTATAGTAATAGTACCTCTAATTTGACCTTAGCATGTGAGTATATGAAATTAAGACTAAATTTTCCAGTTTCCCTTGTGTGACTGAGCACAGAATAATGGAATTCAAATGGAAGCGATGTATAAGACTTCTGGGAATGTCCAGAATATTCTTTCCTTTTTCTGCTTCTTGCTGAAAAGCCTGAGTTGAAGCAGCCATCTAATACCCTGAGGTGAAAGCAATGCTTGAAAATGGCTGCATAATAACATGGAAAGAGTCCAAGTCCTGGACGTCATGGAACACCACATCATCTCTTGACTGCTTATCTCAGAGTAAGTAATGGGGGATAGAAATAAACTATTACCAGGGTGCCTGGTGGCTCAGTGTGTTAAGCATTCAACTCTTGATTTCACCTCATATCATGATCTCATGGTTTGTGAGATGGAGCCCCATATTGGACTCCGTACTGACAGTGCAGAGATTGCTTGGGATTCTCTTTCTCTTCTCTCTGCCCCTCCTCCCACTCGAGCTCTCTCTCTCTCTCTCTCTCTCTCTCTCTCTCTCTCTCTCAAAATAAATAAACATTTTAAAAGAAAGAAATAAACCATAATCATAAGTCACTTGGCTCTTTGTTACAGCAGCCAGACTCCTATTCTAACTAACATGCACACTTTTCAAAATTTCTACCTTGATCCCTTATTATTTCATGGGAGAAACTAATATTTAAAAAAGAGGAACAAGGGTTTAATTAAAGGCAGTTAAAAAAAAAGAAAGGAGTTGGGACAAGATCTAACTTGGACATACATAGTCAAAAAACAAAACAAAACTAACTACAATCCTTGTGATTGATTATATTCCCTTATTTTACTTGTTTGGTTTTTAAACAAGTGAATTTAAGGCAATAAAATCTATTTACACCCTGCTTCCATATTGCTGCTATAATTTTTTTTTGCTGGATATCACACAAAATGAAAATTATTTCATCATTGACCAAAATCAGAATAGAGTTAACTTAAAACACCTTCCTTCTGAAGACTTAGAGGGAGTGAGAATGTTAATGATATTCCTTCGTTGCCTTCCCATGCAAATCTGAAACATTAGACGTCATTAAAGCAGAGAGCCAAAGAGCTATCTTTTACCCAACATGGCCAGCTGACCTAATCTGGGCTTAATAGTGTGAGTATATATAACCTTGTTCCTCAATGAGGCAATAAAAGTGAAGATTAGGATCCCAAGGAGAGAAAGCATGATTTACACGCTTTAGATTACTTGTGTTTTATCTTTATACTCTTCTCCTTTTTATTAAAAATTAAAACCAGCAGGAAGTGGAACATTAATGCTTGACATACAGCTGATCCCCATAGCTGGTATTATCCGTGTTGTCAAAGAAACTGCATCACACAGAAATAGTACATTCTAATGGGCAATGACACTGACCCATATGAGACATAAATCAATATGTAATAGTTACAAGTATGAAATATGAAATGACATATTGAGTGGTGAGTGTTTTAACGGTATATATATATAGATATTTATTTAGAAAAATATTTTAATATCTTTAAATGTTCCAGGTCAGATTTTCCTATGAGAGTTTATCCAAAGTTTTCCTTTTAAGGCAATAATGACTTGCTGCAAAATATATTAGATATACTAGGAATACATAACAATAAAGTGAAAACCACCCCTAAGTTTCTGAATTAGTAGGCAGACCACATTTCAGGTACGCTGTATCTTCCTCAACTAAAATTATAAAGGATAAAAGAAAGGCACATTTATAAACAAAAACACGTTATTTGTTGAGTGATAAGCATATTCATTATTATCTGTTAATTTTAAAATAAATTAGGAAAAAAGAAAAAGGCACATGTGAAAATACAATCATATAAAAAAATAAAACTATGAAAGATCTTCATATAAATTCTACCTACACTTTTAAGAATTTTTTTAGGCCAATGTCACGAAGTCAATTTGGAAATGAATTCAGAAGTGTTACCTTATTGAACTATCTGTGTAGATCTCTGTTCTTTGGTGTGTGAAGATTTATAGCTAAAATGGGTCTGAAAGTTTAAATAGATCTTGTAAATGAACATCTTCATTTTCTATGCACTTTTAAATATCTGATCTTTGCTGCGGAATTATTTACTGGAGGGAATTCACAGTTTCTACAATAAGGCATTCAAAAATTAATTTAATCAAACAAACAGCACAGGAAAAAATGCTTTAAAAAGAATATTAGGTTTGGGGTACCTGGGTGGCTCAGGTGGTAAAGCATCTGACTCTTGGTTTCATAGCAGGTCACAATCTCAAAGTTTGTGAGTTCAAGTCCTGCATCAGGCTCTATACTGACAGTGTGGAGCCTTCTTGGAATTCTGTCTCCCTCTCTCTCTCTCTGCCCCCCCTCAAAAATAAATAAAACAAACATTTAAATCAAAAAATTAATATTAGGTTCACTTACATGACTTCTTTTTTTAAGACAAAAAAAGCCCCACTGATTTTAAGTGAAAATGGATGCCCAGAAATAAACCACAAGGACCCTAAAACATATCTTTTCCTAAGCTGACTCTGCTTGATAAGCTGTTCTGGACAACTCTTGATAAGCTGTCCTACAGAGTCCCAACATCATTCTGCTTTGATAGCTAAACACAGTTTCTAAAGAAACAGGCTGACATTGTTTATCCCAATTCTTATTCAATTTTCAATGCCATGTTGCCCCCAAATAATATTTTTACTCTTAGAATGGGTTATTAATTTTTTGTGCAGTCATAAAGAGAGATACCTGAACAAAGCCCACGGACCAGGGAAGAAGAAGCTGCCTAATGAGCCAAGGGTAACAGGTGATATTCTCACAGGGGAAGCTTAATCTTCTTGCCCACCAATGCTTCCTGATTCTCTGTGGGGAAACGGCTTTATTCAGAAATTTAATGCATGATCCAAACAAGGAAGTTAATTTGGCTTGCTATGAGACTTCTCTGTGGGAAGAATTGCTACCCAGATTCAAGCCTTGGCCAAGCAGTGTTCAGTCTCAAGGAGGAACAAATGAATCCATTTTCCTCCTATCTTTCTTTTTTTTTTTTTTTTGTAATATTTAAATGCCTGATGTTGAATGACCTAGGTTGGATTCGGAAGACAGATTAAATTTAATATTTGTATTTAAGATATATTGGTATTGACACTTACACAAAGCAAGTCTTTATATTTTCTAGAAGGCTGTATAAGTTAAATATGCAAAATCAATATTTTTTTCACCAGTTATCTAATCCAGGTCATTTGATAGCTTACTGGTATAGTATTTCAAATAAAAATAAATAAATGTTATAACCTTAGAGTTAAAAAAAGAAATAGAGGGGCACATGGGTGGCTCAGTTGGTTAAGCGTCCAACTTTGGCTCAGGTCATGATCTCGTGGTTCACAGGTTTGAGCCCCACGTCAGGCTCTGTGTTGACATTTTAGAGCCTGGAGCCTGCTTCAGATTCTGTGTCTCCCTCTCTCTCTCTGCCCCTCCCTCTCTCAAAAATAAATACACATTAAACATTAAAAAAAAGAAATAGAAATGGTATAAAATTAAAATAATCATGTCTCCTACATCTGGTTTTCCCACTAACTCACGACTTAACCGCTTTTATTATTTTTTTAAACATTTTACTGTGAAATATAATACCTACAGAAAATGCACTTAAAATGTACACTTACACAAAGTATTACACAGTGAATACCTAGATAAAGAAATGGAACACTGACAGCATCCCAGGAGACCCCTCATTGGCCCCTTGATCTGTACCCATCCTCACCAACATGCCTTCCATGGTGATTGCTTCAGTGGTTTTCTTTTTAATTTAATCACTTCATTCTCATCCCTATACTCTATAGTTTAGTTTCACCTATTTTGTCATTGATATATGTACTTATATCCATGTAATGTTATGCATTATTTTGTGTGTATCTTTCATCATTAAATTTGAGAGATTCATCATATTGAGTGTAGCTATAACATGTTTTCATCACTGCATGATATTCTCTTCTATGCATATACTATAATTTGTTTTACTTTTTATTATGGGGAAAATATATAACATAAAATATACCTTTTTAACCATTTTATGTGTACAACCCAGTGACATTTAGTACTTTCAGTGTTGCAACCATCACTACAATTTACAGAACTTTTTCATCATCCCAACCAGAAGCTGTGTACCCAGTAAATAATGACTCCCCATCCTCCCTTTGCCCCAGGCCCTAGCCTCTATTCTACTTTCTGTCTCTGTGAGTTTGCCTATTCTAGATAACTTATGTAAGTGGAATCATACAATATTTGTCATTTTGTGACCGCCTTATTTCATTTAGCATAATGTTTTCAAGGTCCATCCATGTTGTAGCATGTGTCAGTACTTTATTTATGTTCGTGGTTGAATTATATTCCACTGTATGGATATACCACATTTGCTTATCCATTCATCTGTGTGAACACTTCGGTTGTTTCCATCTTTTGGCTATAACACTAACAATGTTCATAATAACACTATGAACATTAGCATACAAGGACCTGTCTCTGCATGCAATCTCTTTGTGTATATAGCTAAGAGTGGAACTGAGGGATTGTATAGTAACTTTATGCTGAACTTTTTGAGGCATTGCCACATTGTTTTCTGCAGATGCTGCCCCAAACTTTTACATTTTCACCATCAAATGCACGAAGGTTCCAATTTCTCTACATCATCTCCTATGTTTATTAGTTTCTGTGTTTCGTTATTGTATTCTTTGAGTTTATTTTTGTTTTGTTTTGTTTTTTAATAAGAAGCATGCTTATCTATTGGTATTTATGTTGTTTCTAGTCTGGAATTATTGCAAATAATGCTTATGCCTGTTTCTTAGAGTTTATAATAATACATATCCATTGGGTATACACCTGGCACTAGGATTGCTCATAGGAATGTGCATGCTCAATTTTAGTAGAAAATGTCAAATAGGTTTTCAAAGTGTTTACACCAATTTACACTGCACCAGCACATATCTGTGTCTGGTAACTTGCTGCTGTGAAGATTTTTAATTTTGACCATCTGGTAGGTGGAGAGTGATAGCTCTTCTTGGCTTGAATTTTCATTATTATTATGAGGTTGAACAGTTTTTCATGCATTTGTTGGCTATTTGGTATCCTCTTACATGAACATTCTATTCAATAATGAATGGCCTGTTCAATGATTTTGTCCATTTTTTTCACCAGTACATCATCTGTCAATTTCTTATGGAGTTTTAAGATTTCCCTATAGGTCTTGTCAAACTCTTTAACAGTTACATGTATTGCAAATACTTAATTTGTTGCTTATGTGTGCTTGCAGAATTTTTTTAATGCTCTCATAGGCTAATTCAAATAATTATTTTTGATTTTGTTCCTTTGTTCACACAAAAGCTAATAAATACTATATTTATTTTTCTGCACCTTGCTCTTCTCCGACCAATTCCCCAATTCCCAGTAATGCCAGTTCGAGTTTCTCCACAGCCCACAAGCATATTGTCATCCCTGTGCATTTTTACCAATCTATTAAGAGTATTTAGTTGTAGTTTTAAACTGCAAATTTTTTGATCATGAGTAGGGAGTTTCTGCCTCAGATGTTATGAGTGTTATGGCTTCCCCTAGCAAAGGAGGCCCCAGCTACATCAGTACGGCGACATTAAACATTAATGTGCATGTGCATTTCTGGGGGATCTTGACAAAATTCAAATTCTAGTTCAGTAGGTCTGGGTTGAGACCTAAGACTCTGCATTTCTAACAAACATGCAGACAGTGCCAAAGATGTAGGTCCAAGGAATATTCTTGAGTAGCATGGATGCTATGAAATATTCACACAGCAACTTAAAGAGAAAATTCAAAGCAACTCCTCAAGTAAAATAATTGTTTATTTTAAATAATTCAGATTTAGGATGTTACGCTCGAAATGCCTTCCCTTTTGTGGGTGGTTTGTGATGATGGCATCGTCATATAAAACTGACTCAACATAATTTTCATGGGTGCAAAGGGAATCAAACTCTTGGAGAAAAGCAACATGGTGCATCATGAGCGACACAGGAGCTCACAGAAAGGCCACGGATGCACAGCTGTATATGTGACTTCCTTAATGCCCTGGACCTGGAAATATAGACTCAGAGAACTGTTGCAGGAACTGTTAGGAAGGCCCATCTAAAGTCTATCCCCATCAAAGCTCCAGTGACTCCACTTATACCAACTTTTGACTCAATGAAACCAAGACATCCCAGACTAAAGTTCAAATGGAAAATCAATCGAGTTTATGCTTCAAAATACTATGCAAATATCTCATTTAAGGTATAAATTACTTCAAAAAGAATGTTCAATACGATCAAAGCCAAATGAGGAAATTTCCATTGGATGATACAACTACAACAGTTGCTGCTAAAGGTAATACGTACCGGGCATTTACGAAGTGCTCTCTATATATTTGTTCATTTATTCTTTACAACCACAGTATGAGGCAGCTTCTCAAGTAGCACGCCACACACAGGGAAGAATACAGCAGGGAAATCTAATTATACTTCGTGATTCTCACACGTGAAAAGGATGTATGCCCAGAAAAAAATATTTCGATATTTTTCAACTAACAGTAAAACACGGAAAGGTAGCTCTTTATCGGGAGATGTTAATCCAGTGTAATTCTATCTTTCAAATCAGTGAGAATTCTGATTTGATTCACGCATATTGAAAAGGAAAAGACCTTCATATTTAAGCATATTTTATTTAAAGCTACTGGGGAAGGGGTGCTTGTTTTAAGTGTTTTTTTTTCTTTCAAAACATTAAAGACACAGGAATTTTAAAACAATCTTGATAGTGATTCTTATATGAATATCCCCATCTCCCTTTAATTTGTGAATCTCCTCAGAGCAAGGAAAAATATATCAGGAGGGAAATAAGAATTTCCCAACAACAAGAAAGTCAGTGAGGTGTGAATCTTCTTATTTGGCTTGTAAGTGGTAACAGCAAAAACATAACAACAAAAAGGTTGGAGAAAATACAGGATCCTTGACACCACCAAGAGCTAAGAGTAAAAAAATAAATGCAGCGTGTTTAGTTAAATATCCTTCTCTTAAGCTTAACTCACACACGTGGTTCTACACCTCTAGATAGCTTCCCCACAGGGACAACGCACCATCTTCAAAGGCCAGAGGAGCAACTTTCTGGGCTTAGGTCAAAATCCTGCACTGATTTTCAGATGAAGATGGAGGATGAAACTGCCTTGCAGAATACATTTTAAAAAGACCAAAAACAGTTGAACATGAAATAAAAGAAAAACAAACAAACGAGAAATGAAGCTTGACCCAATGCAATAACTCTGACAGCCAAGAAAATAACAGAAGTTTCTGGGGCAGAGAGTTGCTGTGAGTCACTGACTTCAAACACAGATCCCTCCCCCAAGCTAATGATTGAGTACAAACTTACTGAGAATTCTCATCCACAACCACAAAGTGAGAGAGAAACAAGATCAAGAGGTAAGTGTCCTTATAGTTTTCCCTGTCTGAGAAATAGCAGAAATGCCTCTGAGTGAGGAAAATGGGAGAGAAGGATTCTCTATGAAAGCATCAATGCTTCATCTGAATCGAGAAAGCTAATGAAAGTCTAAGGTTTACTCCTAGTAAACTCCTAAGGTTTACCCCAAGGTAAACATGCACAAGCACACGCATACATACAGTGATATAAACCTGATGAACCTGGTCCAGAACATTTAGCAAAATGTCAGAAGAGGAAATAGACCCTGGTATTCTAAGAAAGAACATAAATGACATCAATACTCCCTCTAGCCTTCCTTTCTAAACAGAAAAAAACTCAAAACATTCAGGTTTCAAACCATCACTTATGAAAGGAAAACATTTTGGTCTCAGAAAAAGAAAGAAAGTCAAGAAGTCACCAATATTTTATTAGAAAAACCATAATGTTTGAAAAGGGCCATTCAGGTAAGATGAAAAAAAGGGCAAAACAACTATGCAAAATATCCTAGTTTAGAGGAAAACAAAGAATATAAATGTTCTTAAGTTTTTTTTGAGAGAGAGAGAACAGGGAGGGGCAAAGGGAGAGGGAGAGAGAGAATCTTAAGCAGATTCCAGGCCCAGCATGGAGCCTGACCCAGGGTTTGATCTCAGGACTGTGAGATCATGACCTGAGTCGAAATCAAGAATCAGACGCTTAACTGACTGATCCAGCCAGACGCCCCAATAAAATAATTTTTAAAGCATCCAGGCATAAACAAATAACCCATTTCAGGGAAAGATTAGGTTCTCCTTAGACCTCCGCATGGCAACACTGAGTGCTAGAAGACCATGGAGCAATGGTTACAAATACAACCTAGGAATACTGCATTGAACTAAAGTACTATTCACCTTCCAGGTAAAACAGTGACATTGGCAAAAATGAAAGCCCTCATGAAACATATGTGCCTATCAACTTTTCCTAAAAACAATCTTTTTAAATAGACCATGACAATGAAATACAGTGAATTTAGAGAAGATGCATGATAAACATTTTGGGCATGCAATGCCATGATAAATGTTGGATGATTAACATTGATTTCACTGAAATAGAGTGCTAATACTAATCACATATGGAAATTATGGCTCTAGGACATTATGAATGTGTTAAGAATGCACAGTGTAAACACAAATAACAAAGTGTGGAGGCAGGTGGAGAGGGAGACACACATTAGGAAGCAAATGTTCTTGTGCTTTATAGGGAGCCAATTAATATAAAATCGAAAATCTAAGGCTTCATCTTAAAATAATAGCTGCAGGGGCACCTGGATGGCTCAGTCAGTTAAGCGTCCGAGTTTGGCTTAGGTCATGATCTCACTGTTTCTGAGTTTGAGCCCCACATCCGGGATCTGTGCTGACAGCTGAGCGCCTGAAACCTGCTGCGGATTCTGTGTCTCCCTCTCTCTCTGCCCCTCCCCTACTTGTGCTCTGTCTCTCAAAAATAAATAAATGTAAAAAAAAATTTAAATAATAGCTGCAGATTAATCCTATTGTTATAAAACTATGTTTTAATTCTTCTACCTGTATTTATACCTGCATATATGCTTAGAAGTATATTTGGAATGACATTAATCCAATGTTTATGATAGATATTTCTGGAGGGTAGCATTTCAGATGACTTTCTTAAAGAAATCTTGATTTTCATTTTTGTTTTCATTATCTGACATATAAACAATACATACATATATGAGTGTGTGCGTTACAAAAGCAGTGCCATGATGTAAAATAAGACTGAAAGCAAATATGGAAAGTTGCTAATACTGATTATTCATCATTTCAAATAAGTTCTTAAATTGAAAGTCCCAATCAGCTTTTCTTACTCTCACTCATGATATCTGTAATATTACTAATATCAATATGATGGGTTTTTTTTCTCTTATTTCCCTTTCTATTGCTTTCAACAGTGTTTATATATAGAGATATGCCTGCATCTTCTAGGTTATTACCTTTGTGAACTATCATTATCTTAACATTATAAATCAGGAAACAGCTTGCCCAAGTACACCTTATACAGAAGAGGTGAGATCAGAACCCAGATTTGTCTCACATCAGTGCCCATGGTATTCACACCATAACATTTTAGGAACAATTTATTTCCATACTTATTTTTAAAAACTAATCTAGGTAGAAATGAAATACCTCTGAAGTCTATGGGGAATCAATGTCTTGAACATATGAAAATTGTTACCATCCCTAAAATCCAGTATTTTGAAGGAGCTTTGAAAAAAATCCCTATCTAAGGAAGGACATGGAAAGCAGTTCTTCACTTTGGTTGAGCCATTGGGAAAGGTGCCTGCTTCCCAACATTCTCAGGCTGGATGCTTTGAAGCAACAAAGCGGTAACATTTCACTGATTTAGTGCCTGCCCAGGTTGCCTCCAAATTGGTGATTTATTTTCCACTGTAAAAGTTTATTGTTGCCCAAATGACATGTATGTAAAATATAATCTCTATCTTAAAACAAGTAAAGTTAACAATCAGAAAGGAGTTTAAAAAGTGATCTTATCTTGCCAATTTAAATTTTGAGACATTTAGATCTATGTCTATCTGAGCCAAAAGTAAGTAGTTATTGGTTAATATTAATGAAATAAAGAGCCAAGTCATACAATGAGAGATACATACAATGAAATGATTAAATTACCCACCAAATGTCTTTAAATGTGGACCTGAGTTATTTGCCAACCTCCCTTGTTAAAATTTAGTTCATCCAACGTTAATGATGGTAACTTCCACAGAGCAGAATTTGAGGCAATTTTTTCTCATCTATTGGGCAATTTTTGTTTTCCACTTATTATCACCTCTTTAACTGGGATCAGCCCATGTTTCAAGAACCGTTGGTTGTTACATTTCTATCATCATTCCTTCCTCTTATTTGTTCTTCTTTGAGTTCCAAAATTCTATCCTTGAGTGAATAATTACATTGAAAACAGGGAAGTTACACCTACACAGTATCTTCATCACCAAATGTTTGGTATTCAGAAGGAACACAAACGCAAATGGTGGCAGAGTAGCTATGTCGATTATGATGTTGTTTGTTTCAGCAATTACATTTAATTTAGCAGGGACGTTAATTTTTTTTTATTTCTTAGACTATAAGTTGTCACCTTAAATTTGAGGCAAGCAAAAAGCAATAAGCTTTTGGTGCCTGAAAGAATTGGTATGTGGACATACACCTAACTGGTTTACAAACCTTGGTTGGTTTCTCCAACCTTGGAGAAAATTGTAGAAAACAATCTGGGAAATTGGTTCAGAATTTAATTTTCCAATTTGGGTGTACTCAAGGAAAGTTAGGAAAAAAAACACTTCTTCATCAGGAATTACTGTTGTTTCAGATTTAATAGCACAGGGATGAGTAAAGTCTTACCAAAACTGTTGTTGAATAAGAAAAAGAAACAACTGTAAGCATAGTGGTTAGAATGATTCTGCTAGATTGACTACCCCTATGATAACCATTGATTACCACAATAAAGCCCCTCATTGATATCTTTCTTTTCTTTCTCTCTTTTGTATCTTCCCATGACATTGTTAGTAACAAAACATACCACATTATTTGTAACAGTGATAATATTACGACGTCCAATCTTCTGGCTCACACATCTCAAGGCACACAGGATGTGTTCTCTATACACCGAAAAACTCTACTTCCCAATACTGGAAATGATCTACATCCCAATACTGAAAACACTTGAAAACAATCCAAATATGCGTTCTTAGTTATTGGCTCTTGCCCTCTTTCTTCAAACTTGGTTCTTAAAGGGTAAACACTGGCTACTTCCCAAATAGCAGAGCTATTATCTTTGCCCCACAGACTGGCTTGATCAAAGCTTTTAAAAAATAAAATTGTAAGGTCATACGCACTTGAGTTATATTGTGCATGATAATATAAAAAAGTTTGAAAGAATGATACCAATGCTCATATCAAACTGTTCTTAGTCATTATTCCTTAGAAATCTTTCCCTGCCCACCTCCTCCCTCTTTCTTCAGAGCCTGTGTAGGTGGAATGTGCTACTTGATAAATGCAGTCTAATTATATAACTTCACTTCTTCTTTTACAAGATGTTATAGCAGGGTTACCTTATTTTGTCCCCGTTATGTAATTGGGTTGTAGGACGCTTAAGACCATACACCTACATAAATATTAATTTTATTTCTGTCTTGATTCCAAGATATTCAAGCTCTAATTTTACACTTTTAAGGGCAACTTTGCCTTTGAATACAAGACACTCTGCCTTGCCTCTTTTCTCTATTAATCAAACAGTTTATAAGTCAAACTCTCTAATGCCCCAGCTATTCTATATGCTATAAGTGTTAGATGATCTAGTACAGAAGCTTCCCACCTTTAGATCAAAAGAGAGTCAGGAAGTAATAACAATGTAGGGAACAAAAAAATAATAATAACCACAAATTTAAAGCATTAAAAATTGTTTTCCTTAAACTAAATTTAATCTGGTTTTAAGGTTTTCATGAATTTTAAAACATGGGCTTTTAGTTCTATCAAGGGTGAAAATGAAATACAGGGATTTTGTGATGATACTGGGGAAGGGTGTGGACCACAATTTTATGAAAGCACAGAGAGATTAGTCAGATGGCCAGCAGCTTCAGTCATGTAACCTACTACTGAATACATTAAATGTTAACATAATAAAATCAGCCCAAAAACAGATGAGAAGAAGAGACTAAACTTCAGGGGGAAACCATGAGAAGAAGCCAGAGTGTAATCTTACCAATCTTTTTTATTCTGACATTTATTCTAGGCAAACCAACAGTGAGAAAGGAAAAGATGCTTACCACTTCCAGTGAAACTTACTGTAGAAGAAAAATTTTAAAACAGCAAACAAAACACAATGGTATGGCAACAAACACACGGTTAAAGGAATGTTCAGTATTTTCATCTTGAGTTTAGGTACAACAATGCATTCTACTGTGTGACCCGGGGGTTGGTATCTGCTGTAGATAATTTCTTCCATCTTTGCGTAGGTTTGTTTTGCTCTATCAGCAGAAGGGGTACAAAATGTGATTGAGGCAGCTGCTCTCTAATTTTTAAATACTACTATAAAACTGAGGCACTTAATGAAAAGATAGATCACTTATTCCAAACATTATTGACAGAAATATACAAGAATCTCCCACCAGTTTTCACTATCAAAGAGTAGAAAAGCAAAAGTTGGATTTTAATCCCAGACAGCAGAATTAGCACACATCAGAGGGTAAATGTCAAGGAAACAGGAATTTAAGAATCTTAATCTTAAAAATTCTCAGCACTCACTAGGTTTTCTTTGCAGAATTCCATCCTCATATTTTTCCTCAGATTAATCAATCTGTTGAATGATCAGTCAATTTAAAAACATTTTTCCCTCATTATCCGAAGATGCAGTAACATATGTGAGTAACTGTGTCCAAAGTTCTCCAAACATTGGCAGTATCAGCAATCTCAGAAATGTTCATTCCTGCTTACTACACACCAACCATTACATCATAATCAGTGTCAACCTTCACAGGAATAGAAGTGTGCTAGCATTTCTCCAGTTTCTTGATTTTTTCAAATACCTGAAGAAAATATTTCCAACAAAAAAAGAATCTTTAAGGAAGAAAATATAGTGTGTATTTCAGCAAGTAGAGAGCAGGAAAGGAAAGGGAGTGAAAAAAGTCAATACAATTTGATTAGAAAGGTGATTTCAAGAGAAAATTTATTTGCACACATCAGCATTCTTTTTTTTTTTTTTACTATTTATTATTGAGAGACAGAGAGAGACAGAGCATGAGCATGGGAGGGTCAGAGAGAGGGGGAGACACAGAATCTGAAGGAGGCTCCCGGCTCTGAGCTGTCAGCACAGAGCCTGACGCGGGGCTCAAACTCACAAACCGTGAGATCATGATCTGAGCTGAAGTCGGACGCTTAACCAATTGAGCCATCCAGGAGCCCCTGCACACACTGGCATTCTAAACCTAAGCATGTGAATCTGGTTTAAAATGCTTGCAAAATCCCCAGCAGCATTTGATTTTAGCATTAAATGGTTGTTTTTGTGGAGGTTGGTTAGTAACCATTCTGGCCATGACCCTAAAAAGAGCATTACTTTCAATCTAAACCTGGACTGACCCAAAATACAGGTAAACTTTATCACTGATTTGGTACCAAAACAAGTGTCATTTTCAACTTGAACCTACAATCATAACATCCAAGAACTCTTTAGCTCAGGAGAATTAAAAGCTGATTTTTTTCAGAATATTTTCTACATTTCACAAAGAAAGGGTGTTTAAATCATTATTTATTCCTCAAAGCCTACTAATTTTGAAAGTTTATTTTGCCATATGCCTGAAGTAGTATTCAGAAGAGGAAGTCAAAATATAATGTTAAAATGAAGTGAACATTCCTTGATCTTACTGAGCTGATGTGATAAAAGCCAAAAATCTGTCTGCATATCCTTTGGATAGAGATACAAAACATGTTTCAATTTTGACTAAATGATAGAAATAGTAAGCAACAAAATCAGTTTTTGAAAAAAAAATAGTAAGCAACAAAATCCATTTTTGAAAAAACCAGTAAGCAGAAAATCCGTTTTCTTTATTACTCCACTGCTATATTTTACTGTCATTCTACAAATAAAAATAACAGCTCTGTAGCCCCTTCACAAAGCCCTTTGACATGCCTTATCACATTTAATTTAATTCTCAACATGATCTCCCACAACAGGAAGTATTATTCCCACTTGGCATATGAAGATATTGAAAGTCAAGTTGAATGATCTACCTAAGTTCTCAGAACCAGTAAGTGGCAGAACCAGACCTGAACATTTCTCCTTCCTCTTTTGCTGCTCGGTGGTTGCCATGAGACTATGACTAGCCTGGCCATGAGGCACGAGCCATGTGAGAACCCAACTAAGTTCAATGACACCACCTAGCAAACCCACAACTGACTGCAGATCCATGAATGAGCCCTTACTGAGACACATTTGGACCAGGAGAGCCACCACAACTGTATTGAAAAAAAAAAAACAGTTAAGTGGTTGTTTTAAGCCATGAAGTCTGGGAATGGCGTGTTACATGGCATTATTGTGGTGATAGTCAACGGATACATGATTCAAAGTTGTCAACACGAAAAGCCTCAGCATTGGCACTGACTGAGCAAGAAGAATCCAGAGGCTCAACAGCACATAAACACAGCATCTGATAAATAAAGAAAGGGACTCAAAAAGTTAGGCAATCTTACTTAGATTCTATATAAATATCCAGGTCAATATGGTTAATTTTACAATTAAAAAAGTAATTTTGCACCTACCCCAATTATTTATTTCTACCATGACACATATATGATTTCTTAATAATGATTATAGGAAAAAAGATAAAAATTATAAACAGTGGTTCAAAAATAACTACTATATTTGCCATCTTGGCACATGCTTTTATTGTTAAGAAACTGCTGTCTGTGAAACGATTATGATTTTGTTAATAATATTATAATAATGCAAACGTGATTGGAAATAGAGACGTGTACTTATGCTCTAAAATTCTCTATTTTAGAAATGACTTATGTGAGCACAGTACAGAATCAAAAGCAGTGTTAAGCACAAGACATCATTAGATATACACTTGGGAGGGGCGCCTGGGTTGCTCAGTTGGTTAAGCATCCGACCTCAGCTCAGGTTATGATTTCATGGTTTGTGGGTTTGAGCCCCATGTCAGGCTCTGTCCTGACAGCTCAGAGCCTGGAGCCTGCTTTGGATTCTGTGTCTCCTCTCTCTCTGTCCTTTGTCTGCTTGCTCTGTCTCTCTCTCAAAAATAAATGAACATTAAAAAAATTTTTTTCCAGATATATACTTTAGATATACCTAGCTAATAGTAGTGCTCCAAAAACATTTTTAAAAAGCATACATGAAACAATGAAAGTGCTTTTGAAAGTCTGGTTCCTACATTCCACCAAAGTTCCCTTCTAGCTAAAAATGTAATGACCTCAACTTAGTTAGAAATTATCAGTGATATCATTATTTGGATATTAAATAGCTCCCCCACCCTTTGGCACATCTTAAATGGTATTTCATCATTCTGTTCAAAAAGGAAAAGTTTTTTAATTAGACAATTCCACCAGTAACAACTACACTAGTGCTATCATGTGCCATATTCAGGACCAAGTATTTTACATGCATTTGTTCATTTAATCCTCCCAAGTGTCATATGGGATAGATATTGCTATTCTCATTTTATGGGTGAGAAAACAGAGACTGTCCAAAAGCCACAGCTAATAACTTGTGTAATTGGTAGAGCTAAGACTGAAGCCAAGTGTGCCTGCCATCAAACCCTTTGCTCTTAAACATTGAGAATTACATAAAGTGTCAGACAAACACCAAGTTATTCTCAACATGGCCAGATTCTGGACTTATGTCCAGAGAGGAAGAATTTCCTCTCTGAGACAAGAGCTGAAGAATCAGGATCCAGATCTTACACCTTCCTCCTGAATCATCTCCTGCCCCTGATCATGCATCCCCAACCACCAATGTTGGACACTTACATAGAATTGCTTTATTTCCCCGGAGCAACAAGAAGAAAGCACCAAAAAAATTTAGAAATTTTGTATCTGTCCCTTGCTAAGGTGATGCCAATAAATATTGACCTTTTATATCAAATTAATGAAGAATCCTGATCAAGCACAAAAAAAGAAATATATACATAGCTACCTATAACTTATACAACAAGAATTGAATTCTCAAGTTTTGCTTTATATAACAAACACACCCAAATTTCTACTGAACTTAACTGAGTAAATAAATGCTCTCATTTTTGAGGAAATAACCTCAGCACTTAAAACCAAACACTATTTAACGTTACAATTTTAAATATTAGACCAACTAAAAGTTTTGTTGCCAACATAATACTCAGTATCTCCTTACTAATGAAGGGATTTTGATTTCTCAATTACTCCAGAGTCTAAGCTAATGATTAAGTTATTGAATACATCAGGCACATTTTTAGGCGCTGTAGACTTTAACTAATTTTTCCCCATTTAACAGGTGAGGGAATTCAGGCTTAGAGAGATTAAGTAACTTGCTCAAGGTCACCTAGGCAGTCGATTTAAAATGTTGGCTTTCTACCTCATTAGAGCCAAAATTTTGGAAGCATATTAGAAATTCAAAAAAATGAAATTAGGCACTTGGGTACCTGAAAGAGTCAGTCACAATGAGAGTTTTCCAATGACTAAAGGCAATTCTAAATTTGATTCTTTCCTGCTTAGTCCCATGCTCTAAGCTGTGTCTTGCTGTTTCTCTTCCCTCACTGGAATTTTCATAAAACAAGAACATCATGGATATAAATTCCCCTTTCCTCTAGGAATCTGGGTATTTCTTGTGCTAAAAAGGGAAGGAAAAAGACCCAACTGCATTCAGGAAGAAAGCAACTTCAGGGTGTCTGGGTGGCTTGGTCAGTTAAGTGTCCAACTCTTAATTTCATCTCAGGTCACGATCTCTTGGTTCATGAGTTCAAGCCCCACATAAGGCTCTGCACTGACAGTGCAGAGCCTGCTTGGGATTCTGTCTCTGTCTCTTTCTACCCCTCCCCCTCTCACATGTGCTCTCTCTCTTTCTCTCAATAAATAAATAAACATTAAAAAAGAAGAAGAAAACAACTATAAGTGCTCTTCCAGTGATTCTAGTTAATAATACAGCATTGTATACTTGAAAGTTGCTCAGAGTAGATCTTAAGCACTCTCACCACAAAAAAAGAAGGTTAACAATGTGAGGTGATGGATGTGTTTGTAATCTTGATCATGGCAATTATTCCACAGTGTCTATGGAAATCAAATCATCATGTTGTGTACTTCAAATATATACAACTATGTCTATCAATTATCTGTCCTCGGTAAAGTTAGAAAAAATAAGAGTTCCCAGTCAGAGATATCTGGGGGGCTGCCAGGTGACCAGTACTTAGGTATTTGTATATTTGACATAATATGCTTACTGATTAATCTCAGTGACCAATAACTAATTAACCTCAATACTAATTAGAATACTCATACTCTGCGCATCAGAAGGAAAGCAAGTTTTCTGTCTCAAGGTTAAGGACAGAGCTGGGATCTTAGAGGAAGAAAAGGGGTGTGATTGACATATGCTTCTTCCTCTAACTAGTTTGATTAGACATCCCCTTCCTACCCTGCTAGTATGGTTTCTGACCCTTCAACTTAGGAGATAAGGGGCGTGAGAGAAGTTCTACCCTGACTGTTATAGTAGTAAACTGAAATTACACTCTGTATGCTTGGCAGGTGTTTAAAATGAGGTCTCTGTCTTTGCCTTTATCTCTGTCTCATTCTCCATTTTTCTCTCATGCTTCTGTGGATTCTTCAGAGACCCCTATCTTGGGTCAGGCCTCAGATGTAGAGCCTAACACAGTGACTCTTGTGCAAATAATTTTTGAGGGAGAGCCCCTGGAAGAAACCTCAGAGGTACTAGGAGAAGCAAGCTGGGACAAGGGAAAGAGATTGGCAAAAATGTTTAGGCTAAGCCTGATCCCATGAAGAGTCTGGAGCATGCCCTGCAACACAGAGGTTGTCAGACCTTGAGGCAATGTGGCTGAGCTTTCATACCTCTGCACTTTTAGTCACTGGCCATGGCAGCTTCCAGATTGGTAGGAGGCATGAACTACAAAGCATCTCTGGCCTCTGGGGCTCCTGTCAGCCAAGGGCAGTCCTCCAGAGAATGGGGGCAGCTATGAGTGGCTAGTGTCCAGTACCCATAGCAGCTTGAGGATGGTAAAGAAGATAGAAACAGAGTGCTAACAAGATCTGCTAACCCCACTCCCACAACTATAGCTGTTTGCCTGCAGCTCTTTTGATGGGCATGATGCCATTTTCCTGTAGCCCATCGTTTATTCCTTCCCCAGCATTAAGCCCAGACACCCTACCTTTTCTCTGCTCTGCTCTGCTCACCCCTCCTGGTAGCCCCTTGGAAATGATATAAATAGACCCCATGCTGGCTATAGGCTAACCTGAAAATGGTCCTATTGGACTCATTACACTAGAGGTGTATCATGGTGATCAGTACCAGCTCTCCCCAGAGGTCCTTCATCAGGCTCCACTCTCCACTTTCTCAGCCTCTCTAAGCCTCTCAGCTGTGCTCAGTGGTCTTCATGAAAAAATGCAGCAGACATTATCTTCATGCCTTGACCAAAACTGGCACAAGAAGAGCCACATTGTGACCTCCTAATAGGTTAATTTAAATATTTTCCATACAACACACTCTTTTTGAGGGATGGAGCACCTGAGGGTTACATGATTGTGTGGCACACCCCAAAATAACTATTAACCTTCAGGAAAATCAGTGTAATGATTTTGTGCTAAAGCAGGTACCATTTTATGCTCTGCGAGATACCAAAGTATTTCAGTTTAGTAGAAAACAACTTAAGATTTGGAAAAATGCTGGTGAAAAGTGGGGGAAAGGGACTGGCTAATCTTGGATTTAAGCATCAACAGAGCAGTGGTGATGATGGGAACATAGTTTGAGAATTATTGACGTGTCTGATTATACCAGTTGACTGCAGATATTTATTCTCGTAGTACATTTGGACCAAGACTTCCCTACCCTTCTCCCCCTATACCCATAAAAAGTATATTTTTCACCATTTTATTGGACCTTTTCCAAAATAAATAAAACATAGAGTGACTATACTTGTCATTACCCCAAATTAGAAACAAATGTCCTTCACCTGGGAACTGAATAAACGGAACATGGTGTACCATACAATGAAATACTACTTAGCAATAAAAAGGAATGAACCACTGACAAATGCAACAACATGGACAAATCTCAAATGCATTATGCTACATGAAAGAAGCCAGATTCAAAAGGCTACATATTGTACGATTCCATTTATATGCAATTTTTGGAAAGAGAAAATTACAGGAAAAGAAATCAAATCAGTAATTGCCAGGTACTAAGGGAAAGAACTGCAAAAGTGTACATGTGAATCTGGAGAGTGATACAAGTATTCAATACCTTGATTGTGGTGATCGGTACAGTCCTACATATATTTGTTAACACTTACAGGACTACATACATTTGTTAAAACTTACAGAACCGTAGTGTTACGATGGTAAATTTTACTCTATGCAAATCATGCTTAAATTTAAAAAAGAATTCATGTCTTAGTAATAAGCCTATTGTTACATAAATCAAAATAACATTCATTAAGATCACAGCATAATTAATATATTTCTTGATCACTTTAAAAATTCCTGCCCATTTTTAATTTGCAAGCAACAGAATCCTGAATTCTAAGAGAATTTTCAAAATATTTTCTCAAGAAATTAATTTTAATCTATGGTAAATTCCACTCTATGAATAATTAATCCCAATTCATATAGATCAAATCATTAATTTATTGAAAATCCATTTAAAGCAGCTCTCCCCCCCCCACAAAAAAATCAGTCCAACTACATACCTGTTTTAATAGGTCCCAATGATTCTTTTACAAAAAATCGTTCAGACTTTG
This sequence comes from Cryptoprocta ferox, assembly GCA_028646485.1. Classification (NCBI taxonomy): domain Eukaryota; kingdom Metazoa; phylum Chordata; class Mammalia; order Carnivora; family Eupleridae; genus Cryptoprocta; species Cryptoprocta ferox. The sequence goes on along the minus strand of CM053576.1, from coordinate 32,393,265 downwards.
TGTGTTGGACCTGTTCTAATGACCCAGGAAAGCCAAGCTGAGCCCATCCTTTTCCGATTTCTTTCTTATGGGAAGCCTTTATTTTATTATTTGTTTTATGGGAAGTCTTTATTGAATCTACATCTCTGAGACTGACAAAGGAGACCTGGCACTTGGCAGGAAAAGGCTGAACCCAAGACCTATTTCTTCAATGAGTGAGTAAAATTCATACACCACACATTTTCTTACCACTGAGCTCACCGGTTCCAAAGCAAATGTAAATTCACAGCAAGGGAAAAGGATAGAACTGAATCAAGAGTACCCAAGTCAGTAGCAAAGATTTTATGGTATTAATGTAGCCTGTTCTTCAGGGAAGCTCCATAACCAATCAATACTTTTCATGGGGTCCAAGGACCTATGAAGAGAATTATAATCACTTCCTTTGCTTTGTGGCAGAGCTCAGTCAATAGCACAGAGGGGCCATTTTCAGGAGATGATGAGAAACCACCAAATGAAGATTAAAAGGCTTAAATACTGCAACAGTGAGGAATGGGCCACTTTTCTAAGGCTTAATACACTCTAAGTAAAAAGCATGCCATACATATTATGGGGAAATTTCAGTATAATAAGTTAATATATTTAATAATATAATATTTAACAATATAATGTCTGTATATATCTATCTGAGAAATATATAGATTGAGTATAATAAACTTTTTTAATGTTTATTTTATTTTTGAGAGAAGGAGAGAGCAGGGAAGGGGCAGAGAGAGGGAGACAGAAGATGGGAAGCAGGCTTCATACTGTCAGCGCAGAGCCCGATGCGGGGCTTGAACCCACGAACCGTGAGATCATGACCTGAGCTGAAGGCAGATGCTTAACTGACTGAGCCACCCAGGCACCCCTAGATTGAGTATAAACTTGAGTAAATGCAACTAATTCAATACACTTTGCTTAACAGCTAAAAGTATGCACCTTGGTTCAGGGAATTGTATAAATAAAAATCTTTTTTTTTTTTTTTTTTAAGAATCAAGTCTGATGGGCATTCTGAATGACCTTCAAGCTTGATTCCCTTTAATGAGTGGCATCACCCTGTACATATCTGTGTGTGTGGTGGTGGGGTACTCATTCAATATTTCCAGGTACTTGGGTCCCATACCTTTTTCTTTTTTTCTGTCTCCCAGACCCCTCACACAGGCACACAACACATGAGTTCAAACAAGTCTGGAATGAATCAGTGAAAATGCAAAGGTTGAAATAAAACCCAACCATAAGTATTGATAGTGGGAGTTAACATTTATTGAGTGCTTGGCATGCATGGTCACTGCCCTGTGTATTCCACACATATCGTCTTACTGAATCCTTACAACTTATGAAGTAGATACCATTATCATCCCCATTCTACTGGGAGACTAAAAAGGTTAAGTACACAGGTGATACATGATGTAGCTTAAATTCAAACCCATGCAGTCTGTCCTTGAAGTCAGTTATCCAAAATACTTCATAATATTATCTGACTAATTATATTAGACTACAATATTCTCAGACAAAGTAGAAATACACAAATGCCACATTTTGCTCAATTCCTATAAAATGACTACCATATGAGTACATATTTAGTACTATCCTTTCTAATTTTCTTTTTAATTTGTCCAAAGTGAAACAAAACTATTATGTAAAAATCACTCGAGTACCTGGTTATTTCGAGACTTAGTTGATGAAACTATTCTCAGCAGATTATATTCATTTTATCTGCAAGTTTTAAATGACATGTTAGCCTTTCTGGCCCACGTTTTGGGCTAAAGATAGCAATTATGCTTTACAGGTGAAGGTCACTTTGGGGAATGCTCCATCTAAAAACTAGGACTTTTAGAGACATCTGGAAAGAGAACACATGGCTGTCTTTAGATTTTAGGCTCAATATACAAAATCTGGTTTCAGTTACAATTCTATTTATCCACACCCTTTTAGGAAAGCATTTATTCAGTAAGGCATCCTTCGTAATGTTCTCAGAGCAAACCTAATCCTTCTGTTAGCAATATTAGACTTTTCAAAATACTATTTGTTATAATCAAATCGAGAGAAAAACTGACCCGTTTAAATAAATGTTCTACTTATTAATGCATAGATTACATTAATTTCCACATTAATCTTCTTTTACTAGAAACTCAGGAGCAGGAATGAGAGTCATTATGGACATTTGTCTGAAGGATTCCATTATACTGTTCCACAGGAAAGGATGGAAGGGAAAAAGCAACTGTGAGGTTGATTGCATGGATGGTCCCAATTAATGGCCTCCGTGTATCTCTGTCTTTTGCCCTGTAACAACTTTGTCATTTCTCCTATCAAGAGAGAGTCTATTCCTTCTGCACTTCAATCTGGCTGACCTGTGACTTGCTTTATCCATCAGAATGCACCCCAAGTGACACTGTACCAGTTCCAGTTGAGGCCTCAACATGCCTACGTGCCTTCCATATTTTTCTTTCTCTCTCTCTCTCTCTCTTCCTCCCTCCATCCCTCTCTGTCTCTGTCTCTCCCTCTCCCTCTGTGTGTGTGTCTCTCAGAGCCCTGTCTCTGCTTTCTGAATAGTCTATTCAGTTTAGGCTGAGAGATGATTATGGTAGGGAAGAGCTGAAGTATCCCAGCCAATAGACAACCAAACCTTTAAACCAGAGCAGCTTAGCAGATTCATGGCTGACCATATATACAAGTGAGTCAACCAAGGCCAGAACAACCCAAGCTAGCCCACCTTAAATTACTGACCCGCAGAATTGGTACCCAATAAATGGCTGCTGTTTAAGTCACTATGTTTCAGGATGGTTTGTTACATAGCAATAGCTAGCTGAAAAAGTCTCTGTTATGAGAAATATAGTAAAAATAACTCAAACAATATTTCTTAATGTTTATTTACTTTGAGAGGGGGGAGAGGCAGAGGGAGAGGGAGAGAGAACCCCAAGCACGAACCATGATATTATGACCTGAGCCAAAATCAAGTCAAATTCTTAACTGACTGAGCCGCCCAGGTGCCCCTAAAACAATATTTTAAAATTTGTATCAGTCTTTTAAACACCAACTATTTATGAAATATTCATATCCCACAGAAGAAACTACATTTTCATTTAACAGAAAGTATAATAATATAATCTTAATTTATTTCCCTTGATATATTATTTATATATTCCTAATTCTCAATAAATGTGTTGCATTGAACTGGATATCTCACTGTCTTTAATAACTAACTGTTTTATGAGAAGAGTATTAATAGAAAAAAAATTAGGCTCTGTCTGGATTGAAGAACTATAAGCATATTATATATAAAATCCTTAACATTTTTTGCAAAATATTAGGACAACTATCATGTACTTAAAAGTATCCACCAAGAAGGCACCTAGGTGGCTCAGTTGGTTAAAAGTCCAACTCTTGATCTTGGCTCAGGTCAGGATCTCACAGTTCATGGGATCGAGCATGGTATCTGGCTCTACACTGACAGTGCGGAGTCTGCTTGGGATTCTCTCTCTCTCTCTCTCTCTCTCTCTCTCTCTCTCTCTCTCACCCTCCCTAACTTGCTCTCTCTCTCTCTCTCAAAATAAATAAATTTTTTAAAAATGTTAAACAAGGTTAAGGTAATGGCATTCATTGTTAATGGATTTACTTTCGGGTTTTTTTCAAGCAGTAATTTGCAATAAGAACATTTTATATTTCTATCCAGTATTTGTGTAAATGTATGCATATTTATATACACGTATACCTGGAAATCACCTCAAAACAATATTTATCCTCACTGTCTCTAGTATTTCCTAGTACAATCTGGCATATTCCATTCTGTTTTTTTTTTTTGTTAATGCTGTCTCCAACCAATAAACTGATTTCACAACGTACTCATGGGTCAAGACCTCTAGTTTGAAAAACACTGGCTTATGAGTTAGTTTTCGTCTGCTATGAATCACAATCATTGGGAAATGTTTTGATGATAAACTACTTGCCTAAGGGGTGAGCTGTTCTTTGCTCACAGTTAAGACTTTTTCTTCATTCTTAGTGGCCACAGGTAGTTTTTCCAATATACCAATGACAACGATTAACAACTACCTTGCACTTTTGGGATTACAAAGCATTTTTCATATTTATTACCTCAAACCTCCATTGGGTTAATTGGTGAAGGAAACATAATGTTTTACAATTAAGTTCAATTCTAGGTAGATCTGTAATTTTATTATTCAAGATAAAGTGAACCTTCAGCAAGTAAGACACATCACACCATTTTCCCATGTCTTGGTAATTCGGTTAGTTTTGAATGTGTGATATGCAAGGATCTTCTGGAAAAGGTACACATTATTTGAACCAAAAGTCTTCTCATAGTCACATAAAATAAGTTAACCATGTTAGATTGCAGTTTTCAAATTGCTTTAAAATTTGCCACTTTGAACAATGGTCAATAAATGTTACAAAGCCAAACTTCTGTAGTCAGAAAACAATTATAAGCCTACATATAAGTGGAGACTTTTCTTCCTAAATAAGTAAGACTCAGAAGAGGGGTCTAATTTACAGCTACATTTTAACAAATTCTAGCAAGTCACTCATGTTACCAGTGTTTTCTTGATTACTTCATTTTGAACAACAGAACAATAATTGGGGAGGTATCTTAGCCTGAAATTACCTCAATTAATCTAAGTTTAGACACAGTTAGAGATTCTTTACTTAAACATAACTAATACAACAGAAAGTACAAAAAATTAACATGGATTTAGGAATTATTCCTAGGTGAGCAAGACCTCACAATTGCATATGCTTTATATAAATTAAAAGAGCCTTTTCAGGATCACTTTAAAAATCAATATAAGTGGTTTCACAGACCCTCCCCTAATATATGCAGAATTAATGGCAAAAAATCTTATCCTACTTTATGCAAATGATACTTACAGCTTGGGCTAAAATTTCCCATGGTTGTGTCATACAGGGTTTCTAAGATTGGAACATCTCAAACATTATAAGTAGAAGTTAATAACGTTTGTTCTGGAAAACTCTATTAGATGACTCTCAAAGATGCTCCACTGGTAACAAAGGCAATGTCCCCAAAAGTTATTTGAAGATTTGAGGGTAAAATGTTCTATGAAGTGAGTAAGACAAAAGCACTATTCATTAAAAAGCTATTGCTTGATATTATATATTATTCATATACATTTGTAATAGACACTGCCTCCAGTCAACTCAATACTCATCTCTTCTTTGTGACTATAATCCCAATTTCATTAAGACCAGCAATACATTCAGCCCCAGGCAATGAATCATAATTTGTTTAAATTGGTGATGCTCAGCCATGATGGCAAATTATACACATGGGAATAATTATGGTGGTCTGGTGTTGGTAGAAAGGTAGTCCAGGGGGTCCAAAGAAAGCCCAGAAAAAGACCCACACATATAAAGTCACTTAAACAGGGCTGCCCAGATAAACCTGGACATATGTTCATCGAAATATAACTGAGGCAGAACAAAACTATAATGTTACCATAGATAACTGTTTTATCTTTTTTTTAATTTTTCTTAACATTTATTCATGTTTGAGAGACAGAGCACAAGTGGGGGGTGGGGCAGAGAGAGAGAGAGAGGGAGAAACAGAATCTGAAGCAGGCTCCAGGCTCTGAGCTGTCAGCAGAGAGCCCTACACAGGGGTCGAACTTACAAACCGTGAGATCGTGACCTGAGCTGAAGTCGGAGGCTTAACCGACTGAGCCACCCAGGGACCCCGATAACTGTTTTATCTTAAGCCTAGCAAACTGATACCAATTTTACCCTTGATAAGAAGACATGGTATAAAGGTTGTTCTCTCCATGCACTTCTCCTTCACATAGTAGGTGTACTAGCAATGAATGTCTACACTCAGTGCTCTATACGACAGAGGTGAATGAGGGATAGTGGGAGGGTTAATCAGGTAAGGATTCAATTGGCCTTGGTGTGCTAATGAGATATTATTAAAAGCAACCATCGGAATAGTATAGTCTAGATGTATTGCTTATGCGTGAAACAGCTATTTAATAAAACTGAAACCTTCTTCAAAGCAAAGCTCACATTTATTCTAATGTTATTTTAGATCACTAGATCAGAATTAGCCATTGCCCATTTAAACAACCTGCTTTTCATCTTTTTTTCCTCTATCCCAATGCTGTGCAGGCATAATAGAAATGAGATGCCATGTAAGACTTACTTGGTGTTAGTGACCCTGCACAGTTCCAACACAGGATTCACTAAAGTGTAGACACAGTTTTATCAAGTGAAGCCAGCAGTTTCACACCATGTGAGAAACCTAGATGACAGGAAGGGCTACACTTTCATTGGACATTGAGACCAGAAGCTGCCTGATGCCCTGAGATGCCCCTTGGGAGTCAAGCTTGGCCAAAAACAGTATCGCCATGATTATCCGGGCAGCTGCATCTGGAGGCCCCCAGTTCCTTTCAGAGTTTCTCTCCTTCCCACTCTGTGATGGATGTACCACTGTAACCTCACTCTCTCTTCGACCCCCCTACTACCTATTTTCCAGTCTTCAATATCTAGAGCTGCCACTGAGTCTTCAATAACTTCTTGGAGCCCTTCAGAACTTCCTACCTTTCAAAATGCTTGCTAAGGGCTGTTGTCAGTGTTGACCTACCAGTGAGAAAGTATTCACACCTACTTTCCTAAGTCTAGGTCAAAGAAGTCTTTCATTTGTGGACATTCACAATTCCAATCATCTTTGCTGCAACAAGAAAATCACATCACCTCAAACTTCCTCGTCATAAAACCTGTTCCAACTCTGAAAGTTCTAGGGGTGAGAAAAGCTGGGCTTGAGTTTCACACGTATGTAATCTGTGTGGTTGGAAAAACTCTTTCCTGTTCTCTTAGCCATACACAACAGATGATTCCCAGATGACCCCTGTGTGTGCACTAAGCCTCGACTCTAAGGCCATCTTCCTTATTAGAAGGGATTTTCCCTTCATTAGAGTATGCACCTTATCTCTACTACATTGCTTTTGTTTGTGTCTCTTATATAAATTCTGTGAATACGGAACTATGTCTTTCCAACTCTGAATCCCAGCAGCTAGCAAAATCCTCGACGTATTGTTCAGGTTCAATAAATATCTGTGGACTGACAGCATCAGAGTAAGATGAAATGCATCAGTGCCCTTGCCCCTCTGACCCAGCAGCCAGCAAAGACCTTGGCATACTGTTGGGGTCAATACATATTTGTTGACTGACAGACAGAAATAAAAAGATGAGATGCACCAATTCACTAAAAGTTTAAGATGGAACTTCTGTAAATATAGGTTATTGGTAGTTTTTCCTACTTTGATTAGACTGTAGATTAAGGGATTTTTTTAAAAAAAAAGGTTATAAAGGGCATTCAAAAATGACAAAAGATATGATGATGAGAATTTAATTACCAAGTACCTTACAGATGCAAATTCATTTGAAGCACAAGGTCACAAAGCCAACAGATCACAAATAATAAAGAAAAATGAATGAGATATTGTAACATAGAAGATGAGGTATTTATAGTGGCAATCTATGCTACACGATTAGTCCATAATTTTCTCTTTAATCAAATAATGAAAAACTGCAAACCATTAAATGGGGAACATCAAAGGAGTAAGACTACCTCTGACAGACACCTGGAAAGCATCCTTCTAAGCCTGCATCACACATCCTCGGTGTCAGATGTTCACAGATACAGGGGGATGCCCATCAGATACGGAATGATAGGCTTAAGCCTAAATCCCAGTTTTCAACAACTCCCTGTGTGTTTGATTTTCCAGCTGTGTTGAAGAAAATGGACTCATTCTCAGATAATTCTACACTAAATGTACTAAGCCAGACAATGAAATGACTTGGCTTGCCTCTTAATACTTTGCACCTAAAACAATGACAGCAAATCTCTGGCGCAGATTTAAGCCTCAATTGCTCAGTCTTCTAATCCACCATCCTGATGGTCATAAATTTCAAGTGGGTAAGGCTAGAAGTGATAATTAGTAGAAGGCATAGCTAATACATTCAAACAGTCACATGAGAGAGATGGCAGAAAGCAACCTACATATAATCAAAAGAAACAAAGGCCTTCTGGTATGGGACTGAGTAGAGTCACACCCACAGAAACAATGTCTCATCTTTGTCACTTCAGGCTGACATGCATGAGGAAGCATGGCTTCGGTGAAGGCACAGATTTCAGAGTGGATGTGACTCCAAATCACAGAGAAGCACACAGCAAAGGGAAAACCGAGCTCTCCATTTATGATATGTTCTGTCAAAACAGGTTAAAGATGGCAAATCTTTTCAATAACCTCCATAATTAATTTTGGAATCTTGCCACCATTCACCAGTTATGATTCTGGTTCTAACTCTCATGCAGCTTCAGGCAAAATTTTCTTTCCAATTGCTTCTACGGATAGATAGGTCCTTAGACCAGAATGTAAGAAGGATGAAAAGCAATGCATCACAGATAAAGTGTTTTATCAACTTACCACCAAAATACTAAAACTTTCTTATCAGTAATTTCTAATTTCTCATGAGACCCCAAAATGAGGAACATTAGAAATAATTACATCTTAAATCAGTTCACTTTTTCACAAACAAATGTGGCCTTTTAGTATGTCAAAGACCATGAACAGCTCTTTGGAAATTTGCTATTTCTAGTAACTATTTCTTATTTAAGTCCAACCCTCAGACTTTTTTCAATATTACATTTCCTCAACTAGAAGACTATAACTGAAGATTTATGCAACCAGAATATTTCATTTTGATTTTGACAAATACCCGGTAGTTCTAATATTTCTCAAAAGAGGACTTTCAAAATTCCTTCTGAATTCTGAAAATTTCCTAAAACCCTCTTTGCTTTTTTCCCCCTGAGCTGCTCTTCCCTATAAGCTGTCATTAAAACAAAAAGACTATACCTTTGGGAAGTAAATCACTGTTTAAGCATTCTTTTAGAAGGACTAGTCCTTCTAAATTAATCATCACCAGTTGTTTCCTTCTATAAGGGATAACAGTAAAGCTGATTCTTGAACATTGTCCTCTTTCACCCCTAATGTTCTAATCAAATGCCCATAGCCATTTACCTTATCTCTGGCAGAAGATTAACTGGAGGGACTGAAGCTTGACACAGATTTCATGGGTGTCTGATCTTCACAGACAGACTTGTTTCTGTTGGTTGGGTACTGTTTTAACAGCTGCTCACAAACATAGTGCATGACTTTGACCAAGTGATAGCCTTTCCTTTCCCCCAAGAAGGCCACCATTTAATAAGAGATTTGTTTAGCTGATCCCTATAAACTCTGAAAGAGTGCAAAAGATACTGTTCTTGGGGTGCCTGGGTGACTCAGTCTTTTAGCATCCAATTCTTGATTTCGGCTTAAGTCATGATCTCACTCACAGTTTGTGAGATCAAGCCTTGAGTCAGGTTCTGTGCTGACAGCACAGGGCCTGCTTGGGATTCTCTCTCTCTCTCTCTCTCTCAAAAATAAGTAAATAAACTTTTTTTAAAAAGGCAGAAGAAAAGATACTATTCTTACCTACCCAGATCTGCCACCTGCAACCCTTTTATCCGTTCCATGTACCCATCACTGGCTTCTACATGCTTTATTCTCAACAGCTTAAGCCTGCAGCCCTCTTTGAGGAGTTTCCTTGGTCTCCTGAACTTCTATATCAGCATGGAGACCTGGAAGTACCTGGAACCAGTTCTTCTCAACTGAAAAATGGGAAAAAATAGTACATAGTACCTTGTTTGGCGAAGATTAAACGAATATGCTAAAAGTTCTTGGAACAATGCCTCCCATATAGTAAAGCTATGACAGTTAACAATGGTAAAACTTTCCCCATCAGGCTTACTACTCTGACCTCTACTACCATCGATTAGTTTTGCCTTTTCTTGAACCTCATACAAGAGGAATCACATCTATCTTTTGTGTATGGCTTCTTTCCTTCAACATGACATTTATGAGATTTCATCCATATTGTAGCATGTATAAATAGTCCATTCTTACAATGTGTTTCCAATCTGTCCTCTTGTTGATAGGCAACTGGATTTTTTGCATTTGGGGGTAATTACAAATAAAAATGTTCTGAACACCTTTTTTTTTATTCTTAAAGCTTACCTGTAATGCAGAGGAAGGTATAAATTTATCCTGCTTTGATGGATGAATAGACATGGGCTCAGACAATTTAAGTGGCATAACTCTGGTTGCTGTTTCCTAGTCTAAAACTCTCTCCCTGAAGGTCACTGAAAGACCATGCCCAATCAAAACTCACACATAAAGGGTTAATTGAAGAAATAACAGTGTATCCAAAATTATGAAATTATGGTATACATAATCTGTATATCCAAACCACTATTAGTCCATCATGACTAAGTTGACTTGGAAGGATTTCCATGGAATTTTGTTGGGAGGATAAAAACAAAATGCAGAGAAGTATGTACAATATACTTTTTTTAAGTGTTTATTTATTTTTGAGAGACAGAGCACAAGTGACGAAGGAGCAGAGACAGGGAGACAGAATCTGAAGCAGGCTCCAGGCTCTGAGCTGTCAACACAGAGCCTGACGTGGGGCTCAAGCTCACAAATGGTGAGATCACGCCTGAGCCAAAGTTGGACACTTAATCGACTGAGCCCAGGCACCCCTCCGATATACCATTTTTGTAGCACAAAGAAACTTGCACTTACCTATGGATGTCTGTGTGTGTGTGCATGTGTATCCATACACATATCTCTCCATGTATATATAACAATTGTGCTTTATTATGTGAGCTTAAAGAAAATTATGGAGAACACACAATAGGTTGTCAATAAGAGGGGAAGCAAAATGGGTAGAAGAAACAGAAAAAAACATCGCTCCCAAAAATCTGCCCTAAAAACCCAGGGGCACCTGGGTGGTTCAGTTGGTTGAGCGTCCAACTTCAACTCAGGTCATGATCTCATGGTTCATGGGTTCAAGCCCCGCAAAGGGCTCTGTGCTCACAGCTGGGAGCCTGGAACCTACTTTGGATTCTGTGTCTCCCTCTCTCTCTGCCCCTCTCCTGCTCATTCTCTCTCTCCCTCTCTCTCTCTCTCTCTCTCAAAACTAAACAAACATTAAAAAATTTAAAAAAAAACAGAAGCATTTCTATGATCCTATTTACAGGAATGGTTATATAGATATAAAATTTTTAAGTATAAAAATGCTTAAAATAGAAGTTTTCTCTTTTTCAATTTAACTGATATAACATGGTATAAAAGATACAAATATTATTAGTTGTTCTACAAGTAAAAAAAAATCAGACCTCTGCTAAACCACGTCATTTTACTACCTTCACAGTAGAACAAATTTACCTCTTTGAAATAAATATAGGCAAGTTAAAGCCCCTTTGTATTTCTTTGAAACTTAAATTACATCATCTCCTCCCCAGATTGGCTGAGGATCAACTTTTTGCACTAGAGTTAACCTCTCCCTTCTCTGAGGAATTAGAAAGAAGACAGTAATTTGTTATGAATCATTTTGTGTCATGAAATGCATATTCATACATTTACTGAAGTATAACAAATGCATGGTTAAGTACACTAACCTCAAGTGCACAGTTGAGTGAATGAATGAATGTTTACATCCATGGAGCCCCAAATTGGACTAAAATCTAGAACATTTCTATAGGACCCCAAAATTCTCAGGTACCACTTTCCAACATTACCCTCTCCAGGAGGAAAGTGGCTTACTACTCTGACCTCTCTCACCATCGATTAGTTTTGCCTTTACTTGAACTTCATACAAGAGGAATCACATCTATCTTTTGTGTATGGCTTCTTTCCTTCAACATGACATTTATGAGACTTCATCCATATTGTAGCATGTATAAATAGTCCATTCTTACAATGTGTTTCCAATCTGTCCTCTTGTTGATAGACAATTAGATTGTTTGCAGTTTGGGTCTATTACAAATAGAATGTTCTGAACATTCTTCTAAATATCTTTTTAAGAACATATATGCTCATTTCTCTTAGGCTCATACAATAGACATGTGTATTGCTTTAATTAATACTAATAAACAGTTTTCCAAAGTGGTAGCAACCAATTTACACTCCCACCAGCAATACATGAGAGTTCCAGTTATGTACATCTTTACCAAAGCTTGATATAGTCAGTCTTCACAATTTTCATCATTCTGGTGAGCATGTGGCACAGTTTAAAGTATTTATCATTATAAGTTTGCTATATTAATTTTTACCATAAAAATTCTCTGTTACAAAGCAGTATGAATCTGATCTTAATTAGAAAAAAACAGGTCTTTTCATTCTTCAAAAATTAGAGAACTATAGCATTTGCCACATTTAATTTTTAGATGATACATAAAAATAATGAGGAAATTGAAAGTATAGTATGCAAATACATTATTAACAATATACTACATTGTGGTTATGAGATAACATTTGCTTTCAATTCTAAGAGAACAGCTAAAAACAATTATTATAAGCTTTTAGTATTTGACCTATTATAGGTTTCGGGGAGGAAAATTTTCTTGGTTTTTGATTCCACAGCCAAGTTACAAAGCATTCTTATGGGCAATGCCTATTCTTAATGAATAAAATAGAATGGTTTTTAGGAATTAAAGTGATTGTAAATCAGATCTGAAGTTAAATTAAGTAATCACTACAAAGCATATGGCTTGTCTCCTTAAAGGTTCTATTTATATCCCCTGGATGACAACCATTAGGCAGTACATAGTTCCCTTAGCCCGAGTTATAGAGGTCTAAAAATATATTTCCTGGCTTCCACCAGGAACTGGCAGAGTCTCAAAAAGGAGTTCATGGCTTGGCCAAAACACAACTGTTCTTTCAGACCAGTATTGTCTGCATTTGGGAATGGTTAGGTCCCATTAGTACAAGAGGAAGAAATATTTACCCCTGTCATTGAAAATTTAACCTTTTCCTGTTTGCCTTTGTGGTCTAAGGCAAACTTTGGGAATCGCTGGCCATGAGCCAAGCATAGGCCCTACAGCAGGTTAGTTTTATCCACAGTAAACACTAGACTAGCTTCTAGAATCTTCTATCACATTATTAAGTCAGGATTTTTTTCAGGTGCTTCAGCTTGAATCACCTATCCATCTGGAAGTTCATTAAAAAATCTCATCACAAACTAGAGACGGCATGTCCCACAATGATGTAAATTTGGGTGGAAGATGATCAGCCATTGACTCCCCCATTTTTCTCCAAAGCCCATCCCCCATCTCTTCTCTCTAACTTCAAGCTAACATGTCTTCATGTCTTACTCACTTTGCATACCCCACTTGTAGCCTTATGGCTAGTATTGAAATACCACAGTTGAATCTGAGACATTTTCCATAACAGATGTGTCATCTCTCTCCTGACAATCAGATTCCTTCTCCCTCTCCTTTCGTTAATCTCCCAAAGGCACACAATCTCATCCTTATCCCTGAGGCTGAAAGCTCCTCTTTCTTTATAACCAATGAATCCCTCTTGTCCTTCATTCCATGTATCTCCTGTCTCCTCCCAAATCACCATTTTTCTCGGGAATCTCAAAGTCTACTTATTTTGCCCTGTGCCACTAATGCTTTAGCTTGCCTCTGTGCCTGTCTCACCTTGCCACCCTTTCAACTTGCCTCACATGAACACCTTCATCTTGCAACCCTTCCACCCTCAATAAGAAAATCAAGTGCATGTGTTTCCATAGGCCCCTCAATGTACTCCATAGTTAGTCTGACCATATGGACTGCCTACTTGCTCCTTGTGATTGAAATGCTAATCATTTCCTTCTTAGAGAAGCTGCCGAGGCCACACAATCAAAAACCCTGTTCCCAGGCCAAGGTGAATGAGCACTCAAAGTCATTCCCCTCATCACAGCTGACTGGACCAGGAATGGACATCTGAACCTTCGAATATTGCACTGAGGATCAGTGATACTAGTGCGTCTTTGCCATACTGGGGTGGCCACACACTGGGCAAAAAAAAAAAAAAAAAAAAAAGAAAAAGAAACCATTCTGCAGACAAACAAAAATGTACACAGCAGCAAAATCAAGAGAACGAGGAAAGAGACACTAAGTTGTCTAGAGGCACATGGAGAGTCATCTGAGTTCCTGACTCATAATTTCTGGCTGCTATTTTTCATGAGGCCCCAGTGACTTTCTTGCCAAAATCCTTTATCCTCCAAAATTACATATTCCAAAGCCAGTTGGACAGGGCTCTGTTCCTTGTAGATAAATCTGAATAAACTGTATTCAAGCACCATGCATCTCTTCATGTACAGATTCTCCTCCCTTCCTTAAACACTATCTAAGAGCTCCCTCTTCATCTAACTCTTGGCCACCTTTTTGGAGTTAACTCAGGCTCTGCTTTTTCCCAGAGGCTCTCTTTGCTCCAGCTTCCATTGATTTCTGCAAAGGTGGGAGGTAGGGTGGTGGAAAGAAAGACACTTGGAAACCTCAGTATTTACCTGTTATGCAACCCTCCCCTCTCTCAACCTCCATTTCCTGATAGGGAAATTGATTAAAATATAATTTACTCTACGAGTTTCTTGTGATCCTATACTAGATAACATACACAAAAATGCCTAGCCCAGTTTCCAGACTCTATACAGTGTTCACTGAATATCTCATTGAATTATTGTATTTTTTTATTTCTATAGAATTGTCATTCATTTCTTGTATTCATTCATTACTGCATTTTTTATTATTACAGAAATTTTCTTCAATATCAAGCTGATACTAGCTAGCTACAAAGATATAATCAGTTATCTGGAGATACAATGATGTAGACTCAATTATCTGCAAATATGGGAGAGTTCAAGAGATGTATTCATCCAGTTCAAGGGGCAAACAGAACCCAGATGAAGTTAACTCAATGCCTAGCCTGGATCACCACATGTTTATGACCCAGCCTGACACCAGGATATGGAAGGACCCTTGGAGAGTGAACCCAAACTCAATTAAAATTATTTTTTCTAGAAAATAAAGACTCAACTTTTCAAGTATATTGCTTGTATTTTTCTCATCAATTTATCTGCATATTATCTTACATTTGGAAATACATCAAGTAAAGAAATAAAGATGATTCTGTTGATAAGTTTATGAAAATGAAATTTATAAGCCAGGAGAATTTCAATTATATTAGGAAACACTTGAACCATGAAAATTTTAGCAGATGTAAGAGTACAAGATCACTCAACCTGGAAATATAACTTAGACAAGTAAAGAATCTGTGTTTATAATCATTTCCCATAACCCATAAATTGACAACTATACATCTGTCATTCTTCAACTTGTGGATTTAAATGGCCACTCTGAACTGATTTTGCAAAGTTGCTAAAGGATAAAAAAAAAGGCAAAGTTTCAAGGCGGCTAGTCTCATATATATTTTTTTCTTCTATAAATTTGGAGAAAATTTGGTGTAGGCACTAGAAATATATCAGAATACTTGATTTCCATTCCTTAGATTTTTATGGTGTTTGGCAAGCTATATAATCTTTGTGTCCTATTTTCCTCATTCCTTAAATTGAAAGGTTGCTGGTGGGAAAAAAAAGTATTACATTAAATACAGTCACTTTGGAGGGTAATTTGGCAATGCTTATTAAAATGTAAAATGCATACACACTCTGATCCAGCATTTCTCTTCTCTGTGTATCCTGAAGAAAACCAGCACAAGGAAGTACATACATTTAGAATTATTTTCAACAGGAAACATTTTGAAACAAACCAAATGTCCATCCAAAGGGATTGACACGAAAAAAACAAGGGACATCCTAGGATGAAATATTCTGCATTAGATACAATGTATGGAGTAACTTAATGTCTAGTGGGTATGCAAAGGTCTCTAACATATATCATATGCATAACATAAAAAGTTGCATAAGATGTCGTGCTATTTATAGAACATATACTAAACAATTTGCATATTTTCTGCAGATACATATTGTTTGTATGTCAATGTTCATGAGAATTTGGAAGATTGCACGACAAACTGATAACACAGTTAACCTGTGTACTCATTTGGGAGAACAAGAAGTGTCAAAGGGGACACTGACTTCATTTGTACTGTTTTCAGTTTTTACACAAAGAAGGAAGGAGGTATTCACAGATTACATTTGCAATTACAATTAATTTTTTAAAAATTAGAGTCTTAATCTAGATAACCTCTGAGTTCTTTCCAAGTTCTATTTATATCAGAAAATTATGGATAATTTATTATCTGGAAATCTTAACATATCTGATATATTAACATATCTAAATGTAACTAATATCCTTTAGTCTACTAAATATCCCTCAGTCTATGATTTTGTAAAGCCATGTCTGTTTTATAAGCAAATCGTTGGGAATTACCTATCATGTCAAAAGAAAGTAACATAAATGTGAAATGGCTTTACAGATTTGTAGCCAAATCTTTAGAGCTGTCTGACAAGATATTTAACAGTCTCCAAGTAAGAATCAACAATGAATCCGTTTTACAGAAGATCAGTGGCTACAGTTCTGGGGCTCTTTTGAACTGAAAGAGCTCAAAGTATACTATTGTCGCCAATTCTATCACAAAATTCTAAGGCATAGAATAAAATGCTATGTGTTTAATACAAAGACTCTGCTATAAGGCATCATATCTTTCTAAAAGGTTAACCAGCAACCCCAGTATCCCATTCAATATTCTTATCCTAAGAGCTATCTCAGAGTATACCTGGACACCTTTATCTTTTTTTCCCCAAAGTATTAGCAAAAGGAAACAGTTATAGAAAACAAGGAAGCACTATTTGTTAAAACTAAATACAAGTTAGTGGAGGCAAAACTTAACACTTTTGCCTACTGCATTTGTCACGATCTCCAATTTATCCACAGTGATCACTAGCCTATTGGCCAAATCTCTAAGGCAGTCCCCCATTCCTTACATCTGATGGTGACTTTACTAAAGTATATTATTAGTACCGTTACTTGAATAAGATGGCTTAAGATGATTTCTGGATCTACACAGCATAATTATGACTGTGAAAGCTCCTAAGAGGACTTGTTAATGACTTGGGGCCAGTCCCTTAGTTTCACATCCCAACCAGATTTTAAGTTGAATTTGATTCATTTCTCTTCTGAAAGGAGTTAATTCCTTGTCCTCGTCAGTCTCATCCTGAGAAACTGGCATTGCTTCTCTTTTCTAAGGCCAATTGATTGGCATATCAATCCCACCCTGTCCTGCCTTCCTCAGGACTCTGTTTAATTAACCATCCCCTCTTCCTCTTGTACCTCCAATTTCCCCCCTTTTCCCTGATTCCTTTTGCTCTACACAGCAACACACTCAGGTTTCCCCAAACAGAAATATAAGTCCTTCCATCAATGATACCACACTCTGAACCCAGAATCTTCCATTCTTCCTCAGGCACTAGCTTATGCTTCCAGTGATTTCTTCTTCTCCTTTACTTAGTTAACTCCACCATCTCCAAGATATAGGTTTCTTTATACTTTTAGGCCCAGTAGCCTGTCTCAGTTCTCACTGCCTTAGGTCTGTCTAGAACATTTGACACCATGGGTCATATATTCCCTGAAATTTTGTCCCATATCATTCTTCCTCTTTTTACCAGTTCACTGACTTTTACTTCCTCCTTTTCTTGTGTACATGTAAACCTGAGTCTTGTACAGCCCCTGTATTGCTTCTCACCCTGCACATGTGAATGTGAATATCTTTCTACCTCTACCCTGCTGAGAAATCTCATCTAGGTATGTGCCACCTTGCATGATGAAGGGATGGAAGGGATGCTGTTATTCATGTAGTTTATGTGAGTGATTTATGTGAGTTGCATAACTCCAGGAATAGAAGAAGAAGAATGTTCCCTGGATTGAAGCTATGCAAACAGGGGGCTCTAAACTCACCCAGAATTCATTCTGTAACAGTGTTTCAACTGGCACTTCTGGCAACTGACTCCCACATCAGTATCATCACCACTGATATGTCTGATTCATGGGTCAATTCCATATTCCCAAGTGCCTGCTGGATATTTTTACCTGGGTAACCCACCAGTTTCTGAGGTCAGTACTGAACTCAAAGGTGTCTATCTTTCAAAGGTCATCCTTAACTTATATATTCTAAATCCTTCCACAAGACATTACATAGGATTTTACAGTTAACAGGATCAATCTTAAGAGTTGGTACTTCATTGGTTTTGTAAGAAAAAGACATTCTTTGCATAGGTATGATTGTTGAATCTGGGATCTAATTTACATAATTAGCTAGCTAATTAATTCCATAGTTGGTGCTTAGATTATGCTGTGGATTCTATTTGTGTCTACTCTGGAGTTAATGAAAAATCTAGATTATCCAATTAAGTGTAATTGAGAAATCAGTTAATAGAGAATCCTCTTTCAAATCTTGAATTAACAAATTGTTCTAATCATTCAATTTCTGATTTTTGTTTTTAAAAACCAAAACAAATCTCTTATAAAGTAAAATATAATATGATTTTATTATAATAAATTGTAAAAATTATGTATGGTCACTGTAGAAAAATCCCAACTGTGAGGCAAGTACAAATAAGCAAAATGAAATCATTCATAATTCCACCAGCCAGAGAAAACCACTGTTATTTTGGTGCTTATCCATATAGCTTCTAGGCATTTTCCCTTTTTCAAAAAATAAGATCTTTTGTTCATTTTCCTTTGTCATCTACATATTTCTCTTGACAGCAGAACATGAACATTTTTGTGTATGATTTCATTTGGCAACATAATTTTTAATCCTGTATGAGTTCCCATTATAAACATACATCATAATTATTTAACTGATTTCCTATTGTTGAATAGTTAGTTTACTTTCCAATTTGTCATACGGTTGCTCAGTACCATAATGAACTTCTTTGTAATTTCTGCCCACTTTCATAAATTTTTTTTATAATAATGCATTAAGAGCGAAGCTGTTGGATCAAAGGACTTGAGAATTTTTGTTTTTGATAAATGTGCCTAAAGCTACCTAAAAAAACCTAACCAATTAAATTCTCTTCAAAACAGCTTAGAGTGGTGTTCACCCCCACCATTGCCAACCACTGGATCTCTTAGTTTTAGAAAAAAGGAAACTTTATGGGTGAAAATAGTTATATTTTTAAATTTGTATTTCCTTGATTAGTAGTACAGTTAATAATGTTCTTATACGTTTTTATGCTTGTATTTCTTTTCTTTCTGTCTCTGTTTTGTTTGTTTATTTGTTTGCTTGCTTGCTTGTTTTAGTTAATGGTCCTTTCATATTCTTTGGCCATTTTTTCTGTTTTTCTTACATTTTAGTCATGGAATAAGGATTTAAAGCTTCTAAATGCCACCTAGTTTGTTGGGGTGCTGGGTGGCTCGGTTGGTTAAGCATCCGACTTCGGCTCAGGTCACGATCTCAAGGTTTACAAGTTTGAGCCCTGCGTCAGGCTCCATGCTGACAGCTCGTGGCCTACAGCCTTCTTTGGATTCTGTGTCTCCTTCTCTCTCGGTCCCTCCCCTGCTCATGCTTTGTCTCTCTCTGTCCCTTAAAAAGTGAATAAACATTAAAAAAATAAATGTCACCTACTTTGCAAAAATTATTCCTAGTTTGCTTTGTTTTGTTTTGCCTTTACATTTGGTCTTTTAATGTGTGAATTATCTTCTGTGGAAGTATTTTTTAATAATGCTGTCAAATTTATTTTTACTTTCCTTCTTTAGATTCCGCCTCTTTTAGAAAAATCTACTTTACCCAACTAATTTAGCACTTTTATTACATGTTCGCTTTTTTAAAAAATAGTAGTTAGGTGGTGTTTATGAAAGTCCCATTCTGTTTTACTGATGTGCCCAGTTTCCGTGTCAATAAAATGCTAAATTAATTGTTTTATACTATTTTTCAAATTTGATTGGCAAAATTCCCTCTTAGTGTTTCTCAAGTAGTTTCTTCCAAAAAAATCAGATTAACTTGAATTATTTTCCAAATTTAAAAATAACTTTCCAATTTTGAATTTGTATGCATTTAATTTGGGAATAATGTGTATCTTCAAACTATTATTATTCTATTTAGAAATAGAGTATCTGTATTTATTTAAAACTATTTGATTCCCTTGAGAACATTTCAGACTTTTTAAAAAATATGGGTTATATACACTCTGCCAGGCTTTAAAAAATATAGAAGTATTTCGTATTTTGGGTTGCTGTCCTGAATGTCATCTTTATGAACTTTTAATTATCAAACAGCAGGAAATGTTGCCTTTCACGAATTTATTTTGGAAATATTCTACTTATTGAACCCTTCAGTAGGATTATTTTTTTAGTTGATCCCATGTTTTTAAAGTAAGCAACCATGTCATATGTAAATTATAAAATGGCTTCTTCTTTCTAATATTTATAGTGCTTATCTCATTTTATTGAACACTGTTCCCTTACAAATAACAATGAAAAATCTTGGCTCCTTCTAAGTTTAATAGGGATACCCACAGAGTGTTACTATTACATATGATGATGTTGGTGTCGGCTTGAAATAGTACTGTACCATTCTTAATTCCTAAGATATTTTTAAAATTATTAGGAATAGATGTCAAACTTTATCACATGTCTTTTGTCTCTTTATTAATATAACCATGTGGTTTTCCTCCTTTATGCAGTGTGTATATAGATAAATTCTCTAATATTTGAATATTCTTAGATTTCAGGATCAATTTCTACTTTATTAAACTTTATATTTTTATTATACTGCTAGATTTTATCCATAGACACCTTTTTAAATTTTTTTAAAATTTATTTTGAAAGAGAAAGGGAGGGAGAGTCTGCATGCATGCAAGCAGAGGAAGGGCAGAGAGAGAGAAGAGACAATCCCAAGCAGGCCCCGTGCTGTCAACCAGGAGCCCGATGCAGGGCTCAGTCTCACCAATCATGAGACCCCCTGACGTGAGCCAAAGTCAAGAGTTGAATGCTTAACCAACTAAGCCACCCAGGCGCCCCATCTATATAGACACTTTCAACCTTATTCATTCAGTAGAATAATTCTGTAACATAGTTTATAAATGGAATGCATTATATGAATTAACAGGAAATAAGGCAGGTAATATTTTCATTTTCTCAAAACTCCACATGTATTTCAACATGTTTGAAACAAAGCCTACAAAATTATCTTAGGTAATAACTTTCAAGAAATTTTCATATAAAGCATATATATATTCACAAATGTCTAATAAGGACGTGGGACCCTCCCTCTCTCTCTGCCCCTCTCCTGCTCATGCTGTCTCTGTCTCTCTCAAAATAAATAAATAAACTCAAAACAAAGAGAAAAGAAATGTCTAATAAACAAACTCTTAACTCGGAAAGGAGTCACATCCATTCGGCTGGGCAAAATGGCATTTCATTGCTACCTTTTAGGGAAAATGACTTTTCTAAACGACTGACTTAGAAATCACTAATTCACTAGGCACACTCACTATGTGATTTTGAAATGCCCAAATGTATTTTCTAACAAAAAAGAAAAATGAATTCTAAGCATAATATCATAAACAAAGGGGGTTAAGCCAGTCAGCATTATGTTCTGGTTGATACTTTAACAGTGTGGTAAATAGAAACAGTCACTCACATTGTCTCTTGAGACACTGGTAATCAGCCAAGAGATCTATTTTTAGTAAAATACTGTTTTTAATCTAGTAATCTTCTACTCCAAAACAATTTATCAATTGTCGCCAGATTCACAAAGTGGAAGCAAAGACAATTAAGGCCTCCCCTAAAATCTGGATTTTCAAACAAAAAATTTCATGTTCCCTAGATCTTCCCATGATAACAAGTAAGTGTATGTCTTTGAAGAGGAGTAGCATTTTGAAGTATTATATCCGGTTCTAGGAACAGTATTTAATAGGATGTGGAAATTTTACAGTTGACCTTTAAAGTGGGACTGCATTGAAGAGGAAGAAGTTCAAAAAGGGTAAAGTGTTACATTCCATTAGTGGCTAGAAATTTCAGGCAAGAATAAGCAAGGCGAACCCATGGTAGGGTTTCAAATGCATGCACATGGCTAAACCAGTAACAACCAATTTTGACAATCATACACTGCACATTTCTGGAACTCTCTTTCCTGCTGTTTTCTTGTGTTATCAATCTTCCGGCTAACTCTCACTCACTCCTTAAAACTCAGCACTGGGTAAAACAAGCTACTTTGGAAAGCTGTTTGGTAGTACCTATTAAAGCTGGCTATACCCACTGCCTATAACAAGTGGTGTGCCGAACAGGCTCCTATCAGCTCGTTAGCTGATTGTACACATCTTTTCTCTCCTCTGCATTCCAGCACGTGGCTGCTTATAACTCAGCAATTTCACTGTGAGGTACATGCCAAGGAGACATGCCTTCACAGGTGCAACATAGATGTGCACTAGAAAATCCATAGCAACACCATTAATAATAGCTCCGAACTGGAAACTGTCCAAATGCCCATTACAGTACAATGGATAAATACATGTTGGTGCACTCACACATGGAATATTATAGTGACAATATGGATGCATCTTACAAACACTGTAGTAAGAGAAATAATACAGATGCAAAAAAATACATGCTGCTAATATAAAGCTCAAAAGATTTAATCTACGCTGTTAAAAATGAAGAGATTACTCTTGGGGGGAAAGGCAGTAACATCTGGAAGGGAGCAGGAAAGGAGGACAAGGCTAAGGTTAGGGGAGTGAGGACTCCGAGGATGCTGAAAATGTCCTGTTTCTTAATCGGAGTATCAGAAGGCTAGTGATATGGACATGCTCAGGTGGCGAAAAGTCACTGAGGTATACACTGAGGAGCTATGTACTTTTCTAACTATCTTTTATATTTCAATAGAAAGTTAAAAAGAAAACAAAGGGAAAAAAAGCTCAGTCAGGCTTCAATTTCTGGAAGGCTTTATCTTACTACAGACACTTGTCCACCTAACCAAATGGTTACTAGACTTTATTATTTTTTTAAGTTTATTTATTTCTTTATTTTGAGAGAGAGAGAGAGAGAGAGAGAGAGAGAGAGCACAAGCAGGGAGGGGCAGAGAAAGAGGAAGGGACAGAATCCCCAAGCAGGATCCTGCCACAGGGAGTCCAACACAGGGCTCAATCCCACGACTGAGAGATCATGACCTGAGCCAAAATCAAGAGTCAGATGCCTAACTGACTGAGCCACCCAGGCACCCCCTGTGAGACATTAAGTACAATAATGAGACATTAAATACACTCACATGGGTGCCTGGCATAAAGTACACCCTTAAAAAAGCATATTTATTCTCATCGTCATTCTCTGACTCCCCCCTTATCTGTGTTACCATATCACTTTGTATATTCATTCTCCACTGTCCTGTAATCATGTTTTTGCTTCATTTCCATTCCCACTAGATGACCAAGCAGCTGGGAGCACAGAACAACTTCTTAACTGTATCCACAGGGGCTAGAACAGAGTGGGTACTTGGTAAATATTTGATGGAACTGAATAAAAGTCTGTCACCAAGCTCCATGACTCTGTGATTAGCAGGGTCCCAGGTGACACTGTGGTCATTCTCTCGCTCCATCTAACTGACCATGTGGCTGAGTTACAAAGGAAGTTAAAAGCAGCTTCCCAGGGCCAAGAGTGTGCTAGCACTGAGGCAGGCATCTCCTGGAGTGGGAGAGAGAGCTTATATTTTGTGTCAAAGAAATGTATACAAGTTTCCTTAAAATACTGATTGAGATCCTCTAGATCTCAGGGTGAACTTCCATGTTCCCTGTAACATTCTTCACAATAACCAAGGAATGGAAACAGCTTAAATGTCCACTAACTGATGAATGTATAAAGAAAATGTCGTATGCATACATGCACACACAATGAAATATAATTTGGTCTTTTAAAAGAAGGAAATCCTGCCATTTGCAACAACATGGATGAAACTGACGGGCGTTATGCTAAGTGAGATAAATTAGACACAGAAAAACAAATATTGAATGCTTTCGCTTGTATGTAGAATCTTAAAAGAAAAAAAAGGCAAACACATAAAAACAGGAGTGCAGAATGATGGTTACCAAGGCTGAAGGGTGGGAGAAAAGTGGAGGAAAAAAAAAAGGGGGGAGTATGATGGTGGTTGCCAGGGGCTGGGAGTGGGGGGAGGGTCTTGGGAAGTTATTACTAATGGGTACAGAGTTTCTATTTTGCAAGATGGAAAGAATTCTAGAGATGGATGGTGGTGATGGTTGCACAACAGTATGAATGTACTTAATACTACTGAACTTAAGATAAAGATAGTAAATTTTATGTTATGTGTATATTACCATACACAAACAAAAAGGAATATATATATATACATTTCCATTCAGAGCAGACCATAGCATCATGGCAGTGTCAGACAGAGATACCAGCACAAACTTCTGGAAGGTCATTGGACCACACCTGCTGGGATCAAGGTGGATAAGGTTCTAGGAAGGCCACAGAAAAAGTGCTGAACCAAGGTAGGAAGAGGATTTAACCATCTTACTGCCAGTCTAAAATGAGAGATGGACAATGCCTTAACAATTAGAGTTTGGCATAAAGACACACATGGGAAACCTCTGGGTAGAAGTGATTCCCAGCGTGAAGGACAAATGTTATAAGGTATAGCTTTTCAGAATGTGGAGAGAGGGACTCAGTCATCTGAGAGGATTCTGGAAAGAAGGGCAAAGCAGAAAAGCAGACCCCAAAACCACTGCAGATCTGGCATATAAATTCTAGGTCCTTTCTACTTACTCGGTTGGTGAGAACTGGAGTGCCAAGCTGGGTCACCATTCCATAACATTGCTCTAGTGCCAAGGGACTGCCTGGTAGGCAGAAGACTACAAATCATCAGGCTTTCAGACCATGAACTTCACTGTCCTGTAACTCTGCATTTGATGGTTGTAAATAATGCACCCTCCAAACTGTACATTCATCTAGGACACTAATAAAGACTGGAGCAAGACCTAAGAAGAGCACCCACATGTAGATAAAATGGGGAGGCAGCAATGCATAATCTTTTAGGTTTCCTACAAATTTCAAAATCCTGTGCTGATAGCTAGTTGAAAACATGAAAGATTTCAAAACTCTGGCTTTTAGTTAAAATAATAAAACTGAGCATCACAGGATAACTGTCACCTTGGATTCATTTCCAGCCAGTCTTCAGTTTAGGAGGCTTATTTTGTTGGTCCATCTACTGTGAATCAGTCGATCAAACCAACTGGCCATGATAGACACATCTGACCAGGGATTGTCCTTTCTGTGACGCCTTCTCTTCTGGAGTGGATTCACTCAGGAAATCAAATTAGATATGAAAACATGTTGTTTACTGTGCATAGAAACAGAATGGAAGAAAGGAGAAAAGAACAAAGGAAGGAAGCAAGGAATGGAAACATGTGGTGATGACAGATTTTTCTAGACAAGCATTCATTCATCATTTGTGCCAACACAGTGCCATTTGTGTGCAGAAACTGCTTGAAGTGCTATGGATTCAGTGTTGCATAGACCTTGAGAGACTTCCCTTATAGAGTATAGGTCTACACTGGTTGTTCTCAATCATTGGGGATTTTGATCCCCATTCAACAATATCTGAGGCCATTTTTTGATGGTCACAACTGGGGATGTGATTGGCATCCAATAAGTAGAGACCAGGAAGGCTGCCAAATATCCTACAATGCACACAGCAGCTCCCTTCTTTCCCAACAAAGAATTAAATGGCCCCAAATGCCAAAAATGTTCAAGTTGAGAAATGATCTCAAGGGAGAGAATAAATCAGAAAGTACTGACAGAAAGTACAATGCATGCACATATAACCTTCTACTTAAGTAATGAAAGGGGACAATACAAAATGTGCATGTGTGCGTGTGTGTGTGCGTGCGTGTGCGTGTGTGCGTGCGTGTGCGTGTGTGCGCGTGTGTGCGTGCGTGTGCGTGTGTGCGTGCGTGTGCGTGTGTATGCGTGTGTGTGTGCGTGCGTGCGTGTGTGCGTGCGTGTGCGTGTGTGTGCGTGTGTGCGTGTGTGTGCGTGCGTGTGCGTGTGTGCATGCGTGTGTGTGTGCGTGCGTGCGTGTGTGCATGCGTGTGCGTGTGTGCATGCGTGTGCGTGTGCGTGTGCGTGCGTGTGTGCGTGCGTGTGCGTGCGTGTGCGCGTGTGCGTGCGTGTGCGTGTGTGTGTGTGTGTGCGTGTGCATGTGTGCGTGCGTGTGCGTGTGCGTGCGTGCGTGCGTGCGTGTGTGTGTCTGTGGTGTATGAATGGTTTCTCAAAAAGCTTTTTGGAGCAGTTGACCTATGAATTTTAACACAGATTATTTGAAGAATATGGGGAGATAGGGAGTGAGAAAGAAGGGAAGAAATTGTGTTCAAGACAAAGGAACAGCAGGTGTGAAGGCACATAGGAACTATGCGTTACCATGCCAGAGAGAGCGCCAACCTGGGTCACCATGGGATTTGAAGTTTGAGAGGCAGGCAGGGGCTAGATGATGGTGAATTATGGATGCTGAACCAGAGTCTAGATCAGCACTGTCCAATCAAACATCTTTCGGTGAAAAAAAAAGTTCTAAATGTTCACTTCCCAATATGGTAGCCACTATCCTCATATGACTATTCAGTACTTGATATGTGGCTAGTGAGACTGAGGAAATAATTTTTCTGTTTTATTAAATTTTAATTAATTTCAATTTAAATAGCCACATGTAATGAGTGGTTACCATTTTGGACAGAGTTTATCTAGACATCTATGAAAGACTAAAGAAGAGTCTGGTCAGATTTGGACTTTTTAAAAAAATTTTTTTAATGTTCATTTATTTTTGAGACAGAGTGTAAGCAAGGGTGGGTGGGCAGATAGAGAGGGAGACACAGAATCTGAAGCAGGTTCCAGGCTCCGAGCTGTCAGTACAGAGCCCTACATGGGGCTAGAACTCATAAGACGTGAGATCATGATCTGAGCCAAGTCAGACACTTAATCAAGTAAGCCACCCAGGCACCCCTCAGTTTTGAACTTTAGATGACCCTGGAAACATCCTGGAGTAGCTTCAGTTTAAAGCACATATGATTCATCTGGGAATGTTACTAAACTCACTAAAATGCAGGTTTTATTTCAGAAGGTTTGAGCCTCAGATTCTACATTTCCAAGAGTTTGCTTGTGAAACCAGTATCACTGGTCCAGGACCACACTTTGAGCCACAAGGACCTGCAATAATATTGTCAAATAGAACTTTTCACAGTGCTGGAAATACTACATATCTGCAATGTTAATGCAGTGACCACTAGCCACAAGTGGCTACTGATCATCTGAAATGTGGCTAATGCAACTGAGGAAGTAAATTTTTTCAATGTTCATTTATTTTTGAGAAGCAGAGAGAGACAGAGCACAAGCAAGGGAAGGGCAGAGAGAGAAGGAGACACAGAATCAGAAGCAGGCTCCAGGCTCTGAGCTGTCAGCACAGAGCCCGACGCGGCGCTCGAACCCATAGACTGTGAGATCATGACCTGAGACGAAGTCGGAAGCTCAACTGACTGAGCCACCCAGGCACCCCAGAGGAAGTAAATTTTTAATTAGTTCAATAGAATTTCAATTAATTGAAATTTTAAAAGTCACGTGGGCTACTGGGTATAGCACCAGATTATGCAGATCTAGAGACCTGCTACCCAAAATATGTCAAGTTGTTTACCCAGTCCACAGGGAAGGAAGTACAGAAGTGAGAGTAAACATACAAAAACTTTCCTAACAAGTTATGAGGGTAATTTCAGGTCTAGTCAACCTAATAATTTAAACACTGGATATATATTTTGCATGTCTGGGGTGTTTCTTTTTTCATTTAATTTTCTAGTTCATTTGTATTACATTTTATAAAAGTATTGATTTATGATGGATTGAGGCAAAAACCGGTCTCGTCCACCAAGAGTTTGTGAAGCATAGCCTAGAGGACAAACGTGAAGCATGCAAACAGAAAGCATGAGATGTGCTAGGAGACCATTCCAGCAATCCAGGTGGACAGTGGGGGCAGAGACACAGTAAAGGACATAATCCACAAGGTTTGGTGACTGAGTGGACATGTGTGTGTGTGCTCTCATCTGTAATCAACGTTAGTCATTAAACCCACCATCCGGTCGCTAGAGCAAAACTACAGGCCAGTTGCTATTCACCTTTTCTCTTATTTTTCATATTTTCTACATCTCCAACAGTTTAGCATTAGGGTAGCACTTCACTCATAAGGATGGAGGAGCAGATGTACTTATATTTGCTACTACACTTAGTAAAATACATTTGCTACACTTAGTAGAATAATTGGAGTTATCACTTTTCTATAGCACTGTCATAGGTCATTACACATAGATTTTAATAAGATTTGGAGTAACACTAGCCTCATCCTTCTAATGGTAAGTCAACTTTTTGAATGGTTCTTCCAGGAGGTTTGCTAATTTCATATATTTTATTTTCATTTTTGTGGGTGTTAAAAGTCAAAGTGACCACTTCCGACTCTCATTCCTAAATCTTTGGGGCATGCTTCATTTGAGCCCTACACTTTCATTTTTATCTCCTAGCTTCCAGTTTACTTTCGTAACTTCAAACCTTGCATAATGATATGATGTTCTTAAAGTGTAGGTATATTGACCTTCAACTAAAAAGCACTTTGAGATTGTATGTACTGGGGCAGAGGGAAGGTAATATTGGGATGTGCTGTCAGATAATTAAAATGTGCTCACTAAGAATAAGAGCTAAGTTGAGCAGCCAAAAGTGTGCCATTCTATGAGTTTAGTTTATTTACTATTTTAGTTTTCTTTTAAAGTGATCTGGAGGCTGGGGTGCCTGGTTGGCTCAGTCTGTTAAGTATCCAACTTCAGCTCAGGTCATGATCTTGCAGTTTGTGGGTTCGAGCCCCGCATCCCACAAACTGACAGCTCAGAGCCTGAAGCCTGTTTCAGATTTTGTATCTCCCTCTCTCTCTGCCCCTCCACAACTCAGCCCTGTCTCTCTGTCTCTCTGTCAAAAATAAACATTAAAGTGATCTGGAGGCTTTCCCATATAGGACCTTGGATTGCCTAGACCTGCATTGCCCAATATGGCAGCCACCAGTCCTGAAATGTGGGTGGTCCAAATTGAGATGTGTTAAGTGTTAAATACACACACCAGAATTCCAAGAATGTGTACCAAAAAGAAAAAGAAAAAAGAAAAACATCTCAAAATTTTCTATACTGATTATATGTTGAAATGTTACTATTTTGGATATACTGAGTTAAATAAAAATATTTTTAAATTAGTTTTGTTTTGCTTATTTCTTTTTCCTTTTCCAGAATATAGCAGCTAAAGCATTCAACATTACATATGCAATTTAAAATTTTTTTTAAGTTTATTTATTTTTGAGAGAAAGAGAGAGAGAGCATAGGTAGGGGAGGGACAGAGGAGAGAGAGAGAATCCCAAGCAGGCTCCACACTGCCAGCACAGAACTTGATGCAGGGCTCAAACTCACAAACCATGAGACCATGACTTAAGATGAAATCAAGAGTCAGACACTTAACAGACTGAGCCACCCAGAAGTCCCAACAGTACCTATGCAATTTAAAGGAAGGCACTGAATCAATCCTGGGAGACTGAAAAGCACATTTTTGCAATAAGCCACAGAGTAAGAAGTAAGAGGTTATAATACAAAGGAGACAGAAACAAAAGAACTCAAAGGGTCCTGGTAACTCCTCTGGGCAAAACACCGAAGATACAGTAAAAGCACTCAACTATAGTTTAAGGATTCCAAAACCAAAGCAACTGGTTGCCCACTTCTCTGCATGTGTGTAATGTAAGCTCAGCCATCACAGCTACAGTGTGCTCAGTATGATCCAGGCACCATATAGTGGCAAAGCTGAGGGAGGTGATAGGCCTGACGGTGGCCTCACAAAGTCTGGCGCACTGTAGAGAGTGCATTGATCCTATAGCTTTCCCTGGAACATGCACACTTCCCTGGAAGCAGTGCATGTTCCAGGGAAAGCTATAGGATCAATGCACAGATGAAGGTTTGAGGTTGGGGCAGGGAGTTCACAGTGAAAGGTGAGCCTGTAACCAGAGGCACTGGTGGAGGTCATCAACAGGGGATGCCAGGAGAACCTCCAAATAACACAGAATTCCCAGGGACTGCAGAAGATGTTCCTTGTCATCAAACAATATCAGAGCCCACAGGGACTATTGCAAGGACAAGATGACTTCCTATGCACCCAGGTCTCATCTTGTGATGGAAAGGACAAAGAGCAAAACTCTTGCATGGGTCAGGGAAGGCAGCAGAAACTTAAGAAGACCAATAATCACCTGAAGCTTTAATCTGGAAAAGACTGTGAGTTCTTTAAATGGAAACATCAAACATTTTTGGGGGTCAGAATATTAGCAGCTTGAAAATAAGATAAAATAGAAAAGAAAAACCATTTGAACAAACACCTGATTAGGTCATCTTTACTGTTATCTTCGTAAAGTCACTCTCCAGCCCCACTGGTGGAGGTGAGAACTTGAGGGTGAGAACACGTTGGCTTTCTCTACACAGCTCCTTTCAAGGAACATTCTCAGGTCTTAGTGATGAACTTCTTCACACAAGCTGAGCTAAGACAGCCCATTGTGCTTGTCATTGTGGAGGAAAATCAAAGAAGTAAAACAGCAAAAAGACAGATTAAGCTAAAAGTTCACCTCCAAAGCACAAAAGGGATTTGAAGTATGCTGAGACACAAAATGTCAGGAAATTAAAAGACTACCCCAGTTTTTAGGACTCTAAGGTATTGTAAACCTTATGTTTACATACCAATGACAGATCTAATTTGAAAATCTGCAGAATTTTTCTCTCTGCACATGTGTCATGAAGAATGGCACTCCTACTCAAAATATTTGGCAAATATAAATAGAACATAGCCCCCAACTTTATGACTGGTCATTTAAAAGAAGGTTGTACATAACTGTATTCAGATTCTCGTGAAAATTTCAACTGGAAAAAGAAATCACTTCTGAGACTACGGGGAAATGTTGATTCCTGACAGGATATTGATATTACTTAATTACTTTATTATTTAGCTGTGACAAAAAGAATTCTTTCCTTGTCAAGATACATACTGAAATATTTATGAATAAATTGATAAAACGTTTGAGGAAAATCATCCACTGCTTCAGGGGCAACAGAGAATTAGGTATTTCAATGAAAGTATTTATGAGTTAGGATGGCTTTATGTCACTACATCATCTTACATCATTTATATCATTACCGGTGGCGGACACATTCTATACTCTCATTGCACTTTCTCTTCCTTTGTGTAGGTTTGAAATTTTCCATAATAAATAAATTTTTAAAAATGAATATCACAAACATGATGCTGAGCCAAAGAAACAAGACATAAGGGAGTGCACACTACATGATTCTTGGATTATAAAGTTTAAAAAAAACAGACAAAACTAATCTAATGTATGAGAAGTCAGGAGTGTGATTACATTTGGTAAAGTCATATAATGAATGCAAGCAACATGTGGGTGTTTAGGACTGTGCTTGGAATGTCTTCTATTTCTTGATCTGCACAATGGTGACCTGGGTTTGTTCAGTTTGTGAAAATTATTTTGAATTATATACTTACCATCTGTATATTCTTCTATATGAATAAGTCCATAAAAAGATCTTTTAAGTTTTTTTAAAGCTGATATATTGAGTGATGGTTACTATGAAATTCATTAGATTCTACATATATGGTTGATGCCTTGTATGTGTGGTTTATATTTAACAGTAAAATGATTTAAAAATGCATCTCAGTTGTCTCAACCCAGCAACACTACTATGAAAACAAGGTAGTCTAGGAATTATTAGTCATAAACAAAATGCTTTCATTTTCTGGTCTTGTCTATTCTTAATAATAATAGCATTTATCGAAGACACACTAGGTGCTGGTTGAATCTCTAACCCCCTAACCCATCTAAAAGATAGATATTCTCTCATTTATAGAAAACAAATTTGTGGCTCAAGGAGTTAAGTGACTCACCCCAAAGCCACAGAGCTGATAAGCCATGATTCAAATCCACAACCACCCAGCTCAAAAGTCTACGTAACTATTTCCATTTCACCATGTTGGTTTCCAAACAAGCATCCAACAAATGTGCAAATTAAGTTACATGTTTATTTTACATTAAGCAGGCTGTTTGTTTCAATTTTGGTTTCTGTGATTAACCAAAATAACTCAAAAGGAAAACAATTTGAAATTGTAAGCAACCATGTACTTTTTAAAAAATTCCATTAACCTCACACGTGCCAAATCTCACTAACTCACCTACTGATTCTATTCCTCTTGTGCTTTCCAGAGCTTGCTTTGCCTCTTTCCAAGCACATACATTAGGGATGATATTAATTCTCCTACCTAAACTTCAGGGATATTTCATTTTGAAGAACAGGAGTTCTTTGAATAAGGTTGAGAAAAGTCATTTTCAAAACTATTAACATATCTTCTTGAAAAGAGGTTTAATCTACATGTGTGTGTCTGAATTGAGTCACTGTTAAGAATGTATGATCTTTCTAGATTGTACAAGTATTTGGCTGGATGTTTATATACCCAGAATATAATACTTTCCCATGGAATTTAACCAAGATTTTATGCCCTGGGAAATAAAGAGACCTGGACTTAATTCAACAAAAGCAAATGTGCACAGTAAAACAAGTTTAATCTTCAAACTGCTGAATTTCAAACTTAGATACATATTACAATCAATAGTAAGCAGTCATTCTTCTATTTTCTTAAGAAAAAGAAAAGGAAAAAAAAGACTAAAAGGTCAGCGTTGAGACTCTACCAAGCCTTCAGGCTTGACTGTTCAATTTGGGTTCCTCCAAATGGCTGGCTTCCAGGGTATTTGCCAATGTGATGGTAAGAATGAGACTTTAAGTCTTGCTCAGGACAGAAAAGTCTTACAGCATGTTCTAAATAGAGCTGTGAGACAATCTAAATGTTCAAAGAAGGCCTGGGTTTGGGCAACTTATTTGAACAACAAATTCCCTAAAAGGGCAAGACTCCTAGAACTGCACTATCGTTTCTATAATAGAAATGGAACCAAGTCTTTATACGAGTCATAAACAAGAAAGCATAATGATGTTGGGGAAGAAAAATAATTTCACTTAAAAGAAATACCGCTCGGAACCACAGTAAGGTTGAAATATTTACCTATAAGTAAAAGCTTGCTCATTGTAACTGGATAAAGTTGTTTGATTTGGAATAGTTAATAAACACTGAAGTATGTTCATCACTCATGAGTAAAATGATGATTTAACTAATCAAACAAAATAGCCACAGTAGATTTACATAAAAGCCTGGTCACACATACTTGCTGGATAGTTGAACAGTATTTTGTTAAACAAATAATAATTCACATGTACAGAATAATGAAGGGATTGGATTTCTTTCAGAGAATGCTAAAGTAACAAAGATCAGGTAAGCAAATTTATTTTGTATCTGATTACAACATTGATAATGCACATGGAAATAAAATTATAAAAATAATATATTTGGGGCAACATTTAAAAACCTAATGTACATATAATTGGAGTCCCTAGGAGAGAAGAGAAAGTGGGACAAAAGATATTTAAAGGTTAACAATCAAATTCTTGCCAATTTTGTGAAAGGTATGAATTTACAGATTGAAGAAGGTCAGAAGAACCCAAATAGAATAAATAAAAAGAAAAACATATCTGGACTCATCCTGTATTGGTGTTAAGAAAAACATAAAGATAAAGAAAGGTGCCTGGGTGGCTCAGTCGGGTAAGCATCCAGCATTTGATTTTGGATCAGGTCATGATCTCACAGTTTGTGGGTTTAAGCCCCATATTGGGCTCTGAATGGACAGCACAGAGCCTGCTTGGGATCCTCCCTCTCTCTCTCTGCCCCTCCCCTACTCACTTGCTCTCTCTCTCTCTCTCTCTCTCTCTCAAAATAAATAAATAAACTTTAAAAAAAGAGAGATAAAGAAAAATCATGAAAGCTGCTAGAATACAACAAGATATTTACCTACAGATGAACAGTGATTTGAATGACCAGTATGGGAGGGATCAAGAAGTAGATAAACATCTTTAAGGGGTCAAAAGGAAACAAATATGTCACCCTAGAATTCTATATCCAGAAAAAATGTCATTCAACAATGAAGGTAAAATAGAGTCATTTTCAAAGCCTAAAATTAAGAGAATTTTTCTCCAGCAGACCCGTACTACAGCAATCCTGAAGGAAAATCTTTGGGCTGAAGGGAAGTTACACAAGACAGAAGTTCAAATCTTCAAGAATGAATATCAAGCATTGGAAATGGTAAATATGGGGGCCATTTTTTTTGTCAGTTTTAGGTTTTATTTTTGGTGAAAAAACGATGAAGTACAGAAGCAGGAATTCTTTTTTTTTTTTTTTTTTTTTGTGGCGTCCATAAGGCCCTTGTCCAAGCCAGCATTACTTTATTTTTTTTTCCAACAATTACAATTCTTTATTTTCTTTTTTGTTCTTTTTTTTTCTTTTTTAACTTTATAGTTTATTGTCAGGTTGGTTTCCATATAACACCCAGTGCTCTTCCCCACAAGTGACCTCCACCAAGACCATCACCCCCC
>CM053576.1:32269342-32358698 GCA_028646485.1 Cryptoprocta ferox | reverse complement strand
ACCCTCGAGGTCCATCCACTTTGCTACGGATGGCCAGATTTCATTCTTTCTCATTGCCATGTAGTATTCCATTGTGTAGATGAACCACATCTTCTTGATCCATTCATCCATTGATGGACATTTAGGCTCTTTCCATGATTTGGCTATTGTTGAAAGTGCCGCTACGAACATTGGGGTACATGTGTGGGGGCCATTTTTAAAATGGTTTTCTTCTTCATTTCTTTAAAATGCATAATATTGTGGCGTGTCTGGGAGGCTCAATGGGTTAAGCATCTGACTCTTGATTTCAGCTCAGGTCATGATTTCACAGTTCATGAGATCAAGCCCCATGTTGGGCTCTGTGCTGACAGTGCAGAGCCTGTTGGGATTCTCTCTCTCCCTCTCTCTGCCCCTCCCCTGCTCTCGCTCTCTCAAAATAAATAAACTTTTTAAAAATGTTTTCAATAAAATAAAATGCATAATATTGTTGAAAGCAAAATAATAACACTGTCTTGTAGAGTTCAGAATGTATGTCGATATAATTAACATACAACTACTACACAGCCAAGAATGAGGGAAATGGGCCTATAAGGTTGCACGCTTTCCGTATGATGTGGTACAGCAATAATGCTCTTTTGCAAACTTTCATATAAACTGTTGGGAAAATAACAGGAAGCTAAGCCCAAATTTCCAGATATTTGATCTTTCTGCTTCAGTACAGTATAACAAAATATACAAGCAGACGTTTGGAAGGTAAAAATTAAATACACAAGCTTATGCAATATGGATTTTTCAAGTCTCTTTAAATATTGAAACTCTTTGTGAATTTTAAGTTTGACCTTGAACTTCTCTGAAACTTTCTCTTAATATCTATTTTGTTAGTGCATTTTGGGTTCCTATTTGAGATTTTAAACCAAATGAACGGTTCATTGATCAGAGACAGGAGAGCCCAGCCTGAGCTCACAGGGCAGCGACAGTATGTGAGGATCGTATGGTCTGCTCATCTCAAACAAATGCACTGGCAAAGAGCCAGTCTAGAACCTTCTCATGACAACTAACATTTACCTTGCCTTTATTTTGAAACATACTGAGTCTATAAACCAATTGCAAGGCTCAAGAACTTTTTTCAAATTCTTCATAACTTTCCATTTCTAGGTTCTTATTAAATAGTGGCAAAATACTGCAGTTATTTTAAAAAATAGGAAAAGAGATCTACAATTGGAATGGAAGTCACCTAAATGAAGTTAACCGACCAGTTCTCATTATCATCATCATGACAAAGGTGAATTCAGATGCTCTGAGGAAGATGTGATCAAGAATCCTGAATCACTTATAGGTGGAAAAGAAAACTAGAATTGGACTACGGTTGCCCCAAGTTGCGTAGTCTGCATCGTCTATAGTCATAACCAATAACCTTTAGAAGGTATTATTCCAAGTTTGTATACATATGTGCCAAGCTACATATATTACCTCATGTAATCCTCAAATATATAAACAGGATACAGCTATTATCACCTTGACTTTACAGCTGGGAGGTGGAGTGTGCTCAAGCTCCCAGTGTCACCAATAGTGGAACAAGGCTACCATCTAGGTCTGTCCCAAAAGCCCATGCTTTTAAGCCTTATGCTGCCTGCTTCTGTTTCCATAAATAAGGTCTGGCCAGTAGTAATGATGCCAGGACACCGGGCAAATTTCCAGAGGCATTATTTCACTTCTCATCCTGTCCCTTTCTTCACAAGGGGAAAACACAATTACCTTCTGTAAGAATTTCATAGGGCTGTTATAACAAAGTCTACTTACAAAGTAAAGTCACCCCGTGGCTTTAAGCAGCAGAAGTTTATTCTCTCACAGTTCCGGAAGCTAGTGATCCAAAACTAAGGTGTCAGTGGGCCATACTCCTAAAAAGACTCTAGGGAAGAATTCTTCCTTGCCTCTTACTAGTTTCTGGTGGCCCCTGGCAGTTCTTAGCATTCCTTGGCTTGTGGCTGTATAAAGCCAACTCCTGCCTCCATCTTTACATGGGCTTCTTCTCTGTGTGTCCTCTCCTCTTGATATAAGGACCGCGGTCATTGGATTTAGGGCCCATCCTAATCCAGTATGACCGCATCTTAACTAATTACATCTGCAAAAAATGTATTTCTAAATTAGGCTACATTCTGAGCTTCTATGGTAGATGTGGATTTTGGATTTTTTTTTAAATTTTTTAATGTTTGTTTTTCAGAGAGAGAGAGAGTGGGGGCGCGGGAGGTGCAAAAAGAGAGGGAGACACAGTATCTGAAGCAGGCTCCAGGTTCTGAGCTGTCAGCACAAAGCCCAACGTGGGACTCGAACTCACAAATGGTGAGATTATGACCTGAGCCGAAGTCAGACGCTTAATCGACTGAGCCACCCAGTAGATGTGGATTTTGGACACTATTCAGCCCACTACATCTTTTATGGATCACTCTTCTTCTATGAATAAACCCAAATGTGACTCCACACTCTGTGCGAATTATTAAATCTTGCATTTGGTTAGGGTTTTTTGGTGTTTAAATGGTTCTGATTTCCCTCTTTCATTCTTAAGAACAACTTTATACAAGTGCACCTTGCTGGCTCAGGCACACAACTCTTGATCTTGGTGTTTTAAGTTCAAGCTCCACACTGGGTACAGACATTACTTAAAAAAATAAAATATTTAAAAACAGAACAACTTTATATATAGTATGGGCAAGCATTATTAACCTCAGTTTTTGGATGATGACACCAAGATTTTAAGTCACTTGGTCCAAGACTCAACTGACTTTCCCAAGTCCACCAACACCCCACACAAGAGTTCACCCATTCATCAAAGATGTATTGCATTCTTGTTCTATGCCAGGCACAATTTTAGCTATCAGAGGCACAAAGTTGTTCAAAATTGACTCCATGTCTGCAAGTAGTTTGCAAACTAGATGAAAAAAATCACTCATTAAACTCTCAGATTGCTTAAACTGGCCATTTATACTTATTAGTAATAGCAATACATCGAACTTGAATAGAGTAAGTTTTTACCATATAACTTAATTCAAATTCTCATCTATCCCACCAATCATGTCACTCTCGTGGGAAGATGGAAGGGAAATAGGACTAAACACTCTTATGTTACCAATCAAGCTTAACTCCAGAAGTGTGTGAGTATTTAAATGGATTTTGACATAAATCTGAAGCTAGTTTATGTGCAGGACTACTTTGCATCAGAAAGACATTAACTTCTATCTTGTTTATAAAGGTTTAAAGAAAACTGTCAATACCTTACACAGGTAAACAGAGCTTGGCAAGCTAAAACTACTCTAAATCCCTCATGTGACAATTTGTGCCCATATAACAAATACCCTCCTCATGGACAGCAGCTATTGTCCAACCCCAACAAACACCCAGGCTCCACGCCTCTGACTGACACTTGTCACAGGGCATTGGCTTGCACCGGTGATTCCCACCCATATCAGTCACAACTCTGCCACTGTCTAACAAATATTTATAATAAAATCCACTAATCATATAACCTATATCCAGTGATAGAATGTCTTTAAAAAAACAACATAGTGTCGTAAATGTAATACAAAGAAATAAAAGGAAAGTAAATTACTCTAAAAGTACATATATTTCAATATATCAGTGTTTGGCCACAGCTTCACTGGGAGACATGGGAAGTCTCTGGAATCTTGTACAAATAAGGAAGAACCACAGTGAGGGCCACACACTGATGGAGGTGCATTGCATCGGGACTCATATGCTGGGATTGGTGTTGCATTAGTGGCATTCTGAAACAGTGAATAATTCTTGGTAACGTTCTGAACAAAACAAAGTACAATCATCCCTCAATTTATAAGGCAGCTGCAGTTCTGGAAAATTCAGTGTATAATAAAACCCTGTGAAATATCTAACCCTTTGCAAGTACATGTAAAATAGAGTTATAAGTAGCTTCATAACATTATAAACTGTTTTTTTCCACCTTTATGGATATATGTTAGGAGATTTGAAACTTGTGCAGGATGTGCTAGCTCATTCTCACCATATTCCCTAATCAACAGAACAACCCATTCCTCACAGAATTCTAAAACATATTCTATGGAGTGGTACTATCCCCCTCGAAGGCCACTGGTTCATGCTCTCTGTCTAACTGCCTACTTTTATTTATCAATACTTACATAGTATTTACTATGTGCCAAAACATTTTATAAATACCAACTTATTTAATGTTCAAAACAACTCCACAAAGTAGGTGTTATTAGTTTATTCCCTGTTTGCTCTTATGTAAACTGAATTTTATCTTAAGAATGCAGGCGAATTGAAAATTCATTTCAATAGTTAGCTCAACCCTTTTCAATTCTCTTCCGGACCTTCATCTCTATGCATGATGCTACTGGTAGATGACTTCATTTCTTATTTTGGGAAAAAGTTTAAGGTCATTGATATCAAATTCCTACAAATTCCTTCCTATCTCTTTCAGGTTACTGCTCAGATCCACCCATCACTCCACCTGGAAGTTTCTCTATATTATCCTTCTACCTGTTCTCCTTCAATCCTCAGAGAGACATAGGGTGCCCATCTCCTGCCATTTTTATTTCTTTTTGACTCAATCCCTTCACCTCCTCTGAGCTTTCTTTCCTGTCAACTAATCCATCAGCTTATTTTTTCTTCAACTCTGCCATCTTCTAACCCTCCAACCCTGTCTCTTCATCCCCACCTGTTTTGGACACCCTATCCTAACACTAAACCTGGACCCCTCATAGCTGAAGAGGTCTTTACTAGGAATTATATAACATACTTTGTCTTTTGTGTTAAGGTTCTAGATGCTTTAAAATGAAGATGTGGAAAAGGGATGTGTTCTGGGAATGATGGGGAATAATGTCACCTTCAGTCAAGTGGATTAAAACAAGGTTTATAATGAAACATTGTGTATCAACTATACATCAAATATATATATATATATATATCACAGCCACATCACATAGCCTCGTACTGGTATATGATAAACCTGCAATTAATGATTGTTGCATGAATAAATACATGAATGTTAATATAAAAACTAAACTAAACTAAAATAAAGCAGGGTTTTGGAGAGGTAGATCAAGGCTTCACTGTAGTCTCTCACTTTCAAGTAGACTGAAATTATATAGAGAAAGGGAGTGAGTCAAAGCACTTCAACAGTGAGTCATATACAGAGGGCACCTTTGGAAAAATGTATCTGAGGAAGCAGGAGGACAGGGGGCTCTGCTATTAATTGTGTCATGTCAAGGGAACTGGTTGACATTACCTTTTTGGTTTGTTTGGGCTTCTGAATGTTCCGTCAGAACTTAGAGCTCTAAGTACTTTTGTTTCTATACAGCCACAGTAGATGGCAAATATTTTTGTGTTCACATACAGCAAAGGAAATAGTCTGAATTTCTGTTATGCTATATCATTTTTGGGGGTGGTTCTGTAATTTGTGTTTAAATATAAGCATCTGTGAGACCCTTTCTCTGACCTCTTTAAGGGCAAGGATCTTCTGCTTCCCAGGAAAACTGCCTTGAGCTGGGTGGACCCCATGAGTCTTGATGAGATTTCTGTTTCTACTTAAATATACCCACTTTCTATATTTACTCAGAATTTTATTTTTAAGCTCAAATTTATTTCTAAATTCTGTCTCCATTTTACAAGATCCTCTCAAACTGTGGAGGCCAAAGCAGAACACAAGAAACTCTGCCTTGGCTTTAAGGAAGAGAGCTTGACAATTTCAGCCACAGTCCATGAATCCTATTTGTCTCAAGTTTCAGGAATGAATCTTGCAGACAGGCAATCCATTTGAGATCCACAATGCCTTTAGATCTGTATTTGTACTCTGTATTC
Organism: Cryptoprocta ferox; assembly: GCA_028646485.1. Classification (NCBI taxonomy): domain Eukaryota; kingdom Metazoa; phylum Chordata; class Mammalia; order Carnivora; family Eupleridae; genus Cryptoprocta; species Cryptoprocta ferox. Next base: position 32,352,872 of record CM053576.1, on the reverse strand, counting down.
TTTCTCTAACTTCAAATTCCATATTGCCCAAAAGCTTTGCTAAATTCATTCTGTGACTACAAGCCCATGCACAAAGTATGGTGGGTGCTTTTAATCCCATTATAAAGACTCCCTAAGTAAAAAGCATACAGTTTACATAAAACTCTGCCAAGAACTCCCAAATATGGCAGTTTCTCAACTGTGAGAGCCTTTCAGTTTTTCTGAACTTATGTCCCCATGTCCTATAATCATGTAAAATGTCAAAAGTATCTTAAAATATCAGCTAATTTTAACAAACTCCTCAAAATCATATAAATAGCTTTTTAAAATAAAAACAATAAAAAGTAAAGAAAGTTCACCACTGAATTATTAAGTGGCTAGGGTATCATCAAATAAACTCTGCATAAAGTAGATATTTCTCTTACGTATGGTGTGTGTACTGCTCCCTTCTGTGAATTATATATATATATATATATATATATATATATATATTTATATATAAATACATACATATAAAAATTTAAATGTGGGAGATTAATACTTGGTCCTATTTAAGTACTTTTCAAAGATCTTCAGGCTGCCTTTCAGGGCTGGTCGTTTTGTGTAAGGTTTGGATCTGAGCCCCAGAGCACTTGGTCTGTATAACCAAAACAATGCTGCTGATGGTCACAGAGCATTCAATGAAGTCAAGTTTGTCAAGAGAGACCGAAAGCTCTCAGTGTTCAGCACCCAGCCTTAGCCCCAAACTGGACTGTGGAAGGAGAATTCCAAGTGGATTGCATAATCCGTGGCTGAGGGGGAGGAAGCAGTGAACTGTCAGTTATTTGAAGGAAAAAAAACTGGCCTTCACCATTTTACAAAAACAAACTATAGCTCCTGATCGGCAATAATTCAAAGCAATCCTACATCCTGCTCCGTGACATGACTTTGCCACTTCTAATCTCTCAACAAACAGCAAAGATGCTCTCCAAACATCGTAGCTTCAAAGCCATCCAGGAATGGTTTTACTTTTTTTTCCCTCTGTTAGCTATTTAAAGGCGCAGGTTTTTATGCCTTCTGAGATTAACAAATTGATTCAGAAATATAAGTGGATAAAACCCAGGGGGGTGTATGGGTTGGCTTTTATTTATAGTGTGGTGGTAGGTGAGATGAGAAAGGGCTCATGGAAGTTTTCAGGACATCAAGGGATCAGAAAAATAAAATAATCTTCTAAGTGGCCTCAAACGCACATGGTCAACACAGAGCTTGGCATTAGGCCTGGCTAACCAAATCCACCTTAGTCCTAAAGAAGCTGGGCTGGCTCTGGGAAAGAAAAAGACTTTCGGAGCCAGTAGTAACTCAGAGGAATTAGATCCTGGGAGACACATTTCAGCAATAAGTGCACCATTTTTAAGTTAGCTTGGCCTTTTCTATAGTCTTAGCAGCCCCACAGACACAATCCTCAAGCAAGAATGTGCAAACAGGCCCCCCCACCTTGAAAATTTAGAAGTGGTGCCTGGGCCCTTTATGTATCTGAGAGGCGAAAAAGAAAGTTAAATAGCACATTACCACCAAAACCACCATACTAAACCCCAAGATTGCTTAAGGGGCAACTCTTGTCCACATCAGAGGATACTGTCACATTAAGAAAGAATGAGGCTACATTAGTCCTTGAAACAAAACACATTAGTCCCAAATGGAGGAAAAGCAAGGCTGCAAAAATGCAGTCCCTGGTATGTTTCAGTAGCTATTTTAATGAATGAAGACACAGCCACTTTCATCAGCACATACTGAACTCATTTCCACTAAGACGTTATTTGTACATCATTCCTAAAACTGAAACATTGCCTCAAACCCTGCTGTTTACTTCAACGGCCTTTGTTTAACTTTTGCTTTTTAAGCAGCCTTAATAGGATTTTTAAAACACAGCGGCTATTGCCCTTCCTTTGGTTGAGTAGTTAAGGATTAAATTATATGGAAACTGTTAGTTGTGGATGCTAAATTGAACTGAGACCCTCTGCCCAATGGAAAATGACTTTATTAGTATTTCCTTCCTGAACTCTAGATCATACCTGCACTGTCGAAGAGAACCACCCCAAAAGAATTATGAACTGTTTACAGGGGCAGCTGGGACAAGGTAAGCAAAATCATAATTCTTTTAAAAATTTAAACATTCTTTTCATATTTCCTGACAACTAATGTTAATGCAAAGCTCACTGTGTTGCTTGCCTGAGGAGACAAACACACCCCATCACACCTCTGGTCCACCTTTGCTTAAATTCTCCACTCCCTTCCTATGCCCTGAAGATGTAATCAGATCTGACCAACAGGGCAGGGTTGATTCTAGCCCGTGTTCTGGCTAGCACTTCACCATCTGTTCTAGGCTCAGCCACATGGCCTCTTTTCAGCTCCTCAAATTGGCTTTGTTGCCTCCTGCCACAGGGCCTTTGCATGTTCAGTCTCTTCTGATTAAAAAGCTCTTCTTCCCAGTCCACTTTCTACCCACACCACATTGACCAATTAGCTTTTCTTTATCTTCAGAGCTAGGATCACATCTCAGTGGACCCTCCCCTGAAGGCCCACTCTCCCTGACACCTACTACCATCAGACTGCGCAGGTCCTCCTGTATTCACAGGTCTCTCGCCTCAGATGGGAAATGCACATGTATTCCTGCCATTATCCAAGTAACATCTTCGTCCCTGACCTGGACTGTAACTCCATAAAAGTCACTGTGGAAGATACTGTTTTGTTCACTGTAACTCCATTTTGTTCACTCATGTTGCCTCAGTCTCCAGTACAATCCTGAGCCCAGTAAATTCTTGGGTGAGTTAATGAATACACTTGTTATCACCATCAAGCTTTGAGATGATAGAGTCATTGAGTACCAGCAAGAAACATGGTGCACAATCTAAAGGGCACCTAGAGAGGCTTTAATGAGTGGAGGAAGAGCCTCAAGAAGGGAGAGACCTTGTTTTCCAAATCCCAAATTTGCAAAGAAATATTAAAAATCCATAACGCCCATTTTTGTTATAATGTTCATGGTAATACAGGTGGAAACTTAAATTTTCACATACTTTGAGGAAGCATTTTCACATAAGAACTCTAAAATATATGCAAGAATGTTCTTTGGGAGTCTCTGCATGGGGTTGGGGGGGGTGTAACTGAAATTTGAAAGTACTCCAAATGTCCTTTAATAAGTAAATAAATAATGGTATACTCATGCGAGGGCATATCATTCAGCCATCAGCAAACAGCAAACAGTGCCTTTTGCCAAGGTTTCAAATTGAAAGAGATATTTTGTCCTTTGTGTAATGTATATTTTTATGACTTCTAGTTTATATTACTTTTATAAACTTAAAACACAATGGCAATGGAGATTACTACTCCACGAGGACCTAAAATACAGGGCTTAGAATGAGAATATTCATTATGATTCAATCATTTCATTTCATAAATTAGAATGAAGAGACTCAGAGACAGGTTTTTTGGCAAAGGTCACAGAGCGAAAAGGAAAAGTCTGTCACTGACTCTTACTCCAGTGTTCCTTCCACCAATCATACATTTCCTTGATGTGAATTTGATTTAGAATAATGGATATAGAATGTTTAGATCTTGTTTTTGAAGAAACTATATAGCAACTAATACAATGAACCAAAAAGTCAGACACTGTTCTGAACTTTTTTAAGTTGACTTCTCATTTATTTATGCTCAAGAGGTTTTTATGTTCTTGACAATAAAACAGAATAAAATTCCAGCTCCTCCAAGTGTACCAATAACTGAGGTGTCCTTGTGACAATTCTTGAAATTTGCTGCCATGATAAATTAGAGAAAGGAAGTAAATCTATTACCAAAAGTAAAATTAAAACATAAATATGATTCAGTAAATGTAGACCTCATACCTCTGTGTACTAGAATAAAGGCTGCTGACAGAGCAAAGCACTGAAGATAATTCAAATATCAATTAATACTCAAACCAATAGCATTCATATTTCAGCTACTTGCAGTTGCTAATAAAGGAAATTAAGAAGTCTTATAATATGAAAAGTATATTAATAGCTTAATGAAGATTGACCTAGAAAGCAGATTTTTATTTTAACTCAGGATAGAATTATAGATAATGAACTGCTTTGAATAATTTATTTTAGGAAAATTGATACACCAAGAGATTTTGCAATCTTTTCCAATCATAACTCATGGAAGAATGGCAACATGTTTAAATAGAGATTAGAATGAACATGTCTTCTGCTATAAAATACAAATTTACTTAAAGAATTTTAGCAACAACAGCAAACCCAAAATTTTAGCAACCAAAAACAACACGGTTAATATTTTCCTATTTTACTTCATCATTAATATCCATAGTGCTGCATCCTTTCTTCTTTTCTTTCTCTCTTTCTTCTTCTTTTTTTTTTGAAGACGTTTATAGACAAATCCACGCAACTTGGACAATTTCATTCTAATGTATATATACAGAGAATCTACAAGTTCAAAATCGGTAAAATTTATTGATACTCATCACTGGTATTTTTCTCATAGTAACCAATTAATCCTTATACTTCAGTGATCTAGAAGGCTACTACTCAAATGGAGCAATGAGGGTCCACCAACATTTTCCAAAAGAAACACAGGCATGGAGGGTTTTAAGGGAGTGGGATCCCAGCAATTGTCAATGTTTTAAGTCTAATTAGCCTAAGCCACCTTCTCACTCACCCTTTCTTTGGCACTCTCTCATTCCTCACAAAGCAAACAAAGCCATGCCCCTCATCCGACTAGACCCTTACAAAGGGGACATTATTCCAGAGAATAAAATCCTCTGAGGCACCAAACAAAGCAGTATAAAAACCTCCTTCATCCCAGGCATCATAAGCCTGTCTGGCACTCCGGATCTTCACTGCAACCGTTTTAAGTACGTTCTGAATCCAGATACACTGCAGAGTAAGACAGCGGGAGGGTAAATGATTTTCACGTAACACAGGCGCCTCTTCTGTCCCCTACACTTAAGGAGTGCATCCATCCTGAGGGAGAGTCCCGTAACACCAAATGGAAAGAAAGTGGTGAGACACCTTGACAGCAGCAGAGTATTATTTCACCAAGACAAAAGCGCCTGGCAAAGCTTCGTGCCTCTAGTGTCTCACATTCAAAATACTGAAATAAGACAAGGATCGTGGCATGTTATTAACATGTTTATTTGAACTGAAAAACAAAATCAGACTTTTTCTGCCAATGAGGGATGGGTTTCCCAGTTAGATTCTATGATGAACATTCCCCATAAATGGAATGAGTTAAAACTGTAGCTCCAAGGTTCAGCTAGACATAAAATTTTGATTAAAGGTTTTCTCAAAAGAAAATCTGACATGGCTAACGTGTATTGAAATTACTGATATTCTGATTTCCTGAAACCTTCTGTGTGAATTCACTGGTGTAGATAATGATTTCTTGATGCCTTTCCCAGAAACTGAGAAAGTAAAAGACCTCAATACTGGTAAATGAATCCTTTTTATAAGTCAGGCTGTCTCCAATTCTTTAAACTTAATAAAATTGAGGGAAAGCCTAATTAACTCATCAGCTAACAGACTGATAAGATAAATTTTGGTGATGGGTGAGTGATGATATTTTTTGGTATCTAACTTAGTATTTCAAAGTCGTGAGGGGCATTGTTAAAAAAAAAAATACTTCCATTGTCTTCTGCTTATTTATGTGAGCATATGTCTCGGCATGTATGTTAACAAAAGGTATACTATTGATGTTGAAGCTTGTTTCATTTTAGAGAACCTGATTTCTCAATAGACACATGAACTTTTAAGACATAGCCTTGTTCGTCTCCTTAAGAGATATATTTCCAAAAATGTTTGACTTTTTATATTAAAATTATTATAATACATAAAGTACAGGATACTTATTATCAAGAAACAGTTGTTTCTGCCAAATGAAACTAATAGTAATTGAAATATTCCATCCAGAATAATGTTTTCAATACTTAGAGACTACGGTCACAGAAATTTCTTTTTAATTCCCATATAAACTCACACACACACACACACACACACTTTTGTTGCAGAAAAATATGATAAAATAATCAGTACAAGAATTTCAACCACAAATATGCTAGATTAAAATTCTATGGTAGAAGTAGTGTAGAACATTCAAGCTAAAGCAAAATCAATCTTAAATCTCTTTTTAAAAGGTACCTGACATGTTTTCTAATTGGATAATGTTGGCATGAAATGGCTACGGCATTTGGATTCCATTGGATATGTAACGGGTGATGAAAGTGTTTTCTTTTTCAAATGTTTGTATTAATACTACAGCTAGAATTTATATCTTTTGCAGCTATCTCAACTTCAGATTAAAAGGTGTATTATGTGAACTGAAACATTTCCAAAGGGATACATAGATTTTCAAAAGTATTTTCAAGAGTACATTAGTTAAAACATTTGGTCACCTTGAATCTAAAAGATAGGCTAAGGGAGGTTCAAATCTCTGTTACCCATGACGTGTGGCCTTAGGAGAAGAAATCCATGTTAAGAGACCGCAAAACATCATTAATTGTGGACTTGCTTTCCTGCACAAACTGCCTGTGTCATTTTGTGTATTTCTGGCCTATATAAATGAATTGGAAGCTTCCAGCAGGAAAGGATCATATTTTGTTCTTTTCTGAAAGCACTTCTGAATGCACAGCGTATAACTCAATCACGTCTTTAATAAATGATCATATTACTCTCAGATCCTCCTATTACACACTGCCCTTTTGGTGGGAATATAAACTGGCAGAGTATCTAAGCAGTATCTTTACAATTTCGAATCAGTATGGTTTTTGATCAAACAATTCTACTTCTATGAAAATATACTATAGCAATACCTCCACATGAGCAAAATAATTTGTATAAAGGAATGTCCACCCCTGTTTGGATAGGACTAAAAAAGAAAGGATCTAAATGCCTTCAGTAAAGGAAAGATCTCTAAAATGAATGATGGTGTATACAAACTATGGAATTATTAAAACCTATTAAACTTAGTAACAATAAGATAGAGCTATATACATGGACATGGACAGATGGGCTTGATTTATTGTTAAATAAACCAAAAGAAAAAAAGGAAAATGCAGAAGATGCACAAAATGGCCCTCATTTTATAAGCAGAAATTATATATATCTGGAAATACATACATATTCAGTTTATTTATTTGGGGTTGTGCATGGAAACTGGGCATTTTGGCTCAGAGATTTGGGTTCGAATCTCAATTCAACCTTTTACTAACTGTGTGAGCTTGCACAAATTACTACTAACTTCTCCCTGTCATGTTTTCTCATCTATAATAGGAGGTTGAGAATAGCACTGATAATAGAGAAGATTGTAAAATATAAATAGCGAATGTGTGCAAATGCACTTAAATAGAGGCAGGGCTAGGATAAACACTCATGAATATTAGATATGATGACTAGATAGATAGATAGAGATATAGATAGATGTTTTCCTCGTAGAGTAAAATGCTAATAAAATGCTCTTTTTAGAATAAAATACTGTATATAGCAAAACATCAAACTGATTGATCATAATGATGGCCTCTGAGTAGGTCAGGAAACAAAGAGAGAACAAATACTTTTTATGTCACATATTTCAAATACAGGTATGTTTGATTTTTCTTTTCCAACAGTAATTATGAGTTTGGAATTTGAAAATCACCACCTACTACCAATTAGCAAGTACTACTTCTATAATTTAAAAACATGACAAAAACATGTTTTTCCCTTCAGAGAAATAAAGCAGTGTAACACACCAGTAAAATCACCGTAAGAATTCGCCGTCCTTTCTTTTGCTACATTCCATTTACATCTACCCATTGTTTTAAGACAACAACTCACTCCTCTGAGAACAAATGCTATATTTGCCACCCCCAAGTTATTTCCTTCTTTCACTTACAATGGAAATGTCATTTGATTGCTGAACTGAAAACCTGCATACTGCTTTGTTCCTGTAAACTGTTCATTTTATTCTATGACTGTTGACAATTTCAAGGTTAAACACATCATGTAACCTCATTATTTATTTCAGGGGGAAAAAAGGCCCATTTCTTCTGCCCTCAAGTTTAATTAAAATAGCAATCAGAGTTCCTCTGGTCACGGTGGTCACCCCTTGAAGACCATCTGTACAGTCAGTAGAACCAGTTTTTCTTTAATGTTATCTCTGCCGCTATTAATCATCCTCTCCAAAGATAACTGCCAGCCAAACATTTTTAGAAACAAACACATTAATTTAATCTTGACTACCTGATCATAATCTTCACGAAAAATGCCAAGACAAAAACCGAGGAAAATTTTAATATCATTAAAGACCCAAATTCTCCATTTCACTTAACTAATTGATCTGTGGCATGGGGTAAACAAACTAAATTCATCAATAAAATGTGTGTTTTGCATACCAGTTTATCTGAAACAGTACTCTCATAGTTTATTAAATTATTTTAATAACCTCTTGTAATAATGAAAAATCGTGTTTTAGTCCTGACTTCTCATTTGATTTGCAAATTTCCTCATATCTGATAGCTATACAAGGTGGGTATCAAAAAGTACATATCAATCCCTTGAAACATGGACCATATTTTTATATCCCAAGAGCATTCCACATAACATCTATAAAAGAAATACATAGATCAATATTTTATTAAGACGTCTATATGTTTAGTAAGATAATGTTTGTTAAACCCTTTAATTAACTTGAAAAAATGCACTACATAAACAAGAGACACGGTAACATGGCAACAATATGCTATTGATGGAATGAACCAAATATGTCTATATACAAATATATAGAAAAATGACCACTCCTCCCTTCCCCTTCCATTGTCAGTGCTTATCAAAGATTGGGTCCACAGTCTCCTTTCAAAAAGTAGCCAACTTTCCAGAGTTTTTAATTTTAACTTAATTGTAGAGTAAAAAGGAATTAGCTAAAGAAGCACCCTCATCTCAGGGTTTTGAGTTTAAGCCCCATATTGGGTGTAGAGATTACTTAAAAATAAAATATTAAGAAAAACAATACAGGAAAATTATGATATAAAGATGTGATACACACACACACACATACACACACACAATGGGATATTACTCAGCCATAAAAAAAATGAAACCTTGCCATTTGCAAAAACACGGATGGAGCTAGAGAGTATAATGCTAAGCGAAATAAGTCAATCAGAGAAAGACAAATACCACATTATTTCACTCATATATGGAATGTAAGAAACAAAACACATGAAAAAAATGGAACAAAACAAATAAGCAAAGGAGAAAAAAAGAGACAGACAAACCAAGAAACAAATTCTTAACTATAGAAAACAAACTGATGGTTACCAGGGCAGGGAGGAGGAGTGAAATAGACGAAGGGGATTAAGAGGACAGTTATCTTGATGAGCACTGAGTAATGTATGAAATTGCTGCATCACTATATTGTACACCTGACACTAATATAATGACTTAGCGTTAGCACAAGAAAACACTTATCTACAATTCTAAAGTTGGAGGAGGGAGGCAGTTGTTGAAAAAGGAACTCAATATTAAAAAGAAATAAAGTGTCCGAGAAAACACTGATTCCGGGAAGCACTGGTTAGGAGATAAAGGTACTCAACAGCAACCCTTCAATCACTCCAGTAATGTTTCTTAAGTGTCTACCTGGGGCCAGGCACTGTGCTGGACACCAGGTCATCACTGAGAGTAAATTGGATCAACCCCATCTTCTTAGGATGCAATCCCTCATTACGATGCGGAATTTACTGTGCCATTTCTGTCCGCTTAAGGACAGAGTCATGAGATGCCCTGTGTTGTCTCTTATAATACAAATGAGACTTTAAAATATGTGGCAATTTGTTGCAATTTATTCACTGCATTTCTTAGTGTTAACTTAAAATTAATCTTCCATTTTATTTCCTTTAGGACTGTATTTTCAATACAATTAGAGCCTTCTATGGCAGAAATAATTTTTCTGCCTTATTTTATATTTTATAAATATGATTATACCAACAGAAGGGAATTTTAAAGAAAAAATAAATCACTCTTAATATCACCATTATAAAGCAACAGCTGGCTTTATCTTTTAATATCCTCTTCCAGTCTTTATCTATAAACTAACATATTTCACATATTTATTATCAGAGTGAAAGCGTAACTTTTTATTCTGCTTGCATTTTCCTAATTTTATATCTAAATATTTCCATATTGCTTCAGTTTTTGAAATTTATTTCTCATGGTAGCTCAGTAATTCATTTTGCTGAAATACCATTATTTACTTTTGTTTTATAACTTTTATTATTCAATTCATGTCTAAAAATTTTAATCTTGAAAATAGTCACTACAGTGACTATCATGCATATTTACTATTTTTCTTCTTTTGAAATATTTTCTTGGGATATATTTATATGATGCAGCATAACAATTCTGATAACTCAATATATACCATTCTTGGGAAAGAAAATAATTAAAAACTCAATTTTTAGCTAAGACACAGTACAAGGTATTATTTATTTTGTGGTTCATATTATTTTAGGCAGAAGTAAAAATCTAGATGTAATACCAAAAATATATTTTACTAATTTAACCAAATGATTATATTATACAAGAGACGGTAATGATTTCCTAGTCAGACTAAGGACATTTCCTTTAAAAATGTAACAATGGTGATGATACCTTCATACTCTTATTATTAAATGACCCATCATCCCACCCTTGTTTTACTGAATGCTACAGTCCTGAAACTGAGCAAATTTAATGGACAGGCAGTAATAGACATCATATTCAAAATACTGTCAATATATATTAATGATTAAAATATAAAGAAGGATAACAGGAAAAGGGGTAAATAACACTGGAAGAATCTTTAGCTTAAAAAAAAAACCTTACTGTGCTAACATCTATTCAACTCACGGGTAAGGGAAAGAACTTGGACAAATGTGTTCTTTACATACTCTCTTCCTCCACAAACAAAGGTGAAATCTTCAAAGATGGATTTGCAATGAAAGTTATTACATGATTTTAATTGAACCTTGAAATTGTTTAAACTTGTATCTATTAAATAGATGAATTTAATAATTCATGGAATTATATAATAAAAACTTTTAATAGATGCATAAACCATGTTCTGTTCATATGTTAAATGTATCATTAATTTATATATTATATTATTTATAGTTATATATTATATTACACTATATATTTTAATTTAATGTTCATGTTTTTACCGTGGATAATTTTTAACATACACAAAAGTAAACAGACTAGTATAAAAAACACCCCAGAGCCATTCACCACCCTCACAAACCATCTGCCATGGTCCATCTGCCCCATCCTCTTCCCCCACTCCTCTATTTTAATTAAGTCCCAAATATCATGTAATTGTATCTGTAAATAATTCAGAGTGCATCTCCAAAGGTGTAGATTCATTCCTTTAACATAACAAAAACACCTTAAAATTAGCAAGCACTCCTAAATATTATCAAATATTCAATGTTCAAAGTATCTCATAAATGTCACAATTCTTTTTTTTTAAGTTTTTTTTATGTTTTTTATTTAGTTTTGAGAGACAGAGAGAGACAGCACGAGCAGGGGAGGGTCAGAGAGAAGGAGACACAGAATCCGAAGACAGGCTCAAGGCTCTAAACTGTCAGCACAGAGCCTGACGCAGGGCTCGAACCCACCAACCGTGAGATCATGACCTGAGCCGAAGTCGGACGCTTAACCGACTGAGCCCCCGAGGCGCCCCCCAATTCTTTTTTTTTTTTAACTGCAATCTAAATAAGGGCTATTCGCTACAATTGGTTAAAATGATTGCTGCTGTATTTTTTTAAAGTTTATTTATTTATTTTGAGAGAGAGAGAAAGAGAGAGAGAACATGAGTGCATGAGCAGGAGAGGGACAGAGAGAGAGAGGAAGAGAGAATCCCAAGCAGGCTCCGTGACAGCACAGAGCCAGATGCAGGGCTCGATCTCACAAACCTCAAGATCATGACCTGAGATGAAACCAAGAGTCAGGTGCTTAACTTACTGAGCCACCCAAGTGCCCCAAATGACTGGTATTTTAAACTATAGTTTCTCCTTCTGTCTTATTTTTTTTCTTGAAATTTATTTGTTGACTAAAACAGATTGGAATGCATTGAAGTTTCCTGTTTCCCATATGTTGTATTATGCCTATTGTATCCCCATGAATTGGTCACATACTTCTAGGTATTTCCAATAAATCAGTAGCTGTACTTCAATGCTTCATAAATGTCAGGTTTTTTGTTTTTGGTTTTGGTTTTGGTTTTGTTTGGCAAGACTACTTCATAGGTAGTGCATCAACAGGACTTTTAAGTATATAAATGTATTATGTGCATGCTAATAGAGATGAAGCCAGGGAAGAATCAGATAAGAAAGTCAGACAAGAAAAAAAAATCATTTTGCTGTATTTCAGTACATTTAAGAACATTAATTACCTTCTATAGTCCTGCTGTATTTCATGGCAAAACTATTAAATTGACTAACCTAAATCACTTTGTAAAATTTGTCTTTCCTGATTATTATAATCAATGGATTTTACCACAAAGAACTTAAGGCAACTTGAAGATGGATATTCTATGTAAGTTCAAAACATATTTCTAGAACTTACTATCATAGATGGAAAAAGCAGAGTAAAATTAACTGAGAAACAACCAGTATTGTCAAATCAGTGACAAGGAAGGAAAAAAAGATGATGAAAAGGAACCCTATCATAAGACAGAAAATTTTAAGTGTGACATATAGTGGAGCATGTGCTTTATAAATATCTGTTAAATGAATAATGACAATAGACTTAGGATGAATGGACTATCCCAGAGGTGTACTCAATAAACAACTCTGTCTCCTTCTGTGGGAAATGATAGGATGAATGATCAAGAATGATCACACCTCAAACTTTATTCATTCCAATCTCTTCTTCCCTCATGGCTCATAGGATGAAGAGTCCCTCATCCTTCTCAGTTCTTCTGACTATTATTACTTACTCAACTATTTCTCTATCCTATCACAACCAAGTTCTCTCTTTCAGTTTATCTTGTTTAACCCATTCCAGGCTTTCATTTTTAGAAAGAATAAAACGAACTTCCATTTTATCACAGGTTTGTTTCCTCCCAGAAAGAAACCTTGATTCAAGCATGTAATTGCAAGTAGGTTGTCCTTAGGTGATCCCAGGGAGAGGAGCTGAGAAGTGAGGCAGGGAAGGGAAGAAGGGCAATTAGAGATGTTCTTTTTCTTTTTAATTTTTTTAATGTTTTTATTTATTTTTGAGAGAGAGAGCGACAGACAGAATTTGAAGAAGGCTCCAGGCTCTGTGCTGTCAGCACAGAGCCCGATACAGGGCTTGAACTCATGAACCATGAGATCATGACGTGAGCCGAAGTCAGACGCTTAACCTACTGAGCCACCCAGGCACCCCAAACAGGGATGTTCTAATGAGCAAGTTACTCACTGTGGAAAACTGGGGCTGAATCCTGCAAGGTAATTCAGGACTTGATGCAAGACTGTGTGGAACTTGCATCAAGGTCATACCAATGGAAATGCAACGAAGTTAGAGGATTTATTTAAAAAAAAACTCCCATCTATGATCCTGTTGACCATTCCCTTTAGACACATTTGCTGTTTGATTTGCAAGAGAATATTCTCCAACTTTTCTCCCATATCTCACTGACTGTTCTTTAGCAAGGGCTGGCTCCTTCCCATCACACCCTTCTTAAGTTTCTATGGATTAGGAACCTGGGTTTTCTGTGCCTCTCTCCCTGGACAACGTGACCCTCTCCTTTGTCTACAACCATTACCAACCACCCATGTCCTGGTGATACACACTTCTCACTCTTTTCCAAGCTGCAAATATATCTACCGCATTGCAAGCTTACATCTCCACCTAAGTAGTTAAGCAGGCTCCTGAACCCCATAGGTTCAAAACAAAATTCACAGTCTTTCTTTTCATCACCACACTGGAAATAATTTTACAATTGAAATAAAACAAAACAATGTCCCTTCCTAATTCTTCATGCCATTTAGAACTTCACCTTCCTCCTGGCTACTCAAATGAGACTCACCCCATAATCCTTGCTTCTTTTCCTGCCTTCTTCTCCAAATTAAATTTGTCATCAAGTTTATCTCTGTCATGTTTCTTCCACATTCCTATCACTACTACCATTGTCCAAAGTGCATGCTCACCTCTGTAGTGATCTTTATTTACTTTCTCCAGATTTCAAAGGATGCTTCATACAACTGCCAGATTAATCTATATAATAACAATGGATATGCCCATCCAGGCTAAACTTTTCTTCTCCATAATCATCATTCACTGCTTCACACACATCTATATTATTTAGCATTTCCAAAATAAACAAAGTGCACCCTTGACTCAGTGCTTTGGCCCCCTTCTACCTGAAATAAACCTCCCTTCAAGTACTAGATCAAATTCTACTTCCTCTGTGTGTCCCTCTTCTCTGCTCCCACATTTACCTCAAACCTCTAAAAACAGATTGATTCCTCCCTTGTGCTTCCTCAACACATAATGCATGATATGGAATATCAATCATTATATTATCTGATATAATCATTGTAGACAGTCTCCCTATATCTGTTACAAGAATTTCACTGTATTTGAAAACGCAGAACGCAATGTATTGCTTAGTATACAAGGTACTGTCATTATAGTCACTGAATTAAGCAGAAAATCAAGCAACCTCCCATATGTAATATCAGAATTATCTAGTCCAACAAATATTTGAATATCTTCTGCATTTGAATATCTGTGTATCTGTTGTAAATACCAACAGACATAGATATCACTGTAGAAACAGACTATGTACTAAATGTACGCATATGCATGCACGCACAATACATACAATGGCTGAAGCTCCTAAAAGTATAATATTGACATTGACAACAATAAAAAAGGTAGGCAAATGCCAAGAAAACAACATCCCAAATTCCTGCCTTCCTGAATATACTGGCTGAGAAAAACAATTAACATTAAGACTAACCATGTTGGAAACTGCCATTCTAACATGGGTCCTAAATGTAACTAAGAATCAAGCACTTACAAAACCCAACGCGGGTAAAAACTAGAGTTCTTCATTCATACTGTAGGTAAACTGTATTGTTCATGTCTCTGCTCATTTTTTAAAATTATTTTCCTTTAAATTCATTCACCATTAATCTAAAATCATGTCATTGATGAAAATCTCAAAATTTTGCTCCACAGGTGCAGAATATCACTTTTTTTTTCTGAGCTATTCACCTTGCTTTTGTATGCTTGGGAATTCCAACTCCTTGCTGAAGTAAATCCTCAGCTCTGGCTTAGTAACAGTCTATATGAATTAGAAAGATTCTTGAATTACATTCTCTTCTCTAGTTATATTTTGAGATTAAGGTTTACTTCTGCATTGAGTACAGAATCACATTGTTGAATTAGGTGGAGACTTGGATTTATATTAAGCCTGAAACCTATAGCAATTCTCTTGGGCACCCCAGCTGGTACAATGAAGAATATATTTGAGGTTTCTTCTAAAAACAGCTTTGGAAATTTTTCTCTGTTTTCAAAATAAGAATTGCATAACCCCATCTTGTCCATATATATGGAGAAGCAAACCCTAAGTTATCTACTCAAGATTTGAAGGCTAACAGAATAAAATACAATATCTAATATATTAGAAAGAAAGAGGTGACTATTTTTATAATGTTGGCAGGGGAGCCTTTTCTTAATAATACAAAAGAAAGGGACAAAAGTAAGTAACAGAAAATTTGAGAACATAGAAAACATTAAATCACTAATAAAAAACAAACAAGACAACTTTTCCAACTTATTTTACGAAGCTATTATCTTGATATTGAACACAGAAAATACAAGAAAGAATAAGTCTAGGGCTGCCTCACTTGTGAATACAGAAGCAAAATAAAATACTAGCAAGCAAACTGCAGCAATGAACAAGGTAGGGTTTATCCTAACATATGAGAAGAGAAAAGCTCATTTTAATATAGGCAGAGAAGTCATTTGACAAGACTTAACACCTATTTATGATTGTTCTAAAGCTCTCGGTAAATACAGAAGAGAACTTCTTTAACTTGTTAAAGGAATATCTTCTCCATATTTGAGACAGACATCACACTCCAAGAGTAGAACATGAGAAGCAGCCCCTTTAAGATCAGGGAATACTCAGATCCAGCTATTTCTGCCTTTATTCATATTGTATGCATGGCCCTAGGTGATTCAAGAAGACCAACAAAAAAATAAATAGTAAAAGTATTTGGAAAGAAAAATGTGATTACGTACATATTACATATTTATTACTTTTCTACATGGAAAATCCAAGATCTTCAGAGAAACTATTAGAATGCAAAAGATAGTTGATGTAATAGAGGAAGTTACTAATAGGGGATGTTGGATGAGGAGTATACAGGAATGCTCTGTACTATTTTTGCAACTTTTACATAGATCTAAATTATTTCAAAATAAGAGATTAATAAATATTATTTTCCAATCCATTAATGACCAAAATATACATTACCCATTTTATCAGTTTCATTCTCCTAATTTTTTCTCAAATATGTAGTTTTATTCTATCTCTTCTGCCACAATCCTAGTTCAACACCACCCCTACCTCCTACCATTGTTTATTCTCTCTACTAGTTATTGGCATCCACTCTGTTATGACCTTTCTCTCTCACAATAACTGGCTCTCCAAAACCTATCAATGGATTCCCCTTGACTACAGAATAAAGAAAGACATCCTTACGGCCTTAAATGGCCTTGCCCCACCTCCCTCTCCCCCTTTATCTCACCTGTTTCCTCTTCTTGCTGTCTAAGCTCCACCTACATGGGCTTCACATTGTAAAGCTCTACAGGTGACAGAGATAAAGCTCTCCCACAAGGCAAAACTCTACAGGACTCGCTCACCGAGAACATGAGGTACACCCCACCGGCACCTGCCCCCACACTTTACAGAGATCTCTGAGCCCACAGCTTGAGGCATGTTCCTTTGTCATTCACTCTTGCAGAATGGCCTTCTCTCCCTCCATAGCACCAATCTCAGTTGCTAATCACCAGGGTTTACTGAGGAGTTCATTCATTGTAAGACACCTTTATAAAGCTCTGTCTTATCAGGGACCAACTCTATTATCTCTAGCTCCATGTTCTGACACAAAGTAGATGATCAATCAGTATTTTTAGAATGTTGAATACAGAAATGAATGAATAAAGAATATATTTAGTATAAAGGCCATATCACCTCTATCTGTATAAATTATTGTGTTATGATGAGGAGAATGAGTCTTATCTTGAACAATATAAAGATAAATTATTGCTGTATCTTCCAGGCTTCTTTCAAAACATTATTTTCTTTTTTGCATAGTTTCTTCTTCGCTTTTCTAAAAGATTTTCTACTTAATAGCATGTGGGAAAGCCCATCTCCATAATGTAGAATAATTATGTAAAATGTGTTTTAGAATATTTTTTTCTACTGAAAGCAGAAAAGAGGCTGCTAAATTGGGTATGCAAATTAGATTCAGTATAAGGTTCCCTAAAGAAGCCATCCCAGGTCTAAAAGAAATTAGATATTATGAAACACCAGTTCAAATTGTCTGCTTCTTCTACCTTAAGATTGCTCTGTAGGGGCTCCTGGACAGCTCAGTCAGTTAAGCATCCATATTCAGCTCAGGTCATGATCTCGTGGTCTGTGCGTTCAAGCCCCGCATTGGGATCTATGCTGACAGCTCAGAGCCTGGAACCTGCTTTAGATTCTGTTACTCCCTCTCTCTTTGCTACTCCCCCATGCATGCTCTGTCTTTCAAAAATAAATAAATGTTAAAAAAAATTTTAAAGACTGCTCTTTAGTGGGGTTAGTATATTACTTCAGTGAACAAAAGTCAGTCTAGACGATGGTACTATTTGACCAATGATGGAATTCTCTCAGCCATCTAATATGAAAAAAATGTGAGTCTTCTCACCATGAGATAACAATACCTTTTGCTATCAAATCTTTTTGAACAAAAGGTTAATATTTACATAATGGATATAGTGTACTTATTACAGTCACATTAACAGATGTCTTGGCTGAAAATACATCCACCTTTCCCTCCACCACATCAGCAAATATCCCATTAATCTAAAAAATAAATGTATCCATGTCTCCATGTCTTTTTCTCTTCTCCATACTTTTGTTGCCTAAATTATAGGTATTTCAATAAAACAGACATATACCTTTCCTAAAAAGGATGTATGTCCACATCCTTAAGTCCATGATTGAAAATCTGAACAATTATTTTGACATGGCAAGTACGGTTATTTTAAGTCCTTATTAACTATTAATAATTCAGTTCTATATCTACATTAAAAAGAAAACTGACATGATGTACATATGGGAATCTTTCCAACATTGGCACTTAGGGCTGCAAAACACAGTGACAGATAATAGTCATATCTCATGATTCTTCAGAAACATGTATAACAAGCCACATTGTATCAACCCAAAGAGCGATTAGATTTCAAATAAGGTCAGAGGCTTAGAAGGCCCTAACAAAGGGAAGCCAGTATGTCGGCTCTATAAGATCCAGAGATTCATGTTTCCATCTTTCTGCCCTGCTGTCTTAGTAAAGGATTTTCAATATCAAGGTCATTTCATTATCTGAGATGTCTGATGGGGCTCTGGATATCAAATCCATATTTAGGAAGAAGAAAACCAGGTAGAAAGGCCCTCATGTCTGAATAGACTCATGTATAAAGTAGCAAGATATCTCACACAACACTTCTCACACTATCTCATTGACCTCAGACCAACACCTAGCTGCAAGAGAAGCTGGAAACATTTATTTTAAGCCTATAGGACAGTGTTTCAGTTTAAAGTCAAAACAATCAGGAGAGTAGATATTGGGGTAAAAAATTAGCAATCTCTGTATATATGAATGCAATAGTCCCCTTTTTAATGTCTTTCACTAACTAGTACATGAACACAGAACAAAACATTTTAGGTATAAAAAGGTTTACATGGTGAAGCCTTTTACACCCACCCCTGTCTCCATCTGCCAGTTTCCACCCACCATAAAACATTTTTATTCTTTTTTATATATCTCCTTCTAGTTTCTTTATGCAAATGGATGCAAATGAGATTATTCTTGTTTTCTTTCCGGGACTTAGTTCCAAATCAGTGCATACAGCAGATCTTTATTCTTCTCCTTTTTTGTTTTTTGTATACAGCTGCATAATATTCCATGGCTGTATCTACCAGGGTTTATTTATTTGATTGTGTCACATTTTCAAATATTTGGTATGAGTTTCTATCTTTTTCTGTTACAAACAATGCACATAAGTTCTTTTGCATTGTGCATTAGCAAATTTATAAGAAAAAAAATATAGAAGCTGGACTGCCAGGGTAAAGGGAAAATTTGTAATTTTGATAGATATTGCCAAGTTGCTTCCCATAGATATTGTAATCATTTACACCCCACCAGCAGCATGTGAACATGCCTGCTTTCCCAAAATCTCTCACGTAAGGTGGGTGTCAAGATAATAGTCCTCTTCATCCTGGATGCTGTCAGCCTCTCACTGAGTCCTATTATTTACACCATAAATTCTATATGCAAAGGCAGACATTCCCAGACTAGATTTCATTTTTGTAAAAGGTACATGATCAAATATCTTACACAGCTATAGATGTAACTGAATATTTGAAAGACCTCCATCTATCAGGGACAGCTTGTTCTCCTAACTGGATGTTAGAGACCATTTCCTTAGCATGTATCCAATTTTTATGAGAACTGGCAACAACACATATTAGCCCCCAGGCCCCAATGCATTTGGCCACCACTCAGATGTTACCTGTTTCTTTGTAGTTATATAATTTTATTTACACCATCCCTTAGAGCGTACTCTTCCCACCTTTGTGTATATCCAATTTTTCTTAAGTCGTCTGCATTTGTCTAAAAGATACTCTCCTCCTCCCCTGAATCCATAGGCACTTACACGGATGCCATTCATCAGCAGCATTTGCAGCCATAAATGATAGGAGTGCAGTCCTGCTTCCATATTTGGCTTAGGGCTTAGGGCGCCATAACATACTTGATGGTGCATATAATGTTACATTTATTTTTTTTAAACTTCCATGCCATCCAAGAGGCTTTAGATGTTAAGATATTCAGGACGTATAGCTAAAGAAGGGCTCTCCTTCTGTATTCTAATCTACTGAGTGATCCTACTCTGATTCTATTAACCCCACAATTTAGCAATCTATAGTTCAGCCTTATGTTTGTGGATTTGGCTTCTAAGGCAATAGAAGTCCATCTGGCTTAATATAATTTATTGAAACAAAGGCTGTAAAAATGAACATGAGGTACTCAAGTGTGAACAGATGATTCTAATAGACAGGCATCTCTCTAAAGTCTTCAGGAAGAAGGATTTAACCTTCTTAACTGTCACTACAATAGTGCTGCATTAGGAAGTCTGAATATATTGGTGACATTTAAAAAAATCTGACATCCAAATAGCATGCCTGTTTGTATTACTTATTCTGTTACACTGCCTCTCCTGCAAGGTGTGTTGTTAAACGAACAGTTCTCCATCTTTTCGTTGGATTTTATCAGCTTTCTATTATATCTTAATTATATTTGTACTAAATTCTACACTTAAAACAGAAATCCAGTATGATAGTAATCAAGTTCAAGGAGGCCAGCAATGAAGTTCATCTGAATATTCATATCCAAAGAGGTGTAGTTATGGCTGAATATTAAGGTCAAAGTCAACCTTCCTAGCATTTTTAATTGAAACTTGCTTTACAAATGCAATGTGAAACCTGGGCTTGAATACGTGCCAATAATCATCTCCTTGGTAAGTCACTGGGGAAAAAAAAGAAACCTTCAAAGTGACTAAAATATGCACAGGAGTTACTGATTACGTGACCCTTATCTAATTGGCATTTGAATCATCTAGCAACTTTATAACTGAAATTTAGCCTAACATGACCATTAAGTAATTAAGCCAGCTTCATTTCACAGTGACGTAGCATAACAATCTGCCCCAGAGAAATTAATGTGATGATATTTTGGAATTGAAGTCATTCATATCCACTTTCTTGTTTCTCTCCATATAATTTCTCAAAAAAAAAGGAAAGAAAAGAAAAAGAAAATACCCATAGTGATGTAATAGTATGTGTATATCATTATCATAGTAATCATTATTAAATTTCCTAATTTCGATAATTATGCACTGTGTTTATGTTTTTAAAAGTCCTTGTTCTTTGAATATATACACTGAATTATTTAGGGGTCAAGGGGAATTTTGACTGCAGCCTACCCCTAAATGGTTCAGGAAAAAACATTTTATGTGAATCAATAGCTTGGTAGATAGAAAGAACAATGAAAAAAGTGGGGGAAATGATAAATAATCAGTGAATATGTATAAGGATGTAAAGCCGTACCTTGTTTTAATCTTGAAAAATTTCTGTAAGTTTAAAATATATCAAAATTAAAAGTTACCAAAGAAATAGCCATAGAGGTATGTAACTAAAACTCTTTATGCATATATACACTGTTGTCTAATGAGGTTCTTTTTGATATATATCATATTTATTTTAACTCTCTGAACCCCTATTATATCTGTTGATCAGCTTTTCCTTGCCAGAGTATAATAATTATGAACGTGATTAGCTTACTATAAACCGGCTAGCTACAAATAACGAATCAGCCTCTCGTCTACTAGATCCGGGTCACTCACTTGGGAAAGGACATTAAATATTTGAAAGTGTGGAGTGACCTTCAATGAACTGCACCAGTAACAAAACCAGGGCATTTAGAGAAATACATGAACATCTCCAGGCCTTTAGTTACTTATTAAATGGTTCCCTGGTGACCCACGAGAGTTAATGCTCACCCTTAAATACCCAACTTACACCAGCAAGTGACTTGGGTGCTGAGAATAAAAAGCAATCGGAGCATTATGTATTTCACAGTTTGCTCATAGACAGCCCAGCATCCAGCTTGCTTTGCCTATAAACACAGCAGCCACAGACCTGGAGGCCTGGCTGTCAAGAAATTGTCTGCAATCTTCCCTTTATTGTGCCACCATAAACACAGAGCCACGTGCGGGTGTTGAGCTCACTGACTGCAAAACATACCTTGTCCATGATGGGGAAGTTTAAGGCATTTCAAACTTCAAAATCACAATATTGGCGCTAAAAAACAATCTGTTTAAAAGGAATGTGTAAAAGTGAACAATTTCACATAATCAAGCAAAACCAATGCTAACTTTTCTAACAGCAAATAACAAAAAGATATTAAGAAACTACTTATCTGAGAATTTCAGGTGGTGTGTACACTCTGGACCTGTTTAATGATTAATCGGGTTTCACAAAAGGGGGATTAAGAATGTGTGCTAGAACAAAACGGGGAACATAGACCACACTTAATAACACACTGGTGTTGGTGCCACCTGCCATTTAGAATTCAGTTGCCATTTAGAATTCAGTTTTTCAAAGATTGTACGTTACATAAGAAATCTGACTTTAGTGCTTGATACGGGATCCATATCTCTCATATGCTTATATACCAGTATATGGGAAAAAGAAAATCAGTGAAGCCACATGTTCTGTATTAATTCAAGATACGCTCAGAACATACTATACAGCTTTCACATCATGTCCTTTTCTTGGATATTCTATAAAAATTCTATTTTTTCTTCTCCTCCACACTTGTGCAAAATTTGTTTTCCTGGTGAAACATTCCCTTAAAGCATGGTAAATGGTTATGTATTGAGGTTTCTAAGGGAATCTGAGGGTGACAAATATCAAAGAGGTGGGAAGTCGTCAGTTCCTGAATCCTTCCAAGTTGAAACACAAATTTGTTGAATGAATTTCACCATGAATAATTTGTAGAAAATTTGAGTGACTGAAAATTAAATTCATTATCATATCCACGTTTCTTAAAAAGGTATCAATGATAATGTATTGCAGTTTTGACAAATTTTACAATTTGATAAAAATTTATAGCACATTCAACCACAAGTTCATTGTATTTCCTATGATTGGATAAAAGTATGCTTGCCAACGTTTCTAGTATAAAAGTAAGAGAGACCCATTTTCTTTGTCCCCTCCCCTCCTTTATCTTTGCTTTTCTTTATCTTTCCTTATCTTTGCTTATATATAAAATTAAAATAGAAATGTCTTGCATTTACATAGGCAATAACAATTCTCTTAACACCAATAAAAGAAAACTTACATCATGTTCACTTAGGTAACATTATTTTTAAATATTACAACTACTCACCTATTGGGACACTTCTCATTTTAATTTCTAAATCATTTGCTTTACACAATTCTCCTCTGAAACATTTACGGGATATTTTAATTACCAATCCAATCACAATAGCACAATCATATACTAATTTTAGCAGTCAACTACACAATACTTTAAGAATTACACATTCACCTCCGGGAATCCATTTCCTGATATACTCAATGTTTATGGGTTAATGTTTGACCAGCTCACTTTATAAGATCTTAACAGGCTTAAGACTAGTTTTAGAAATAAAAAACATTACACTATACTTCATTCTTTGAGTAGGTCAGAGATTACAAATATGAATGAAAATGGACAGTTCCCAGGAAGCTTCCAAAAGAACTGTGAAAGTTATTTACAAATGGGTGGCTACTCTTATCAGAGGATTAGCATGCAATAATGCCATAAATCTTTTGTTTAGAAATCTACATTTCCCTTCTGTTCGTTTCCAATATAATAGTAGCAGGAATATGCATCTCCCCTCATAATGAGATTAAACATACAGTATGAAAGGCATTCATACACAAGAGGGCCCAGGTATTTTTATATTTGTTTTCTTTTTATGGAAAGCAATCATTACAATTGTGTTAGACTGCATTATTGTTCCCAGTACTTTGCCCCTCCCTGTGTCTACTTCCTTTGTGGTTCCTCCCACTAGACCCTTTGATGTTGGGCTTGGCCATGTAACTTGCTTTGGCCAGAGGAATGTTAGTGAATATGACATAAGCAAAGACTTTAAATGTACTTGTGCAGTTAGTCTTGCTTTCTAGCACCTCTGCCATCACCACAAGAGCCTCCTCTATCTAGATGGCTTTTGGCTCCTAACCCTGGAACACACAATGCATGCATGTTGGGAAGGCCAGAGCCTAATCCACAGTCGGAGCCTTGAGCAAGCAAAGCCTAGAACACAGATTGAAGTCGAACCCGAATGGGCCAAGCTTCTATCAGCCAAACTGCACCCAACACACAGGCAAGAGAGCTGGAAATATTGATCACTGTTGTCTGCCATGGGGATTCTGTAGTTGTGTGTTACAAAAATAACTTACTGAGGCAGTAATCAATTATGCCTTTATTTTGTCTATGTATTTATGCACACACACGTACACCACCCCCACCATAAAATGTGTAACAGTCCTATATATTTACTGATTTAATTACCTACTTTAGATACTTTTTGTATTAGTATGTGGGCATTAGGTATTGCTGGTTCTGGTATCTGGAACTTCCCCATCATAAAATATTATCATTCTTAGTACCAATGTGACTAGAAGAGGTGGAAAAATGGCCACTACTTTGCCAGCATCCATCATAACAGATTTTGACCTTTCCTATAAGCATAAGTGCTGAATAACTGTGGAAAAGGACAACATCAGCAAGGGCAATTCTAAGAAGACAAGAGATGCTTGCCAGTCACTACTGCTAGAAAATAGAGTGGCATGTCCCATCCATCCCACTTATTCATACATGCAGCAACTTAGGAAATGAAATGCTCATGAACCCTCCTTTAAAATTAGCTGGATGACAAAATCCAGCTAGCCAAAAAGTGAATCAAATTAAGCTAATTAATTTAATTAAATATATCAATTATTAAAAGGAACCTGTGGACCTAATTAGGAAGGAGGCACGAGAGTCTGGAATTTTAGATACATGCAAAGGACATGGTGGCAATCTGGATGTTTGAGGTGAAGGGGAGGAAAAAGGACCGATGACTCCAAAATTTTTAACTTGGGAAGAGGAAGGAAAATGGTGTGGTAAACTAAGACAGGGATAGACGGCCATGAATCATGAAAGAAGGATAAATCACGAAGAATCACGAGTTGATTATGGGGTGTTGAGTTTGGAGAGTCCGCAGGGCAGCAGAGTGGAGATGTACAGAAGGCAACTGGGAAATAGGTCTGGCATGATCGGGCTATATATGGAGATTAGGTGACAGCCCAAACGCTAGGAGTAGATGAGGTCATTCAAGAACAAATACACAAATACCAATGTAAGCCTTGGAAAGATGCACTGAAGGCTCAGCCTGCTCATCTCTGAAAGCCATTGCCACACTTATGGCAAGGATATGGCCCCTACTGGTGCTTCTCGCCAATGACTAATCCCAACAGAGATGAAAGCAGGCGCATTCCTGGCACAGATGGGACTGCTCTAGTAGTTGACTTTGACTCAAGGATTTTCCTTTAAGTTTACTATACCTTCCTTAAAATGTGTGCTAGTCTGGGACACTTCCAACCAATGTCATACTTACATCACAATAAGAAGGCTCTCTCAGCCTCTCCTAGCCTCCCCCATCCCCATTCTTCCTCACAGAGGAGCTTCCGCTAATAAAATCTTTGCACTATTGATGCCATCTTGGCATGTGCTCCTCAGAGCTGGACTCTGGACTACCACAGTTACATAGAGGTAACTGGGTGACTTTCCTCCCCTTATTGTTTCAGATTGTTTTACTATCATGGAGGCAAAGTCACAGGACTTTGCAAGACATTCTGTAGCTTCTGCTATGGAAAACTTTTATCTACACAGCTTATATCACAGTCAATACAGAATAAAGCTATCAGGTAGCCTGCCTCCCTTTTAAAGAGCACTCATATAATTCAAAATCTGAACAGAAAAAGAGGTAGGAAAATTAAAATCATTTGTATGATACACGCAATTGAAACATGTACAAAACTTCAGATCATTCCAATATTTCATTCACATGTTCATGGAGAAAATATGAATAAGTTCACCAAAAAAAAATTGGAGTTAAATCTCAAGGGCTAAAATTCCTCCCTGAATATATGCCACAATACAAAGATTAGAGATAAAGCTAACATACACAAAATAATAAAACATTAGGAGATAATATAAAAAGAAACCCAAACTTCTGGGTAAGATTAAAGAGTGTAAGCCATTTTTAGTAACTCCTCCACTTTAAAAAAATCACTAAAACTACCACAACAACAACAAAAAGTAAAGGTTAAAAAAATCTCCATTTTCATGCAAAGGCCATAATCCTACTTCCAAAGAGTGTAGAATGACGGATTACGCAGAAAGAAGTC
Organism: Cryptoprocta ferox; assembly: GCA_028646485.1. Taxonomy (NCBI): domain Eukaryota; kingdom Metazoa; phylum Chordata; class Mammalia; order Carnivora; family Eupleridae; genus Cryptoprocta; species Cryptoprocta ferox. The sequence continues at coordinate 32,326,589 of CM053576.1, read as the reverse complement.
AGATCAAAGGATTTTTAAAGATTTTCAAGTAAGGATTCACAGACAAAACTCATTCGTGCAGAAATTTAAGACATAGAATACTCATGAATCCCCCTTTTAAATTAGCTGGATGACAAAATCCAGCTAACCAACTAACCAAAAAGTGAATCAAATTAAAGAAGTCACAAATGGAGACTCTAAGACAAAAGAAGTGCTGTTGAGAATGGAATCCATTTAATTAATGCTTTAATTTTCTTTTGTAATAAAGTAATCATCACTGACTAATAAAATAATCCAAATAGCTAGAGTCTACCCATGCCCTTTTCTCTCCCAGCCCCTCTTATACTAAGTAAACACTCTCTTTAATGTCATATATATTTGTCTATATGCAAATACAAACAAGTACACTCTTATTAATTCTTTTTATTACACATTTTCTGGACATGAATATTTTACTGATCAGTAGATCTTAGAGATCTTTCTACATCAATACAAAGATGTATTCTACCTTCCCTTCCTTCTCCCCCTGCTTCTGTTTAGCTGCAAAATATTTCAGTGGCACCTGGGTGGCTCAGTCAATTAAGCAGCCAACTTCAGTTCAGGTCATGATCTCGTGGTCTATGAGTTCGAGCGCTGCATCTGGCTCTGTGCTGACAGCTCAGAGCCTGGAGCCTGCTTCCCATTCTGCGTCTCCCTCTCTCTCTGCCCCTTCCCTGCTTGCTCTCTGTCTCTCTCTCTTTCTGTCTCTCCCTCTCTCTCAAAAATAATAAACATTAAAAAATTTTTTTTTAATTTCATTTTAGCAATGTTTTGAAATTTATTCAACCAGTCCCCCACTGATGGACACTCCAGTTGTTGATAAGGCTGGCTTTTATAGGCAACTTTGAAATGAATAACCTTGGACATATGTCACTTTGTACATGTGCAGATGTACATAAAAAGATAAACATCCAGAAGGGAAATTATTGAGTCAAAAGGTAAAATGCATCTATATTTCTGGTAGATATTACTAAGTTGCCCTTGATAAGAATGGTGCTTAATTGCCCTTCTCCCAGCAATGCATGAGAAGGCCTATTTCCCCACAGCCACACCTTTAGAAGATGTTGCCAGACTTTTAGATGGCTGACAATCTGATGGGTAAGAAATGGAAATTCTGTGTGGTTATAATTTGCATTTCAACTATTATGAGTGGGTTTGAGTTTTTTTTCTCATATCTAAGCATGTTGCATTTCCCATTTTAATTGGATTGCTGGTTTACTTATATAATTAGTTTTAAACAATTTCAAGAATTATTACGACAAAGTATCATGGTATGGTAGAAGCCTTAAAAAAGTAAAAGTAATATTATAACTAACGCATTTAGGGGATGAGACAGTAAAGTGGGGAAAAAAAGCATACATAATCTAATTTCTTCATCTTTCAGAGTAACAATTCAATATGGTTAAAAAATAAAAGTTTAGTTACATAAGTAATATCTTGAACTTCAAGTTTTTTATAATCATTTTTTTAAGAGGGATCCTTGAGCAACAACATATTGTAGTAGTGACACTGTTATCTGGGGTTCAGCCTTTTAGAGTATATTCAGTTTTGCTTTTTATGCTTAATTCCAAGTGAAATTAAATCTAAAATGTTAATTGAATTAGTTTGCATGAATGTTCCAGTTGTTCCAAAAGTATTCCTATTTATACATTATCTTTCTATATGTATAGATGCATAGACTGGTATCTGAAATTATATTCTTTAAAAGTTAACAGTGTGTTTTCTGGATGAAGGTATCTGGAGAATGTTGTAGTTTTTTGTTGTTTTTTTTTTATGTTTATTCATTTTTGGGAAACAGAGACAGAGTGTGAGCAGGGGAGGGGCAGAAAGAAAGGAAGACATAGAATCTGAAGCAGGCTCCAAGCTCTGAGCTGTCTGCACAGAGCCGGATGCGGGCCTCAAACCCACGAACCACGAGATCACAAACTGAGCCAAAGTTGGACGCTTAACTAACTGGGCCACCCAGGTGCCCCTGGAGAATGTTGTATTATATTTTGTTTGTTTATAATCTCTTTATTACTTCAAATTCTATAGTGACTATATATCATTATTAGAAGAGAATTATTAAATGCAAAGAATGTAATCTACAGGCAAACCAAGAAAAACATTTTCCTTTCTTGGAAAGATAAAGACAAAAGAGTAATATTTTTGGTTATTCTAATAATAAACTAATTAAAGATACCAAGAGTCAACTTTTATCTCTGTGGCTGCAAATGAAACAACTCTGAATGTTGACGAGATTTAATTTGAGAAATTCTTTCTCGTATTTCAATGTCATACAGAGATCTGTGGGCTGCAAAACAAAAAGTGCAAATGTATTTAAATAGAGACAATTTGTAATTAATTACCTCTTTGCACATGCCATTACCCGATTAGAGCATGCAAATTTTACTTCCAGTGTGCATCAGGTTCACACCTTGATGTGCCTGGAGACTCACAGACATATCTGACATTCTGGACTAAAAAGTTGTCTTGAATAAGTCAAAGTTTATTTTATTTTAGTTAAAGACCCTTTCTGTAAGTCATATTTACAAAAACCACAAAGTTTTCTTTTCTACTTAATTTCAAATTGGATACTGGACTATCAAAATATGTCTGGATTAATTTTACACTGATTGGCATGGCCTTAAAAATGTTCTTTACATTTGTTTTATGTAAGCTAAAAGATCAACTGCATTGGAAAGAACTTAAAACATGGTATATTATTGTAAGAGAAAAGAGTTTTAAATAAACTGAATTTGAATTGTATTAACACTTTCACAAATACTTCATTTCCCTCTAGCAATTTTGAGTTAGACAGAAAGTCATTCATTTTTGTTTCCATTTTACACACACCTCTCAGGGAGGTTTAAAATATTTATCTAGTTAAATGAAGAATGAGGACTGGAACCCTAAAGGCTATATAGTTCATATCTTTCTGTACAATGAAGGAAGCCAGATGTATTTGTTATCTGTCACCACAAAAATGCTATGTAACAAACAACTACAAAACTTCAGTGGCATGTAATAAATATTTAAGTTGTCTGATGAGTGTATAGTTTAGATCAATGGATCTCCTGATTTGGACCAGCCTCAGCTGAACTCAGATTGTCTCCCTCATGCACATCTGATCAACTAATGAGTCAAGGGCAAGTGGGTTGGTTTAGCATGACTCATCTCTGCTCCATGTGGTCTTTAATCTTCTATCAGGCTAGCCTGAGCTTGTTCTCTTGACAGGGAATGAAGCAGAAGCACCAAAGACCTCTTCGGTCTAGGCTCAGATAAGATACACCACCACTTATAACATTCTATTGGACAAACAAAATCACAATGCCAGCCCAAATCCAAGGGACAAGGAAACCGTCTCCACCTTCTGATGGGAGGATCTACAAAGTGAAATTACAAAGAGATACAGGGAAGGGAAAAACTGGAGCCACTAATCCTCCACACCAGACACTGTATGGCTTACTGCACACCTGGTTCACATGGTTTATTTCTCCTAGAATTGCTAGTACTTACTATACAGCCTTTGACCTATGGTTCAGAATGATATGAGATAAACTCTGTGAATACCGTTGCCTCTGTGTCTTATTGAGATGTCAATGTGGCCATCAGTCACTAAAAGAAGAGATGGCATGGTATTCTCTGTAGGGACACTAGGGACACACTGGAGAAATGTCATAGGTGTCAGTATCGACAGTAGCTAAGACTTCTCAACAGCTAGTCTGTTTTCTCTAATCAACACTGAGAATCTTCGTATGTGCAGCCAGGAAACCCAGAGCCAACCTGTAAATCTCCCTGAGTAATTATGCAAGCCCTTTCGAGGTGCCAGCTCTACCTCTGATGTCATCCTTTTTTCTCAAAGCTTTGTTTTCCCTTTGCTCTAACTTATTTCTTCTTTTAAAATGAGCATTTACTGTATTATTTTCTGACTTCAAAAATAATATAAAGTCATGACAAGAAAATCTGAGGATACAAAGTAGTATAAGAAAGAAAATAAATTTCACCCATATTCCTACCAACACTCAGAGCAAAGTACGGCTAACATTCTGGCATATTGCTATTGACTGACTGTTTGTGTCCCCTACAAATTCACATGTGGAGACCTTTTTTTCTTAAGTCTCAGTTAAGTCATCTCTACACCCAATGTAGGGCTCCACCTCACAACGCCCAGATCAAGAATCACATGCTCTTCCAACTGAGCCAGCCAGGTTCATATGAGGAAACCTTAATCACTTATATGATGGTATTTGGAGATGGGGCCTTTGGAGGGTAATTATGTCATGAAGGTGGAGCCTTATAAGAAGAGACAAGAGGGAGTTTGCCTCTTCTCCATTTCTTCCTCTGCCACATGAGGACACATGTCCTCTGCCACAAGAAGACAGCCATAAACCAAGGAAGAAAGCTTTACAAGAAAGATAATCATAATCATAATAAAGATAATAGTAATACATGGGCACTGCCTGGCACTCTTCATAAGCAGTGGTTGGAATTGCTAATTTCTGCCCCAGTGTTTTATAGAAGAGTGTAGTGTTTTATAGAAGAATGTAGCAGCCCAGAGTAGGAATACAAACCATAAAGCCATATTGTCCAGAATCATCTCTCATAGCAGTCATATTTACCTGGATTAACATCATTCTTTCTCTAAAATGTAAACATTCCCCCTAAAAGTTAAATATGTCTGTCATTTTCACATTCATGTGGTTATTTTAATTTGATTGTAACAACTAATGCTTACTGATTCATCATGAGTTATTTTCCTATAAATATCATACTGATTATTGAGAAAGGAGTAGTGATAATACCACATTATGAAAAACTCCTATTAAAGGGAGACTCACTCTATTATTTTTGTTTAGAGATGTTCTGGGATCAGAGATGTTACCAAGAATCCTCAGATGCTAATTTGAGTGGTCCTTTTTATTTCATTGAAATTTTTATTAAGATCATTATAGAAATAATACAGAGAGATGCCCTTGCCTAGTTTCCTCTAATGGTAATATCTTGCAAAATATAGTACAAATATCACAACCAGGATATTGGCATTGATACTATCTATTGATGTCATTCTGATTTCCCCAGTTTTACTTGTATTCATGTGTGTGTGTGTGTGTGTGTGTGTGCGCATTTAATTCTATACAACTTTATCTCGTGTAGGTTCATGTATCTACCACAACAACAGTCAAGATACAGAACAATATCTTCACCACAAGGATTCCTTATGTTACCCTTTTATAGCCACACCAAATTTCCACCCTCTCTATGCCCACTACTAATATCTACAAACCACAAACATGTTACCCATTTCTATAATTTTATCATTTCGGAACACTTATATAAATGTAATTATACAGTATATAATCTTTTAGGATTGGCTTTTTTCACTCAGCATACTGGAGATTTTCTAGGTTGTTGAGTGCACAAATACTTCATTCCTTTTTATTGCAGATTATTATTCTATGATATGGATGGACCACCATTTATTTAATCCTTCACCCATAGGACATCTGGGCTGTTTTCAGGTTTTTGGCTATTGTAAATAAAGGTTCTACATACATTTGTATGCAGGCTTTTCATGTGAAAATGCATTTTCACTTTTCTGAAATAAATGCTCCAGACATTGCCTTGTCATATGACAGTTACATCGTTATATAAGAACTGCCAAGCTCCGGTCCTGAGTTCTGTGCCATTTTACACTCCCAGTGATCCAGGAGTGATCCAGCCACATCCTTGCTAGCATTTGGTAATGTCATTATTTTCATTTTAGCCATTCTGATAGGTATGTAGTGATATTTTACTGGGATTTTAATTTGCATTTTCCTAATGGCTAATGATGTTGAGCATCTTTTCATATGTTTACGTGACATCTGTATATCCTCTTTGGTGGATTGTCTGCATATGTCTTTTGCCCGTTTTCTAATTGGATTGCTTGGTTTGGTTGAATTTCAACTACTGAGTTTAAGGTTCTTTGTGTATTCTAAACACAATTCCTTTGTCACATATGTGGTATACAAATCCTTTCTCCCAGTCTGTAGCTTGTCTTTTCACCCTCTTCTCAGAGTCTTTCACAGAATACAAAATTTTAATTCTAAGGAGAGTCAACTTCTCTTTTTATGTATTATGTTCTTGGGGTCAAGTGGAAAAACTCTGCCTAGTCCTAGATCCAAAGATTTTCTTGATTCTTTTTTTCTAAAAGTTGTATAGTTTTAAGTTTTGCATTTATGTCCATAATCCATTTACGTTCATTGTTGTATAAAGTGTGAGGTTTAGGTACGGTTCCTTTTTTTTAATTAATTAATTTATTAATTAATTTATTTATTTATTACCTATGGATGTGTTAAAAGATTATATTTTCCCCTATTAAATTGATTTTGCACCTTTGTCAAAAATCAGTTGGGCATAATTCTACAGGTCTGTTTCTGGGTTTCCTATGCTATTATCTTTAAGGTAATTATTCCTATGTTAGAGCTGGTCTCTGCCATATTATTATTTGTTTTCTATTTGTTTACTCTGGTTCTCACTCATTTATTTTCCTTTTCTTACCTTGTTGGAGGTTACTTTACACTTAGGATTCCATCTTTATTTTAAGTGGGTGTCTATTGAGCTTTCAGAGTGGTTGCTCTGGCTATTACAGTAAAAGTACATGACTATTCTCAACATATGCATTTGTCAGTTTCATCATTTCCATTTGGTTCTTTTTTAAAACTTCTATTTCTTTGCTGAGTTTTCTACTTTTGCACTTGTTTCAAAAGGTTTTTCAGTTGATTATTGAAGTATTTTTATGGTGGTTACCTTAAAATCCTTGTCAGGTCATTCCAACATCTAATTTCTCTCAGTGTTGGCACCAGTAGATTTTCTTCTCTCACACAAATTGTGATTTTCCTGGTTCTCAGTATGATGGACAATTTTCAATTATATCCTCGGTGTTTTGTCTATTATGTTAAAATACTCTGAACCCTATTTAAATCTTTTATTTTAGCAGGCAATCACCCTGCTTTGTTTATCATGTGGGCCGTGGTATAGTTTTACAGGCTGGAGTTTCAGTGACAGGTCAATTTCCAGAGCCTTTCCTGTGTTATTTTGGTCTAGTTGGTTTATCCGATTGTACTGTGGCTCCCATAGGTTCTTGCGCCTGAGGCGGCAGAAGGGGTTCTCCAGTCCAGATCCCCAGCATCTCTGGGCAGGGGAAGGAAGTCTCAGGCTCATGGGGACAAACGGTCCCCCAGACCAGGCTGCTTGTGGAGGGCTCCCTTTTGCCAGCGCCACATTGTGTCTCTTGGTAGCAAGACGTTTGAGGCCTGATGACGAAGGACAGCACCATTTCCTGGCCACTTCTTGTTAGCTGAGATCTCAATTGATCCCCCTTGCTAGTGGAGTCAGGCTCTCCTGGTGACAGTGGAAGAGCTTCCATTAGATCTATGAAAGGAAGGTCACCTTCTGTTTCTAGGTCAGGAGTCATGAAATGCTGGTCCTGGATTGTTTGCTGTTTGGGGGGAACAGAAGATGTCCCTGCCACTGTGCTGTTCCTCTAGTCCTCAAAACAGATTCGTTTGCCTGCGTCTTAGCGACTTTCAGAGTTCCCTGCTGTTTGCCGTTTACATTACTTCCAGGATTTATAGTGGCACTTAGTGTAGAAGAACAGAGAGAAACATATCTATGGCCTCTTGTCCAGATCATAAGTCTGAATGATCCTTTTTTGGAACACAAGTTACTTACATCATTCCTTTGTTTAAAACCTTATAACAGCTTCAGATTTCATTCAGAGAAAAGACAAAGTCTTCAAAATGGTCTTAAAAAAACAACATAATTTGCCCTTGCCTTACAGTGGCCTCTCTGACCTTGTCTCCTATTATGGCCCCAGCACCCCCATTTACTTTCTCCAGCCAAATAGCCACTGTCCTGCTCATCAAACTCTCCCAGAAATCACACACCTTCACACTTATTAATTCTTTTGCTTAGAATAGTCTTCCTCCAGATAGCCACATGGCTGGTCGCCCAGCAACTTTAAATCTCTGCTCAAAATACCAGCTTTTCCAAGATGCCTTCCCTGAGTACCTTCATCATCACTCCCACATTTTTACTTACTTACTATGCATCGAGGCAGTTGTTTGCTGTTTAGAAAAATACCTGACACTTAGTAGGTGTTCGGTAACACTGCACTGAACAAATAACAGGACACGAATTCATGTGCAGTGACCCAGCTGTCACTTACCGTGGTTCAGAATGCTTCTGTTGTGGGAAAGAAATTACCCACAAAGAAAGTGCACTTGAACCACTAGAATTTACAAAAGGCAACAGCAGGTGGGATAGCTCCTGGCCAACTGGACACTGGGAGGTAGTTTATGCCCAGTGAACAATCTTCACTAAATGTAAACCGGCTAAGGAAGCCCCACCTTGCAGATTCACCTGGCTTGTGTGGACTTTATGTTGACAAAGTGGCACTCCCCATGGATGAATTTCTGGCACAACAGAAAACTAGCATTGCTTCTCACTTTGAAAGACAGTAGTCATTCTTCAGAAAGCCCATGGCCACAAATGACATAAAGAAGACAACAATGAAAAAATAATAATATAATAAACCTAGAGTGCTTCCAACATGATAAGCACTGGTTAAAACATATTCTATTAACTTACGTATTTTTCACAACAACCTTTCAAGGAAATGCAATTTTTATGGTCTTTTTATATATGTGCAAACTGAGGTACAGAGAGGTTAAGACACTTGCTCATAGTGACACAGCTCACAAGTTACAGGGCTAGGATTTGAACCTGGCAGATGGGTTTCAGAGTCTGTACTTTTAACTACCACCCTATATTGTAGAATAAACAACCTAAATTTGTCTGTCTCCTACATGTGGAAAAAAAAAGACATAACTCATGAGCAAATAAAATGATAAATATATGGGAAATGCATTCTAAATTTATTTTCTCCAAACTTGAATTTGAAGCTGACATCTTAAGCAAAAGTTTACTTGCACTCAACTAAATGCATACAATTCAATAGAGAAGCCGATAAAGATTTTTAAAGGGAGCACATTGTCTGTTATTTATGAACTGTCTATATATACCAATGTATTAGAAGAAAATCATATCCATTAACAATAGAGGAAGTTAATTCCCATTTGCTACATCGTTGTCAGGTTCCACATTGTCACTGTGAGAAGGCCGATTTAGCAAAAGTAACACTTGTTCTCTCCTGACTATCTTGTTGCAGCTATGTGAAACTGACCTGTTTGATCGTTTTTTGACCTACAATTAGGGCAATTTCACATGGTTCAGCCCAATAGATTCAGGTCTCTTTTTTTTTTCTTCTTGAAAAAAGTCTTTTTTATTCATGTTTTCTATGTGTGTGTAGTCAGAGATTAAAGGTCGCCTTGATTCTATGTACCTAGCATACCCTTTTAATATAATATGCTTCTTCCAGATCAGAAAGCAGGAAGCAGAATAATGCCCACTGTGTAGCCTATTTTCTCCTGATGTATTGATTTGTTTTCCTAAGAATTTCTAAGCAATTATACTTTTTGTTCCACCCAGAGTTTGCACGACTTAAAACTTAAATAGGATTCAAAATAAATCTGCAAATGACATTATTTCCTATTCCAATTTTCCCACTTACATTTGAATGAAACTGTGATTTACTCTGAAGTTATACTTTCACATGCTTCCCCCTTCTTACCTCTGTTTTTAGAAAGAGTTCATCATTACATGTGTTCTGTAAATACCCAAGTGTAAGTACTTTAGGCTTTGAGATCCTCTCTGAAAAAAAAAATACATGCCATTTTTTCCAGGGTCAGTAATATTTTCTATCTGTCCTTATGCAGATAGAATCATTTATTAATGTGAGTGGGCCTCTCCAGCTAGAGTTCGTAGATACAGTAAGGAAGAACATATTGCAGGCACCCCAAAGGAATGGGTGCATAGGGATACCAGGAAGCCTGGTGGAACACTGACTGACACTGAGTAGTAGAGTGACAAAATCAGTGTCCCTCTAACTGACTGCTCAGGCCATCTTGATGGCCATTCTTTTATTTTTTTTTTAATTTTTAAAAAATGTTTATATATTTATTTTGAGAAAGAGAGAGAAAGGGCATGCAAGGGACAGAGAGAAAGGAAGAGAGAGAGAATCCCAAGCAGGCTCCACACTGCCAGCACAGAGCCCAATGCTGCGCTCAAGCTCACCAACAGTGAGATCACGACCTGAGCCGAAATCAAGAATCACTCAACTGACCGAGCCACCCAGGTGCCCCTACCATTCTTTTAATATAAGAAGCCTTACTGAAAGCTGCCAGAGACATGAAGAAAAATCAGACATGGCTCCTGTTTTCAGAAAGGTACAGAATTTAATCTCATTTTCCAGAGCCAATCCAGCAAGTGGACCAATCAAGATTGTCCAGAACCTTGGTTTGGGTCACCAACTGTTCTCTCCCCCTCAGCCTTCCATTCCTAAGGTTCACTGACCTTAGGCTCCATGTCCTTCCTGAATTCAGGAATCTGAATTCAGATCTGCCTGCCAGAGTGCTGGGATTCTAGTGGATATACTAGACTAGTAGAGCCGCCCAATCTATACTTACTCAGGAATACATCTGCAACCTGAGACACTGGCTTTCCTCGGGCACCGCAACTTTTCAGTCAAATTAGGTACAGAAAGGTTTAAATCATGAACCAGAAGTACCTGAACACGTGTCATAGGTCAATAATGCACACAATATATATGCATTCAAATTTACTAACTTTGATTAAAAATAGCTAGCAGGCATGGAGCGCTTAGTTTCTATGCTGTGCCAAATGTTTCACATGTGTTATCTCATTTCATGCCCACAAGATTCTTATGAAACAGATGTATTATTCCCCGTTTGATGAAGAAGGAACAAAAGCTCAGAGAGGTTCAAGGCTTCCTCAGGGACACATACAGTGTTTGAGCCAGGTTTTAGACCCAGGGAGTTGGATTTCAGAGTCCGTGACCTTACACAGGGTATCTCGCAAAAGAACAATTATGGAGGTCACGCACTGATTCTACAAAGTAAGTAAAGAGATGGTAATGAACTGAACATTTTAACCTCAGTGACTCCCCACCCAATATACATTCACCAGATAATGGCCTTCCTTCCCTTTCACTGCATGCTCTGTTGGCTCAGTCGGATATAAATACGCTGATGCCTGCATCTTCCCAGAGCACACTCAGCTTAAAAAAAGATGAGCTCAGAGTAAGGACTGATCCCTTCCCGTGCTTCATTGACAAAACCTACCGAACTCTCCCTCAGTCAAACTCATGTGTTTCTCATCCCAGAAAAATGCACAGTGTGGCCCAGGCTAGAAGAAGAGATCTGGAATGATTTCTACCTCTCTACTATGGAAAATTCCCCGTGATCATTTTCCTACAGTGAAGAATTCTGAGGTTTAATTTCCACTTTCCCAGTGTTCTTACAGATTTTGAATTATTTCCATGTTCCCAACATAGGGATACTCTAAAAAAAGAAAAACAAACTCTATCAGGTACAGAAAAATCACTTAGGAAAATTATTTAGAAAGAGAAAAAGTATAAAAACACAAAAAGTGAGAGTGACACAAGCAAACTCTAGACTTGAACATGAAGAGTTCCCTCTCGTGCTGCAATGGACCTCAACCAGCCTCATCCTCAACATCTGTGAAAACACTTTTTCGTTTGAAGAGCCATTGCTAGGAGGGTGCTGCCCAATGGCATCCTGGGTTAGAATGTGGCTCTACTTCCCTAACACCTCACAAGGATCTTTTCCTCTCTGAGCATCAATTGAGGACTCCAAAGCCTAGGGTATGTTAAAAAGACCCCCTATCTCACAGCTGTGTTACACAACTAACACAACTGCCTGGCTAACATATTTGCATTGCCTCGATACGTCAGGAAGGTGAGAAAGCCATTGGTTAGTTTGCCCCATTTAGACACTCCACTATTACAGAGAGAACCTTCCCTAGTTTGAGGAAACAATTCCTTTTCTGTATTTAATTGCAAAAGAAATCACAAATCATTCCCTTATGCATATCCATGCCTCTTTGCAATGTGACTTTGCAGACTTTGTTATTAAGAATTAGCATCTATTTCCCCACCTTATGAATGATTTGATTTGGCATGTACAATATGGCAGAAGTGCTGATATGGTCACTTTGATTCTAGAGATTGGCAATTTACATCCTCTCTCAGAACTCTACCAATCCACCAACCTGGATTAGCCTGTTGGAGAATGAGGGACCACATGGGCCAGATTCATGTCAGCCTAGCCATTGAAGTGGCAGCCTCAGACATGAGAGGACAGCTCTGATCAGCAGAGCCACACAACCATTCCACAGCTAACTGCAGATCCCAGAGGAGCCCAGTTGAACCATAAAAATGATCTACCTGAGCCCACACCAATTCATCAACCCATACAGGAGTGATCTAAATAAACAGTTGTTGTTTTAGGGCACTAAGTTTTGTGGCTGTTGGCTACACAGCAAAATGTTGGCTAATAAATGTATTCTATAAATAACTACAGCAGATAAGGAAGGTGGAAACATGATATGGGGAAAATCCCTCTCAGCACACAACTTTAAATTTATTAAGGAATGAGCAAACATTGCTGTTTCTTTTGTAAAGTAAATTTATTTATGATATGTTCAACTACACCACTATATAACACAACTTGAATTTTTCTTGAATTCTTTCTTAAATTCTTTCTTGAATTTCACACCTTGGGTTCTTCTACAAGAAGCTGTGTGACCATAGCAGATTCCACTCCCTGACCCTCAGTTATAGGAGACAAAAATGAAGGGATTGGATGTTATAACATTTAAGTCCTGGTCCAATTCTAAAATGAAGGATTTTATGGCATTTTTTGTCTGAAACATGTAGTGATATTTTTTATCACTACATTTATATGATGGAATAAGAACACTTCATTGAACCCTCCAACTAAGCCATTACTTTCAGCGTGCTCAGCCCTCCTCCCAGTCATGAGGATATGGCAGTGAAGAAAACAGACATGCTCCAGGGGTATGCTGGAGCTTTCTTCTAAGCTCACGAGAACCGATTGTGTCCTTTTGTTCCCAAATCTGTGTTCAGTGACAATGCATTGGTAGTTTAAAATCAGACATGGCAGGGAGGGGACATTTAAGCCATGGACATCAGCAAATGCTACAAATCAGTTTTCCCACCAGAACAGCCAGTTGTGAACATTTACCAGGACAATGGTGGACTCTTCTCTCACTGAGTCAACATCCTAATAGGGGAGCTAGACATTACATTACGAAATATTTTATTACACTGGAGAAGTATGCTGAAGCAGCAGAGAGGAGAACACATAAGGAGACCACACATACTCCCGGCAGAGGGAGAGTGCTGTGAAGACTTCATGCAGAAAGGAACATGCCACGTGGGAGGAAATGGAGGAAGGCCAGTGTGGTTAGCATGGCCAAAGCACAAGAGCTTGAAGGGAAGGTGGAAGGAGGTGTTAAGAAAGACTTCCAGGATTCAGACTGTGCAACTCTGTGAAGAGTGTGCCTTTCATAAGGCAGCAGGACCAAGGCAGGGGGAAGGGAGGAAGAAAATGAAGCCAACCTTAGCACTGGGCTTCAGGTATCTCAGGGACTGGGTGTGCGGTAGTGAGGTAAAATGGGGGCTGCTGCGTGCAGATGGTAAATGCGGCTGGAAGTACAGATGAGATTCTGGTGAATGGAGGGATTGCAAATCGGAGCCAGCCAAGCAAATTGAGTGGTCATGAAAGTGGGAAAAAACATGTGAGCAAAGAAGTCAAGAAAATGGGGCAAACAATGTAAAATTCTAATAAAATATCAAGCACAAAGAGAGCTAACGTGGCCGATAGGTTTTACCATATGAAGGTCATCTGTGGCTTTAGAAAAAGGTTTGGAGCAGTGATGGGGACAGAATGCAGACTGATATGGGCTGAGGAACTGGTGAAAGGTGAGAACAGAGAACAGAGGCAGAGTGTATAGGCAACATCTTTAAAGATATTCTCTCTGAATGAAAAGGAGAAAGAAAGGAAAGCAACCAGTTAGGGTCAAGAGAGGGTATACGGTTTTCTTTGAAGAGAGGAGAGGACTGTTATGTTTAATATTGATTGCATAGATCTGGTTAAACAGAAATACTGACAACACAAGAAAGAGAAGGGATTAATGTTAGTGTCAAATCATTGAGAAGTCAGAGTCCAGGGCCAAAGAGGTAGGGATGGTCTGGGAGAGGAGAAGGGAAACAGGAGGAGAGAACAGCTGAAGACAAAGGTGGGCTGCCAGGGTTGATGTCAGGAAGGAGGTAGGGATGTCCTCCAGGACTTTCTCTTTCTTAAAAGAGGTAGGAAGTCCCATAAACTACTAGGAATGAGGCAGCCAGAGACTTGAACAAGGAGAAGGTTTTAGTGAATGAGTAACAGTATAACAAGTCATTAGCTTTCTATCCTGACAGACCTGGGTTCCACCACTTAGTAGTCTGTAACCTTAGACAAGTGATACCACCTTTCTAAGTCTCATCCATTTGGTCAACAATGATTGAACAAATACTGTATATAGCAGTGTACTAGAAATGCCAACAAAAATCAGATAAAGTCCTTGAATTCAAAGACTCCATCATCAACTGGGTGAGTAAAACAAGTCAGACAAAATTAACACAGCATTAAAAGGGCTAAAGTGAAGGGAAGCATAAGGTATTCAGGAGCACAGAAGTAGGGGGTCCATTCTAGACCGGCAGGGTTAGAGACAACCTTTTAAGGAAAGAACCACTCTAGCTATAGCCTCAATTTCCTGAATGCAAAATGGGGGAAAACAATCAATTGATTAATTAATGAAATAGTCAACATAAGGCAAGTTGGCATGATGTCTACAACACAATTACCAGTAAGTTCTACTTTCTTTCTCTAGAAATCCTTCCGGTACGATTGAGACTATTAGGCTAATCTACAGAATTGTTACAAACTGCCACTTTTTGCACACGTTTCAATTTTCCCCATGTTCCTTGAAACATATTCTTCCCTAAAGATGGCTAGAAGCCATTAAAACTATTCCTGATAGCGAAACCCCAACTTAGAAAAATATACAAAACAACTAACAATAATGTCTTACACAGGGAATTGTAGACACTAGGCATATAAAAATTTCACAAGTTCTATCTCTTATTTCTCTTTCATGTTTATGAGTCAGATGCAGCTGGATCCTAGATACCTGAGTCCCTGCCTTCCTTTAAATAAATGAATGCTCAATGTATCAGTTAGCAATCCTGACTGTAAAAAGACAATATGCCATCTTAAACTGGCTTAGACAATGAAGGGATTGATTAGCTCATGAAATAGAAATGGCCTGATCTGGCATCTCAGATGACTTCAGAAGGATTTGGTTCTTCCCTGGCTACTCCCCTGCAGGGTTAGTTTACCCTTTCAGCTCCCAAGGTGACAATCGAACTATCCCAATATCCTTATTCATGAGAAGAAAATAACAAATTTAGGTCCATGTAACATCCTGGCAGCACACAATCCAGCAAAAGAGAAAAGTTCTTTCCCTACAGGTTCAAGGAAACTTTCCCTTACTTTGGACTGGTTCTAAACAGACTATTCTAGAGCCAATTTCTATGCAGTGACCTCCAACAGAACTTTCTGTAATGACGGAAACCTTCTCTAACTGCACCTGTTTACAGGTAGCCATTGAGCACTCAATATATGGGTAATGTGATTGAGAAACTGATTTTTAATTCTATTTTAATTAAATTTAAACGTAAAAAGCAACATGTGTCCAAATGTTTTTAGAGAGTACAGTTCTACAGTGAGGGAAGGGTGGGTTACACTGACTGGCTAAACTAGTCAGTGCCCACTGCCTTAATCTGGGGGTGAAGTTAATCCCATTCATGCCACAAAGGGAAGTCATTCTGCCTGGTGTCCCGGAGCCCACCATTTTTATTTCCCAGAGATTAATGGCCCAATTCAACATGAAATCCCTTGCCGAAGAGTCATCTTTATAAATCTTACCTAGGACAATGCCATGTGAAAGTCACTTTGGAATAATAGCCTTTTAAAGCTGAGAGTGACCTCAGGGCTTGCACACTTTAGATCCATATTTCACAGAGAAGAAATGGGCTGGAAGCATCAATTGCTTTGATCATGGCGGTTATGAGCAAGGCCTGGATATGCTGACCTTCAGCCATTTTTTCACTGTAAAATTCAGTCCTTATGCTACAGCACTCCAATAGGCCCACTGTGACAGAACTGACTTCATTCTACATGAAGCTTCAT
Organism: Cryptoprocta ferox; assembly: GCA_028646485.1. Lineage (NCBI taxonomy): Eukaryota > Metazoa > Chordata > Mammalia > Carnivora > Eupleridae > Cryptoprocta > Cryptoprocta ferox. The sequence goes on along the minus strand of CM053576.1, from coordinate 32,310,351 downwards.
AATCATCGGTGTATTAAAGCTTCCAGGAAAAAATGTTACCACAGAGGTCTTATATTTTACACTCAAAAGTCTGAAGGAGCCTAAGAGGTAATATAAATAAGGTGGGCCAGCCAGGTGTGGACTGTGGCTGAGTAGATACCACACACTGTGTCTAAAGCTCCAGCCAAATGTGGCCATCAGGGTGGGTCAGCCAGTATTGCCATGCCTTCATATGAGAAATCCAGATTTGAGTATGAACTCTCCAGATTTTCTTAAATGCTGGCCTCTCATGGGGCTCCTGGGTGGCTCAGTTGGTTAAGCATCCAACTTCAGCTCAGGTCATGATCTCGTGGTTCATAAGTTCAAGCCCCACATCAGGCTCTGTGCTGACAGCTCAGAGCCTGGAGCCTGCTTCAGATTCTGTGTCTCCCTCTCTCTCTGCCCCTCCCCTGCTCCCACTCTGTCTCTGTCTCTCTCTCTCAAAAATAAATAAACATTAAAAAAAAATAAAATAAATACATGCTGGCCTCTCATGTTTTACATTTTTAATGACTTACGCAGGCTAAACAAGATCTGTGAATGGCTTTAACCTCCAGCGTGTACCCTGTGATAGAGATTTATGAAGTCTGACCTGCTGAAAATGAAAGCCTTCAGAGTAGTTGCTGCTGGAGGTGCCCGTGTGCTCCCATGCATGTCAAGTGACAGCTTCCAACTACAACTATGTCTTATGGCTTTCTTAAAGCCTGGGGTCCATTGGTTTGAAGCCCCCTTAGCCATGGAGAGGGCCTAAGAGCCCCAGGGAGAGATGCCATCAGTCACTGACAAGTGGGAGTTGGTAGATAAATCCTACAGCTCCCGGGCCCCTCAACTGGGACAATTCCGAGGTGTGCTCTGCACTGCCTCCCAGAATTCCTCAGTGGTATGGAGCTTCAGATGCCCCAAGTGTGAAGTGGCATCTACTCTGGTATTCAGATAACTCGATATTCACAATACGGTGCCGAAACGGCTGCCCTCCTGCATAATGATGCCATGCTATAGGAACAAATGTTCATCTAAAAATAGAATCCATTATGTATACCAGCCTAGTCGTTAGTTTCTTAGCATAGCAACTAGTTCTGCTCCATAAAACTTTTCATAGAGGCATTCTCTTCAAACAGGTGCAGTTGGCCGTGCCGCAATTCAATTTCCAGACTGTGGTGCCTACGTCAGTGGGGGGTTTTGCACGCGCCAAAGAGAAATCTCACGCGAAATCATTCTCATCCCAATCCATGTTCCTTATAGAAGACAGAACTGAAAACCAAAAATTCTATTGGCAGACACAAGAATTTTACCACCCTCAAATGTCTTATGTAGGGGTGATTAAGTCTCAAGCTTCTTGTCACACTTGCATAGGATCTGGCTCTCTGGTTTCCTTGGTGGGCTTATGTGTGTCAATAAAGGAAGAGTCTTCCAAATTAATAAGAAATGACATGATGTTATAATTTAACAAGGTGATATCTGTTTTTGTATCAGTAATACAAATTTAAGTTATAAAATGACATAATTACATAAAATAATGTTTACACCCACATTTGCTTATTCAAGAGTGTAGAGAATTTAATTAAATATTGAATTCCGACAGCAACTTGGTCTAACAGAAGATCTAGAAAAACAAAAACATAAAGATTAATAAACAGGGCTTCAATGCTGAGGACAGGTTTGGTAAGGATAAGACAAATAGCTCATACCTGGAGCATTCAGAGAATGTAAAATGAAATGAATTTTAATCAACTGAATATAAAAAAATATCTATTTTGATTCAATCTTGGGTACTGAGATTCTTTCTAAAAAATGCTAGTAATTTCCTGCCTTCCTAAGTACAGTATAGGGAATATTGTTCAATCATAGACAAATAATTCAAAATCTTGTAGGGCCTCTGGGTGCTCAGCTGAATATTACTTCTGACAGAAATTAGGCCACGGACAGGAAAGGAAGAGTGAACATATCCTCTCAGGAAGTTTACTGACTTAATTTGTAATGTCAGCTTGCTTTCTATCAGTGTTCACCTTGGCTGCACATTAGGATCAGATGACCACACCCCAGAGCAATTAAATCAGACTGTCTGGTGGTGGGGCCCAGGAACCAGCATTTTTGAAGCTCCCTGCATGATTTCAACGTGCAGCCCAGGTTGAGAGTCTCTTCATACAGTTTGCCTCTTCTCACGAATGTAAGAATCCTACTGAGGTTTCTTTTAGACAAACTTTAAAAGAAAAATTAACTTTATACATTAAGCAGACTCTTTAAAAAGCCAAGATATACAGCCAGACTACCTGGGTTCTAATCCTGCCTCTGCTAGTGACCAACTGCATGACCAGGGGTCATTACTTAACCTTTGAGTGCATGTCAAGGTCCATACCCATAAGTGGGTTTCATAATAGCACTATTCTCAGAAGCTTTTGGAAAGGATTAAATGAGTGCATTTGTGTGTGTGTGTGTGTGTGTGTGTGTGTGTTAGCACAGTGGCACGTGGAAGACACTGCATACATGTTTGCTGTTATTGGTGATGACGGTAGCCATGATAATAATAACAAGAATTCAAAGGTATGTGCAAATTGAATTAGTGCATATTTTTAAAAGTATATTTATAATATTTGAACACCAACTTCCTAATAAATTGATTGTTCAATGTTCATGTTTTTGCCTTTTTAAATTAAACAAAATAAACAATGATAAAATAGGAAAAAATCGGAAATAACTAATCATATTCTTTATTTTAGTCTATTTTTAGTGATAAGTGCCTAAATGATTCAACTACCCATCTAAATTTATTTTACCAGAAGGGGGAGAAATAAAGACTTGTCTTTCTGATTAAATATCGAAAAGGCTTAATGAGGACCCCATCTGTAGGATCAAACCATCTTGGATTGGTAAGCAAATAAACCAGAAAACAACCAAAAACGCTCACTCTATCTAAAATGCACATAATTCAAACAAAGGAGCAAGACAAGAACCTGAGAATTCTATCCATAACAAAGGCAAATAGGGTTTTTTTTATATAACAGGAAATTTATGAACAATGTACCAAATGTATTTCCTCCACATATTCCTCCAATCCAGTGTCTCAAACTAATTTTGGTATCAAATGATACAAATATCCCATTTTATAATAGCTTCATAGCATGGAAAGCATCCAATTTAATTTTTCCTTACAAGACTGGGAAGAGCTAAATATAAGCAACTCATAAAACTGAGGCAAAATTTTTAATTAAATTATATTAAGAGTGAAGTGTTTTGAATTAAGGCCAGAGTGTTTCATATTTCTAAACTCTGATCACAGTGTGTGCAAAAGAGCATTGCTGTCGTTATCGGCATGATGAAGTGCAGTGAAGGTGACATGAAAATCATGTCAATACACTTATACTCTACAAATAATCCCAAAGAAACTGCAATGATGCCGTTTCATAACCAGCCTGATTTTAAAAGACATCTGAAGAGGTTATATACCAGTTAGAAATTCTACTAAAAAGCCATGAGCACAAGCCCCAAGAGGAATTTGTGAAAGATTCCATCATAATAACATTTCTTCTTATGTTGCATCTACATAGCCTAGGCAATCATAGCATTTGGTTATTCTACACTAGCTAGAGTTCATTGAGGAAAAACCTTTGGGCTCAAGGCATTGGAAAGAAGGTAGTGTTGAGAATAAATGGAGCTTAATCTGAAAGTGGGTTTGATGAGCAGAGATTCATTCCTAGGCAATCAGACAGACCAATGACTAAATTACACTTGAAAACACTACATTTAATCTCTAAGGATTTGATCAGTATGGAGGAGGAGGGGCTGCCTGATGTCAATATAGCTATGATAATCCTAAAATGATTTATATTAGGAAAAAAGACACAGCCATGATGGAGTCCAATTCTTCTTGTGAATAATACCTTTTTCTCTTATACTAGACTTTAAATCATCTTAAAGCTTATTCCATGAGATGCTTCGGATTCCTGAGGGTCCAAGAAACTTTCACCTATGATGGAGTATTTATTTATTAGTGAATTATCCTCAGAAGAAAATTATTCTAAACAATAAATCCCTTCTTTTGCCTTCCATGGCTCTGTTCCCAAAACATTATGAAACACATAAATAAACATCTTGTGTGCCCAAACAGACCTAAGCATCGATGCTTCAGATCAAAAGACCATAGCTGAGTCTAAACAGCAAACAAGTCACTAATACCCTGAAGAAGAAAAAAATATATATTTAAAAATATACATAAATAGATGGTCACCTGGCTTTTGAAACAGCACATTTGTGGTCCTTAACAATTAGTTAGAGACTAATTGCTTAGTCAGAGGCTAGTTGTTTATTATATCCCAATAATAAAAAGCCACCGCAAGTGACCTTGAGGGTGTTATGCTAAGTGAAATAAGCCATGGAAAGACAAATACTGCATGGTATCACTTATACACGGTATCTTAAAAAAAAAAAAAAAAAGTCAAACTCTAAACTCCTAGAAACACTACAGAAGTCAACGCCGGCGCTGGGAGTGACAGGGTGCGGAATAAGGAGAGATTAGTAAAAGGGTACAAACTTTCAGCTAGAAGATCAATCAGGCTTGAGGATATAATGTAAAACATGGTGACTATAGCTGAAGACGCTATAGTATATAAATGAAATTTGCTAAGAGAGTAGAACTTAAACATTTTCACACAAACAGAAAAACAAATAAATCTGTGAGGTGATGGATGTGTTAATTAACTCCATGGGGGTTCCTTTCACAATGTCTATGGATAACAAATCCCCAAGATGTACACTTTAAATATCTTAAAATTTTATTTGTCAATAAATTATTGACTAATAACTCTACCTCAATAAAGCTGAAACTTTTAAAACTAAAATTAAATTTTAAAAATTAAATTTAAAAAAAAGACCCCATGAAGGATCAAAAGTTTACAAAGTGCTAGGCATTGTGTTAGGCACTTCACATATCAGATTTAACAACAATCCTAAGAAAGTTATACCTCATCTTAGAGATGAAGAAATCGAGACTTAGATTATGAAGAAATTCACCCGAGGTCACTCTTAGTACAAGGTAGAGCAAGAGCTCGAATCCACATCTATCTGACTTTAGAGCTGATTTTCTTAACTGGCTTCCAGCGTCCCAAATTAGGGCTGTTTTAAGAAAACTGCTTGGCTTAAAACAAAAGTATTCATCTAATAATTTCAGTGCCTCTTACGAAGAAATCTTTTTAATGCCCTTAATTAGGGGGCATCTATATTAAGATGTCAAGCATTAAGCGTCTATATTAAGCAGTTCCTAGAGACAGATTCTAGTAAAATTAGCTTATTTTAGAGGTGGTTCCAGGACAAATCAGGAATGAGGAATTGAGACAGGAAAGGAAGGAAAGCCATAAAGGATGTGTTTGCATGCCAGTTAACACTGTGAATGGTGGCTTAATCCCACCAAAGAATTCTGGTAAAAAAAACATAAAGCCTGCACCTTTGCCTTATCCCACCCAAGAGGTAAAGGAACTGTGGTATTTGCCTATCAAACTCCTTTGCTTGGAGTGGTTGTTAATTCTCAGGAACTTACGAGCAGCAGCATGGGTAGCAAAGTGAGTACTAGTGATCAGAAAAAGCAAAAGAATACAAGCATTGGCCCCTAGGGTCCAATATGTGGCTTCTGGAGTTGTAAGGACTTGGATATAGACTTCATGCTGCATCTACTCTATTAATCTCTTCAATAATGGTAATCGAATTCAGAAAAAGTGAAGGAAAAGATTCAGTCCCTAGATGCTGCTGGTTAGTTAGTTGGTGATGACTGGTGTATTGCTCCAGGACAAAGAATGATCCCAGCCCTCAGAAAGCAATCCTCACAGGCATAGTGCTGTTTTCTAAGGTAATTTCAGTTATTGTTTCAGGCTTAGCAGAAAGTTACCGAATAAAATGAATAGAATTCACCTTTTTAATTAGTAACCACATCATTGCACTCAATAGACTGTTGAGTATCCTACCTCACTTACCATACACAAGAAAGGTTAAAATTGATGCTTCTGGAATATCCTAGAGAAATATGTCCCAAAGAAGAAGCACCGTGCTAAATGATGATTAATGAAACGAGTGGTGCCTGGGGATTCTTTGGGAAAGCCAGACTCTAGGATATTCCTAGAGTTTCTTATGGAGGTCTATAGTTCATCATTTATAATATTTGTGAACTCTGGACTCTCATGCTAAAAAAAATGTCACTGAAGCTTAAGCAAATATTTAATTTTTGAACTTTGCTTTTGAACTCTGTGTAGCAATTTAAGATTACCATAAGAGAAGGCAGTCTATACCTCCCAGTAAAGGAAATTTAGCCATCACTCTTCACAAGGATTCCTAATGGCGTCACATGCAAAATCACAGACCAGAAGAAAATGGCAGATGAAGCAGATGGTAGAGTCAATTGCTCCTGTCCTAAGTCCTTCAAAATGATTCAATATGCAGGTATTAATTTATGTCTATGAACTAGTGTCACAGGTAAACAGAAGAGGTTGCACTTATTAAATAAGTGCCCATGGTGGAGCTGTCAGTACTAGGAACACAATGGGAACATCACCTCAGGTCAACCTAACACCTCAGCTCCCTCCTCCCACAACCTCCACACCCTGAACTACAAAAAAACCCACAGAAAAGAGGGTGCTATCATAACTGGCTCCAACCAGAAAGGCTCCAATCAGAAAGAACAGGGAACCACCAACACATAAGGCTGCCCATTTAAAGAAATTAAATTTAGTGCCCCACCTCACACTAGTCCTCAAAACACATGACGTGACTGCTATGGCCTGAAAGTTTGCATCCTCCCACCCTCTCTCTCAAATCCATACTTGGAACACATAATGTCCAAAGATGGGATTAGGACATGAGATCTTTAGGAGGTGCTTAGGTCTTGAGGGCAGAGTCCTTGTGGATGTGATTAGTGTATAAAAGAGGCTCCAAAGATCTCCCTAGTCCTTTCCACCATGAGAGGATACAAAGAAAAGGCTCCAACCCGGAAGAGGGCCCTGACCTTGGACTCCAGCCTACAGAACTGTGAGAAAGAAATATCTGTTGTTCATAACCTGCCTAGTCTGTGGTATTTTGTTATAGCAGCTTGAAGAGACTAAGATTAGAAACCTAAATTAATAATAATGATGGCCATAAGGATGAGGAATAAGAAAGTCCTTAAGTAAAGAAAAAAGAAAAAAAAAGAATGAAATGTGAATACATCAAATTTGAAAACGGCAAGTCATCTCTTGCCATGCATAAGTTAGACGTTAAGAAATTTAAAGACAAACCACAAACAGGAAGAAAGTATTTGCAACATCTGTAACAGCTAGAGGATTACCATCTACAGTACATAGAGCACCCTCAACAAGGGATATAAGCAAGGAGTACAAGTTTCATGTAAGAGAAAACAGGAACAGTCCATAAATGAATAAAAATAGACATGTCTTACCAGCAAGGCAGACATTGGCAACTCAAAACAGAGATACAACAGTTGCATCAATAAACGCAAATATAAATAAATGCAAAAATAAAAGGGTTTCTTAATAGTGTCGGTGAGGCCTGAGGAAAGAGTTCCTCTCACACACCACTGACAGGGTTATAAAATGATGCAACTATTAACTAAAATTTAGGATATGTATAGCCTCCAATCAGCAATTGTAGTTCTGAAAATTTACCTCAGGGAACCCTTGACCCATATACCCAGAGAGGGCTACACAGGCTATTACTCTGTATTACAGATGGTTCTCTGTAGCCCCAAGTTAGAAACAAACACCCACAGTCCATCAGTGAGAAATTATTATTAAATAAAATTTGGTAATCCATTCCATGGGATATGATAGAGCAATTTAAAAGTTAGAGGTAGATACACATGTACTTAACATGAAAAGTTCGCTACAACTAAAAAAGTAAAATGCAAGTTCGTGGAAGAGTAAAAGTGATATAGTGGTATTTAGGATACAAACAGATATAAACAAAACAAAATGAACTATTTCCATATTTATGCATGTAAAATTCCTTCAGAGGAGACAGGGAACGATACCATGAAACTGTTACCAGTGACCCCGGAGGGAACACTAAGATTAGGGTCAAAGATGGAGGAGTTAAGTGCATTTATACTGCTTTACTTTGTTATTCAAAGAACATATTTGTGTGTTATTCGTGAAATTAAAACTAAATAAAATCTGTAACAACAAAAAAGAGAAAGTCGTAAGAGTCCTTCATTTAAAATGTTTCTTTTTCCTCCTATTCCTTTTTGATTTAATGTAATTATGTGCTCCTCTCCCCTCTCCCTCCAAACTCCTATTTTAGGGATCCAAGGAGGAGTCTGCTGGGCTACACTGGAGTTCTTGGATCTGAACTAGTAGTAACTAGTTTTATTTTTACACCAACCTTGGCACAGAATCAGAGCATCGAATTGCAAGACAAAGGTCTACTTTGTTTTATCTTCTAGCAGAATAGGTTTGTATTAGCTCTTTAACATTGACTTCTTTTTTCTTCTTTAGCTTGTCCTCCAAAATTTTGAGGCAGATACTTCCTGTAGTTACATGGTTTCATGGCTGATACTTCCTGTGTTGGTTCCTGTCCCAATCCGACATAGCTCCAAAGAAAAGTCACAGTCTAATGCCAGCAACCCCTTACACACTCCGACCGTGCAGGACGCCCTTCTTACCCACAATTACAGAAAAGCTCATCCTCTTCACCTAATATACACTGACATAAGAAAAACCACCATGCTTAAAACAGTCCCATTCAGAAATGTTTTGTTCCAACTTGCAGTCAATAAGACGTATAGAGCCAACAGTAAAGGAGAAAGTGATTAAAATAAGTCCAGAGCTGGTATGAAGAATGAACATGTATCCCTTAAGATCATGGTTATATGTATCTGCTTCCCCCAACTTCAAATAGTCTTTCAATGTTTCACCAAAGCACATTTTTGCTACCTAAAAGTGACTTGCTACCAGCTCTGGTTTTTTAATTCCTAAATCTATCATCTGTGCTGTCTGTCTTCTTTGCCACCCATCATTTCTATGATCAAAAATCAAAAGGGGGGAGTTAGAGGAAGGGAGCATGCCATTGTCTATGGAGAGTGGATTCAGTGGCTCAAAATCAGTGGCTCCGGTCTACAGTACAATGGACAGAAAGGTACAATGTATAATGTGGGATCATGTAGCTGCTACAGAAGAGAGGACATGGGTAAGAAATTGAGTAAAATGTGAGAATTTTCCTCCAGTGCTATAAAAAGAAAGATCTTGTAACAAGAGCATCTTTACCAAGAGCTTCTTAAAGCCACTCAGCTCACCTCTGAGCAGACTAGGCATCGCTTTGGCACAGGCTTCATGGACAAAGGAGAAATTAGGTAGAGAGAGGCCCAAAGGGAGAAGAGAGGTACATTAAAATAAATACCAATGCAAGCTTCCAAACCAATGGAAAACACAGCGTGTAAAATCAGTGAATAAACTTACAAGTATTTTTTCTCTGAGACATCTCTGTAATACATGTAATAGATTCACATCACTAAGAGTCACTGTTAGGAAAAATATTTTAAAGAACGTGGGCCTCTAAGTAACATCAAGATTGCACCACTCAACCAGGTAGCATCAAATGATCGTATGCAAAACAGGGACTAAAAGCTTGGCTTGCCATCCCTCATTTGAGAGCACCATCTTCTAGCATACATTTCCTCTAATATATCACTTACACCCGTCCATCTCCTAGAAGTGGATGTATCACCCCTTCTGCCTCCAAGACCGGGCGTAAAGCCAGAAGAAAATGACAAACTTGGAACGCAAGGAAAGTTTAATTTTTTTTCTTAAATCCTCTCATCTTTTGTATACTGATATATGATCATTGACTAAAAAATAAACCTCATAACTCTGATCTATGATGGAGAGATGACTTTGGTATTTAAAAAGTGAAAAATGAAATTTACCATCTTCTTAGGTAGACTGTAAGATTCATATCCATGAAAGGAAAACAGTAATAAAGAGATAAAAGGAATTCCTACCACATTATCTATTTCAATTGGTCATAAACAGCATTACAAGCAAGAGAAAATGGTTGTTGTAAAAAACTGAAATAAATTTTCCTACATCTGAAAATAGGTATAAGTCAAAATACTGGGTTCTCAAAACAATAGAGATGCATCAAAGAACCTTCTGTCCTAAACCCTTTCTCTTTCTTAAGCAAAGAAATATTTATGATTGGTCATAAAAAGGAGTTTAACTGAGTTGCCATGAATTATTAAAAAACCCCAAAATACCTTCTGTTGCTTTTATAGAAGCTTGATTTACAAGCTGAAAAATCAAACTGACAGTTAAGTCCCTTGTACAAATACCCAACCTTTAAAAATGCCCTAGGCATTATAAATATATCTTTCATGAATATAGCTGCAACTGTTCTAAAAATAGATTTTAGGAGGGAAAAAAACTCTTTCAAGCCATTGTTTTATACATAACAGCAGGAAACCAAACAGAATGTCAAACCCAAAGTGATTAACACACCCAGTAATAAACATGAACATTAAATAGGAAATATTACAAATGAAATACATTTTTTTGACATTAGCTTAGAGTCTATGGTTTAGCCCTAGATCTATGGTCAGAGATGATTCCAGGGCACCCATATTCAAAAAGTAATTCGAGGGCTGCCAGGCTAAAATTCGCCTTTTAGATGAGTGTAAACACGCAAATTCAGGACTGGCCCTCAGAGCCAGATATTACCATCCAGCACCCTGAGAGTGTCCCCCAGGCTCCACCCTGACCCCAAATATGCCATTTCACACAGCCAGTTCCAGACCACTGCTCACAGGTGAAGTCACAGTTGCCCCAAAGGCAGAAGGTAAGGCTGACAAATTTCAGTAACTTTGGCAATAGGGACCTAACTCAAGGATGTGAAAAGACTAACAGCCCTTCACAATGTGGTACCAGGTATCTTACTGGTTTTAATATGTATTTAGCACTCTCAATAAAGCTTACCCATCTCTCCAAATAACAGAGCTTATGGGGTCACAACATTCTGTGTTCCGTGTCCTCACATGTTCAAGTACAGAACCACTATTTCTTGAAATAGTGATAACTATTTAACTACTTTCTAGGAATATTTTTTCTGCCCATTAAACACCAAATAAATCTTCTGATCTGCAGACATTCTTTTTAATAATTCAATAAGGAATTATCTCAATTGGCTTCATAATAAATGAGATCCTAAACTCATGATATGGTAGACAGAAAGCTAATATGAAAAACAATCTTGAAAAATTGAAGGTATAAGCTAAAGGAATCTTATTCTTAATTTTCTAATGTGAACAAATGATCACGACCAAATTCCCATCGAGGTCAGGCAAACCCATAATAAGCAGCAAAGCATTGAAGGAAGAGAAAAGGAATGCCAAACTCACAGTCATGTGGGTCAAAAGTTATTTTCTCATCATTTTTCTTTATTCTTTATGAGTAGAGCTGGAGGGGGACTTAAGGCACTAATACTGGCTAATTTTCTTCTACAACAAATGTAATTCACATTCCCATGTTCTTGTCCTGAAAAAATGCCAACTGTTCTAGGATTCAGCATATCTTGATACTTTGGGCTAAAATCCTTGGAAACCCCTAAGACATTTCTAAGTAGAACCTTTGAATTAATTACAAAGAGTCATTCACAAAATGGATATACTTACGTAGGCAACTTAAATACTTTGCAAATCAGCAACCAACTGGAAAATGTAAGAAAGATATATCTCACTTTTTACCTTATTTTGATCTGTCCAGTAAAAGAAAAATCCCTGAGGGTCAGTCTTCAAAATAATTGGAGTGACAATAGTAGAGTCCTAGAAATATAAGAAAAAACACAAATATCAACATATAGCATTGTAGAAAGTCCTACCCAGGAGTTATTTAACAAGTAAGAGTTGTTAAGAGTTTCATCAATTATTAGTAAAAGTTTCAAAAAAATAGACATGGCATCCTCACTTCACAGCATTTTAATTACATAACTAAACTTCTTTACTAATAATTAGAATACCTGTGCATTATTTATAAAAGGAAAGCCCAGTGATGCGTATATTTATTAAGCCAAATTGACATGTTTCCTATTAAAAGCTCTAATTTTCCAAATAATTTTAATATTAAACATCATTACATATTTTATATGATTAAAATTAATTAAAATCCATGCTTGAAAGTAATATTTTAAATTACATTTGTTCTATAAAATTATTTTTTATTGTCCTAAAGAGATTAAACATATTATTTGGGCATTGCTGTTTCCAAAGTAACAATAAATAAGGCCATGGTCTACATTTTCAGAAAGATATACACAAAATTATTGCAAATTTAAATTTCACAAAATGAAATAAAACATCATAGACAAATAGTCTTTGGAGTTTGAAGCATGCATATTATAAAGCAAAAACAGCATGCACTGTAATTATAATATTAAACATTTCTAAAATATGTGTTCTTTTCTTTTGGCAATTTTCAGAACGGCATACCATCTGCACAAGAAAACACATGTCACGGGATATGGATTTTTATACTCAAATACTTGGGCCTTTGCAGGAATTACATTTTTAAAGGAGACATAAATTACCTGTTTATTTCAACTTTTTCATACATATTATACCTAAGGTATGGTATATCCTCTATCTGATCAGAGACTTATAATGAAAATTAGAACTTGCGGAAATAATTTTGGAATTGGGGACTGTTTTCCTGATAGGAAGAGTAGATCAATGTTTTTAGTCTACATGGTAAGTCTTATTAGAAAGCTGGGTTCTGAAGTCCATCCCCTTGGGGATGTCTGTCCACCCTCCCCCCTCCCCCGACCCCCCGATTACCTCATCTTACACAGCTACAACTATAAAAAAAAAAGAGAGAGAGAGAGATCATAATAATACCTACCTCAGAGGGTGTCTGTATGAATTAAATAGGATAATTTGGGTAAAGTACTTGGACCAAATGTTTGACTTAAAAACATTTTTTATTATTAGATTATGCTTAAAAACTGATTTATTAAAATAGCAAATGAAAGTTTATCATGGCATTCTTTTTTTATTATGGTTTTATTATACTTCTAACATAAAATTTCCCATTTTTTAACTATAAAGTTCAGTGACATTAAGTATAGTCACACAGCTGTGCAGCCATTAGCACCATCCATTTCCAGAACTTTTTCATCTTCCCAACTGAAATTCCACACTCATTAAACACTAACTCCGCATTCCCTCTTCCCTAAGCCCCTGGCAATCACTACCTACTTTCTGTCTCTATGAATCTGACTACTCTTGATGCCTAACAAAAGTAGAATTATACAATATTTATTATCATTTTGTGACCAGTTTATTTCATGACTGGCATAATGTGTTTAAAGGTTCATCCATGTTGTAGCAGGTGTCAGAATTCCCTTCCTTTGTAAGGCTGACTAATATTCCATTGTATGCATACATAACATTTTATTCATTCACCCATCTGTCAGTGGACACTTGAGTTATTTCCTCCTTTTCGCTATTGCGAATAATGCTGCTATTAACACAGATTCACAAATATCTGAGTCCCTGCTTTCAACTGTTTCATACTCAGAATGATCATACAATAGTTCTATGTATAAGTTTTTGAGGTCCTGCCCTTCTGTTTTATCCTGAAATTTTTAATATTTATTCTTTTTTTTTAATTTTTTAATGTTTATTTACTTTTGAGAGAGAGAGAAAGTGTGAGTGAGGAAGGGGCTGAGCGAGAGGGAGACACAGAATCTGAAGCAGACTCCAGGCTCCGAGCTGTCAGCACAGAGACTGACTCAAACTCATGAACTGGAAGATGCTGACCTGAACCAAAGTCGGACGCTTAACCAGATGAGCCACCCAGGCGCCCCTTTTAAGATTTTTTTCTTAACATGCAGTTTGAAAAATATCTTTTACCAGGATGGATGGTGCTGTTGCACAGAACTTCAGCTGGAACTTCAAATTTTCAAAATTACTTTTAAATGTAAAAAAAAAAAAAAAAAAACGAAAACCAATTTAATACAATAATGAAAGAACAATTTTTAAAATAGTTTAAGCTTCACCTATGAGATTATATGCATAAACGTTCAGAGAAATATTTGCAATAAATCACAACAGTATTTTCAGTTCTGTTTCATCACCCATCATCCTCTAGAGTCGGGCAAAATGAAACTTTCTGACAGCCTGCACACAGCACACATCCCCACTTCCGGTGAATCTGAAATTAGCCTGTAGTTTTAACATATCATCCTCAGATCAGCTCCTTTTCTTATCAGAGTGTCTGACAAGAGCATCTGACAAGATTCTAATTGAAATCTTTGTGACAATTCACTGCAAGTGTCGTAGACAATCAAATATTTAAAGTCAGCAGGGCAAACCTGCTCAAATTTATATTTTAGAACACTGTACTAGGCTGCCTCATTTCCTTCTGATACTGTGATTTCTAGCTTATTCCTTCTCCTCCTTCAAAATTAAAGCTTCTTTGTTAAATATTTTCTTGACCTCACTCTTCCGGCCACAGTTCCTCTGTTAAATGATCATTTATCTCGGCTACCTGCCTGCTTCCTCAATAATCGCCCCTAACATTCCAAGATCAGCTGGAACTTGGCATTCTTGCCATCCAAGGCAGGATTTGACCTAGAAATACATGAATATCCATTTTCAATTCCACCTGCTTTTTTCCCACCTCCCACATAGCTCCAAGTGTCTATATTCTCCCCGTACCAAAGTAGCCACTCAACCCAGATCACAAGTATTCTTAATTGTCAGAACATATGCTCTCCTTTGAAGTTTGAAATATATGGTCATCCTTCATTTTCAAGGGAACCGCAGATGGATTGTAACTCTTGCAGCATTTTACTGCAGAAAAATGGAGACAACTCTCAGACGGTCTATTTCTCTCCATCAACATCCATAAGACATGTATTCCATTTAAGATGGTGGCTTTCAAACTTTTGGGTGCATCAAATTTTACTAAAAGGATTGTTAAAACACAGATTGCTGGGACCCTTCCCCAGAGTTTCTCATTTGAAAGATCTGGGCTGGAGTCTGTAAATGTGCATTTCTAATAAGAGCTTAGAGCTGCTGCTGTTGGTAGTGGTCGTCCGGGGACCACACTTTGAGACCCACTGACATAGGTCTACAAAGGGTGAGGCTTTGGGTCAGGAACACAATGATGTAAAAGCACCAGTGAGCTTAAAATGTAGACAAACCTGTGTCTTCTAAGTATATTGCTTCTAACCAAGAATTCATCTTTACCTTGCTTATTTCACGTTGTAAGTTTCTTTCTCCCAATAAACATCTGCCTTGAAAAAGAGAACATTGATAAACACACCTGTCTTAAGTTAGCAATAGTGGATAATGCACAGTAAGTTTCCATTTACTTCTCCTCATCTGATAGAAACTTACTCGCGTCCCTATCTCATCAATATATCAATAGAGATACTAATACAATGATATAAGAAGCTACGGCTTTGCAATTTATTTTTTTCATTATTACCCCACTAAGGAGCCCTTTTAGACATTTATTTTCCTAATCATCCACAATGAAATTTTAATATCACAGATGTCCTATCTATTTATATGGTGTATGTGTATCTGTGTTCTATACAAAGTTGGAAGCATATTTCTTCAAATATCACACAAGTGAACTTAAGACACTGTAGTACAGATTTAAACAAGAGCCCAGATTCCCAATCATCCAAGGTGCTCATTGCTTAGTGGGGACACCAGATGAAGAAACTGACCATTTTAGTAAGATACAGCTCAGGTGGGTATAAAGTGGCATCTCACTGTGGTTTGAATTTGCATTTCTTTATGACTAATGACTAATGATGTTGAATATCTTCTTATGTGCTTACTGGCCACCTATGTGTGTGGCACATGTGCACGCACGTGCACGTGCCCTTTCACATGCAGCAACCCAGTACTTTTTAAAATAGGCTAAGATTGAAATCATTGGTTTGAATGTGAATCAGTGGTTCTGGACTGGGGCCATTTTGCAATGTCCAGAGATAATTTTGTTTGTCACCCTGGGGCTTTTGCTACTGACATCTAGTGGGTACAGGCCAGGAATGGCAAAACATCCTACAATGCACAGGCCAGCCCCCTACAGCAAAGAATTACCTAGCCTCAAATATCAATAGCACTGAGGTTGAAAAACACAGCTTTAATGGCTTCCCATGGACCTTATGATAAAACCTTGCCATGGCCTAAGCAGCCCACTGGCCATCCTGCCAGCATCACCTGAGCGACAAGCTCCCAACATTCTGCTCTGTTCTTCAAAGGACATCCTTTGATCCTTGGAATGCCCCATGTGCTGTTCCCTTGGCCTGACACACACCACCCTCCTCTTGTTGGCCTAAGTCTTACTTATAACCCAGGTCTTTCCATAAATAGAATGCCTCCAGGGAAGCCTTCTACATTTCTTATGCTCACATGTACTTCTATACCTTTTTCTATAGCACTGATCACCATTATAATGAAATAATTATACTTCTATTTCATTAGCATCCCTCTCCCCCTATAGAATACAAACTCCATGAGGGCAGGAACGAAACCATTTATCATCATAACTCTGCAACACTGATAAGATGTCAATATGTCTAGCTTATAAGAGGCATCAATACTTATGTTCATTATGAATACTGAATGGGTGGATGTAAAAGAAGCAAGGTATGTTCTGAAAAGTATCATTTGGGGTTGACACCTCACAAGTTGCCAGTAGCCTTTGCAAGAGAAATTTCAAAGCAGTGGTAAAGACAGAAAAAGACTTTGGAGGATTCGGTTGTGGCGAGAGAAGTCAGAGGAGACAATAACTACTCATGGAAGTCTGGAAAACATTGTGCTGGAGTCTATGTTGGAATTTCTGTGACTAAAAGGCATATATTGATATGTCCTTAGAGGAGCTTTGGCAGAGGGAAGATGTTCACAGATATTATCAAAGGGGAGCTAATAATAAGGTCAGCATCCAGAGAAACCAGGCAATATGGACTCCAGAAGGAACACAGAGATGGTGTGCTCTCCCAGGGACAAGAGGGAAGGTGGGAGAGTGTAGGTGGCCCCAGTAATTAAATGATGAGTAGGAAAGAGAGGAAGTCTTTGTGAATCATTACCATAATAAAAAGAATGTTTTCACAACTATCAGTCTTTTGATCTGTCACTTCCGACACACACATCTGAATTTCTTTAAGGGAAATATGCACAACAATACCTGGGTACTTATGTGAGCATCTTTTTTAGAAAACAGAAGCCACTGGTAACAGTCAGAAGATGGGATGTAAATACATTCATCATCATAATTTTCAACCAATATTAAACTGCAATTGAGTATACACTCAACCTTAATTGGTCCTGTAACAGCATCAGTTGTGTGTTGACAATAAACATTTTGCTTCTTCCACTCACATTGAGAAACCCTATTTAAGAAGGCCACAGAGTCCCTTTGGACTCTGGGTGATTTCTGAGAGAATGGAAGGATATAGAGCAGGGCTTTCCAACCACCACCACAGACAGTGTGTCAGGAAGGTTTCTTAAGAGCATGACCACCCCCCAGGTCGGCCTCAAGATGACATGGTCCCCTGTGTGAATCCACTGTAAACAGACACACACATCAGACCACTTCCTTCATTCCACAAACATCTGCTCACCACCTACGGAGTGCCAAGCCTATGCTTTGCCCTAGGGAAAGAAGATAAGTAACATAAAGCTCTAGTCCTCCAGGTGCCTTGGTCCAGTGGTAATACAGACAAGGCATATCCACCTCCCTGTATGCACCTTCCTGCACCAGCAATCTAGATCTGGCCTCTCAACTCAAGAGTACCTTGAATTCAAGCTCTTCTGCATCTTGCTTGGGGTCAGGTCACTCATCGTCTACACTTCCATCATGCCTACCAAATTTTCCAAAATCAGTGATTTCTGTAAGAAGTCACAGGACCAGTCTTAATGGGAATCCAACAAAAGACAACATTTTGCAAGTATGTTGGGAAAAGAAAAAGGTGGAGAAACACATGTAATGAGTCTTGCTAGATACAAAAGTTATCACTTATCAGGCAATGGAAAAATGACCTTTGTTTTAACACCACTCCTGAATATCTAAATATACCATGTCTCTCTACTGAATGACTGATATAGAATATTTGTAGACTAGAATATACACTGGCCTCTATGCCTCAAAGTAGCAATGAGGCTTTCTTATGTTTAATGCAGACAAAAATGGACTCTGTATATACACCATAAAAATAGCTGTTTTTGAAAACACTAACCAAAAGGGTAAGTTTATAGGGACCTAAGCCCCATTTGTATGAATTCTAAAATTAGGGACATTCTGTAGAGAAGCCAAGGAATCTTTTTCAACTTGTATATATCTGGATTCTGTTAAAAGGCTTTTATTACCGGGGTGTCTGGGTGGCTCAATCAACTAAGTGCCAACTCTTGATTTTGGCTCAGGTCATGATCTGAGCATCGTGGGATCGAGCCCCACATCAGGCTCTCCACTGAGCATGGAACCCGCTTGAGACTCTGACACTCTCTCTCTCTCTCTCTGTCTCTCTCTCCTCCTACTCTTCCTCTCCCTCTGCCTCTCTCCCACTTTTGCTCTCTCTCTCTCTCTCTCTCTCTCTAAAAATAAATTATTACCAAAAGGATCCCGTTTGGGGATACCATGGTAGACTGGAAAGAGCCCATAATGTCATCAGAAGACTTAGTGTTAAATTTAACCAACTAGTTGTATGTCCTTGGGCAAGTCACAACTCACTAGCCTCCATTTCCTTCTATGTAAAATGGGAATTACACTTTCCCTTTTCCTACCACTCTAAGTGGTCTTGATGACTAAATGGGGGTGAACGTAGATAAATAATAACAGTGCTTTACAAGGACTCACTCTCGATATTGAACTCCAAAGGCAGCATTATAGCAAAACTCCATTTTATTCAAATGTAATATTGAAGGAGTAAACTACATGGGATATAGATATTTATTGCACATAAGGACTAAAAATCATGAAATCCTAGAACCATAAAAGACAAATCAGGCAGAGGGTAGTGAAAGAAACAGAAACCTCTCTGGAAATTTTGAACATAAAATGATTTAATTACAGGTAATTTGACAGAATTACAAGGATTGGTGAAGTGGGCTTCAGGTTGGGCCTCCATGAGTGACCCGAGAACACCACAGCACTGACCCTTGAGGCGAGCAATTGCCTTCACCACATTCAGAAAGGTAAGAATCAGGAAGGAACTCCTGGAGTCAAAAACACAACAGTTTAGCTGAAGGCAAAGGACAAGTAATCTGAGAACAGCGAGCATCTCATTATACCCATGGCCCTGGACATAAGCCACTGAAGAACAGGTACAGAAGGTAATGCTTCCTCCTTCAACACCTCACATATCTATGGAAACAACCCCAAGAATGCAGAAAGGTGGTCTCTTTCACATCTCTGCCCTCCAAATCTCATCTGAGTACTCTCATGCTGCTGGAACTTAAGTTACAGCCAGAATATTAGATGTTTCCAGAGATAAATGTAGCTTTGGGTTTCCAGATGCCGCATTTTAAAAAATTCCACTAAGAGGATGTGAAAATTGATGCTAAGTGAGACTCAACCACATCTGAGACAGATCACCTGAGAATGCATCATGGTTAGCATCTTTCATTTTTTTTTTTTTTTTTTTTAGTCTACTAGCCCACTCACTGACTTGTTCTGTGGTCTTCCATCTCTTTGTTGAGTCCATATGGCCTCTTCTATAAAATGAATCAAATTAACTTTCCCTTACCTAATTTATAAACAAGTTCCAAAGAAAATTTGATTTTTTAACAGGAAAATAATCTCTTAATTTTTTTAAGTATCAATGTTATAGACTGATATCCACCATGACTAGTTCAGGTAAGAGTGTTTCTCTTTGCAAACTAATCCATTTTTCCCTGAACTTGCTCATAAAACTTTAATGCAACAAAAACAAAATATGAAGCAAATAACATGAACTGAAAGAGCCCCTGAAATTAAAAAAAAAAACAGATATAGAATGCTTTTATTCTGTTCTAATACTAAATGTTTTCTTATTTCATGTAATAGTCTGTTTCTCTATTTACAATAATTTATCAATGAAGACATATACCCAAGCATTTGTTCAGAATAGAAATTAAAGTTAAAATGTCCAACAGTTGAAATTAACATGTGAAGAACATAATAATAAAATCAAATATCAGATCAGAGAGGAATCAGAAGAACTCATAAAGAATCTAGTGTTCTTTACATGATACTTCAGTTAGTTTTTTACAGAAATTGATGGCTTCCTTAGGAGCTCGTGTGTAACTGATCTCAGAAACACGTCTCCAGGGGCACCTGGGTGGCTCAGTAGGTGGAGTGTTTGACTCTTGATTTGAGCTCAGGTCATGAACATTGACCTCTACACTGAGCGTGGAGCCTGCTTAGGATTCTCTCACTCTCTGCCTTTCTCCTCCACTCTTTCTCTCTAAAATAATAAAAACTTTAAAAAAGAAATATACCTCCAGTTCCTTTCCGTGATGACGCACAGGGGCACATGGCTTAGATTGGGGCATCAGACATGGCACAGATGGAGAAAGGGAAGCATTATGAAATCTGAGCAGATGGAATTTATGACATGATCTAAAAAGGCTGCATGAACCTAATATTAGCTTGGGTAACAGGAAAAGCAACATTTTCAGTCACCAAGGATGTGTTATTTAGGTGAGACCCATAGCATTAGTCAACAATTTGCAATCAATCCTATTCCATTCTGTGCTGGCATTCCTTGTTCATGATAACATAAAACAATCCTGATAAAGAAATGTTTAACCACAGGTCACCAAGTTCAACAACAAAAAAAAAGGAAAATGTTCCTGTCCCATTTAAACACCATTGCAGGTAAATATAATTTGAAGCTATTTATTGATAGGCTGAACTTTCAAGGGAAGTATTTGAGATATGCTAATAGCCAGAGCAAATTATCCTAATGCACCACAGGTAAGAATATCAAAGTCAGGCAAGATAAGAGAGAAAATCTAGAAAAGAAAAATAGATTCCACAAACAGCACACTGCTGGTATGCTTTCCTATGCCAATAGCAGCCTGTAGGCATTACATTTCCTTGCTAAATTACCAGTTTTGTTTAACTGTTTCCTCCTTTGGGGCATTTACACCTGCTCCATTTCCCAGACTTCATCTTAGGACAGATAAGGACCTAATCAAGTGCCATCTAAACAAAAGGTAAGTCACTTCTGTTGTTATTATTCAAGAGGGTTCATTCAGCAGTAATAAAAAAAAATGCTTTAGGCTGAAGAGGGTTTGCTTTGTTTTCACTGAAAATTTAAAAATCGTTTTTTAGATCAAAACCAGGCAAAACCAACCAGGCTGATTGTTACCCCTGGGAGGAGGTGTAGGGACTGGAAGATACCACCTGGAGAGGATAGTGCAGTTCTTGATCCGGTGCTGTGTACTGGGTAGTGTTTATTTTGTGAAAACAGATCCAGCTGGACAGAAGATTTTTGTGTTTTATGGTATGCATGTTACACTCTGATAAAAAGCTTAAAGTAGATTTATTGGGCTAGATTTTGGGAAAGTTAATACTTTTATGTTTAGGGTAATTACTGTCAATGAGAAATTCACAAACGTTTTTTGGGCATTAAAAATGGACATATCTGGGCATAGGTATGTGGCCTTTCAGAGAGCACCTGCCAGCTTTTCAGTCTAAAAGCTGCCTCTCCCTCTGTGGGGGCCCCATCCGGATCCACCACCTACCGGTCAGAGCTGTTTCTTCTCTATTTCCCATAACCTTTCCAGAGTGAGTGCTGCTGAATGCCCATCTCATAAGCCATTCCTCCCTACTCCCTCATTAATCTGGTCAGTGCCCTCCATCATTCTGCTGCCATCATTTTGGAAACTGTAACTGCAGATTCTACATAATGCAAATATTCTAACCAGGCTTTTGTGTAGGATGCTGGGAAATGTGCAATATACTAGCATGTTTATTCTATTATTATTACTTACGATTACCTGTTTTTAACTGCGGAGGTTTTGTTGGCAGGAGAATGGTGGAGAGGGGGATGGTGCTACTTGGTTCAAATCCATGGGGCATTAATGCAAATCCAAACCTTTGAGTTTCCTCAGCCTTCTTCTCAAATAACTTAGCCAGTTGCAATTACAACTTTTGAGCTAGATTATGCTTGTGTGACAGAAGGTACAAAGATCCGTTATATATTTATTTATTTTAAATATATCTGTTTAACCGTTTCCTCCTTCCAGGCAGGATATATGTGTGTGTGTGTGTGTGTGTGTGTGTGTGTGTGTGTGTGTGTATATATATATATTTAAATTTAAGTAGAAATAAAACTTTTGGATACTTTGTAAACTAACTTGCTTTACAGAAAAGGTGTCCTGCTTTTTATATTGATTCACTTTTTCTGAAACACCTGAATTTTTTTAAAAAAGGTAAAACACTGTTTTTTTTTCTTTTTCCAATTATAAAATATTAAAATCGAAGCACACAGTAAAGGGAATGAAAGGAAGGTCCGGATCTTCCCACTTGTAGAATAAAGGAGTTGTCTAACATATACTGGCCACTATGGAAAAATTCATGACTCTCTAACTATTGGGGGAACAATAATTTTTAAAAACCGTGTTTTAGTAAGGGTTCCTGTGTGTCAGGCACTATACAAAACAATGCATATGCCTTTGCTGACTTAACCTTAACAGCTGTTCTGTGCAGCAGGAAATATTACAATCCTCACATTACAGATGAGGAAACTGAGATGTTAAGTAACTTACAGTGAGATTGGAACTCGGAGGGGGAGAGTAAAGAAAAAGAAAGAACAAATGAGACACCTTCCATGTCCTAGAGGTTGTAGACCAGAGACAAGGTCCTGGGACCTTAAACAAGGACAAATCAGGGGCCGGAAAGGGGGTGGAGGAGACAACTGTATGGTTTTTATCCTTCCTCTTTTCCTCCACATACTTTCCAATACAGAGCAAGGCCAAACACCAGGAGAGAGAGGGCCCAGACTCATAGTCTCCCAAGCTCCCTATCTCAGATGCAGAAAGCACCCCACCTCCACAGTCCATCTCACCAGAACTCTCCCACAATGTCCACAGTCTTTTATACCCACCTCCACCACAGGGGCTGATAATATACAAATGGAAAATAAAAGCAAGGATAAAGTTGCATCCTTTCTTTTTTTATTATTATTTTTTTTAATTTTTAACTTTATAGTTTATTGTCAGGTTGGTTTCCATATAACACCCAGTGCTCTTCCCCACAAGTGACCTCCACCAAGACCATCACCCCCATTACCTTTCCCCCTTCCCCTTCCCCCCTCAGTTTATCCTTTCATATCACTGGTAAAACAGATAACCACCATAGGTCAGTCCCATATCTGCTGACCAAGTACTGGAGGACAAGGTTTGGCCTTGATGTTCTGACTGTACATGCTATTACTAGCTGTTCAAACACTGAAATAATTCTATATGCTCCACAGACCCCGGGGACTCGCAGCCCTACCCGTGATCAGACAAAATAAAGGCCAACGCCCAGCTCTGGTGCAATAGGGTGTTCTCCAGGACCCTGCTCCATTTCCATTGCCCACGACTGTCTGTTGTGATTGGTTAGTGCCTATGTCAAGCTCTTGACTACCACTCTTAAAGCATCCACAGCCAGGATGTTGGCAGGTAGCCAACAGATTATGCAGGGCACTGCACCCTCTAGGTGACATCTTCCACTCCATATGGTGGTCAGAAAAACAGGATAAGTGATTATGCTGTTTTAACCACTCACAACAAGAGATAATCTCTTCATAATTCTAAATAGCCCCATACTCATCATTTCAAATGTATTATTATGCTTTCTAAGGGGCTATTGAGAATCTGTTTTATGAGTTTGGCCATCCTTTTTCTTAAAGACCAGAGGGCAGGGTTCTACAGTTTTTAAGTGAGATCCTATATTTGAGAGATTTTAAAATTATTTCCAGTATTTAATTGTCCTCTAAACAAATTGATGGGGATGCCCTCTTGGGGCAGGGGGTAGAGGGTATTTCCCAAAGTCAAAGCCAAAAGGGAAAACACAACAGTCTCCCCTCCTCAAAGACAGACAAAAGAGCCTCTCAAAAATCTTCTCTCTTCCCTTCCCCTTTCTACTAATCCCCCTAGAAACAGGTGACAATGCTGAAAATTTTTCTCTGCACATAAGAAATTCAAAACACACATATGAATGCAAGTTAAGCCAGCCTAGGCACCAGAGATGCTTCGTAAAATATGCCATAAGATCTAAAAAGATTGCCCATGATTTTGTCATTGAGGTCCTTCTACTTCTTAGATAGAAAAGTACCAGTTGGATGAATTTCTTAACATGCAAACAGAGAGATAAATTAAAATCACAAACTTGCAATCATGTCCACAGGCTGACAAGACCATGGTAGCTATCTACCATACTTTTTAAGTTACTTCACACACCTTATCTCAGTGATTTCAAAGTGTGGTTCCCCAGACCAGCAACCTCAGCAAGACTCTATGAGAAATGCGTTCTCAGGCCCTACCTCAGACCTTCTGAATCGGAAACTGAGGGTGAAACCAAGCAATCTAAGTGTTGCCAACCTCCCAGATGTTTCTGTCACACACTTAAGTGTGAGAAGCTCTGCTTTATCCTACTGGCTACTTCCAACTATTACAGGTGAAGCAGGTAAAAAAAAAAAAAAACAAAAAACAATGTGGCATTCTCATAGTCTTGCACAAAAGGCAGCAAATATTCAGAAAGGTTAAGTGATTAACCTAAACTTATACAGCTGCCTGGCAAGAGAACCAGCAGGTAAACTCAAGCCTTTAGATTCAAGATCTAGTTCTCTTTGTCTTCAGCACCCAGTATCACCAGGATGAAATATAATTAGCCAGATCAGCTAAACTGGCTTGATTTTGAAAGGACAAATATAAACTGGGAAGAGTAGAGGGGTGACGCCTGAGGATACGGGTGATCTAAGAAAGTCTGCCCCCTTCCCAGTCCACAGATCACCGTGGAGACAGATAGCCAAGGAACTTGCAGGAGAGTTCACCAAATTCCAGGTAAGCTGACTCCTGAGTGCAGTCTGGGTTCCTCCCTACAGAAGACCTAGGATTCCACAGGCCCTCCCTTTAGTGTCTACACTAAAGTTAGGCTTCCCAAGAAACTCACTGTTGCGGTGCTCAGGGAGAGTGCTTCTCACCTTCTTCAGGTGGTGTCTGACTGGTGGCCTCTCCATTACTCTCATTGCATCACTTCTAATCCCTACGTCACTGGTGTTCTTGATACTTTTCTGTCTCCTCCACCTAGTATGTAAGGCCTGTAACAGCACAGATTCTGTCTAAATTCACCCCAGGACCTAGCGTAGGGTCTGGCATTAGCAGGTAAGGAGGAAGTACACATGCCATAAATGCGCAAAATAAAAATCATCTACTGGGATGTTCAAAACTTGTTCCACAGGAGATCTCCATTTTCAAAGTGATGCTGGCTACTTCCTTCCAAGTAAGATATTCTGGAGCACCGTATAAAAGTATCACTGTGAATAAATTCAGAGTTTATGCTGGAATACCCTTTTTTATTCTGTAAAGTCTTTCTCCCTTCTGCCCTTCACTCTCTCATCACCTCAGCTCTCTCTTCGAGACCTCAAGATGGGCAAGACTGTTTTATTTGTTGCTGAACTGCATTATCTTTTGCTGTTGTTGTTACTGTTGTAACAAAGTGGTTCATCTGTGTCCGAATTTATTGTGTATATTTTATTCCATTTACAAAAACATCCGGTCATTACACTGGGACGGAAGAAGAAAAGTGTAAAGGATGTATGTTTCTATCTTTGCCTACAGCATCTAATAATTGCCGTTAGCTTTCAAGGAAGCTGTGGCTCATACTCCGGAGTTCTGTTTGCACTTCCAACTGGACAAAATATAGACACAGACTCACTCAGCTAAGTAATTGGATTCGGTACCTGGAATATTTAAATTGTTTTTCAGACACTGGAAAATGGCTTAAGAAGATTAAAGAAAAATACCCTGGAGGATAACAGGCTATAATTTACTAGGTGGAAAATCTTTTCAGCAAGATGAACACCTTATTCTCCTATCATTCCTCCTGTTTGAGAGACATCTTCGTCACTTGGACCTAAATTTCCATAGATCCTGGCAGCTCAGCTTTATCCTGATGGGTTGTTTTTAGCAAACCTTTTGAATTACACCCAGGACATATAAACTGATACGATAATGTCCTTGTCCTCCCTCTGAAGACTCCCATGTTTTCAACGAGATTATTATTGTGTTTGAATACAACCGGTGGGGGAGTGGGTGTTAGTTGGAGTCCTAGGTCCAGGGCTCTTGTGAAACGCTGGAGATCCGGGTCTGGGCTAAGCTCTGCCCCACTTGGCAAAAGATGTAATAAATGTGGGGAATGCCTTGACGGCTCTGTTTCAAGCTGAAGACTCCAGCCAGCTCAGTTCTCAAAAACTAGCCCTCCCCATTTGCCCGCAGGCGCGCTGAGCACTCCTAGACCCCTCGGTGCCCCCCACTTTTGCCCTATAGTCCTCCTCAGGAGTGTTCTCCCCGGCCATTCTCAAGGCCCCTCACTCCGGAGCCAGGCGCTGAAGTTTGGCATCAGCGACCACCTGTCGGCTGGACCGCCGTGTCCTCTGCCGCGTGGGCTCCCATAAAAGCGCCAAGAGGGTTAGCAATCACTGAACAGGTTCGTTCTTCGGGGCTGTTCCTTCTTGAAAGGGGGCAAAAGAGGTAACGGGGTGCATCTGCGGGTGGAGAGGGGTGCGCCTGGGTCACACCCCAGCGCTCTCCAGCTGGTGCCAACTTCGCACTTTCCAAACTCTCAAGACCGTTGCCTGGCAAAACCTGCCCCTCCTGCTCCGCTGGCCCCCAAGACTGAAGACCCTCAGGGGGCGCCTGCCAGACCCGGCAAGGATGGCAAATCCTGGACCCGGAGAGACAGGAGCGCACGCGAAGCCGCTGCTCTCGGCCAGGCGCAACGGCAGCGGCCACCCTGCGCGCCCCGAGGCCGCCCCGGCCCGCTCCCGTGCTCCCATTGCATAACGCGCCCCTCGCCCCACCCCCACGCCGCCCGCCCCGCGCCCTGCCCCGTGCCCTGCGCCCCCGCCGGCGCCCCCAGCCAGCCGCCCCTGACTTACATCATCCCACTTGACGAATTTGGTGCCCTTCTTGAGGCTGTCGGACACGCACACCGGCTTGAGTTGCAAAGCGTGCACTCCGGGCTGAGCCCCGGCCATCTGGGCTCATCGGGGCTCGGGGCGGCCCGGGCTAGCGCGGCAGGGACGGGGCGCCGGGCGCGGGCTTCTTTCTCGGCTCCCGAGGCGCTTGACTCTGCTCCCCCGCCGGCCTCCCCCGGCCTCCCGGCCTCCACACCTCCTCCGGCGCGTCTCAGCAGGCGGGGCACGCGGGGGCCAGGCGCCCGGCCATGCCCGGGGCGGGACGCGGGGTCGGGCGCCCGCGGTGGCTGCGGAGCCTCGGAGGGCACAGGGAAGCCGAGCCGGGCGGCCGAGGCTGCCAGCCGCCGCCGGGTAGTGCTCCTCCTCCGCCGCCGCCTCGAAGCGCACCATTCAGCACATCCTCTATACACAGAGGGAGAGCGCGAGTGACACACGCTCCGCGCCCCCCCCCCCGCTCCTTCCCCTCCTCCCTCCTCCTCCCGCCCAGCTTCCCCGCCACCCTCGCAGGCTCGGTCCCTCCTTCCCCCGGCGGCTTCCAGCCCAACTTTGCTCGCAGGGT
The DNA here is from genome assembly GCA_028646485.1 of Cryptoprocta ferox. NCBI lineage: Eukaryota > Metazoa > Chordata > Mammalia > Carnivora > Eupleridae > Cryptoprocta > Cryptoprocta ferox. The sequence continues at coordinate 32,282,627 of CM053576.1, read as the reverse complement.
CAGGCGCCGGGAAGCGGGGACGCAGCGGCACCTCCCGGCTCCTGGGCCCCACTGCAGCCAACGCCTGCGCCGCCCGCGCGCCCTCTGAGCATGCCCCATGCCGGGGTTGCAGGGGTGCCCGGGGTGCCCGGGGTGCCCGCGAGCCGCGGGTTCCCTGGGGCTTTCCACCGAACTTGGGCGGGAGCCTGGATTGGCTTCCGATCCAAATTGGGTGGGGAAAGGGAGCGGTCGGGAGGGATTCGGGAGGCATCCCCTAGCGGGAGCTCTCCAGCTACAGCTAAGGCCACAACCCAGCTCTTTGCAAAGACAATTATTATTTATTAGTAGGTAAGAGAGCAGTTGAGAGGCTCGACATGAGTGCTCTTTGGGGAAACCTTGCGGCGCCTGAGAGTGTGCAGCGCGCTGGCCTTGGAAGCAGGGGCCTACGGTTAAGTTATGCTTAAGGAAAAGAAAGCCCATCCAGAGAGAAACAATGGTTTTGTTTCCCATGGAGACAGAAGGCCTCCTCTCCTCTCCTCTCCTCGTGGTGTGTGTGTGTGTGTGTGTGTGTGAGAGAGAGAGAGCGAGCGAGAGAGAGACAGGGAGAGAGAGGGGAGACTATGGAAAAAGAGGTATCTTATGGATAGTAGACCCCTAACTTGCTCATTTAGTGACGTAAGTCTAAGAATGCTTGCCCTCACTCATTCAACAAACATTTCTCATTTCTTAAAAGAGAGAGAGAGAGAGAGAGAGAAAGAGATACCCCCACCAGAATGGGTTAAAATTAAGATCGATAATACCATTGTTTGACATAGAGCAACTGGAACTCTCATCCATTGCTGGAAAGAGTATAAAATGGTAAAGCCATTTTGTAGCAGTTTCTTATAAAAAGTTAAATATTTACTTATCACAAAACTCAGGACCTTCCCAAGAGAAATGAAAACATGCTCACATAGACTTGGGTTAACAGTGTTCATGGCTTTCTTCATCATAGCCCATACTGGAAACTGCATATGTCAATCAACAGGTTAATAGGTAAATAAATGGTGGTATGCCCAAACAATGGAATACTATTCAGCAATAAAGAGGAATGGGCATGCACCACAAGGATGAATGACACAAGCTTTAAAAACCTACTGACAGAAACTGGATGTTATGCTGCATGATTCTATTCGAGGAATTCTGGACTAGGCAAACTAGCCTATATTGATAGAAAGCAGGTCATCATTTGCCTGTGGACAGGAATAAGCAGGGATTGACAGGGAAGGGGACTTTTGGGGGTGTTGGAAATGTTCTATATTATGCAGGTACACATTTGTCAAAACTCATAGGACTAAAATGAGTATATTTTATTGTACATAAGTTTTATCTCAATGAAACTGATTTTTAAAAAGAAGAAACAGAATATGAACAAAGAAAAGAATGAGAAGAACATCCTTTTCTCTTAAGCATTTGTCCTCCCTGTCCTCGAGCCCCAGGGCTTTCCCAGGCCCAGTGTTTATAAACTAAATCAAGCATTACCAAAAACGCAGTGGGGAAATTTGCTTATTAAATAGTTCAGTGTACTCTAAAAATATGCATTGATCACCAGCTATATATTAGGCACCATAATAATTACCATGAATAACCTGGTGAACATGACACCTGAATCCTGCTCTCAGTGGGGAGAGGGGTCGCTTGCCTTGTCCTTGGAAGCCACTCTATAAAGACTGACTTGTTTCATCTGGTTACACATCCCTAAACTAAACCGTGAGCATCCTCTTCATAGCCCTTCTATCTAATCTGGAAGCCCTGCTTGCCAGTAACCTTGCGGAAGGCACCAGTCACATTCTCACAAGACTGCAACAAGATTCTGCTTCCAGGGTTCCTGGCCCTGTCAATTGTCCTTCCAATGGATCCCATCAGAGTGGTTCTTTTCTCTCTCCTATTCTGTCTTTTATTTTTCTTTTATCTCTTTTCTTTCCCCTTGCAATCTCTCCATTGTCTACTGGACGGATTATTGATCAAATAGGTTTTACCCACCAGAGTGGCTTAGGAGGACAAGACAGGTGAGATGAGAGATGTGCCCCCCCCACCCCCACCCAAAGAGGAATTTGGAGGATTAGAGATGGGTTCTAGTCAAATGAGAAGGTAGATTGAGCTGCTTTGTGGTGCCTTCATCGTTCCCTTTTCTTTGCGCCTTTGCATATCCATACATTTTGCCATGTGACCTTGCCATTTTCAACTGGATACCTATGATTTGTCCACCCCATGGATGTTAGACTGTAAGACTTGATTTGGCCAATGGGATATTAGGGGAGGTGATATGAGCAAAGGCTTGAAATATGTGAGCTTGGATTTGCCCTCTTGGGTCTCTTGTCATCGCCATGAGGTTAACATCTCAGGGATCCATAAGGGGGCAGACCAAGGCCTAATCTCCAGCTTTGAGGAAAATCCAACAGAACCCATCCTAGATTTTTGCCAGAATCCAGCCAACCTGAAGACTTATGAACATGACAATAGATGCTCATTGTTGAATGTTACTGAGCCACAGGGTCATTTTTTACATACCATTATGGTAGCAATACATGGTGGAGTCATTCATCTGGTATTCTTGTTCCTTCCCAGCTGTTGATGTGAATGTGAATATAAGAAGGAGAATAAAGCTGTAGAATTCTGAACAGTGTGTGTCTTCAAGACAAACATAGGTTCCCAGAGATCCCTCTGCCAGCAAGAGGATGCCGTTTGAGCCAGGAAGGCTGTGGGATAAATCCTTTCAACAGGTAGAATGAGGCTTGAGGCAGGTTGGTTCAACCCCCTCATTTCCCACACCTCTGGGAAAGGATATAAGGCAGAAATACTTTTAAAGTGTGGGGATTTTTGCCATGCAAAGGGACCTGTAAGGACATCCAACATTGTGTGACCCAGGCCTGTGACCCATTAAGTTCAGTGTTCTGTTCTGCTTTTAAAACAATAGAAAGTTCTAGGTTGTTTGTTTGGTTGGTTGATTTTTTTTTTCTCGTGAGAGCACAGAATTTCCCTTCAGAATATCAGCCTCAGGGAGTTGAGAAAACTAACCTTTTCTGTGTACTCACTATAGGCCAGAGCGCTAAGCTAAGCACTTCCCAGGCACTCAATAACATAACACTATTCAACAGCACCCACACCCACTTTTTCTTGTAAGCAAACACTGATTTGATTTAGATACTTAAGGAAGGTGGCCTCTCCCTCTTCCCAGGGAATGAACTATTATAGGTCTATTTATCTATACCAGTTATAGAATCCTATTCTCCTTTGTCCTTGATTGGTTTTGGGAGTGGTTGAGAGACCCAAATCTGTCTGATGGATTAAAAATGTTAGGGAAACATTTCTCTCCCCCAACCCTCTCTCTTGCAGTATATTACTGTGTAAAGAGGATAGCCAAGTATAAATATGAAAAGATCCTTGGTCCTTCATGAGACTGTTGTTAACCCTTTGAACCATTTCTAAACTTCCTGATAAGTGAGGTAATAAGTGTCTTTATTGCTTAAACCATATTGTTACTCTCAACTGACCCGGTGGAAAATATTATTATCCCCCATTTTACTAATTATAAAATTGAGACTTGGAGGGTTGAATTAACCTGTTCAAGGTCACACAACTTAGAACTGAGACTGAGACCAAAGAATACTGACTTTAGAACCTGACTCTAAACTACCATGCTAGTCTCTTCTAGAGCCTACAACTCAGACCTGAGAGATTTCTCCCTGCTTTTAGCCACAATATGATATAAATATTCCCAATTCCCTAGGACACTGTGGTGTGTAGCCCAGTCTCTTATCAGTTCACAGTTCACATAAGGCCTGCCATAGTGGGAAGAACAGGTGTTTTAATTTGAACACACATACTTTCTGGCAGTCAGTCCTACCGATTGCTAGCTGTGTGACATTAGGAAAGTCTCTTACCCACCTGACATCCAATAGCCTAAGACATTAATGAGCCACTACTGATAATAATGAAAACTTATTATGTACCAGGCACTGTTCTAAGGGCTTTACACTTTTAATGCATTGATCCTCACAAGAACCCCATGAACTGGGCTACTATTATTATCTCCATTTTATAGTGGAGGGAACTGAGTCAGACAAGGGTTAAATATTTGTCTAAGATTTTTCAGCTAGTAAGCTGGAAGAACCAGACTTCAAATCCAGACAATTTGGCCCTAGAGCCAGTACATTGAATCACCACACTATGCTATCATGAAGGCTTATTGTGAAAATTAAGTGAAATCATGTATGTAAGCCTCTGTCACAGAGTACTAATCAGTGGTAATTAATGCATTTATAACTTCCCAAATTGTACTCTACTGCCTTTATGTGCTTTAGAATAACTTTTTATAATACAGTATTCAAAGATAGCATCCTAATTCTGTGTTCTGTGATCCAGTCAACTTCTTTTTGCCTGCGTGGATTCTATAAACTTTAATCATATCCATTTTTATCTCTAACTTTCTAGATTTCAACAGCTCTTTTCCATTATGAACAAATGAGTTCTAATTACATGTAGCATCAGATTCTTCTAACTCTACCTTTTTTGAAATAACAGAGGGATATGAAGAAAAACTTCCCAGAACAAGGTCTATAATAACTACATCTGGGTTACATTAGATAGTCTTTGGCACATAAAACCCTCCATGTGTGCTGTGCTATACCCTTTCCCTCCCTGGCTGCCCGGGATGAAGATGACCTCCATGGTGACCTTGGGAGTCATGCGTTAAAGAAGGCAGAGCCTCTGTTAGCCTGGGTATCTGGATGACTGCAAGATGAAGGTCACCCTGATCACCTGCCCAGTACAGATAAGTGAACAAGAAATACACTTTCAGAGTATGTAAGCTAAGACGTAAATATCATTAGCACCATTAGTATCATCTTTACATTTCACATCAATATAAAGTTTATATATCTTAGATGTTAAATAAGAACATGCACCGTGATGAAATTGCCAAGTTCTGACTCAGTGAGATCTGTTATCAAGTTAAACACTGAGATAGGCATAGACTCAAAAGAAGAAACTTAAAATTATCACCAGCACATGGGGAAAAAAAAACCTATATTTTTCTTCCCTGGAGGCTCTTATTTGAACCCTTTCTTAATAGCACAATGCATTTTGTCTAAATTCTATTGCACAGAAGTAAAAAGCTTTCAGATTGATTTAGTTATTTTATAAAATGGTGGGATTTTTTTTTCTTTTGGAAAAACAAGAAAAACAACCTGATGTTCATTTAAGCTCCATTTTATCCTTCATGTAAAGCAAAAGCTTTCACTGAAAGCTGGCTGATCGCCTTAAACGCCATTTTGAAAAAAAAGAATTTGGAAGTACAGCTCCAAAAATGTTTAAAGAGAGACACTCTCAGCAGAATCTGGCTTTCACAGAAATACAAGCATTAGGGAGTGAGGACAGCAGAAGCAATGCCTCAGGACAGATAGGAAGCATTGAAGAAAGACCTCTTCACCTCACCCTACTTCCCTCCTACCATCTCCAGAGCCTCCGGAGTGTCAAGATACAATCTTCAAGAGTCAGTTTATCTTCCAGACATGTATCTGCACTGTTCTATAAAAATAAACGTCAGCACACCCGTAATCTTCTCACACTTCAAATATAACCACCAGGCTTTGAGTCTCTAGTGATATCTCGACAGAATTTAAAGGAAATGTCTTTTTTATTTTTGAGCTTTTGAACAAAATGAATGGATTCACACTTTGAAAAAAATCTTTTGGCCTATTGACTGGTGTGAGATATAATCCACTTCCTAATTAGAGTTAAATTCTACAATTTTGTCCCTCTTCCTCTTACACAAAGATTTCAGTCACCATTAACCTATAGAAAATATGGAGCTCTCTGTATCAGCCCTCCTCATTTTCCAAGGGCTTTAAAGCAAACAACAACATGGCTTTGTTTCAGATCAGGACTTTTCTTTTCTAGCATTCTCTAATTTCATTATAGTTGCCCCGCCCCCCGCGCGTTGGAAGAGCAAATGCTTTGGTTATAACTATTCATATTTTTATTTAAAACATACAAAAACAGTGAGGAAAAGTTATTTTTCTAAAAGGCTCTTCACTGAGGTTCAAGATGCCCATCCTGTATCCATTCTCTTAGCACCTATTAGCAGTAAGACTCCCTTGATTGGAAACCTCCAGTTTCCTTAGGAGAAATTTGAAATGGGCCCCTTGGTGGAAGGGTGGGGAGAGAGGGGCCAAGGATAGACCAAGGAAAGAGGCAGAATTTCCAGATTGATAGGTGGCAGGTTTAAAAAGCAAAGGAACTTATACAAGGCTTGTCCTTCTGGCAGCAAGACAAATAGATCTCTCTACCCACCCACTAGAACCTTCAAAGTTTATATAGAGGCCTTGCTTTGGTTCAGTCACATATATGGTCCAGGTGGCCTCAACAACACCTTACTCTCAAGACTGCATCCTTGAAAATGGCTCCCACTGTGGGAATGATTGGTAGAACATGCATTCTGGAACAGGGAAGAGAATGAGGAGATTCTGCTTGTCTGGTTCCAGCTCCCAGGTCAACCCATGGTCATATCCTCCTGATGACCTCCTCCAACAACCTTCAATTTAATATAGAATAGAAATGTCCTCTGTTCACGTTCCTTCCTTCTTCTTCCTATTCCATGGAATGTTCACTTAATGGCTGAATTGCCAGCCATATGTTGCCTTTGAGAATGGAAGCCAGGAGCTAGACTGGTAGAACAGAAAGAAGTCGTTAGGTCTCCTAACCATCACATCACCCTGAATCATCTAGATTTTAAATGAGAAAAAAGTTTCTATCTTTTTAAAATCCTTATAATCTGGGGTCTTCATCCTAGGCAGCCACAACTAACTGATATAGAAGCAAACACCAAACACTCTGGTGGCTTCTAGTGCTATTGTTTTGCTCCACATAAGTCTTCAAATGCCTTTCAATGCTCTGTGCTAGCAAGTCAGAAAAAATGTCTTTTGTTTTTTCCGTGTATTTCCCCAGGGTTTTTGTTCCTGAAGAAATTGCTGGTTCTCAGTCATTCCACCAATTCAGGATCAATATAGAAACACTGGTTTTCACAGAAAAGAATTGTACTCAAAGTATTTGTGAGGGTAAGCAATGAGCAGCATAGTGATGCATTTTATTAAAAATAAGTCCCAATGCTACTATAGCAGCTACATAATTAGAGATAGATGTCATCATGTAAGTCAAACTACGATGATTTACAGAGACCATGAAGTTTTGCTTTTTCTCACTTGAAAACCATCTTTTACATTAATGTTGACATTATAATATTCTAGGGAATTGACAGAACAAGGGTTTGACAGTTTCATTCTTCATCTAACTAAATAGCATAACTCAAAGAAAAGAAATATATTCCAGTTTCCTTCCAAATTTAAAGACTGAAATAAATAAATAAGCCCACATCATCGTTGACCAGGCTTAGTAATTCCAAACTGGATCATATAGATAGAGAATGATGTTGAGCTGGGATTTTGCATTCACAAAAAAAGAGTGTCAGGTTAGCACTTCAAGGCAGATAAAAAATTGAATCAATTTGTACATATATATGTTGGATAAATATAGATATTTTATAAATATATATGCATTTCCCTACTGTGCATTACCTCCACTGGTACATTTTAAATATCAGACTCCCATATACAAATATGTACAAAGAGCAGAGAACAGCTAAGCCAAGCAACAGATGGCAGTGATTATGTTACAAATTAAAAAAGAAAAATAAATTGGAAAATGGTTTACTTAGAATTGCAGGGGAAAAAATCAGTATGAAGAAGTGAAAATGCCCCTTTTCTTGACTCCAAAGAGAAAAATGAAAATGCTTTAAATTGTTTTTAGCATTGTTGTCGCTTTTGTTTTGAGGAGTGGTTAAAAAAATTATTTTGCAAATAAACACAATGGAGAGAATCTCCCCCACCTCCAATAAATTATATTCTGTTACTTGAGCTATGTTGTCACTGCATCTTCCAAAGAATGAAACAATGCAAGATTTGCAACCATCCTACATTCTAATTCTAATAAGAACAGTTAAGATAATAATGATCTCGCTTGGTACCTATTTAAATTAATTTATTAGAAAGAATATCATCTTTAGTTGTATGGCAGGGATAAGCATACCTTTAAAGTGAAGGTCGGGGAGTAAATATTTTAGGTTTTGCTGGTTATATGATCTCTACCCCAACTATTCAACTCCACCGTTACAGACTAAAAATAGCCATAGAAAGTATGTGAATGAAAGAGTGTGTCTGTGTTCCGGTGAAACTTTATTTATAAAAACGAGCAGCAGCCTGGATTTGGCCCGTAGGTTGTAGTTTGCAAATTTCTGTTCTATAGAAAGAAATAAGCTCAAGATTTCTTGAAACTCTCTTTCTAAGTAACCAAGCATGTATTGCGTCATAAATGTATCATTTCTTTATTTCTCTGTGGTGTGGAATACGTAGCTTTAATTCTACTAGTATACTATAAACAAGTCAAGTGCAAGATACAACAGATTTGAAGCAAGGTATGTTTTGTATGTGAAATCAAGTAACTGTCTGACGAGGTGAATGTAAGTGAATAAAAAATTTTACCCCACAACAACCCAGTAGCAGCAAAACAGCCTGGCAACAGCAAAATCTACAGTAAAGAAACACCTAAGGAAGGAATCTTGCAAAGTACATGTTCCCCATAGGATAATATTTGGTGTATCTAATTTATAACTATTCCAATTAATCTTCCCTATAACCATGTGAGAAATACAGTTATTGAAATAGGATTTCTCATTAGTATTATTTGTATAAATGAAATATAAAACTGCACCAATTATTTATGGATAATAGGCTAACTCTCATTAAATACGGCTAAAATATGGTCTCTGGGGTTTCTCTTCAACTCCATCCTTGTCCAAGGATACCATACTCACTCAAAAGATGGTAATTGAGTTCCTACTGTGTGATAAGCAACCTACTAAACTCTATAGTTAGTTTTCTCTCTTTTATCCCAATATATGAAATCTAGTAATTTGTAAATGAGAGGTTTATGGTATCATTTATCATCTTGCTACTCAATCTGTGGTCCACAGACCAGTAGCATCAGCATCCTTGGAAGCTTGTTAAACATATAGAATCTTGGGCTCCGTTTCATACCTGCTGTATCAGAGGGTGCATTAGCCAAAAAGCCCAAGGGATTAGTGAGCACACTGGAGTTGAGAAGAAGCACCCACATAGTATATTAGAACGACAGTCAAATAAGTGTTCTCCAATGTCTTGGAGTCCTGGTTCCAACTTCTTTAGGAACTAATTTCTTATCAAGGACTATTTTGGCATTGAGGATAGACCAGCTCTTTTAGTTTATAAAATAATCATAGTGTCTTCTAGGCATATATCTCAAGCCTCATCTCCTGAGATATATTAATCTTCATAAGAATACCTGAAGCCAAATCTGTATACTAGAGTAACATGTTAAATTTTGATAGGTTGTTGAAGCTGAACAAAAAAATCCATGTTGGCTCTACTCTTTGAGACCACCCTTACTTTCCTCCGCCTCTACCATATACGTCCTTCCCACAGTTTGCAGCCCCGCAAAGCCTGAAAATCCTTTTCCTTTGTCTTGTTATGTCTCCACAATGTACTGCTCTTTGTTTAAAATGGTACATAAGCTCTCAGGCCCCACCCACTTCTTTGAATCTTTCCTTTTTTTTCTGCATCCCATAAAAATTAACATCAAGTAAAATTTGCTTTTCTTCTCTTAATCTGCCTTTTGTCAGCAAAATTTGCAGGGCCACAACCACTGAACCAAAAGAGGGTAGGATAGAGCAAAAAGATTTTTTTTTCCTCCCCAATACAGTCCACTCTCCATCCAGAGTGATCCTTTTAAAAACTCAATTCGGATCATGTCACCTCTTTAGTCAGAACTCGGCAATGACTCCCCATCTCATTCAGATTGCAAGCCAACATCCTTAGGGTGTTGGATCCAGAGGATCTGGCTCCCATCACCAACATGGCTTCACCCCATGTCTCCTCTGCTCACCCCTTTCTCCCCACTGAACTTTCTGTGCTATTATTCAAGCAGGCCTTTCCATGGAAGATTCACTCTGCTTGGCATAATGTTCCCCAGAGATTTCCATGCTGCACAACCTCACTTCCTTCCAATCTTTTCTCAGATGTCACCTACACAGTGAGACCCACCCTGTCCCTGTTGCTAAGACTGTATCCCACTTCCTGGTACTCTCAACACCTCTTCCTGCTTTTTTCTATAAAGATCAATCACTTTCTAATACAGTATCAAATGTACTTATAAAAAAAAAAAACACTACACTCTACACTGATCAGCCAGTCTCCCATATTAGGATATGCTTCTGTGTGCTATGGTAAAAAGTTAAGATTGAACCACATGAGAAAGCTAATAGGTTACTTAATGCCTATACCCAGAAAATTCATTTGTCTTAATGCCTTCCCTCTTTCTTTATCCCTGAATGTTGGGAGAACTGATTTTTGTCCTCATTGTACAATGACCAGTGCTACATGATTCTGAGTTGCCCATACTTGATATTTGAATTTTTAAATATTGAGATCATCTATTTACATAATTACTTATCTCCTTTGAATGTATTTCATTTTTGATCTCTCGTTTAGTCAAAGACTTGTATAAATTTTGATGAGGCCAATTATCACCTTGATCCCTTTTTGGATGTATACAGTTTTAGTAATAAGGTATATCCTATATTTGTATATTTGGTTTTTATTCCAGAGGAAGAGGCAGAAGGTGATAATTGGTCACTGCTTTCTTGTTGGCTACCCTTCCACTGAAAGTTGCTTGACAGGTTTGGGTTCTCAAGAATGTGAGATTAAATCTACAGATAAAAGTTAGAAAAATAGCTGTAGTACTCACACAGGAAAAATATATTTCACATCTAGAAAATAGTTGCTTTGTGACAGTGATGACTTCAGTATGTGCGCATGTGTGCCTGCATGCCTGTGGGTGGGTGTGAATGTGTCCATGTTTAAAAGCTCTCCCAAATTGTTTATTTGGGGAAATATTTGTCTTCATTTTTCTAGAACATTTAATCAATAAAAGTCATGTCATAGATACATCATATTTAACATTTATTTATTTTCATTAAATTATGTAAACACAGTATTTAAATGCCAAATAAATCTACAGGTGTCTTATAAAGAGAAGCAGCCTCCTGTCCCAACCCTACCCAGTTTCCCTCTCTCCAGATATAACTACTTTCAATTATTTTACCTGATTATTGTAGCATTTAATTCCATGTCACTAAGTAATATATTTAGCTTACTACTTAATGTTCACTATCTGTTAATTTCTCAATATGGAAGATGAGCAACTTGCTCTTTGTCAACATCTTTTCCCCATCTTTCCCCTGAACTCAGTATCTCACCATGGATGTAGATTTATCTTACTGTTGGTTAGCTCCTATTTCATATTTTAAATATGGTTAGTTCATATTTCATATTTGCTCTGCTCTTATTTCATATTCAAATTCATTCATAAGTATATATATAAACATCACACATATATATGCATACATATATACATAAAGATATATAGCACATATATATAGTGATAACAATGTGTATATATATTATGTATGTGTGTATAAATCCACATCTATATATGTATATATATGCACACACACTATTCATAGCTAAGTCATGCAACTGTCATGATTATCTTCCATTCCTCCACACTGTTTTATTCTCTTTACCTTGTTTTATTATTTGATCAGCTTGTTTTGTATTTACCACTAATTCCAACAGATACAGTCTCAGCTGTTGAAATCTTCTGTGATATGCACCAACATATTGAATATTCTCTCAATCTCTTTTTCTTGAAGACGTCTTCGCCCGGGACTTCTGACCCCCTCTCCAATCTGGAGCCTCTGTCCTCCAAGTTTGGCACCACCATCTTCTGGAGCTTTCTCTTCCTCAGACTGAGAATTCCCTTTGTCTCATCACTGCATTGGAACTCACAATTCTTGTTTTTTTCATTCTTGTTTAACCCTTTTGTTTTCAAGGGTTTTATCCTTATGTAACTTTCCTGTCACTGTGCTAGGGAGGTAAGCTATATGAGGACTGACGTGTATAAAAATGTTTTTATTCTGCCCTTCACAATTAATTGACATTTTGGCTCTACAGAAAAATTCTAGTTTACAAATCATTTTCTCTTAGAACTTAGGAGACTTTTTTTGGTTATTATCTTTTTGCTTCCAGTATTGCTTTTGAGAAATCTGACTACCTTGATCCTCCGTAGAGAAACATTTTTTTCCTCTCTGGAAACTTGGATCTTCTTTTTGTCCCCAATGGTCTGAATTTACATTAATTTTGGACTTTGGGTTATTTTGATTTATTATTCATTCATTGGGGTCTTTTAATTTTAAGAACTGAGAGAAATCTTCTAGAATTCTGGGAAATGTTCTAGAATTATTTCATTGATTGCTTCCTCTTTTTAATATCTCTCTTTCTGGAACACCTCCTGTTTTGGATTTTAGACCTTCTAGATTGTTCCTCTAATTTTCTTTTCCTTTCTTTGCTCACATCCTTGTCTTTTTGCTCTATTTTCTGTGGCATCTCCTCAGTTAAACTTCCAGCCCTTCTGTTTCAGTTTTCCTCTCTACTATCATATTTTTAATTTTGAAGAGCTCTTTTTTGTTCTCTGAATGATCATTTTTATAGCCTCTCTGGCTTATTTCTGACTCTGTGCATAATGCTAATTTACGTTATTTTTAAAGTCTCCTTCTAATGGTTAGTCTTTCTTCCCACCTGTTTGCTTTCTCCTGTTTGCTTTGCCTCTATTTTTCTTATCAGCCACTTCCCACAGATATCTGGTGACCTTTGCTTGCTAGTTTATTTTAAAGAGCAGAGCAAGGAAAAAAACTGATTGAAAGCTCTAAATACACGGACAGCACTTAAGAAATGTGGCTCCTATTGTAGGGTGATCAGACCCGGCTGTTTTGTTGGGTTACTTCAGTATCAATGTAGATAGTCTTTTCTCTCATTTTCCTCAGCAAAGATTCTCCCACGGGTGAGGATATGACATATTTTTAAATAAGTGTGACTTCCAGCTATCATTATTTAGGAAAAGTTTATGAAATATTGACTTCACATGACTTACTGTGTCACTGTAATAATCATATGAGAGGAGTAACATTATTATCTGCAATTTATTTTTTTTTTTACTTTTTATTTTATTTTATTTTATTTTTAAACTTTATAGTTTATTGTCAGGTTGGTTTCCATATAACACCAAGTGCTCTTCCCCACAAGTGACCTCCACCAAGACCATCACCCCCCATTACCTT
>CM053576.1:32135752-32268842 GCA_028646485.1 Cryptoprocta ferox | reverse complement strand
AGAAAAACAAGGTGGGGACAGAGACAGCAAAAGTCTGTGGGCAGTCTAAAAGCATATAACCAGCCAGGAGGAGAGATAAGAATATGCTAAGGGAAATATATCTGGATGGTAGCAGAAAAGAAGGAGAAGCAAAGAAAAAAGGAAAAATAAAAAGACAACTCCCCCGTGCGGATGGGCGTGGTCTGGCGTCCTGTCAGGTCTCGGGGGCTGCTCTCTCCGAGGCCCCGCCTTGGTGGTTGCGGGGAGAAGTATGGTGCCGCTTCAAAGCTTTGCTGGAACCAAGCCTTGCAACCGCCCTTCTGAGTCCGATCTCCCTGTGCCACGGGCGAGCCAAACTGTATTCTCCAAGCTCGGCCTCACTTCCAAATCCCAGTCCGTGCAGTTCAACACCGTCACCAGGGATGAGATGCGTTTACGCTGGCGGCCGGCCTCCCGGCCCAGCTTGCGCTGCCCTTTTCGCGGAGCCGCCGCTGCTGCCACCGCTGCTGCCGCCGCTGCCGCTTTTCAAGGCGACTTTCTCGGCACCACCGCCACCGATTTTCGCACCGCCGCCGCCTTTATCTGTGCTGCCGCCACTCCCGGTGCAGCTTGGAGTCTGGAGTGGATGCCGCTGCCGCTGCGCCCAAGGAAGAACTCGCCGGCCAGATGGGACGGATTTCTCTCCCGGCGCTCGGCAGTTATATATGGGGAGACAGGCGAGTTTTTCCTCCCTTAGAGATGGTTCTAGGTGCATTTTCCGTCTCTCTTTCTCTTCCCCTGGTCTCTCCGGGGCACAGCGCACTCTCCCTGTGTTGGGCTCGGGGGCTCCTTCCCCCTGCACCACCGGGACCCGCCCGTCCCCTAATTTCCCAGATCACAGTCACTCACTCAGGCATCTTTGAGGTTGTCTTCTTTCTGGCGTCTGTTTCTTCTTTCCCCCACTTGCAAATCCGAGTTCTATCCCTTCAGTCCTTCTCAGTTCAATCCATACGGGCGTGCGCAGATTACAGAGCTCCCTGCTTCTCCGCCATCTTGCCCGCTCCCCTATTTTTTTTTAATTTTTTTTTAATATTATCCACAATTTAAAGTTGAGGAAATGAAGTTGAGGGAAGTGAACTACCCCCTTATCAATGCCATATAGTGAGTAATGTAGGAGGCAGGATTTGAATCCAAAACAGCTGTCTCCAACACAGGTTTAACAATGATTATTATTTTAGGATGTTATAAATATCTCAGTTAAATAAATACATGCATTCCATGAACAAGAGGCTACAATAGATAATCAGTAATGTTGGGTAAAAATAAGCCTAACAGAAACCAGAGGGTGGCACAAGACTTTCATCTCTATACGTAGCATGGAGATTTGCACAGCCCTCTGGATTCAAAAGCAGTTCAACAGGCTAGAGAGAATGAAAACTCAAAACAAGAATTCAAACTAGAACTTTGGAGGGTGAACTACTGGAGTACCCATAGTTTTCCTATATGACTCTCACTGCACTCTATATATGCTCCATATGTTAACTGACATTTTAAAGCCTGACTAAAACGTTGAAGGAAAGATTATTTTTCTACTTCATGACTACTTAAAATGCCGTTGCCTTCTCTAAATGCATTACTCTAACCTATAACTTCAAACACTTTCTGAGGGGTAACTCTGGCCACATAGCTGCCCTGCTGTATTTTGAAATATCTAAAGCCATTGGTGGTTTTATAGTCAGTGTTTTAACTTTTCTACTGAGACATAATTGACATATAATATTACATCAGTTTCAGATGTACAACATGATTTGGTATTTGTATTTATTACAAAGCGATCACAACTAGTCTAGTTAATACCCATTAACAAACATAGTTACAATTTTTTTTCCTTAGGATGAGAACTTTTAAGATACACTCTCTTAGCAACTTTCAAATGTATAATACAGTGTGATTAACTATAATCACTATGCTGTGTGCTACATCCCTATGACTGATTGATTTTATAACTGGAAATTTATACCTTTTGACCAGCTTCATGCATTTCACCCTCCCCTCACTGTTTCCTTAATTATATAATTTTACATATTCTCTAGTGATTTAAGTGATTTCATTGCAATTATCTGGTTTTACTTTCCCAATAACACCCTTTAATTTTATTTTCTCCATATTCAATATCTATACAAGCAAAAACCTTTCGTTGTTCACAAAAGGCCAAGCAAAACAATGTTATTGTCATTCATCTAAATTCCTCTCTGAAGCTCTATGTTTAAAGGAAGAGGTTCTCTACGGAAGCAAAGAGTTGTAATTTCCTTCTTCCACTCTGCCACACACATAATTTTTGATATTTAAAGACATGAATAAATATGCATACAATTGTCTTTTGTATTAGGGCTCATATTTTCAAACAGGGTTAAGTTAAAATAATTTTCCTCCCTCTAAAGATACAAACAAGTGAGATGAAAATCTCCAGAAAATGATATACATTGATTGTGTAAATTAAATCTAATATGTAAAATGAGTAGCAGTTTAAGAATTATCCTGTTATAAAGGTGGCTGAGAAGGGGATCACACCACCATTTAATGCATCTGATTTGTTTGCTCAAGTAGCACAAATGGGATGTTTCCGATCGTAGAAAATGTATGTCAACCAAACTCGTACATTTATAAAAACAGCTGGCATATCTTACAGATCCCTCTAAGTACAAATATGTCTTTCTCTAAGGAAGTGGCTTGTTTTAATAGCATGCTGATATAGCATTGTCTATATATTTTAAGCTTCCTGGATGTTTATAAGAGTTTAAGTACTGTTCCTAAGAAAATTCATGTAGAGCAGTGTGGTAGACTGCAAGCAAAGAAGCTTCAGTTCTCTGCCTCTCCATGTATTTATACTTTTTGCCATGTCTTTTTACACCTTCTCCTATCTAGCAGTGGAGTCTCTGCCCACTCCTCAAATCTGGGCTGATGTTGTGACTCTGTGTGCCCAGAAGAATGGTACAGAAGTGGCAATATCTCAGTTCTGAGTGTAAGCCCCGACCATGCCCAGCCACCAGGAGATAAGCTGCGGCTTGCCTGCTAGAAGGATGCGAGAAACCAATGAAGAGCAGAACTCATCCTAGACCAGCTTAGAGTCAGCGCACCCCCAAATATGTGAGAGAGCTCAGCTGACGTCAACAGAGCTGCCTCCCCACTCACAACTGCAAATGTCTGGGTGTGTCCAGCTAATTCCAGAAGACCTGCCCATCTGACCCACATACTCATAAGCAGTAAAAAATGTCTGCTGTTTTAAACCACTAGGTTTGGGGGTAGTTTATAACAGCATTGTTTCAGGAAGAGATAAATGACATGAGCGTGGATATCCCTAGCTATTAAACCAAAATCTTAGGAACCTCACAATAGACATTTTAAAAATCACTTCCTTAGTATCCTTTTTCTTTGCAAATCCAGAGTTTGCTTCCACTTGACCAAAATCATTCAGGTCATGACTGTCATGTGTTCTTTTTAGAAATCCTAAAAAATTCCATTTTCACAGATTAGAATTCTGACTCTAATATTACTCAGGAGTAACAAAACACTATTTACGTAACATGAAAATAAATTGATGTATTAAATGTTATGACTCATCATCTACACTAAACTAAGCAGTAACTTTCATTTTTATGACACTTTATTTTTAAGCGTGTATTCTTCTATATTCTTTTACTTCCAGAGACCATTCAGGAGGTAAATGTTCTTATCATCCCCATTTCACACATAGGAAATCTGAACCTTACAAACCAATAAGTGATTTTCCCATTTGCATGCAATTTTTCATGATAGGTTGAAACAAATTACCTTTCTTCTAGTCTAAAGACATGCTACTTCATGAGGCCCATGAACTGTTCTGTAGGAAGAAAAGGCAAATGTAAACCCTTTCAAATATTTCACATTAATATTTATGTTCAATATATATTATGTGGTTATAATAACTTATAATTAGGTAGCACTTCAGGGATTACAAAACCCTGAGGGTGCAGGAAGGAAAGTTAAAAGTCTCTTCCCACAGATGGAAATACCAAAGTTTAGAAAGGTTGATGACCTCACCAGGGTCATACAATGATGGGACCAGATGTGGTTCATCCCAGTTTTTCAACACCAATACCAGAAGCTTGAGTCTTACCCTCTGCTTGAAAGGGATTTATTAAGGTCATTTCCTCAATATTCTGCATGTTACAAGTTGCACACAAACACAGCTGAGATCATCATGGCCCTAGAGGGAAAGCCATGCCAAGTAAGAAGACTTGGGTGAGCTATGTGGAGACTTTGCAAGTCAGGATTCACTCAGACACAGACACAGAAGAATCTATTCATGAAGAAATAGACCAAACCAATTCATTGGCTTCTGTTGTTTGGAGTTCATAGTCAGAACACTCTCTGAATTAGTATTTTGTTCTCTAAAAAAAGGAGGGGTAAATGACCTGTCACATTCGATTAATGAAGACTATCCTTTGAAACTAGCAGTGTGGATAGATTGAGCCCTGTATTCACTGTGCAAAGAGTATGCCAGTTGTTCTCTGGAGGATTTTGGATACAAATTACAGCCTGCAACCCTCTGGAACCCAGAACTATAGCCACAACTGACAGCTGCACACAGTGTAAGTGGTGAGTTAAACCATGGACCCCATCTGTTTATGCTTCTTGACAAGAACAAGTTACTCTTCTAAAGATTGGCAGCAGCCCCGTTAGCACACCAGGTCCTTTCAAGTACATTAGCTTCCTCAGTCTCCAGTCAAATGTAGGCTAAGTACTCGAGTGAGTTTTCACTTCTATCACTTAAGGCCTGGGGTAACAAACATTCCGTGTAAGTTGTCTTCTGTTGACCCCTCCACATGCACTCTCCATCCTTCTACATTTTGCTGTCTGCCCTGGCCCCTGGGATGCTAACCTGGATGGGTTTATTAAAGGAGTATCTTGCTCTCTGTCTTCCAGTTGGCTTTAGTCATGGCATGCACTAGGATGACATGGAAAGAAAGGAGGAAGGAAGGAAGGAAGATAAAGTCAAGGTATTTATTATCCTGGTGCCTGGCCTGTTTGATCTCTGTAAGTTAGCTGGTTCCATCTACTGAGGACAACAGCTCCTAACAAGTTGCCCTTACAGCTCTCTCCATGGGTTCTGGGAACCACTTCTCCTTACGTCTTCAGGTCTAGGAGTGGAGTAATGACTCCCTGTCATTATTACTAGTCCCAGGGTCCTACACTATCCTTTGTTTTCTTCCCTAACCTTTATAATAATCCCTTTATTAACCTTCCTCAATTACCCAGAGTGTGTCATCTGCTTCCTGCTGGGACCCCTGACTCATACTTTGTTGGATAGCATCTCACTGGACCCACTCAAGGTTATTGTGTTCATTTATTTAAAAACACATGTGACACATTGCTTGCATTTTAATGAGCAGTCTACATGCTGTATTGAAAGCACAAGACTTGGTTTTCATCCCAGCCATATGTGACTTACCTTTGTGATCACAGGCAATTAAATTCTATTCTGAAAACTGTTTTATTTTGTGTCATCTGATATATGCCAGGCACTGGCTAAGACCTGGGAACACAAAATAAATAATACAAGATATCTACCCTCATGGAGCACATAATCCTTACAGATGAGGTAGAGACATAAACAAAGATGGCTAATACAGTACAATAAAAGCTATGTGGTGATTTATATAGATGTTATATTTACCTACAGTGACCTTCAGTTTCCTCATTTGGTAAATGAGCACAATGATATCTGTCCTGCTGATTTCATGAGATGGAAAAACAAGTGATTCAATGATATTGGTGAAATATTTTGAAATATTTAAGAATATTCAACAGTAAAGCTATTATTAGAAGTGTTACTATAATGTTATTATTGTTATTATATTAACCTGTTTTACTCCTCACTGTTTTAAAATAAATTATTATAGTGTTTGTTCCTTTCTGGCATTATGAGAAACTTACACATTACTTTTCTCCAGGAAAAAATTTTGCTTAGCATGAATTTGAAAAAATAAGAATAAATATCTTGAACATCTAATCTTATGAATTTAATCTCATGTTTAACAAGTGATATTTTGGATAGACTATAATAATTAAGTCACAAAGATGATTCCATTCAGCCATAAATAACTGCCCAGAGTGGGGTTGGAAGACTGTTTCAACAAGTTCAAAAAGTACTTAATAAAATAGTTTTCTGGTTGTACCCAGGTGGCTTTCTTTGAAGATAAATGATTGTCTATATCTTTATCCAACCTTCTAGCTGAAGCTATTGATCAAAAAATAAGAATCCATTGTTTTCTTTAAATTTTTCTGGGATTATGCCTGGTGCACAATTTTTCTCTCCCCTTCTTACAGCAATAAAAATCTCATTCTTTGTTTTGGGAATATTTATTCATGTAATTCAGGTGAGGCTGATCATCTTTTATCTCTATCCACCATGGGAACAAGACACTTAAGTCTGAAAATTCTGAGATTCCCAAACAGCTGGCCACAAAGTTTGACTTCAGATTATTCATGTGACCCAAGGTAGGCCAGTCAGAATCTTCATTGACACTATGCTGTTGCAACTACTTGGAGATACTTCAGTGTGTCACTGGAGTTGGTAAACTGAGATGGACATCTTGTCTACCATGAGGAGAGAGCTTATCCAAAAGATGGAGAGATTCAGCCATGAATTAAGACAAGTATACCTATGAATTTTTTAATTACATTAGCAGAAAAAGAAAGAAATCCTTTCTTTGCTTAAGCTAATTTGGCTTCATATCTGGCACTGACAATCAAAGCTTGGTTATTTCATGTTGCCATATAATTAAAAATGAAAATGACTAAATGGATTAGAAATTAGGACTTACCTTTTCTCTTAAGAAAATTCAAGGAAAAAATAACTTAGAAATATGTGAGGTACTATTTACAGAGCAATATAAGATGGTTTTACAACTGTACACCAAAAAAAAAAATGGGAAGCTATGATCAAGAAACAATTTGAGAAAAAGAAACGATTCATGCACATTTGAAATAGAATTACTAAATAAAATGTTTAGTTGCAGAGTGGGAGAAGACCAATCACTTAAATTTCCAAGGCATAAAGTTCTTCATTCAGTCACTGAATCTTAATTAAATACTTACTATGTGACTGATTCTGATAATATGTACTATGAGGTACCTAGGTTATACTAGTGGAAATAGACACAGGCTCTTGTCATTCAGAGCTGACTTTCTAGCTGCTGTGGGCCGACAATAAATAGAAGCATAATAAACAGGTGAAAATCAGAGTGTTAGACAAGCAAGAGAACATGGAAACAACATCAAGCATACTGGGGGAGGGTGCAGGTTTTGAAATTTAAATAGGACTGTAAGGACCAGCTTTTTACTGTTAAATTAAGATATAAGCAAAGACTTGAGACCAATGAGAGAGTGGGTCAAGAGAGTATCTGGGAAGAGAGTTCCAGGGAGACAGAACAGTTTACACGGATTGGAATGAGTAAAGGTGAGTATAGGGGAGGATGAAGCCAGAGAAGTACCAGGGGCAGATCAGGTATGATTTTTATTGGCTATTGCAAGGATTTTGTTTTACTCTCAGAAAAATGGGGAGCAACTTTGAGTAAGAATGTCATGATCTGATTTCTGTTAAGTCCTGTACACTCTGGCTACTGTGTTGGGAAGAAATTATGAAACGCCAAGATTAAAAACACAAATATAAAAAAAGAGGAAAATTATTTTTAAAGAACAATTAAAATCATCAAGGTCAATCTAGGAGGTATAACATCCACATAGAGAAAACAGAAATTGGGGGTGAGAGGTAGGCATCTAGTGGAAATAATTACAGACACCATAGCAACAAATTTCCTATCACCAAATTAAAACATAAGTCTGCTGCCCAAAAGGCTCACTGAGATTTGGAAAGAAAAAAAAGATCCATATCTGAAATCAATTAAAAAAAAAAAAAGGAGCCTAGAAGCTTTCAAAGAGGAAAAACACCAAAAGGTGATTATCTAAGAAATTAGAAGAGAATGACATTAGACTTCTCACCAGTAGTAATAAATGTCAGAAGATGAAATAGTAATAATTTCCAAGTTTAGGGAGAAAATTACTTTGAACTAAAAATTCCATATTCATTCCAGTAATCAGTCAAGAGTATAAGGGGGAAAAAACATGTTTTATGACATGAAAAGATTCAAATAGACTTTCCAAAAATCCTACTTGAGAATGTACCTCAGCTAAATACAGAGGAAATTAAAAAAACACTGGGGGATTTTGGAAGCAAGAAAATAAGAAGAAGTAGGAATATGTGTATTATTGACATTACAAAGATAACCAATGAAATAATCAAAAATCAAAACAAAACTAATAGAAGTTGAAATAAGAACGAAATAAATAGAACAGGGGTAGAAATGAGGTAACTTACTTTTTTTATTCAATGCCAACAATTTAAAGTTTGCAAAGAGAAATAAAAAAATTAACATAATATTTAAAATTACAGAAGTAAATAGTAGAAGAGTTGAAATTGATAAAAAATATGATTCCTCACTGAGAATTGGGGAGTCATAAGGAAGTAATCACTCTTCATCTACCCTGTTCTATTTTATTTGAATCTTTGTTTTTATATGTATATACTACTTTTATAAGAAACTAACAAAACATTAATTTAGTATTTTTTTAATTTTTAAAAATTTTCATTATTTAAAATAAATTTTTATTTTTATTTTAGAGAGAGGGGAGTGTATGCATGAGTGGGGGAAAGGGACAGAGAGAAAGAGAGAGAATCTTAAGCAGGCTCTACATTCAGCGCAGAGCCTGACATGGGGCTTGATCCCACAACCCTGGGATCATAACCTGAGCCAAAGTCAAGAGTTGGGCACTCAACCAACTGAGCCACCCAGGCAACCAGAAATTAATGAAAATTTTAAATGGTGGTTGTCTCATTCTCATTTTCAGTGAAACTTAAAAAAAAGTAGAATCTCTTACAAAAAAATCCAAAATGCCATTCATGGGTGATGTGCAATATCTCAAGCATGACTGTGACAGCATCTGATGAGCACCAGAAATGTCACCTGTTATAATGGAATTGGAAGCACTTGAATTATTGGAAAGACTGTATATTAAAAAGGCATATCTTTTTCCCAAAGTTAAGTTGCTGCCTAGAATACGAAAGGCAAGCAGGACAGACATAACTAGCTATTTGAGCTAATGAGTTTTTAATTCTGTAATTAGTCTATGAGGTTGCAACTAAAACCACAGGTTTAAAAGATACACATAATACTCTATCACATATTATACCTGTCACAGCTAATTGTAGAAGATAATTTAACAGAGAATAACTCCAAACATTATTGAGTTGATAAGATCAGGAATAGAAAAGATCTTTTCAAAGTTCTCACTTGCCATGTGTCAGTAACTGTGAGGGAATTTGTGCATATTCGGGATAATTTTGTGTATTACAGATTTAGGTATTCAGATATTTTCTAAATAATTTTTTAACATTTGTTCATTTTTGAGAGACAGAGAGAGACAGAGCATGAATTGGGCAGGGGCAGAGAGAGAGGTAGACACAGAATCCGAAGCGGGCTCCAGGCTCTGAGCTGTCAGCACAGAGCCTGATGCAAGACTTGAACTCACCAACTGTGAGATCATGACCTGAGCTGAAGTCAGACACTTAACTAACTGAGCCACCCAGGTGCCTTGAGGTATTTAGATATTTTACAGATGAGGAAAAGAGAGGCTTGGAAATAAGTCCACTAAAATTGCAAAATCAAGATGTGAACACCATCGAAGCATCTGCAGTGTGAACACATGCTGAGGTCTGGAATCATCCAAAGGCTTCTTCACTCATATGTCTGATGATGAGACTGGGCTCAGCTGGGACTTATGAAGGATCATAGTGTCTGGTGGGTTGGGCTACCTCACAGCATAGTGGACTCCAGGTATCTGGACTTCTTATGTGTTGGCTCAGGGTTGCAAGGGCATCTGTTTCAGCAAAGTGAAGGTGTTGTATGACCTAGACTGGCAAGTTACATAGTTTTCCTTCTACCATACTGTAACTGATGCAAGTAAATTCAAATTGAAAAGGAGACAAAAATGTACCTCTTCATGGGAGAAATGTGAAAGAAGTTATGGCTATGTCTTAAAATTCTGCAGGAGCACATTTCATGCACTCAAGAGATAAATTTAAAAGCATCAGATCAAAATAAACATCAATATAAGTCACAATATTTTTTTTGCCCCACTGACTCATCTTGCTCATTCCTTTGGGTGTGGACCCCACATTGGATATTGATTGATCTAAATAAGTGAGACACAAGATTTCCCAGCTGAAACCTTAATAATAACTGGTATTCACATATAGGACATGCTCTCATGGATGCATCAATCTTATTCACACTTCTTAGCATGCATGTTGCAACTCTACCCCTTGCTCTCCCACTCTACAATTTATATTATAACTCAAAGAAGTAAGAATGATTATTATGGGAGTAATCTGAAATATATTCTCATTTATTATTTTTAAATGTTTATTTATTTTGAGAGAGAAAGAACATGAGCAGGGGGAGGGCCAGAGAAAGATGGAGAAAGAGAATCCCAAGCAGGTTCCATGCTGTCAGCACAGAGCCAGATGCCAAGCTTGATCTCATGAACTGTGACATCATGACCTGAGCCGAAATCAAGAGTCAGATGCTTAACGGACTGAGCCACCCAGGGGCCCCTCTATTCTCCTTTAGTAATAAATATTATTCACAGTTTCATAGTAAAAAGTTACTTGCATGACACTTTAAAACAGCTTGTAAGGTATCAATGATCAATGTAGTGACACAAGAAATCAACAATTGTTGTATGAAATACCATCATGTAGGTCTGGTGTTGGCCCCCTTTGTCCTGGAATTCACCTCTTTGAAAAAATTGCACAAGATAGTGGGTGATGGGTACATAATCTTGAGAGAGATTGACATATCTCCATAGTGGAAGTTGAGGGACATCTAAAAGGAAATTCAGCACAGAGGCAGATAAAGACCGGCGAGATGTAAGAATAAAGGTCACAGGATAGTAATATTTAATTGTAAACATCCACTTTTCTGCACTGTGATATAACACCTCTCCTTAGCTGTTATAATTATCTACACTATACTAGTGCCCCGTGTCCTTCCCTTGGGTGCAGGTTAAGAAAAGAGAACACCTGCAGGATAGCAAGAATAAACAAGACAGAGAATTTTACAAGACTAAGGCAGTGGAAGGGGAGGTAAGTATGGGATGTAAACCCTCCCTGGAACTTGTGGAAATCTTAAAGAGGGCAGGAAAATTTACACAGAACTCAGGTTGGGGATTCAGGCCAATTTTGTAAATCTCAAAGGACACAGTGTAATGTTTGGTTATGAAAGCATTAAGCTAGCAAAAGCACTGGCTGGCACTCAGCCAAGAGTCCAGTTTCCGCCAGTCCTTGTTGGCAAAGTAAAGGAACCTGACTCAGCTGCCTGTAAAATGAGATCAGGAGAATCTGTCACACCACAAATATGGCCAACACAAAGCAATGCAAGTCTCTGGCATCAACTGCTCTGCCTCCTTCAAACCCTACCATCACACAAGTAGCAACAGGAAAAGGGAATGCACACCAAGGAATGTGCGAGATGATCTATTGGAACATGGCAAGAAAATATCAGAACCTGTAATTCTATTCGTTTTCATCTATGTTTTAAAGTGTGTGAACTGTATTGATGTAGAAAGAAGTGCATACATAGCATTTGTAAATGCTATTTGTAAATTTTAAAGATGGTATGCATAATTATTTTCACTGATGAGCACTTGGGGAACAAAATCATTGGATATTAAAGATTTGAAGGGTAAGGTATAGTTTCAGGACATCCACAAACTAAAGGAGAGGTGAATGAGAGCATGCTTCTAGAGTAGGTTGGCAGAGTCAAAGTATCGGCTGGGCTCTGGGTAATCCAGGAAGTATTCCTACATGTCTCACAGCAGTTAGTTGCCTTTACGACTGTGATGGGTTGAGAAATACTAAGATGAATTGTGCAAGTTTCTTGAAAAGTCTGCTGAGAGAGAACAAGATTACTTATAATATCAAGTTGGCCCACACATCACTGCGAGCCATGATTCCTGGTGGATAAATACTGGTACTTTCCTGATTCCTTCACCCCTGGCAGTTAACAAGATTCAAACTCACAATATTGTTTTACCATGAAAACAAGGAATTGACATTTACTGTCAGGCTGTTTACATATGTTAATCCATCTCACCTTCATTATAATTCTGTAAAATGTAGCTAATATTATTTGCATTTTATGGGCAAAGGAACCAGACACTATGTGATTTGCCTAATCTTCCACGGCTAGGTAAGGAAGAGCCGAAATTCAGGTCCACTTTCTCCTGATCCCAATGCCCTGTTCTTAGGCTGTGGTTCTCCTGATCTAGATAAAGATAAAGAAGTTATCTGAAGTCCTCAGATTTTGAAAAGATATTTTCCCCTGGTGCTTTTGTAGCAAAGAAGAGGCACTTCCCCCAGGCCTAATATTTTGAAATGGAAGAAGGCATGTTAAATGATCGTTGAAGTTCATTTTGAAAAAGAGAAAGTGAGATTGTTAAAACCCCAGTCACGGCATTTAATTGTTGACCCCTGAATGATTTGTGGAGCTCTCTTTGACACTCAGCAACTGAATGTTGAATTAGAGAAATGATCATCTGAAAAAGTTAATTGTCCTCCCCATCTCATTAAACCAATTTTGTGAGACAATTCAAGAGAGTAGATGGCTATGCAATTTCCATGCATCATTTGTTTACTAAGTCACTCAGCCTTGGATACCATTTATTTTCCAGTTCAGAGCTAAATATATATATGAAAAAGAACCTGGGTCTAGAAAAAGGGTACATGAGGGTTTGATGAAAAGGGTCAGCATCCTCACTGGAGACAAAGCATATCTCCCCTGAAGGTGTATGCACTTCAAAGCATGCTATTAAATGATAAGAAGGAGGAGGAAAATGCAATTTCTCCAGAATAATTTTTGCAACCACAGAAATATCCTGCACAAGTGGACACTCAATTCTTTCCAGTTCATTCCTAAATGTACATTTCTGTGGCCTGTGATGAAATATTAAGACTATCTAAGGAACCGTGCCTTCTGGGAATCGCAGATAACAACCCATCGCCTGCAATAATCATGTGTCTATTGCCTGAAAAGGGGGGAAAGACACAAGAGGACTACAGATGTGAGTGAAAATAAATTCAGGGTGGTGGGCTTGGAAACAAAACTACTAGTTAATTGCAAAAGAAAAGAGCATATCTCAGCTGAATAATTTCATGAGAGGTGTTTATATGGGATATTGGAAGATATCCTTTTTCTAAAGGATAAAATAGGAGGTTTATATTCACTATATAAAATTGATAAAGCATGTGAATATTCTATTGAATATTCGTAGCTTTTTATGTACTCAATTCCTGTTTCAATGATGTTAAATAGGCAAAATATATGTATTTTTTTAATTTGAATCATTTAGTAAGCAAATCAGAATAAAGCCACTAGAGTCAGCATGAAATTACTAAAGATGAGGAAACAATATAGTGGGGGAAGCATTTGTCTTCTAAGCCTGACTTATTTATCCTGAAATATTTACCTTTTACATATATTTCCATTCTCCTTTATCCCCACAACCCTGTGGAAGCCTTCAGATTTGTGTTTCTTTTCTTAATTCAGTAGCCTTAAACCCCTCTTGAAAGTAAACGTTGTTCCAAGTGTTGGTTGAAATGGTGGTAAGCTGTGCTTAATGAGCACTTTGTCACTTTTAGAGCCTTTGGACAACTTGTTAACTTGACCTTGATCTGAAAGGAAAATGTGACTGCTTATGTTTTTTATTGTTTTATCCACACCTTCTACCTATCGTCCTATTTCTGAGTTAATGAAATTTATTCTGAATGCCATGCCACCCTGTCCTCCCTCATTCTTTCTTTTCCTTTCTCCAAATTTCACATTATTCTTTCCCTCAATGTATTTTTATCTCAAAAATGTCTTCATTCATGGGAACATAAGGTGCCAATTTATTAGGCACCTACTCTGTACCAGGCACTAGGCCAGGCTCTATAGCAGTATGGAAGCATATATAGACGAAGAAGGGAAACTATTTCACTATTTTTTCCCACTTCCAGGTTTCCAATAAATATCACTTTCTCAGCTGCCAAATGCAGACTATTACCTGCCAGCTACTGCAACCCGTGAGAAGTGGCTAGCATTCATTAGATAGAATCATAGGGCTGGAAAAGATTGTAAGGCGTCACTTCTGGGTTTATCAGCCTTTTGTGGATTGGGAAATATATAGACTAGTAGAAATATAGATCTACACAAAGAAATAAAGAATAAAGAAAGGAATAAAGAGCACTGGAAATAATAACTACACATGTAAATAGACAGGGATCATTTTTCTTATTATTGAAATTTCTTTAAAAGATAATTTACTGTTTAGTCAAACATAATTACAATGTAATATAAGGTTTACAACATATGTATAAGTAAACATATATGGCAACAATCATAAAATCTGGGAGTGGAGAAATGGAAACACACTATTGTAAGATACTTAAACTCTCTAAGTGATACAACAATGACTGACAGCAGAATGAGACACATCAAAGATTCAGGCTTTAAATCTGAGATTACTAAGCATACGAAACAAAAAGTTATAAATAACAACCCAACAAAGTAGATAAAATACCGTAAAATATCACTCAATTTATACAAACGAAGGGAAAAAACAGAAGAGAACGGAAGAGACAAATGGAAACAAAGAGCAAGACAATAGTCATACAATGCAGCATACCAGTCATCACATTAAATGCAAATTATTCAAACACTACAGTTTAAAGGCAGAGTGTTACATTGAAAAAAAAATCAAGTCTCAACTATATGTTGTATACAAGAAACAAAATATAATTTAACACAAACTAACAAATTTAAAGTAAAAGGATGAAAAGGAATATGCCATGCTAATCCTAAGCAAAAGAAAACTGGAGTGTCTATATTAATATCAGACAGAGGAGATGTTAGAGTAAATAATGTTATAGGTATGAAGACCATATTATAACAAGAAAGGGGTCAATGAATCAAGAGGACATAATAACCCTAATTGTTTATGCACCCAAAAGTTTGAACATATATAGTGAAAACTGATAAAACTGTAGCAAAAAAAATAGTAGATCCACAATTATTGTCAAAAGTTTCCTTATATCTCTCTCAGACAATGATAGAACAAATAAACAAAAAGCCAACAGCAATAAAGAAGATTTGAACAACACAATCACCCAACTTAAACCGTCTCACATATATATCAACAACTGATTTGAATATCAATTAGATATTCAAGCAAAAAATAAACTTTGATGCATATCTCTTATCATATATGAAAATTAACACAAAATGAACTTTAGATGTCAAAGGTAAAATTAAAGTGTTAAAACTTCGAGGAGAAAAATTTTTGTGACTTTGGGTTAGGCAAGGAGTTCTTAGATAAGATGCCTAAAGTAAAAGAAAACATTGATAAATTGGATTTTGTCAAAATTATAAATTATTTTTTTCAAAAGACAGTATTAAGAGAATGAAAAGATAAACCAAAGGCTGTCAGAAAATATTTGCCAATCATGTATATCTGATAAAGGATTTGAATCCAAATAAGTAAATAACTCTCAAACTCAAATAAAAAGAAAACACCAAACCAAATAAAAATGGACAAATTATTTGAACAGACACTTCCCTCAGAGATGTATACAGAGCAAATAAGCACATGAAAAGGTGTTCAATATCATTAGTTACTAGAGAAATGCAAATTAAAACTACAATGAGATACCATCACACTTGTCAGAATTGCTGAAAGTAAAAAGCCTAACTGTACCAAATGCTGGTAGGGATGTGGAAAAACTGGAATTCTCATACATTGTTGGTGGAATATAAAATGGGACAATGGCGATTTCTTACAATGTGACAGACACTTACCATACAATGCAGTCATTCCACTCCTATTTACCCAAGAGAAATGAAAGCCTATGTCCATACAACATATTGTACATGAATGTTCACATTTGTAATAGTCAAAAGCTGGAAAGAATCCAAATTTCTTCAAACAAGTGAATGGATTAACAAATTGTAGAATGTTCATACAATGGAATAAAATTAGTAAAAGGGAATTAATTATAGATGTACACAATAATATGGATGTATCTCAAAATAATTATGAGTGGAAGAAACCAGACAATAAAAAAAGTCAATGTGTTATTTCATTTATGTAAGATTCTAGGAAATGCAAACTCATCTACAGTGACAGTTTCCTGAGGAAGGCCAGAGGAGAAGAGGTAAGGAATGGAGAAGGATTATAAAAAATCATGAAGAAACTTCTGGGGGTTATGGTTAAATCCACTCTTTGGATTGTGGTAATGGTTTCATGGGTGTAATCATTTGTCTAGAATTATAAAAAGTATACTATAAACATGGGCAGTTTTTATGTCAACAGTCAACTTGTTATAAAAAGAAAAATTACAGTAAAGATAGTACTTAAAGTTTAAGGTTATTTTGAATATAGAATGGGTAAATATGTATGAAGCATTTGGCACATTTCCTGATCCTTAGGAAGTATTCAGTAAGTTATGATTATTGTTGTATTATTAATCTTTATGAATCCATAGTTTTTTCTTGGGTTGAGGAATGCTATTTTTTACCTTATAATTCTTGAAAGTTTGGAGACCATGTTGGAAATTTCTCTCGTAATAAAAGTAGACAGACAGCTGGCATAACCTCAGAATTGTGGATAGGGAAGAGAAAATGTAAGAACAGTTGATAAGATACATTAAGATGGTGCCCCAGGTCTGGTTTTGGCTCCTGAGTCTAGAAAATATACTGGATTTTGTGTGCTCTACTGTGAAGCATTTCAGTGGATATAAAACTCCTCCAAAGTCTTTCAGAGAGTAGTACCTGATTTAAATGTGCAACTGCCAAGTAAGTTGTCAGAGGTTGGATTTCTCAGACATGATTTGAACCCAACTAGCAACTGAATTGAGACATGGATTTAAACCCAAATACATACTTTGTTTGGGTGACCCCTAAGACTCTGACAGTTGTTAGAGGCGATCTCAGGAAACACTAGCGGTAAAGTAGGGAACTAACCTAGGAAAGAGAAATTAGGCAATATGGGTTATGTCATCAAGCAAGTTACCAGTGTGGCCAACTACAGCTGCAATTTGGCTGGCAAACTGTGGGAAACAAGGTAGCACATGCATTAAGCCATGCCAATACAGTGGCAAGGGAGGACGTGTATCTATGGTTCAACCTCTGCTCTGATATTGGTTGGAGTTTGCGTCCAGAACATTATCCTTCCTCCGGCATTTCCGGTTTGCCCTGGGCACGCGCCAGATTTAAAGCTCACAGGCAGAGAGCAGCAGGTGTTTGCAATAAGCAGCCTTCACAGTGTAGGGGTGAATCCCAAGGGAATAAGAGCAGGCTCTCAATAGCTACGGTTACATAAATCATGCAGGAATGCAGTCTTTTTTTAATTTTCATTGCCAGTTAAATTATCTTTAGAGTCTTTCGCAGCTGCTATTCAATGGATTGCTTCACCACACTGGGGTGTATGACTTCAATTTGTTAGTGATGGAGTTGGGAAAGGCTGGGAGACTCAAGATGCATTGCAGCTGTGCCATGCTTGTTATTAATGAAGAGAAGTTCATAGAGTATTTTATGGTTGGATTATCATTGTACGGATTTCCTTCCTAGAGAAGCCAAATCATTGACATGCCTATGCAATTTGTCACCTGTTTTATCTTAAAAAAATAATTGTGAGTATTTACTACAACTCTGGTGATCATTTATTTTTCACTCTCTGTTATGGTTTCTGAGCACTATTGTGTCCCCATTTTCCATTTAAATTTTCTGAGATGACAGGTTTTATACAGGAACCTTGGCTACAGAAAGACTCCTCAGACCAAACATGTGATCTTTTCCTAGATAACATGCTTTATCTTTTTATCAGTCTTAAAGAGTAACATAACTTTCCTATCCCAATGAAAAACTGATATTAATGATAGCTGGTCACAGAAACATGAAAGAGAACATTACATTACAAGAGAAATTTCCAAACCCAACTGAAAATTAACTGTATTAAAATGTTCAGAAATGGAAGGTGTTCGAGTGACTTGACTACTATTATGAGGGTCTCAAACATCTAATGGGATATGGAGCTAGTCAATTGTCAAATATCTTCCAATTCTAAGATTCTGTGATTCCTACAATACTCACAGAATATTCTGTTGCAAGGTGGCCTATATTATTATCCATGCTACATACACAACTGCCCAAAATTTAGCAGCTAAAAACAACATGATTACCTCAGGGATTCTGTAGCTCAGGAAACTGGGTGTGGCTTAACTGGGTCTCCTGTCTCAAGGTTTCTCACAAGGTTGTTGTGATGGCATTACGAGTCGACTCAAAGTTCCACTCGGGGAGAGTTTGCCCATGTGATTATTGACAGGATTCAGTTCCTCACAGGTGGCAGGACTGGGGTCCTTGAGTACTTCGTCATTTGGCCTCTCTGTAGGACAGTTTAGAACATGGCATTGGCTTGCATTAAAGTGAGCAAGAGAGAGTCAAAGAGAACAGCAAGATGAAAGCCAGTCTTTTGTAACCTAATCTTGGAAATGATAGCCCATCACCTTTGCTATGTTGTGTTTTCCATAAGCAAGTCATTAAGACCAGCCTACATTCAAGAATAGTGTGATTACAGGGGCGCCTGGGTGGTTCAGTCAGTTGAGCGTCTCACTTCAGCTCAGGTTATGATTTTGCAGTTCCTGGATTCGAGCCCCGCATTGGGCTCTGTGCTGACAGCTCAGAGCCTGGAGCCTACTTCAGATTCTGTGTCTCCCTCTCTCTCTGCCCCTCCCCAACTCATGCTCGTCCTCACTCTGTCTTTCAAAAATAATTAAAATGTTTAAAAAAAAAAAAAGAAAAAGTGATTATATAAGGCATTAAAACCTAGAGTGGGAGGGGATCACTGAAAACCATTTTAGAGGCTAGCACATGAACCTGAAACTTTCTTGAGACAAAGCATAGCACTTCCTAGGATGTCCCAGAATCTTAAATTGTCACATACTTTCTAATAAAGGGTGTTCCATCTCCTGATCCCCTCCAGCAAATTATGTTAAATGCAAATGTATTTCACAGGAGAGTTATGTTCTGGAACAGCCGTGATAATCCAGGACTATAAATCATCTTTAGATTCATTACACATGTGGTAAAGGCTATTTAATTTTTCTTTGTGGGCTGAGGAGTAGAGAAGAATATTTAGTATTTCTGAAGTATCCAGAATACAAAAGGGCACTACTATAGGAGAAAAGGTCAACGTGATGACACTAAGTACCTTGGGAGAAGAGGGAGTTCCACAAGGAACGTTGAGGTAAAGAAGGCAGATTCCTGCCTTTGAGGTTTCCAGAACCATTAATTCTTTGAAACCACATGTTGACAATGTCCTTCTTTTGCTTAAAAGTTTCCTTTTGCTTTCCCTGGATTCATGTAATATAGAAGTTGCTTTTAAGCAACCAAATTGAACAATGGAAACCTGAGTAAGTTAGAAGGGCCCACATTGACCCCCATACCCCTGGCTGAATCCAAACAGGCCCATTGGGTGACCCATCTCAAAATATCGGTAAGCTCTAGGTGACCAATGGGTTACTTCCATCCAGACACAGGTACCAAAAAAGGGAAATTCCATATATTCCCATACCTCCTCACTCCCTCCTTTAACTACAGCTCCCACTCACTGCCTCTTGGCAGACAGTCCCTGCTTTGCTATCCTGTCCTCCCCCCCTCCCTTACAGTGTATTCAATAAACTTCTATCTCCTTTATTCTGCCTTGGGTGAATCCTTTCACCAACCACACCACTGGCCTCCACACTATTAGGTCACCTCACATGTAACACACAATCTAGACTTCTTAGTTATTTATGGCCCTCTCAAAACTCTCTCTATACTTTTTCAGTCTGTTCTCTAGTGATATGTGTTCCTTTTTTCCATGTCAGTCAAAATGAACTGAGGAAATGAGAAACTCCCCTCATCAAGAATGCCTTTCCCTTTATGTCTACTTATCTGCATCCCCATAGGTACCTTCAGAGTCCAACTCCATCTTTCCACATCACAGTCCCTCACACTGCCACGGTTTTTACGGCTTATCCTATTACTTTGAAAATTAATGCCGTACTATTTCAAAGCCTCTCCTTTATTATTGCTTTTGTCTATTTACATCATATCTTTTTGATTATTTATATCTCATTTCCCTACATATACTTTAAATGTTTTTTGAGGGAAAAGAACTTCTATATTTTTTCTGTATTTGCAGAGTTTTTTGTGTTGATGGTCTTTGATGTGAAGTTTAGAAATGGGTTAGTTAAAATAAACATACAAAACAAAACAAAAAATACCTTAGGAAGTCTTTGGTGTAGTTAAGTGAATCTAAATTCTCTAACACTGCATAAGAGAAGATCAAATATTTTTACACTTGACATCTTAGAGGTCAGCTGGATCATATCTATTGGTTGTGTGGTATTTTCGAGTGCCCACCCCACTCCCATCCCCAGTATAGAACATAATAGCTGCGAGTGTAGGAACTTGCTCTGTTTGGTTCACTGCTATCTCCCAGGGCCTAGAATAGTGTGACTGACACATAATATGTCCTCTATAAACATTGTTGCCAGTAATAGTTAAATTCCTGGTATTTATTTTATTTGTTTAAGTTTATTTATTTTGAGACAGAGAGAGAGAGAGAGAGAGAGAGAGGGAGAGAGAGAGAGACAGAGAGAATTCCAAGTAGGCTCCACACTGTCATCATGAGCCTGATGTGGGACTTGAACTCATAAACCCAAGAGATCATGACCTGAGCAGAAATTAAGAGTCAGACACTTAACTGACTGAGCCACCCAGGAACCCCAAATTCCTGGTATTTATAAGTGACATAATTTTTATTTTCTTTTTAAGAGTATAGGTTTATTTTTTTTTTTTTAGTAATCTCTATACCCAATGTGGGGCTTTAACTGGATCTCAAGATCAACAGTTGCATGCTTTTCTGAGTGGGCCCACCAGGTGCCCTTATAAGTGGCATAATTTTTAAATTTAGAAGTCACAAACTAGAAAGACAAGAGCACATACTATCTATGAGAATTCCATATATAAATTAGGTGGCATCTCCTTTCAGTGAGGAAATGAAAGATTCACTAAATGATATTGGGACAATAGATTTTCCAGCCAGAAAAATAAAGTTCAAACCCTATCTCCCTCTCACTACTCACAAAAATTAATTCCAGATGGATTAAAATCTAAACCTAAAAATAAATCTAAACAAAAATGAGGGAATGTTTTTATGACTTTGGGAAAACCCTGGAAATGTTACAGAAAAAAAACGATAAATTTTAATCATAGATTTTAAAGTTAATCATTAAAATAATTATAAAATACATCATTATCTAAGTTAAAAGACAAGTAATAAAATACTGGAAACCACTTATAACATAAATTCAAGAGATATCCAGGATATATAAATAACTTTTTAAATTCAACAAGAAAATACTTGTATAACATGTAGCTAAAAAATTAACACAATAATAAACTTCAACAAAACCACTGCATTTCTTCCTTCATAAACATAAAATTCAAAGGCTAGAAATGCAACTGACCAATAACTATATGGAAAATATGTTCACTTGCACTCATTACCCATGGAACTGAGAATTCAAACAAATTTGATGCAATGATTTGTGTCAACTTGGCAAAATTTAGAATGTGTTAACCTCAAGTATTGGCAAGGGTGGGAGATACATTAACTTTCATGCATGACTGGTGAGAATAATTTAGCATAGCCATTTTCCAGGAGAATTTGTTAGGGTTTCCTAAAAATTAAAATTTGTATTCCTTTTAACTGAACAATACTGCTTCTGGTTATGCTGAAAAGACATGACAGTTCTGCAAAGAGGCACATACAGGGAATGGTTAAATAAAATCGATTAAATCTTCTCCTGTGGAATGACTATATACAGTAGATGAAAAGAAATTCATAGTTTTTGTATGCTCTTACAAGGAAAGATCTCTAACACATTTCTATATGACCCATGCAGTAGTAATACAACCATATGGAACCATTCTTATATCAAAAATCCATATATATTTCTAATTCTGTATTTCTGTAAGTTCTCTAGATAGGAAGTTTATGGAAGAGGAAATGCAAATGGCCAATAACTGTATGAAAATATGTTAAACTGCACCTGTCACCTATATTTTTGTAAGTGATGAATGCGTACACACACATCCACGCACACTCACATACCCGTATATACACATAGCAAAAGAGATGTCAGCATATACCGTGGAGGGCCTGGCATTAGTGGCTATTTGTAATATTGTGATTTATAACAATATCAATAACAATATACATGACTATATATGTAAATATGTGCTCTGCTCTCCACCCTCAGTTTCTGACACGGAGCTCCTAAAACCCTTGTGAATTCCTAAGTGATGAGAGCACTAGGGGCATCTTTAGTTCTAATATTTGGGCTTTGATCCCAGTTCCTGACACAGGGCTTCTGAAACCCTTGTAATTTCCTAGGTGATAGGAGCGTCTTTTGTTTCAATGAGGCAACTCTGGGAGGACTCCTGGATAGTCCTGGATGAGGACTGGTCACCGGAAGAAAAATACCATGCTTAGAAGCTTGGAATTTTCAGCCCTGCCTCCCATTCTCTTGCAAAGGGAGAAGGGCTGGTGGAGTTAATAATCCAACCTGCCTCCATGAGGATGCTTCCTTGAAATCCCAATAGTATGGTGTTCAGAGAGCTGCCAGGTTGGGGAACACATCCGCATAGCAGGAGGGTGATACATCCCAACTCCATGGGGACCGAAGCTCCTCTGCTCAGGATCCTCCCAGACCTTGCTTTACATATCTCTTCATCTGGGTGCTCATCTGTATCCTTTATCACATCATTTAATAAACTGTAAACATAAGTGTCTCCCTGAGTTCTGTGAGATGCTCTAACAAATTAATCAAACCCAATGAGGGAGGTCTTGGGAACCTCCTATTTGTAGCAAAATCAGACAAAAGTTGTAGATAACCTAAGGACCTACTTCTTGTGATTGGTATCTCAAGTAGGGTGGGAG
Organism: Cryptoprocta ferox; assembly: GCA_028646485.1. Taxonomy (NCBI): domain Eukaryota; kingdom Metazoa; phylum Chordata; class Mammalia; order Carnivora; family Eupleridae; genus Cryptoprocta; species Cryptoprocta ferox. The sequence continues at coordinate 32,245,703 of CM053576.1, read as the reverse complement.
CAATCTTGTGGAACTGAGCCCTTACCTCTAGGTAGGTAGTGCCATAATTGAGTTAAATTGCAGGACGCCTAGCTGCTGTTGTGGAGAATTGCTTGGTATGTGGAAAGACCTCCATGCATTTGATGACCAGAAGTGTCAGAAGTGAAGTGTCAGCTATGAAAAAATATAGGAGACTTATAGAAAGGAAAACTGAGGGTTCCCCCCCAATATACTATTCAAAAGCGCTTTTGTTTTATTTGCTATTTTAATCACAAAATTTGGCAATAGAATCCATGCACTAATCCACATAACAAAAATAAATAAAATAAATTTAATTTAAAAGCCATGGGGGAATGTAAATGAACAAATTAATTGGAAGTGTTACTCTACTAAACAAATTTACAAATCCCTTTGCTCTTCCTCCCAGGCTTGCCCATGGGAGACCAGACAGACATTTCCAGAAATCAGGAAAGATATGTATGCCATGACATCAGATTTTTTTCTCCCCCCAGTGTTCAAGGCTCTTGATAACTCTCTGTTCATGATTCAGACTTCAATCAGTGGTCTTCTGGGGCTGGACAGACGCAGGAATGCAGCTGCTTGACTTCTCTGAGAGTCAAAGAAAGTTCATGACCAGTGATCTCCAGCAGAACACATATTGCCTGGTAATTAACAAGAAAATTGACAATTTTGAAAAAGGGACTTAGAATGCCATCTTTTCAGTTGAAGATCTAATTTTACAGTCTTTATATAGTAAAGGAACGTCTTCAATGACAAAAATTTATCCTGTGTAACGATATAATTCCCAGTATTCCCACTGCTTGCTAGAATAAATAAAAATTCAGTGATAACCTTTATTTTCATCTGGCAAAACTACCATATGCATTTAAAAAAATTTTTACATTAAATATCAAATCATGTGTTCAAAGCCCCTCTAAAAATGTAAGTCAGATCTACTACTTAGCATCCTAAAAGTTACTACTCCTCCTGACCACAGAAAGTTGCCCATGTTTGGGTAGCCTCAGCCTTGTTTGTTTTTTTAAATCATTTTTTGCCAAGTGCATTATCAATTGTTGGGAGCTGATTTATACCTGTTCCCAATTCCTTAGATGTTTGAAATCATTTCCTTAGATATTGTTTTACGACTTGCATTCTTTTGTACTGTCTCATACTTTCTGGATATATTAGATATAAGCTTTTAAATATACTGTTGAACTTCAGTCCTTTAAAATAATGATGATGGACTCTTTCCACATATCAAGGGCCACTTTAGTGAGTGGGAAGAAAAATAATTTCCTATTAATATCATCAAAGAATTAAGTCTTTTTCTACCTTTGGAATCTAGTTAGGGAATTTGTTTCTTCTTTCTCTCACTCCCTTTTTTGTTGTCTCTCTCTCTTACTCTGCCTCTGTCTTTTTTACTTTAGGTCTGAGTATGAATTATAGAAATTGGTATCACCCGATGTTTGAAATTATTGAAAGTGAAATGATGTGCTAATGCCTAATTGTTTCTATAGTGGTCAAGCTTTGCTGAAAGTAAAATCATTAGTGGGACAAAAGGGGGGAGAAATTAAACAATACTCATTTTTATTTCTGGATGTAGACACCAATTGAAAGGATACTTCATTAATTAATAATTACACATATGTAGAATTTCCAGAAATATAACTTAGAAAAGGCATTTTCAATGAAGACCCAAAGAGGCAGGCGTCTCTGCTAAACTTGGGTACATGCCTTTTCTCCAAAATGGCTGGTTCTAGTTGGCATTTATGAAATTTACCAAAGTAGAAGATACAAAACTTACACTTCATGATAAAGAAAATGTGTTTCAAGGCCTGTCGGCTATTTATAACTTTGGCAAAATCACAGTCATCTGAATTATATCAAAAGAAAAAGCCAGGAACTGACTAACCTTGGTTATCTCTTCCAAGTATGCAATAGGCCTGCTTCTGATAAATTCTGTTCTGAAACTTATTTAAAAAATTCCTGCAAGTCTCCAAACTGTGTTAGCTTTGTGAATTGCACACAAATTACCCATGTTCTTACTCTGAGCTCTGCTAATGAACAATGTGTGTTTATATTTGTGTAAAATTAGAAACAATATACTCATGGCAAAATTCACATTTTTATTCTACATCTTTCCCTGCCTAAAATTGTACAGGAGTTCAAGAACAACAGTCTTGTCATGTTTGTCTAACTGTCCTTAGTACTTAGCACTGAGCCTGGCACAAGGCAGCTACTGAGCAGAGGGCTGTTCATGAATGCATTAATGTGAAATATGTGTTATTCATATGTATTCATGTATATGGATTTTTATGTGCATGTCTGTCTTTTAGAGAATGTAAGATAAACTCAGATTTATGGGTGGAAATGTGGGACCACATCTACAATGGGACCAACTTTGCAACCTGCATCAAACAAACCTTTTCAGCCCTCTGCAAGTTACACACCTAACCTTCATAGAGCTTGCACTTGCTTTTCTCTGCTAATTCAATGCTTAGGGTGATAACAATGGTTTTTTTAAAAATGTGTTTTAAATACTGATTGTTTAGGCAAAAATTTAATGCTCGGTCAAAGGAAGGTGCTGCAGGAAGGGAATCACTTGGTTGTCAGAGCCAGTCACAGATGGAGGAGGTAAACCAATTTGTGTAAGGAGACCTGGATCTCCTTGGGAGAAAGGAATCCAAAGATTTCCTGCTAAGTGAGGTCCAAAATCAGAGATATTCACTCACAAGGCTGAACCACAATGACAACCATTAACACCCAGTAGCAACTACAGAAAAGTTGAAAGTTACAAGTCTGCAAAGAAATGGATTCAAAGGTCAGCTCCAACATTAGAGTTTAGTAGGGGATTGGTGGGGATGCCTAGGATTCTGGTCTAAGAGTTATTTAAATTTTTTTTCTATTTTTTATTTATTTTAGAAAGAGATAGAGAACAGGGGAGGGGCAGAGAGGGAGAAAGAGAGAGAGAGAGAGAGAGAGAGAGAGAGAGAGAGAGAGAGAGAATCCCAGGCAGGCTCCATGCTCAGTTGCAGAGTCTGACTCAGAGCTCCATTCCACAAGCCACAACTGACTGAGCCACCCAGGTGACCCTGGGCTAAGAGTTATTTAAAGAATAGAATTGGGTCTTTTTCAACCCAGAGAAGCCACTATGCATAAACTGAAAAGGCTAGTCACTGAGGATTCTAATAGCTAGAATTCTCAACTGATCCTGCCAAGCCAAGAATGTTCTCAGCTATAGATTTGATGGTAGCAGCAGAATCAGGGTCTCTCCTCACCAGGTTTCTCCCCAACCAGCAAAGATCCTTTCACCAGTGTGGAGAGCATCTCACTTGCTTATAGAACATCCTTCTGCAGAGACTATCAACTGAAGCCATGGTGGACCTTAGCAACTTTGTTCCACTGCAATCTCAATCTCCATTAAAGAGTAGCCAATAGCACATCTGTCTCTCCATCACTCTGGGCTAATGACACTTGGAAAAGAATGAGTAGGAGGCTAAGAGAACACCAGCTCTCTCACCTGAGGTCAGTTCGACCTTGAGCAAAATCTAGTACCAGGCAAGGTGTCACTACACCATCCGTGGTTGCTTCACAATTAGGAGATAGCAGCTTCTATTGGCGGCCAGCATCCCTCCAACACTGTAAGGCCAAATGGACTGAACTTCTCTCTGTTCTATACTTATGAGCACTCACAGATTTCTGGTTTCTAATGGAGTGGACTGGAGCTGTGAAGGGTAGTAAACCTACCTTCAGAACTTCTATTATTAACAGGTGGAGAATAAAATATAATAGTCTAAGGACTGACTGAAGAATGTAATTTGCACCACACAATGGTAGATAAGTTCTGTTAATATCCCAAATTTTTAATACTTCCTGGCAGGCACACACTTTGGGAGCACTCTTCTACACGGATTCCAGCTTTGCACAGGTGGATTTTGACCCCAGCAGAGCTTTGAAAAGGCATTTGGATATTTTCACTTTCTTTCTTGGGCCTTTGTCAGTACCAAAGGAACATATTTGGATGAGCATGCAGAAGCATAAGATATGTGAGCTGGATGTGGATTGTCCCACTGAAGCCATGCTAGATCATGCAGTCCCCAGCCAACACAGAAGTTGACAACAGACACAGGGATGAGCCTAAACAAGATCAGCAGAACTACGAAGGTAGCCATATATATACCCATAAGAAATAACAAGTGGTGGTTGTTTTAAGCCACCAAGATAAGGAGTGATTTGTTGCACAGTAGTAAGTAGTACAGCATATGATCAGATTACAGCAATGAACTAGGAAGTTGTTAAATGATGGAAATAGATGGTGAGGATTGTCTTTGAGTGAGTTAGTATGTTTTTGTGTGAAGAAAATTATTGTACTAATGTTAAAATAGCCAATAATAGTACCACCTTTACAGTGTGACATGCAACATGCAATAAGAATTCAAACAAGATTTTCTCAGACATTTTTACTGACAGTAGTCAGAAATGTTGTCATTTTTACTTTAGGCAAGTTGTCAAAAATCTTTTAGTGACTAGACTCTCCCCAGCATCAATCATACAGTGAGGACACAATTGCCACACACAATTATTTTTATTTTTGATACTATTTCTAAATTTGAAATAATACCAAAAAAGCAAGGAAAACACATATTTTTGTATCCACCACTCAAAATTTAAACATGCTCATATTTTGCATAAATAATTATAATTTGTCTGAAGAAATAATACAATAAAAATTAGATATAAAAATAAAATAATGAAATTTGGTTTGTCCTGGGACTCTCCCCTCTCTTTTCCTAAGGAGATGGCAACCAAGAGTTTGGTGTATATTTGATCAAATTATATATATAATATATAATAATATATAATAATATAATATAATATAAATTTAAATGTAATATGTAACATATAATTATATAATTATATAATATATTTCAATGTAATATTGTCTAAATATATAAATACATACTATATTATTACTAAACCTTATTATTTTTGAATAATGTTTAAAATTACATTATTAATGAATCACATAAATAATTTCATACAGTATACTATGGTCTTCAACCTGTGTCTTCCCTTCAATGCTCTTTTTTGAGATGTATCTAAATATTATAGATCAAATTCACTCATTTTAACTACTGTATATAATTTCAAAGCATGACTATAATATTCTACTCCTAATGGATATTTGGGCTGTTTCCTATTTTTCATTATTACAAAAACACCTCCAAAATATGTATCTTTGTTCATATCTTCTTTTTTTAATGGTTTCTTTGTTTTCTAATTTTTAACATTTATTTATTATTGAGAAACAGAGAGAGACAGAACATGAGCAGGGGAGGGGCAGAGAGAAGGAGAGACACAGAATCTGAAGCAGGCTCCAGGCTCTGAGCTGTCAGCACAGAGCCTGACATGGGGCTTGAACTCACAAACCAGGAGATCATGACCTGGGCTGAAGTCCACACTCAACCGACTGAGCCACCCAGGCGTCCCATATCTTCTTTTTTTTTAAGTTTATTTTTTTTGATAGAGAGAACACATGAGCGGGGAAGGGGCAGAGAGAGAGAGAGGGAGAGTGAGAACCTCAAGTATGCTCCACACTGTCAGTGCAGAGCCTGAATTGGGGCTCAATCTCACAAACCTTGAGATCATGACCTGAACCAAGATCAAGAGTCAGATACTGGGTGCCTGAGCCACCCAGGCACCTCACATATCTGTTAATTATACAAAATGATACTGAAGTGATTTTCAGGGCAGTTGTGACAATTTACCAGCAATGTGTGTGAATTTCCACATATTCAGGCCACCCTTGACTTTTTCAAACTTTTAAAGATTTCATCAATCAATTAGGTATAAAATATTATTTGTTTTTTAAGTTTCATATCCCTGAATGCTAGTAAAAATAATCTTGTTTCATATGTTTATTGTCAATGCAAGTTTCTGTTCTATGAATTACCTGATCATTTCATTTGCCCACTTTCCTACTGAGTTATCTTTTTTATATTAACTTATATGAGTTTCTTACGTAGTATTTTTTCTGAGTACTAAACCTTTATGTTATACTCTTGTCCCATTCTGACTCATGTCTATTTATTCGTACTATCTGTATTAGTCATATATTGCTGTGAAACAAATTACACAAATTTAGTAGCTTGAAACAATACACAGTATTATATTACAGTTTTTGTGTGTCAGGAGCCTAGACATGGCTTCCCTGAGCCTTGTGCTTCACAGTCTCTTACAAAGCTGTAATCAAAGTGTTACTCTGGGCCAGGGTCTCTCATCTGAAAGACCAACTGAGGAAGGAACAGCTTCCAGTCTCATTTGTATGGTTTCTGGCAATAAGTTTCCTCTGGGCTGGACTGAAAGATTCATGAGGCTGTTGGAAAAGCAACATGGCAACTTGCTTCATCAGAGCAAGCAAGGGAAAGAGTGTGCTGGCAAGATCATAGTCAGAATCTCTTGTAATCTAATCACAGAGATAACGTGCCCTCCATGTTGAGGTTTTCTATTGATCAGAAACAAGTCACTCCAGGGGAGGGGAGGGCCCAAGGTCATGAATATCAGGAGAAAGGGATAATGGGGACTATTTTAGAACCTGCCAACTGCAGTGTCCTGTTTGTACAGAAGCTTTTAATTATGGTACAAGTCAATGTATCAATCATTACTTTTGATAATAACATCTGTTTATGGTTTTACATTTTATAAATCTCTTTAGTCAAAAATCGTCCTATATTCTGAGGTAGTAAAGGTAATAGGCTATATTTTTATCTTACAGTTTTACTTTTTTTTAAAAGACAATCTTTTCTAGTTTTATTGTATTTTATGAGGTGAATTATGGATTACTTTGTTCCCTATAGAAAACCAAATATCCCAATATCATCATCCTTCCCTCACAAATTTTAAAACCTTTTTATTTTCATGTATCAATGTTTCATGATTGATTTTATTTTATTTTGTTTTATTCTATTGGTCTATTTAGGCACCTTTTACTACACTATTTTTTAAATTATTTTAATTATTACATCTTTATTATGAATCTTGCTATTAGACAGTTAAGTCATCTTTCTTCTCCTTTTTCAAAATGGTCTTGGTTATTCCTGTACTTTTCCTCTTCTATACAAGTTTTAGAATGAATTTGTCAAATTGTTTGATAAATTTTGTTTACTACTTTATTGGAATTGTTTGTATTCCCTGTTCTGGCTAGAAAGGAGAGAACCGACATATTTTATATTGAATTCTTTTATCCAGAATATGATTTATCTCACCATTTAATCAGGCATTTATTTTGACTCTTTAATTATTTTTTAAAACAAATTTTATCCAAAGACAGCTTACACAGCTTTTTCCCACAAATTTATTACTAGATACCTAGGAGGTTTTTTTTTACCACTCTGAATTTCATATTTAAAATAAATATATTTATAATTGGTTCCAATCATCTATTTGGGTAAATCTGGGTTCTCACAATATTGAGTTACAAAAATGGAAAGGAGACATTGCCTGTGTAAGGTATCAGATCTCTTCAGTTTGGCCCAATTTTCTGGTGTAAAAACACTGATTGAACATAATCTCTCCTATTAACTTGGCAAAAACATATAACAATTGTTCCATGAAAATGCGAGTGCAAAGAATATCACTTAAATTTATTGCTAAAATTAAATTAGAATTTGTTTAGGCCTTCTCTAATGGAGATCCCGTATCAAAATCTTGTGGCTTCATGCTGCTTCCCACATCTGAGCATTCCAGAACTGTGGATCTCAGACTTCTACTCCATCATGGGCAAAAATCTTCATGTCTTAAACTCTAATTCAGCTCTTGATACTGTTTCTCTTTGATGAAAAATGCATCCATTTGTGAGATCTCTTTTCTCTTGATGATTCTGCTAAGCCATGCTGCGTTGGTATTCTCTTGACCCTGCAAAGGCCTATCTCCTTCTATGTTCAGGTTGACTACAGTATCTCTTAGCTTAGGCCTCCAAGGAATCAACCTATAAAAGCCAGTCCTGCCCAAAGGTCTTGTCACTGCAGAAGTGATTACCAGCATGCACCTGCCTCTTTGAAATTCCAAAACATTTCTCCCTATCTGTTACAGACAGACATGAAAAATTAATACCACTCTCCCTTTTGTACTCTCTGAGAGTTTATGAGAGTCCCATCAAACTTCAAAGCATTATTTGATGGTCCAAGTGGACAAGCCTGACCTTATATATGCTAAAGACTTGCCCATCTTTCCAGAAGGTGCACTCATTCTTGATAATTCCCCTATCTCTGCTCTTGATTCCTCATGCCTAGAGCCAAGTGTGGGATGATCCTGCTACAACACATACACACTCACTCACAAATTGAATTTTCACAGGGTCTTCAGTCCACAGTTTTATTTTTTTGTATTTTTACCAATAATAAGTGATTTGAAACATTTTTATGAAGAGAACCTAAAACTTGTCAAAATTAGCATGAAATGTTAGAGACAATGGACCAGTGTCCCAAGAAAGTTCATGCTTGTGGAAGATTGCTTTTGCTTCTACCCAGAGATACCTGTTCACTCTCCTCTTCTATTTAGGAAATTTTTGTGAAATATTTTCTAATCACTGGCATTAATGATCTCATATTGTTTATCTAAAAATCTCAAACCAACCCAAGGTGAAGGTACTGTTACTCTTTTTACAGATGAGGAAACTGAGACTTTAAAACTGTTAACAAACTTGCATAGGTTAGTTAGATTTAAGGGGTAAAATCAGGGTGTAAACCCATGTGTTCCTGACTCTGAAGTTCATGTGAGTAACTATTGTGTTACAATGTTTCCTTTGCTCATATATTCTGAAATATATTAAGCATAAACATATTAAAAACAAAAAATATATTTATTATTGTTTTTTATTAGGACCTTAGTTGTACAGAATTGGATTAAAAACAATCCTTTGTTCATGGCACTTATGCATAGCCTACTTTTGTGGCTATATTATTTATTTAATTTGTTTTTTAAATATGTCATGGACTCATTGGTACAAAAGTAGCCAAAACAAAAGCTGAAATTTTAATAATAATCTATCTAAATGTGATCCCTTCCCATCCTACTGTTACCTCTCATCACAGTAGATAAGCATTATCCTGAATCCTATATTTGTAATTTCCCTTGGTTTCTTCTGCCTGACCCAATATCTAAAAAATGTTTACCTATAGTTATTTAACTTTCAAAATCTCTTAAGATCTTAATCCAGCAGGAGCTTATTTTTGAATATGGTGTGAGATAGAAATGCAAATTCATTATTTTCCAAATAACTAACCACTTTTCCTAGTTCTATTATTGAATGGCCTATCTATTTCTCTTCCTACAGACCAAAGTTCATTACTTCCTGAGTCTCTGTCTGCATTTTTGTTAATTCCTTTGTTTAATATTTCTCTCCCTACATCATTATCTTCCTATTTTAAATTTCATATCTTTATAACATATCTGGACTCCTGGTATAGCAAGTCTGTTCTCCTTGCTTCAAAGGGTCTTTAAGAGGGTTCTGACTATTCCTGAACATATTATACTTCCCTGTACCACCAAGAAAAGCTCTGCCAGGATCTTAATTGAAATTGCATTAAATCTGTAGGTTGATTGGGGAAAAAATCAAAGTATTTACATTACTCTTCTTAATCATAAAAAATGTCTCCATTTAATTATATCTTAATACAATTTAAAAATTTTCCCCATAGATATTATGTGTATCTTCTGTTAGATTTATTCCTAGGTCCTTGATATTCTCTGATGTTATTGTTTATGGTATCTTTTTCTTTAATTCTGTTTCCTAGGTATTTCCACTGTTGTATAAGTACACAAATGACTTTTGATTATTAATTTTATAACTAGCCACCTTAATAAACTCTATTATGTCTAATAATGTATTTATGAATTCTTTTAAGTTTTCTAGGTCAAAAAATATCTCATGCAAATAATGAGAGATGCTGTTTTTACTTTCAAATTCTTATGTGTCTCATTTCTTTTTTTCTTCTCTTACTGCGCTGGCCAATACAATTAATGAAAAAGTAATGGTAGTAGAGATTCTTATAATTACTGTTAAAGAGGGTGTTCTATAGGTTCCTTCATTTACATGACATTTGACCTAGTTTTTTTTAAGATTTTTATTTTTGAGAGAGAGAGAGAGAGAGAGAGAGAGAGGACATGAGTGGGGAAAGGGCAGAGAGAGGAGACAGAGAATCACAAGCTGACAGCTCAGAGCCTAATGTGGGGCTCAAACTCACCAACCACAAGATGATGACTTGAACCCAAGTCAAGAATCAGATGTTTAGAGAGCGAATGGGAGGCTCAGTCAGTTAAGCACTGGCCCTCGGCTCAGGTCATGATCTCACAGGTGCTCTTTCTCAATCTCTCTCAAAAAAATAAATAAACATTAAAAAAAAATGGGGGTGCCTGAGTGGCTCAGTCAGTTAAGTGTCCAGCTCTTGATGTAGGGGCAGGTCATGATCTCACGGTTCATGAGTTTGAGCCCCATGTCGGGCTCTGCGCTGACAGTGAAGAGTCTGCTTGTGATTCTTTCTCTCACCCTCTCTCTCTGTTCCTCTCTTGATTATGCACTCTCTCTCTCAAAAGAAATAAATAAACTTAAAAAAAAGAAAGAGATGTTTAGCTGACTGAGCCGTCCAGGTGCACCTGATCTGTTGGTTTTTTTTTTTTTTTTTTTTGACAGAACATAAAATTTTCTTCTACTTTAATACATTTTTTTAAAGAATCATGAATGGGTATATATTTTGTAAGTGTGTATTCGACAATTATTAGAATGATTATATATTTTTATTTTAATGTGATAAAATATATTTACATACTGTTATAGCTTACATTAATCTTGGTCATGGGATATTATCATTTTTTTATACACTGATTCTAGTTGCATACATTTTGTTTAGGATATTTGCATCTATAATCATGAGCCAAATGGGTCTGTAAATTTTCTTTTTTCTTTTTTAACTAAGCTCCACATCCAGCATGGAGCCCAACATGGGGCTTGAACTCACGACCCTGAGATCAAGAACTGAGCTGAGATCAAGAGTTGTATGCTTAACCAACTGAGCTACCCAGGTGCCCTGGGTCTGTAAATATTCTATATTAAACATTTGTAACAGAATTTACAAAAATGTGCCCATGGATATTAGTCTTTAAAGATGTCCCCGACGGTTTACACAGTCATTTCAGTATGATAATTTTGTATTTAATATCCCCCATTTTGGGGATTTACAACATACATTAACAATATTAAAAAGCCCTGCAGTGGAAACATGTGTATTCAATTCTGTTTCCCGATCCAGTTTGACTCCAAAATTTTCTTTCCCCTAAAAAGTGTCTTCTTGAGGGGCACTGAGTGGCTCAGTTGGTTGAGCATCTGATTCTTGATTTTGGCTCAGGTTGTGATCCCAGGGTTGTGGGATCAAGCCCGGTGTCAGGCTCCATGCTGGGCATAGAGCTTGCTCGAGGTTCTCTCTCTCTCCCTCTCTCTCTCTCTCTCTCTCTCCCCTTCTCTCCTTCTGCCTCTCTCCCCTACTTGCACTCCCTCTCAAATTAAAAAACAAAAAGATAAAAAGTGTCCTATTGAGAGAGTTCAGGGAAATGCAGAGTTAATGGGAACAGAAAACTTTAGAAAAGAAATAAAATGGATTTCTCTGACTATTATGAACTGAATTTCTATTTTTGCTGCTAAGGGCAACACTCCAGCAATGGGGGTAAAATTGTCAATATGTTTTACTTCAACTTAGGCAGAAAATCCTAGTTTTCAGTATTAACAGCCATATACTTGTGCTGAAAGTTTTTTATGCCATTTATCTTGATCAGGAGGCATGATCTGAATCCAGGACTTGCTGAAATAAGTTAAATTGGGTTTCTTATTTAACCAAGACGGAAGTCAATATAGCACAACTAACCTCAAATATGAATGGACATAGGGCAAGTATTATCATGTCCAACATGTTAGAACTACACACTAGTATGTGTAATAGGAGTTGTTGCTGTCACCACCTCTAAAATCTTAGATCACCTGTACTGGTTCTGGGTGCCCATTCATCTGATTTTATGTGTTTTGATCTTAATAACTCATACCTATAACTTTCCTCAAAGGACCATTGTTAGTCTATTTCATTGGGTTCTTGGAAAGTCAAGAGTAGTTGGGTTTTCATGTTTCCCTAGAAACAATCTGTAGCCAATGATCTACTGGCACAGAAGTATAAAAACCACTCCTTTTGTCTTGAGCAGGGACAAACTCTAATGTGTGACTTAGGCTCCCCATGGGATCAAGCCAAGGACAGGACTTCACCTGAAATCATACCATTGCTTAGTTTTCTCGCCTTCCTTATTCTGTTTCTACCACTTTCTTACTGGCTTTCCCTGGAAACACTCATGTAATAAATCATTTGCCTATGTACACTGGTCTTAGAGTTTCCTCTGGAGAAGACAATCTAAGACACCATGTATATGTCAAGTGTCATTAACTAACAGGATTCAGTATCAGTGTCCATTTTTTTAACCCTTTGTCATTTGTCCATACCATGGCTTAATCTGAGATGTATTCTTGATCAGAATGGAAATACAAGGACCTCTGTGACTGGTATTCCTTTCACCATGGAGGGGGCGGGGGGGGGAGGTACAGGAGAGAAGGTATATGAAATCATTTCTATTTTAAAGACTTTAATCTTTTTCATTCTTGGGTGACTATCTAGCTGCTACTAGACAAAATTACCTAAATTTATTAAAATTTTGTTATAGCTTGATCAGGAGATTTACATAATGAGACTACATTCTATTGTTTTTTTCAGGGACTGAATATCACTAAAAGATTTACAATACATTCTTGGCTTATGTTTCTTCCCACTTACTTATCTTTCAAAGGTACAGCCAAGTAAACAATGGAAGAATAGAACTAAATAAAAGTATGAACTACTGTCCCTTTTGATGACTCATTAGATATTATCACAGTCGATTCATTATTATAAAAATTCCCATATGATCAGATGACATTTTTCTTTCAAGCATTGACCTTAAGGTTAAAAACTAACTGAGCAGAAACTTTCTGGAATCAGATTTTCCTCACTCATTTGTGTTTCCCACTAAACATATAAAATTGGCCACAGAACAAAGATACGATAAATGAAGTAAAAATGCTTCCTACAATTTCAAAGGCTAATAACAACGTCTGTTTTGAATTTTTATTTCTTTCATAAATTTGACAATGGTACATAAATTATGAATAATCTAATGAAATTAAGAATGGTTTCTTCTCCATTCAAAGGAGTTCCAGCAGCCTATGAGTGCAGTAGTTCATGTTGCCCATCACTTTTTCAAATTACCAGATCTTCTGTCACATTTGTCCTTGGCCTTATTTCCTCTTGGGTATAGCTTAATCGTAAAAGACAGTTTCTAGATCCAGCTTTGAGATTTGAGGAGACTTTCTTTTTTTTTTTTTTTTAAACTTTATAGTTTATTGTCAGGTTGGTTTCCATATAACACCCAGTGCTCTTCCCCACAAGTGACCTCCACCAAGACCATCACCCCCCATTACCTTTCCCCCTTCCCCTTCCCCCCTCAGTTTGTTTTCAGTATTCAAGAGTCTTGGGGAGACTTTCTTAATTTCTCCATTTTATTTTCTGTAAAATGAAACTTCTTTTTTTAAATTTTTTAATGTTTATTTATTTGTGACAGAGAGAGAGAGAGAGATAGAGTGCAAGCAGGGTAGGGGCAGAGAGAGGAGACACAGAATCTGAAACTGACTACAGGTTTTGAGCTGTCAGCACAGAGCCCGACATGGGGCTCAAACTCACAAATCATGAGGTCATGACCTGAGCCAAAGTTGTACGCTAAACTGACTGAGCCACCCAGGAACACCTAAAATGAAACTTCTTATCGCAACTTTAAATTGGACCTCTCACAGACACTGCTTACTTCAAAAGGCAATTTTGTTTTATTAGGTTATGCTATATACGATTTACTAATATTTGCAAATTGTTCTTCACAATTTGATTTGGTGTAGGCATTACATTTTACAGCTAAGGAAGACAGTAATCTAATTTTTGACAGGAGTACTCTCGATGTTCCAGGGATAGGAAGGAAGTCATTGCACTTTTTATGGATCATCTTTTTACTCCTTCCTTTGATGACAAGAGTCACACTTTCTTATCATCTGAGTCATTTTAATGAGTGATCTGTTTTCTAGTACTTAGTAGGTCCATTCATTGCACACTACTTTTATATATGCTTGTGTAAAGGGATCTGCAGAGTGCTAGTTAAAAACTGACTTGAAATGAATGGGAGCTTTATTCAGTAAGTAAATGTAATTTGAGAATATAATTTGATGGGGTTAATTCTTGGACTAAAGGTCATTTTCTATCAGTTACATAATCTTGAATTCATAGTTAACTATGACCACCTACTTTGCCTTCTCATATCTGTGCCTGTAATAACTTCTGCCTTTAATTCTGTTTCCTTTTTCCTAATTTTAACATGAGATGAGGAAATTATCATTTCACAGAGGTTTATATATATATATATATATAGTACTGTTACTAAGTGAAATCTGAGAATATTCTTATAAAATCAAATTTGTACTTCTCTGGAAATCCATTGGCTGAAAGACAACAAAATGAGTCTAATACGTGAAAAATAACATTTAACTCATACTAATAGTTCTCTGTCATCATCAATTATTAAATAGATCTCCTTCAGCCACCGTATCCTACCCTAAGCTTGGTAATGCCTGGATGACAAAAGCAATACAAAGTAAATTGTGTTTGTTTAGAATACATCTTTCTACATTTAAAAATCACTTTTATGGGGCACCTGGATGGCTCAGTTGGTTGAGCAACAGACTTGATTTCGGCTCACGTCATGATCCCAGGCTCCTGGGGTTGAGCCCTGCCTCGGGCTCCATGCTGAGTGTGGAGCCTGCTTGCAATTCCCTCTCTCCCTCTGCCCTTCTCCTCTGCTCATGCACTCTCTCTCTCTCTCTCAAATTAAAAAAAAAAAATTTAATCACTTTTAGTGCACTTTGATTTTATGAGAGTGAGCTAAAATGGAATACCAGTGAGCATAAAGTTTAACATTATTCTAATGTATTCATGAAGATAATGCAGAGCCCTAAGCATTGTAAGAGAGAAAACTGATAAAAGTGTGAATCAACAAGGCTTCTGCATTTTAGTAGACTGTTCTCTAGCCATTCTTATCACTTATGTGTACACACAACATTGTTTTCAGAGCTCCTCAAGCATGACTCCACCAGCTAACACTAAATCAATTAAACATATCCCATCTGTCTTCTTTGGGTTCCTGCATCAGCAGACTCTCAAAGATTTGAGTGCGAGACGCTTATTTGGGATGTGATCCAGAAAGAATCAGTAGGGGAGTGGGGGAATGAGACAGGAAGAGAATAAAGCCAATAGAAGGTGTGCTAAAAAGATGGAAAGTCAGCACTGTAAGTTTTTTGGAGCTCAGTCTTGCTGGGGTACTCTGTAAGGCCATGTGGAGCACACACCTGAGAATTAGCTCTATATATACATCAGTTCTCTCAGTCACTGGCTGAGGGCTTCTCCCAAAGGATAAGCCCCCGTCATTTCCAGTCTGCCATGTGCATGGGCAGTGAGTAGAAAGGACATCAGCAGCTTCAGAGAAAGCTCTCCAGCACAGCAACACATGTAACTTGTAGTTGAAAGTAGACCAGTACACTCAGAAGTGGTAAGACCTATGGGGTACAGACATGTCTGTATGTCTCCTTTAAAAGTCACATAGTACTTACTGTCTGCACCAGTTATTTGCAATAACCATGTCCCAGTCCCATTTTGTAACATGATTTATATACTTATGCACTCATTTTCTTCACATTTTGATATATACTTTTGCATCCCAGTACCTAGCATAGTGGACGTCCAAAAACAACTTGCTTATCTTACTGTAAATAAGGGAAATAGTTGATTCCTAAAGTTTAACATATAATGATTACAGATTTACTTGTTCTTAATTTTTATAGAAAGAATCAGAGTCCTTAGAAAATAAGAAAGAAGCCAATATAAAATGAACAATAATTAGTAGCAGTATACATTTTTCTATAAAAATAAAAGCGTTTTCAAAAATTAAGAATGCACAAATAGATTTTTGAGCTATGCATTATTTATATAAAGCTTCCAAAATGATGCATCTTAACTAGTGGCTGAATTTTTTATCTGTTTACCTAGATAGCTAAAACTAAAAGTGTTGTTTTTTATACTCAAATTTATTTCTTCTAAAATTTTACATCCCAATAGAAGAAAATCTTCCACTCCAAAGTCATTTTCTTTAGTTACCGTAGTATTTTATGGCTTTCTTGCTTTGGTTTCCACACTCTGGTAAAAAGCAAGCCTGAAAGTTTGTATCTATTGTGATGCAGTCAAAAATACTTATAGCTTTCAGAAGAAAAGTGAAAAAAGACTTCCCCACCCACCAACCTCCCACGCCCAGCTGAAAGCCTGTGATTTTCTCCTTGTGGAAACAAGTAACTAGATTGTTATTGACCTACGTCTTGCAGCCTCAAAATATGGTGGGTTCTCAGGAGAAATAAACTATGGAACCACCATCCCAGCAGCTTCAGTTAACCAATGTGATTGTTTACACAAGTAGGATGGTTTTAGCTCACTCTTAAAATCCAAAGGCAAGGTCAAAAGGTACATGCCTCAGTATATTTCAGATACTTAAAAGAACACATGCAATCAACTTGTTTTTAAAAACCATGGAAGTTCTAGTCGTATGATTCACTTCTACTCAGAGAAATACCACAGTGCTGCTTGTCTTCACAGCACTCTTGTGGTTTATTTAAAAAAAAAAAGATTTGTTTATATCTTGCAGTCTTCAGTAAAGTGAGAAATAAATTCAGAACTTCAGCAAACTGAGAAATAAACTTTGAACTTCAGTAGAGTAAGAGAAATTCTGTGTGTACCGTTCCTTTCACAAGATCATGCAATCTTTTTCATGCAACTATCACATACAGACATGGTAAGCCTATAAAGATATATACGGTATGGTGTTAAAAATAAAAGTGCACACAAAACAAGTCATATGTTTTGAAAAGTTAAGCCAATACTTCAAACAAGATCTTGGAGGTATAGTGTATAAAAAGATTCAAGATCTAATCTGAAGATTTTCGGATACATAATGAAACAGAACAGATTATATAGTGAATGTATGACTAACACTGGTTAAATTCCTTTCAAATTGGAACACACTATAGAGGAAGTTTTTCATGCATAATAATTTTAGCAAGCTACCTTATTTATAATTTTATTTTATGATTTCCCCTACTGGAACTTTTTCAAGAGAAACAGTGTTGGGAAAAATAAAAATCTATTCATTCCTTTCTTTCCTCTCTTTGCATGCTTATTTAAAGCATACTTTCCCAGGAATTCCTGTAGATATTCAACTTTCGTCATATTCTCTTACAAGAAAAACACATATTTCGAGGCATCTGTAAAATCTATAAGTGCAATGGAATAGAGCATGATTGAATAAAAATGATGTCCATTCAAAGTGAGACTATCTTCCTAAATTCTGGATTTCTTCCAGATGGCTATTTTGAAGTGTTTTGCTTTATTCCAATGAAGTTTTAGCATTTCAGGCAACTTGTACAACTATAAGTCTTGAATTGTGTTAATTGAAGCAGCAAAAAAATAATAACAATGAATTTTTAAAGCCAGATTTATAATACACAGATGCCATAGTTCAAATAGGATAAAACATGTCCACATATGATTTTAAAATAAGTGTTTACTAACATATCAGTAGCAAACATTTAGATTTTTAATGACAATTGAAAAAGCGTATCTTTACTTTCAAATCCTGGGAATTTTTCTGGGACTAAGATAAAATACCAGCCAGTTTTAACAGTGTGAGCCAACATTATATAAGAGAGCTTCTCACAATGATGAAGTGCCCCAATGCTTTCTATTTTATGATTTAACTATGTGGGATTCCAGAATCAAATTCTAAGGGGAATAATAGTTAAAAGCAACTGTAGGGTTTATTTAAAATACGCCTTTTATCTTTTCACAATGCAGACCACTGAGAACAAGATCCATTCTTAGAAGATGGAAGTAAAAAAGCAGAAATGAGCCAAAGCCTATTAATACAATAAGTACATCTGAATTTTCACAGTGACAGTAGAGCTAGTTCACTCAGAGGTTAGTTAAATAATTATTTTAAGGACTCACTGTCCTTTCTGGGAAAATGAACGGTGTAATGTCAAAAGCTCTCATGATATGAAAAATTAGAACGGTCATGAACATGGATTAATATCTATTCATAAAATACTGGCTTCACTTACTGAAATATAGGAGGCACATAAAATGTTTATTTAGCATTTTACAGTTAGCATAGTTGTGCTGAAATCACAATATCCACTTATCTCTAGTAGACAGATGTCACTAGACCCTAGGCAACTGCCAAGTCTAATGCAGATTGTATATTACAATCATGGGTATGTTTGGCTTTTGTTGCCTTTGAGGCCGGAGGATGAAAGTAAATAAATGCAAAAGTTGCTGAGAATTTGGGGAAGAAATTTCTTTCTGGGTAACCATTAAAAGTTTCTAGAAGACTGAGATTTGGGGTTAATTTCATTCACCATTAACATCCCAGGGCTTATGTTGAAAATATAGTAAGAAATTTTTAAAAAATGTTTTAAATAAATTAATTATATCAAAACAAAAGATTGGTAGAAAAATAACTTAAATAGACAACCTATTTGGAAAACATCTCCAATTTTAAGAGTATTAAAAACATGGATGTTGGGGGTCCTGGGGGGCTCAGTCAGTTAAGCGTCTGACTTCTGCTCAGGTCATGATCTCACCCCTCGCGGGTTCTAGCCCTGTGTTGGGCTCTGTGCTGACAGCTCAGAGCCTGGAGCTTGCTTCGGATTCTGTGTCTCCCTCTCTCTCTGCCACTCCCCCACTGACACTCTCTCTCTCTCTCAAAAATGAATATATGTCAAAAATTTAAAAAAAAACATGGATGTTAATTACTATCATTTCTCTTAATCGCTCTCATTATGGTACTGATGACTCCCCATTCGGATTAGTTTGGAGTGAAGATACCAAAAGTGGGGCTATATATTCATAGAAAATTCTGTTATGGTTTAGACTTCTAGCATAAATTGTGTCATCTGTGTAGATGACATTTCAATTTGTCATTTCATTGTCCAAATTTGTTAGTCTCTTAAATTTACTCACAGTTGTTACCTATTCCTTTCTTCTGCCTCCTTTAATTTCCCCCCCCACAAATGCTTCCACCTTTGATTTTCCACCAGTTTTAATACTATTTACATTACATTAACAAATACAAAGGAATGAAATTATTAGCATAAAAACTTCCAAACTAAACTTTTTATCATCTTCCCAAATTTGGCCTCAACCCAGTCTATGAAGATTTTTTTAAAGTTAGAAAGTACTAGTACTAACCCAGATTTCTCAATGTCATCTTAGACCATACTACAATCCTATTCATCCAATAAGTCATTGGGTTTAATTGAGCTTGTTTCAAAATGTATTTCAAATGAATCCCATCTTTTGCCTTCCTCTGTTATTACCTATAATCAATCTCTCCATATGTACAAACTTTTCTCTGCAAAAGTCATTAGGGTTTGGTTTCTCCCAAAACTAATGTCACTTCATTCATTCTTTTCAAGCTTTCTAAATTATGTTCTCAGAATACAGGCATGTCATTTCTTAATTCAGAATCATCTTAGAAGTCCCTAAAGTTTGCAGAACCAAATCCAACATGACTTCAAGATCCATCATAATCTACGTAGCATACACTTGTTTGCTGAGTAGTTGCATATCTGAGTTTCCAGACCTCAGGATCCTCTGAACATTGTATGTACAATATTCTGTCAGTTCTTCTGTTGCTATTATTTTAATGGCTTCACATGTCCTTTTTGACTTTGACTTCAATAAATCTTCTTACTCATTTTTTAAAGTTAAGATCAGATGTTAGTTCAGTATTCACATTCCACCTTGTTGATTTCTATTTCTTCTACCTATACCTTAGGTGGACCCCCTATTCAGTCCAGACACCCCTTAATAACTCAACTGATACTTAATGGTGAAAATAAACCTCAGATGATTTGTGCTGAATCTAACCAAATGCATTTTGTAGATCTTCAGAGAACATTAATTCACAGGCCAAAGATGAAAATATCTTGCTCAATGAAATGTGGCAGTAATCAAACATAAAGTACATACAAGCTGTTAAAGATGAAGCCTCTTAATGTCATTATTTTGACCCTCACTTTGACGTTTGACTGTATTTATCATTGAAACAAAAATAGTGCAGCCTCTGAAGTTACTTTGATTAGTTTATTTCTGTCCCAGGGCCCTTTTTTTCCTATTCGCTCTGTGAAAGTGATTCATCTTTTCTTCATTTTCACTCAGCAGTGACACTGGATTTTGTCTTCAAATGGAATATTTAGTAACAAAGATCATCGCATTTTTAGGCTATCTTTGTGTATCACATAAAATAATAATAATAATAATAATAATAATACATAATATTAATTGTGCTTTTACTTTCTGCTAGGCATCCTATTGAGGGATTGTACATAGATCCTTTGACGCAATTATTTCCCACCCTTTGATGTGGGTACTGTTAATATCTTCATTTATAATTCTCATAGCTACTTTTGGAATGACTTATATAAACTCTTTTTAAAATATAAACATTTAATTCCCAGAAAAATATAAAGTACTGACCTTCATTAATTATCAAGGGAATATTAATTAAAACTACAATCCAATCCTTCCATTTAGAATGGCCAAAAGGAAGACACCACTTGTCTGATATGGACCCACTGAAATTCTAGTACACTGCTGAAGGGAGAAACTAATGGGTCAGTTATTCTGGAGAACCATTTGGCAGAGCCTACTAAAGCTAAAAAGATACATATTCTTTAACCCAGCAATTTGACTCCGAGTTAAATACCCCCAAAATTGTGCAACAAAAGATAAGAACAAGGATCTTCATAGCAGCACTATTTGTAGCTCAAACTGAAAAATACTAAGGCCCATCAATATCAGTGTGGGTAAATAAACTGTAGTATATTCACCTAAAATAATTCACACACAGCAAAGAGCATAAGCAAAATACAACTATATGCAACATAGATGTAGCTTATAAAAATAATGTTGAGCAAAAGATGTCAGATGATGAAGCATACCTACTATTTGTTTTTTTTTTAATGTTTATTTATTTTTGAGAGAGAGAGAGAGAGAGAGAGAGCAAGTGGGGGACGGGCTGAGAGAGAGGGAGACACAGGATCTGATGCAGGCTCCAGGCTCTGAGCTGTCAGCCCAGAGCCTGACATGGGGCTCAAACCCACAAAACAGGAGATCATGACCTGAGCCGAAGTTGGCCACTTAACCGAACTAGCTACCCAGGTGCCCCTGGGTTTTGTTGTTTTTTTAATGAAGAGTTCAATAAGAAATAAACAATATATAGTAGTAGAATTAGAACAGTCCCCTTGAGAAGCTGAATCACATTTTATTTCTTAATCTGGATGTTGGTTACATGAATCGATGTGTTCGATTTGTGAAATTCAAGTTCCACACTTAAGATTTTTGTACCTTTCACTGTGCACATCATCCTTCAATAGACATTTTAAATATAAAGACAAACATTTGCTGTTTTGCCTAACGTTGGGGCATGAGGCTGGAGGACAGTGGCCATCCTGTGACCAGGAAGCAATTTCATCATAGAGCAGCTCCTTAATTAATGAATGATTGCCAGAGTAACTGTCTTGAGGTTGCATGAAGATGATTTGGAAATATGGAGAATTCAAATTGCACACCAGAGGGTCCTTGCTGTGTCTCTGGTCCCACCCCAGCATCTCGCTTTCCCTCACCTCGCTCAGCCTCAGTCTCCCTGCAGCTGCTCAAACATACCAAGCATGCTCCTGCCTTGGAGCTTCTCCCCTGAACTCTTTCATCCACTTCAAACGCTCTTCCTCCAGAGATATCCGCAGGGCTTTTTCCTCATTTCCTTTATGCCTCTGCCCAAAGGTCATCTCATCAGAGATGGCTGCTCTCACCTCCACCTATGAAGAAAGAGCAGCATTTCTCTTCACCCCCTTATCTTTATTTTTGCCATTGAGATTCTTAACTGTGCCACTTAAAAATTTGTTCACTGAACTGCGTCTGTCCACTCAAACATAAGTTCTATCAGGGCAGGGGTTTCTTGCTGTTTAGTTCATGGTGATAATCTCAATGCTTAAAAAATTCCTGGAAATATGTAAAAGGTGTATGACAATTATTTTTGATTGGGTGATGTTGACATATGACTTTATCAAAGCCGCCAACAATCTCCAGGATATCTGATTGTCCCCTTTCCTGCTATGTTGAAGCAGAGAAATGTCAGTAGGAAAATACTGCTGCATGATTGCAGGGGGGGGGGAAGGTCTTAGGTTCCCCTGGCTCCACCGTCCTCACGCCCTGCAATTTAATGAAGGACTTCTCTCACGATATGAAAGTTTGGACAGCCTCTTCTCTCTCAAAAATCCTTTCAAAAGTGAAATCCTCAATTTTGAGGTGCAGTTTTACACATCAATTTAAAATCCCCAAAGTCCCAAATTGTCTTTTCACTTCTTCCGTGTGCCATTCTGTTCTCACTTTGATACTTGGACCCCAAGGCAATAAAGAGCTTTCCTATACTGGAAGATGGGCAGGACCTCTTAAGATATCCAAATTTTATCCTACCACATACATGTGCAAACATTACTCACTCAACAAATATCTATCACGTGCTTAACATGTGCCTAGCACTAAGAGGAAGGGTATACAGTGATGAATATGTCTGCCGTTTCCTGATTTTAGTGGAGCTTACGTTCTAGTTGAGAGAATATCTTAGGTTGGATTCTTTCAGAAACTAACCCTGAAACAAGTATCTGGGCACAAACGGTTTTCTTGGGATATGATGGGGAGGGTAGGGAGGGGGAGAGAAGTAGGGAGGAGATGGAAGATTATACAAGTGTGTTAAAGAGCTGTTAGTGCCATGGGCAATTAGGGCTGAGTGCTCCTCTGGATTGCTAGGATATTTACAAAGTGCACCTCAGAGTTGTCCCACCTAAAAGCCCATCAACAGTCAGCCGTTATTGGTGGGGGTCTCTTCTGGGACATGAACTCACCTGTGCTTTGGCCTGCCCACTCGTGCTCCTGTGGCCAGAGAAAGCCCCCAGGCAGAGAGGATTGTGTGCTTAGCCTGGGAGCCACAGGTCTGAGAGGGACCCAGGGAAGGAGGAATGATGAGAGAGGCATTCACCCTGTGTTGCAGGAGGACAGACAGCATGTCAGTTAGGCACAAAGGAGAAGCCAAGAAGAACATAAAAGAATTGGAAGGACTGGCCAGCAAGGTTAAATTGGCTGACAAAAGTTGTTCTGTGTCTGTGATCTGCAAGATGAGAGAGAGTCTCTTGGGCCTGTTTGTATCAGAGGAAGAGCTTTCTGGGGCCTAGAGAACATCCAGGAAAAATACCAGGGTGTAAGGATTCCTTTGTGTATTTAAATTTTTTTTTTTTACATTTACTTATTTATGAGAGACAGAGAGAGACAGAGCATGAACAGGGGAGGGGCAGAGAGAGAAAGAGGCACAGAATCTGAAGCAGTCTCCAGGCTCTCGGCTAGCCGTCATTGATCTCCCCTGAGACTGTCCCCTCAGCACAGAGCCTGATGCAGGGCTTGAACCCATGAACCATGAGATCGTGACCTGAGCCGAAGTCGGACGCTCAACCGACTGAGCCACCCAAGTGCCCCTCCTTTGTGTGTTTAAGAAACTAAGAGGCCTGTGGGGTTGGAGTGGGAAACAAAGGGCAAGGAAAGAAGGGTGAGTGATGTACTCAGAGGAGCACAAGAGTTGCGGCAGGTTCCGCCATGGGCAGGATGTCACTGGGGGTTCAATCATGAGAATTCCATTAGGCTGTTTTTGTTTTAAAAGTTATATATGCAGGGCACCTGAGTGGCTCAGTCGGTTAAGCATCCGACTTTGACTCAGATCATGATCTCACAGTTTGTGAGTTCGAGCCCCACATGGGGCTCTGTGCTGACACCTCAGAGCCTGGACCCTGCTTCGCATTCTGCGTTTCCCTCTCTCTCTGCCCCTCCCCCACTTGCACTCTGTCTCTCTCGAAGATAAATAAACATCAAAAATTTAAAAAAAAGTTATATATGCATTGCATATACATGTCTATATACAAATGTATTATTAGATATATGTTTCATAAATAGAGATATATATTTCCATAGTTATTTATAGGCATTTGTTTGTACCTACCAGTTTAACAGGTTATGAAAATAATGGAATTTGTTTCATTTCCAGTCACTGTGCACAAATGAATGGTGTAGACAAATAAGTGTGCCTTTTGTGATCCTTGTTGAAATATCTGTACATAATCTGTCAGTGTCTAGTCATGTATAACCAAGATCCTGGTTACTAAGAAGGCAGCACGCATGGGGAGCAAGCTGGGAGAGGAAAAGGTAAGACAGTTTGGCTGGGATGTAAATCTAAGTGGATATTTGTTTTCTTTTTTCAATGGAAACTCCTCAAAGGAAAGGACTACTATAAAATGAATGGGACTGGAAATAAATAACAAAAACAAGTAACTCGAGACTTCAAGCATGATGGAGAACTTTTCTTTTCCTGTTATTTTTCTTCTTTTTTGAAATCTTGGCTGTCACAAACCCAGAGAAATTTGGAACTGAGTGACTCACTCCAGGACCCATCTCCTTTCTGATCTTGCTTTTTTTAGGATTCAAAGTTAGCGGAAAAGGCAAATACGTTATTTGACTTATATTCAGAATGCATTGGCATCACTTGCAATGATTTTGAGAGCCTCTGAACAAAGGAGA
This sequence comes from Cryptoprocta ferox, assembly GCA_028646485.1. Lineage (NCBI taxonomy): Eukaryota > Metazoa > Chordata > Mammalia > Carnivora > Eupleridae > Cryptoprocta > Cryptoprocta ferox. The sequence continues at coordinate 32,220,837 of CM053576.1, read as the reverse complement.
AAAGATTACTGCATTGACAGTGAAATTAGAGAATGGTGAGGGCGCATTATGTTGAGTTGGCAGTGAAGCCTTTGCAGCACACCTGTTTTATGCAAATGATACAACAGCAGGAGAAAATCAGCGAGGCAGCGTTATTCTCAGTTGTTTCAAAGGCAAGGGGTCATGGAGACAATGCTGATATGGGCTCATTTTTAATGGATTTAAAATTAGTTTCTAACCTACTGAAATCTTGCACAGCATGTGAAATGACTTGCTCTGAGTTATTGCTGAGAAGGAGCTGGGAAATGGAAGGAGCAGAAATATACAAGTTCATTCTCCATGGAGCCTCTGCTGCCCCGGCCTCTCCTCTCCCCATCCTGCAGAAAGCCCATGATGGCCTAATGGAGAGCATCACTGAGGATCTGAGCCCTAAAAGTCATCCAAAGAGGGTGTTCCAATCTCTAACCCGACTCCTGGCCCAGTTTTCACAAGTTATATACACTTGGATAATTCTTCTGTCATCCCGTTGCTATGAGGCCAGATGTTACGCATTGGAACATAATCCACTTGAACACTCTCCATAAACATGCTGGTTGAGAAACAGGAGCAATTGCATCAAACCAGAAGGAATTCAGTGGGAAAAGATAGATCACAAAGAGACCATTGATCTCCCCTGAGACTGTGTGATTCCCATCAGATTGATGATTTCTTACTTTTGCTATTAAGAAATTCAAGATGACCTGAAAATATGAAGTTAAAGATTGTATGACAAGATTCATTTTTACCGTTTTCTGCTATTTTTAAAGTGTGCGTTGAAATCAACCCCTGTTCCCCTCACTGGGTGAATGGATAAAAAATTGTGGTATGTTCTTATAAAGGAATACTATTCAGCAATGAAAGAAGATGAGCAGCTAGTAAATGAAGCAACATGGGTGAATATCAAATGCCTTATAAGAGAAACCGTTGTACATTGTATGATTCTGTGTACATGATCTGGGAAATTTTAAACTATAGGGGGAAAATGAGATCAGTAGTTGCCAAAGGCTGGAAGCAGATGAAGAGAAGTAACTGAGAAGACAGTAGGGAATTACTTAAAGTAATAGAATTGTTCTCTATCTTAGTTGTGATAGATGTTACATTACTATATATGCTCTATTTTGTCAAAACTCTTAGAGTGGCATAAAATTTTATTATATATAAACTATACATCAATAAACTTTATTTTAAAAATTGTTCTTGGTTAAAATGACATTTCCTTCTAATTTTCATTCAAACAACAGCCCAAGGGTGCCTGGGTGGCTCAGTCGGTTAAGCATCCGACTTCAGCTCAGGTCATGATCTCACAGTCCGTGGGTTCGAGCCCCGCGTCAGGCTCTGTGCTGACAACTCGGAGCCTGGAGCCTGCTTCAGATTCTGTGTCTCCCTCTCTCTCTGCCCCTCCCCAGCTCACTCTGTTTCTCTCTCTCAAAAATAAAATAAAGACATAAAAACATTTTTTTAAAACACAGCCCACCACTCTTATTTTTCTTCCTGAAATACTCAGTGATGCCTGCCTGCTATGAGGTGTTATGGCCCAATGTTCCTTGTGAGTTACAGGTGTTACACGTTGCTTTGATTTGGTGACATAAGAGGAAGTGAAGGTCATAGCCTTTTTCTGCAACAATAAGGGATATTTTTGTTGAAGACCCATCTGCTAGTTACCAACACAACATAATTAAATTTTTGAAATATTTTCCTTACTGTTTTGAGGCCTTTTAGTTTTAACTAATAGAAATCTGCTTCATACTAAAGTTAGGGAAAAAAATCATAAAGCTAATAGGATAATGCATGAAAGCCTCACTATGACATGATGGTTAGAAACCTATTTAACTGGCCTGGATTCTCCAAAGAGATCAATGATATTCTGGTGGTTTTAAAACATGGTGTAAATTCTTTGGCACTATTCCTATTAAAAGTGGGTGGTCTGGGGCGCCTGAGTGACTCAGTTGGTTAAGCATTTGACTTCAGCTCAGGTCATGATCTCACGGCTTGTGAGTTGGAGCCCCACATCGGGTTCTGTGCTGATGGCTCGGAGCCTGGAACCTGCTTCAGATTCTGTGTCACCCTCTCTCTCTCTGCCCCTCCCCCGCTTATGCTCTCTCTCTTTCTCTCTCTCTCTCTCTCTCTTTCAAAAATAAATATTTAAAAAACTTTTAAAAAGTGGGTGGTCTGTGTCCCCTCTTCTGTGACTGCTTTGATCCATACAGTACAGCAGAAGGGACACAGTGTGACTTCTCAAGCAAAGTCAGTAAAGGCCTTGTGGCTTCTACACTGTAGTGCTAGAACACTTGGTCATGGAGTTCTGAGCCTAACTACCCTGAGGCTGCCATGTTGTGAGGAAGCCTAACTCACATGAGATGACCATGTATAGGTGTTCCAATTGACAATCACAACTGAGTCCAGCTTCAGAGTCATCACAGCTCAAGAAACAGATATGAGAGTGAAGAAATCTTCAGATGATCCCAGCTACCCGGCCATTTAAATGCTATGGCATCAGGCATCATGGAACAAACACAAACCCTCTTCATTGTGCCCTGTCCTTTTTTCTTTTTTTGACCTATTGTATCTGTTATCATAATAAAATGTTGATTACTTAAGGGCATTCAGTCATTAAGTTGTAGGGTAATTTTCTATGCAACAGTAGATAACTATGAACAGGCAAGGGATAAAAACCAGAAATCAAACCACACCAAAACAAACAACAATAACAAAAATAAGGGACTATTTTAGAATAAAAGAGACTAATGAAACCTGACAACTAAAGGCAATACATGATCTTGATTGCATCCTCGAAGCCACAAATAACTCTAAAGAAAATATTAGGGACAAAGACATTTCATAATAAAAACTTGTTGGGAAAAAAGAAACAGTTAAAATAAAAAATTAAAAGAGAGAGAGAGAAAGAGCAAGCAGCCTTAAGCTTTGGAATTATCCCTCTGGGTTCAAATTGTTGCTCTTCTGAGACCATAGGTAGTGAAACTCTCCCTTTAAATATAGGGTCACTAAGAGTATGTAGTTCTCCTACTGTTACAGGGATTGAAAGAAATAGTATATCATATGTAAAGTGGGTAGAATAGTTTCCAACTCAATAATGCTTCTTAAGAGTTATTACTAATAGTGACTATTTCCAACACTAGAAAAGCCATTATGATACTAAGCACCTGCTCCCTGTCTCCCTCTCAGCTTCTCTTCCTGTGCCTGCTTTAATCTCCTCTCAACTTTGCGACATGGTTTGCCCTCCTTCTGAATGCCCGTGTCTAACATTGCTGTACTGCCTCTTGAGTTTCCCAGTCCTCTGTTCAAAAAACAGGTCCAGATGCTTTCCTGTCTCTCAGTCTCACTCCTAGATACCAGGGAGAGATAGTCTGATCTGATCTGGGGTCACGTGAATACTCAGATCCTATCAGCTTTAGAAACAAGTTGAACAGGGTTCTGCAGTAGAAAGACTGCTGTTGAGACCCATCAGCTCTTAGAAAACAGCTCTAAGAGAGGGAAAATGGCTCAGCAGACTCCTTCTTAATTAAAAGACAATTTTAATATAGACTGATAGTGGAAATAAAATTATTTTAATTTCAAGGCCATGGAAACCATTTTAATTGCAAAAATTAGAATTTTATCTGATGTTTACAATCTTAAGAGATGACCTGGTGAAATTAGGAACATAGGGCTGGAAGGAGTATCTTGCCCTTCTAATTCTGCCAATTTTTAATCATTTGCCTTGCAAAAAAAATGGTTGTTTAGAAAGTGTTGCTTATCTTCTCTGAAGCTTAGTAGCCTGAAAAGGGCAAAAGAGAGTGTATTGGTGACATCATTTTATGTCTTATGAAACAAATGTATTTGTGGAGCTAAGTTATCTCAAAAAAATAATAAACTACAATGATTTGTTAAAAATATTTTAAGTGAACAATATATTCTTATAAAACTAGGAATATATTCTTGTAAAATTTCCAGTAAGGCATATGCTGTAGATATAACTTTGATAGTCACAAATCAGATGTGTACAAAAATAAGTATTTTACCACTGTGCATATTTTCCTGGTCTCTGATGATCCATTTTCATTCATCACTGGAAAACTTAAGATAGTTACTTCTGGTAGAATTGCTGGACTGAAAAGTATAAGGGTTTAAAATTTTAATTATATAGCCAAATTACCCTCCAACATTTTAAGAGTCCTTGTCAAATTACCAATTCACACTCCCACTGGCAACAAATGAGAACATGCATCTCCCCACATCTTTGCCAAAGTAGATGCTTCGAACCTCTTTGCATATGACGAATGCCACTTGAGTTAAAGTCTATTGTGGTGATTATCAATGAGTTTGAGCACCAAACTTTGTTTAATTGTCTTTTCATATTTGTTTTCTGTGGATTGAATGCATTGATTTGTAGAAGCTCTTTATATTTTTTAAATGTTATTATTTTTTAAAATATTTTATATTGAGAGAGAAAGAGCATGAGCGGGAGAGGGATAAACAGAGAGGGAGAGAGAGAATCCCAAACAGACTCTGCACTGTCAGCACAAAGAGCCCAATGTGGGCCTTGAAGCTGCAAACCATGAGATCATGACCTGAGCCGAAATCAGGAGTCAGACACCTGACTGACTGAGCCACCCAGGTGCCCCTGTAGAAGCTCTTTAAGTGTTCTAGATATTAATTACTTTTTTTGTTATATATTGTGATGAGACGTTTTCAAAAAGGAGGTATTTGAGTCTAAAACAAACAAATGAACAACTTCCTCCACAAGGGGTGGAGAAGACGGGTGGGGATTTGTAAGAGATTTCTGAAGAGGGCGTCTGCCCAGTGTGAGTGCCATCCCTGCCCCACCTCTTGTCCCATGTGAACTGTAAATGGTCATCTCCTCACTCACACCTAGTGAGCAATGTTCTCCATAGGGTTGGGGAAAAGTGGACTGCTGGTTGTCTCTTGCTCAAGGTATCTATCTAGAAGATTCCAGACTAGTGAAAGACTGTGAAAGGTTGCATCTTGGAAGTAACTATCTTCTCACTCACAGTGGGTCCAGGAATGTGGGTGTCTTTCCTAACTGTGCCCTCACACCATCTAAGAAGATGTGGGGACTCTAATGGTGAAAACTGAGGAGTGGTTCACCAGTTACCAGAGGCATGACCCAGAGAGGCATGAATGCTATGGTTGGGGTTTAGATGGATCATCTAGGTCTCTAAAGACCCTACTAAATTTCTTATGAGGGTCACCTTCAAACATTAGCCATGCCCAGAGGACAAGAAGTCAGTTGTGACAAAGATCATCCCCAGCTAAGCAAGGATCTTCCTGCGTTATCCCTTTACCTCTACTTCCTTCTCCCCACCTTTGACGACCAGAGTCCAAACCCACAGCTAGCAAGAGGTTAAGAGGTGAGAAGAGATAAAGAACAAACAGAAGCCAACCACATCCCCTTCCCTAAATGCTAAGGGCCTGCAAAATGCAGCACAGAGCTGGAGAGGAGGAGGAGAAATCTTATCTTAGAATGAAGTTTGAAGTGTCGATTAATATCTTGAACTGAAATGAGGGTATGTTTTTGACTTAACATGAACTTAGCACAGAAAAGTCATGGGGCCTATTGAAGCTTCTCCCACTTAAATAATTTGTAGAATGTCAGCTCACAGGCAAAAGTAAAGCTACTTTTTGTGATGTTCCAAACATCAAGGTTTGGTTAAAACACATTGCAGATATTTTTTCCCTGGCCTGGCTTTCTTTATGCTATAATGTGTTTGACTTTGTTTATGTTATAATATGTTTATAGACCTTCTCAACTCTAAGTCATCAAATCCATCTATTATTAGAAGGGCCTTCTTATCCTAAGATTATAAATATATTCACTTTTTTTTTAAACTCACATCCCATATTTTAGTTTTCTACAATTGATTTTGAGACGCATCTGGAATTCATTTTGTGAATATTGTTGTGGTGTCAAGCCTCTTTGGAAAATTGCCCTCAGCTGGGAAGAGCTGCCTCGCTCAAGGTCACATCTTTTTCCCCAGGGGCAGCCCACATCCAATGACTGATTCATGTGAGACTAGAATATGAGGGCTCCCTGACCACAAGGCTGACAGCTCTAAAGGATACTCCAGCTTCAGAATTCCCCTTCTGATTGGCTGCGGCCACTGAGACTAGAGTGCAGCCTTTTGTCCCTTTCCCCATTGATACCTCCCTCATATTCTCCTCAGGAACTGATCTACTGAACAACTCCCCAGTAAACTTCCCGTCAACCAATCTCTGTCTCAAAAACTTTCCTTGGGAGCCTGGTTTGCCACAAATTTGAAGTATTTAACTGAAATCTATTTTTCTGCCAAGAGCAGAATTTACAATCTCAGTACCTTTTGTTGAACAATTAATCCTTTCAAAATGTCACCTTTATCGTATACTGGCTTTTCCATTGAACAAAGGCCTGCTTTTGGTCTATTCAGTCTACCTGACTCCTCAATTATATTTTCTGAAATTATTTCCACACTTTTTAATTCTTTAGATTTAGAAAAAAACTCTTTATCAGGCAAAGAAAGCTACCCATTGTTATTTTCTTAAATAAAATGTATATTGGCTGTTCTTTTGCTGATATATGCATTTGTTTTTCCTCTTCAAGGTGAAATTTAGACATATTTTCTCTAGCCCAGATAAAAATTCTGATGAGGACTTTATTTATTATTGCATTGAATTTAAGGAATATGTGGAGAATTGAACTATTTACAATATTGAATTCTTCCATCTAAGAACTTAGAATATTCCTCTATATGTTCATGCATTATTTTCCCTTTTGTAGAGTTTTCTTATATATATTACATGTTTCTCTTGGTAGGTTTTTTCCTAGATGTTTTAGAATACTTATTACCATTTGTGAAAGGTATTTGAGACTTGTAGGTTAATCTTACATCTGACTTTGATAAATTCCCTTATGAATCTAATAATATTTTAATTTATACTCTTCAATTTTCTGGGCAGATCATATCATCTGCAAATAATGCCAGTTTTGTCCTTTCCTTTCTAGTTTTTATATTTAATTTATTTCTTATTTTATTATGTTGGCCATGATTACCAACATCATGACAAGGACAGCAGCTACCTTGTGTTGCTTAAGATTTTAATAGGAATTCCTCTTTTTAAAAAAATTTTTTTAAACATTTTATTTATTTTTGAGAGAGAGAGAGACAGCATGAGCAGGGGAGGGTCAGAGAGAGAGGGAGACACAGAATCCGAAGACAGGCTCCAGGCTCTGAGCTAGCTGTCAGCACAGAGCCTAATGCGGGGCTCAAACCCATGAACCGTGAGATCATGACCTGAGCTGAAGTCAGACGTTTAACCGACTGAGCCACCCTGGTGCCCCAGGAATTCCTCTTATATTTTACAAATAAATATGATTTTTGCTGGAAGTTTCTGGTAGTTACCAAATATCTATTTAAGGCTGAGTCTTAAGGATAAGTCATCCATGAGTAAATGGTAAAATAACAATAAAATGAGATGTACCCAGAAGTCAGAGAGAGGGTGATGGGTCTGACTGCCAAAAAAGAACTACTGCAAGAAACAGATGGCAACTTGAATGTACCTGCTAACTACCTAAATAAATAAAGGGATGTAATGGGATTCAATTATAAGACATAGCAATCTTTTGAGAACTAACAGGTGTCAAATTTTATGACTCAGGAGAGATATTGATAATGGATAGTAGACACTGCTGAGCCCAGATACATTGGGCAGGAAGACCCTGAGTAATAAGCACTATTAAAAACAAAACAAACTTACAAAGATTTTGATGTCATGAAGTAAATCAAAATCTAATATGCAATTAATTAGTAAGAACTCCAAGTAGAGATAAAGAAACAAAGAAGAGGTAATAAATAATGAAAGAAATTAATTGTGATTGAAAGAAAAAGTCTTCAGAGTTAATGAACTGAATGAGTTCCTCACAGAGCTGATGAAATAAGATACCTGGTATATGCACTGTAAAATTCCTCAACTTCAAAAATAAATATTTAGACAAGACTTAAGAAAGGAAGAAAGTATTCTTTTTAAGAAAAGGAGAAAAAAAAGAGAAGGAGAGATAGTCATTTTGGCACTTTAGCTCCAAGGCAAACAAAAATATAAAGAACTTAGTTTTATGACTTTAATGTAAGGAAGGAGAATTTACAATTCAAAGCACTAACAGGATAAAGGAACATTATGTGACGTTAAAGGCACAATTACTGAAGAAGATATAAAGATTATAAACTGATGAATATGGCAGTTAGATATGCAAAACTAAAACAACTAGAAATGCAGGAGGACCGTAACAAAAAGTAAAACTATGCTGAGATATTATAAACACTACTTGAAGAATCAGTAAACCCTTGGGTCGCTCGGGTGGCTCAGTCAGTTGGGCATCCAACTTTGGCTTATGTCATGATCTCAGCGTTCCTGGGTTCCCGCCCCACATTGGGCTCATTGCTGACAGCTCAGAGTCTGGAGCCTGCTTCAGATTCTGTGTGTGTGTCTCTCTCTGTCCCTCCCCTGCTCACACTCTGTCTTTCTCTCTCTCTCTCAAAAATAAATAAACATAAGGGGAAAAAAAAGAATCGGTAAGCTCTTGAACAAAGAGTAACAAAAATTGATTTCATGATACAGCAAATATTTACATGGTGAGCATGTGCAATTTTCTCATATAAATGGATCATTAATAAAAATTAATCATATAGTTGACTATATATATATATATATATACACACACACACATATATATCACTATCCCTATTATCCCTGAGGCACAGAAAGGTTAAACAGCTTGACAAATGTAACACAGCTAGCAAGTGATGGCACCAGTCTTTAAAACCAGTGAAGTCTGGCTACCCATTTTCTTAAACTCATCTTAAGATGAGTTGGGAGAACACATTACTCAGCCATAAAAAATAATGAAATCTTGTCATTTGCAATAATATGAAAGGATCTAGAAAGTTTAATGCTGAGGAATATAAGGCAGTCTGAGAAAGACAAATACCACATGATATCACTCATATGGAATTTAAGAAACAAAACAAATGAGCAAAGGAAAAATGGGGGTGGGGAGACAAACCAAGAAAGAGACTCATAAGTACAGAGAACAAGCTGATGATTACTAGAAGGGAGGTGGGTGGGGGATGGGTGAAATAGGTGAAGGGGATTAATGAGTACACTTATTACGATGAACACTGAGTTATGTATAGAATTATTTTTTATTTTGTTAACGTTTATCAATTTTTGAGAGAGAGAGAGAGAGAGCATGAGCAGGGGAGGGGCAGAGAAAGGGAGAGAGAAAGAGAGAGAATCCCAAGTAGGCTCTGAGCTGTCAGCACAGAGACCAATTTGGGTACTCGAACTCACAAATCGTGAGATCATGACCTGAGCCGAAGTCCGACGCTTAACCCACGGAGCCACCCAGGTGCCCCAACATATAGAATTGTTGAATCACTATATTGTATACCTGAAACTAACAGAACAATGCATGTTAACTATACTGGAATTAAAATTTTTTAAAAAGAAGTGGAAAGACCACAGACATCGATGAAAATGGAAAAAGGTAATGAAAAGAAGATACAAAGTAAAATTTTAAAAACAGAAATTTAAAAATATAACATAATGGATAAACAAACCCTAGACCTAAAGTATTGAAAATATATTTTCAATATTTTAATATGTATACAATATTAAAACATATAAAATAAACATGATTAGTAGATAAAAAGTAAGTAAAAAATATTGCCCCAAAAGAATGATAAAGAAGGTATGTAGGTGTACAGATGAAAGAAATGACATGTGTAATTCTCTGAATAAAATTAGAAAACTTAGAGAAAATGCATGCTTTTTTAGAAAAATGAAAATTAATGACATTGACCTCCAAATGTGTAAAACACATGAAGAGACTAATTGCTTAAGAAGAGGTTGAAAGAAAAATTGTTCTTTAAAAAACATGAAAATAATACCCCAACTAAATGACTATTGTTTTCCAGAATAATTTTAACATTATCTCCTTAATAGAGGAAAAAACTTGGAAAGCTACCTCTCTTCATTATATGAAGTTAGGATATCAAAAACTATACACTAACAGTAGCATCTGGGTGGCTCATTTGGTTGTTTCCACTCTTGATTTCAGCTCGGATCATGATCTCAAGGTCATGAGATCAAGCCCTGAGTAGGGCTCCATGCTGAGTGTGGAGCCTGCTTAAAATTCTCCCTCTCTCTCTCTTTGCCCTTCTACCCCCTACCCCAGTGCTCCCTCTTTCTCTCAAAAAAAAAAAAAAAAAGTATAACAGAAAATAGGGTGGGTTTCAGGAATACTTGGACAGTACAGTATCAGAAAAATCTCTCCATTTATTATATTAAGTCAACAAATTAAAGGGAAAGCAAAATTATATCCCATAGATATTAAAAGGAGATTTGAGAAAATTCAGCAGCCGTTGAAAACAAAAATGTAAATAAATTCGAGAAAGAAGCTAATACTCTCAGACTTCAAAAACTCATGGACACCATTCTCACTCATGAAGCACTAAATCTATCACTATTAAAATAGTAAAACAGAGATGCCTGTATTGTCATTATTCATCATTGCCTGAAAAGTCTAGGTAATTCAAAAAAGCAATAAGCTAAAATATTATTTTTAAAAATATATACAATGATTTTTTCCTATCTACAAAGGAAAAGAGATCTTACTAAAAATTAACATAGTTAGTAAGGAAATTAGAATGCCAATAAGAAAATAAATTTATGATAATCCATAGAAATAGATGACTAGAAATAGAAATAAGGAAAGTGATACATGCATATTAGTGGCAAAAATCATTAAAATACTTGTAAATAATTTTGAAAAGAATGGTAAAGAATGTGTGTGAAGAAATTTATAAAATCATACTGAAAGGCATAAATTCATGTGACAGAATGGATATTAAAACCAGACAGGAAACTATGAAAAAAACCCCAATGTTTCAGAATGTGATTTCTCAAATAATAAAACCTACTTCAAAACCACTATGATCAAAATAACATATAGAATAGACTAGACTGGAAATCTCCCACATATATCACTATATATGTGGGAATTTGATAAATGACAAAGGTGATATTAAACATAATGGGGGAAAAACATGGTGCTTTTAAAATACAATCATGGGATATTGAATGATATATCTGAGAAATGACAGAATGAACTTCAACCTCATATCATAAGGCCAAAGTAATCCCAGTTGTATTAAAAACAGAAATTTTATTTTATTTATTGATTTATTGATTGATGGTTCCTGTTTTTTTAGTCTCACATTTTTATTTAACTAACTCACATGTTAGTTAACACACAGTGTAATATTACACTGTATGTTAGAATTTAGTGATTTAGCACTTACATATAATACCCAGTGCTCATCACAAGTGATCTTTCTAATACCCATCACCCATTGAGCCCCATCCTCAACCCACCTCCCTCCATCAACCCTCAGTTTGTTCTCTACAGTTAAGAGTCTGTTTTATGGTTTTAAATTTAGAAATGTTAAAAGAAAACATGATACAATATGTATCACAGAAAGAAGTTTAGAAAACAATTTGGAAAAAATAGGGGTTATGGGAACATTTTAAAACAAGATAGGAAACCCAAGGAGCTATAGAAGAAAAGATAAACATATTTGACTATATACAAATTTAAAATCTATGTAGTTATACTATGTAATATTCAAAGAGCTCTTACAAATTAATAAGAAACAATTCATAGGAAAAATAGACTGGTGATATAAAAAGGCAATCTGTGGGAGCTCCTCGGTGGCTCAGTCTGTTAAGCGTCCAACTTCAACTCAGGTCATGATCTTGCAGTCTTTGAGTTTGAGCCCCACATCGGGCCCTGTACTGACATCTCAGAGCCTGGAGCCTGCTTCGAATTCTGTGTCTTCCTCTCTCTCTTCCCCTCTCCCCCTCACGCTCTACCACTCTGTGTGCAAGAGCAAATACAAATAAATGATGAACACATGGAAAAATGCTCAATTACTCCAACAGTTAGGGAATTGAAACATAGGTAACAGTTGGCACCACTTTATAATTCTCAAACTAGGAAAAAATGTGAGTGTGATTATACCTGCTACTGGCAGGGGTGTGGGAGAAAGGGTATCCTCTCACTTGGCTGATGTGGATGTGTACTGTTTAGGACCTTCTGGAATGCGATCTGCCAATGTTTACTCAAATTTAAACTGCACATATTCGTAACTCCTGAAATCCTACTTTTGAAAATTTATTCCCTTGAAATAAAAATGTCTGGTACATAAAAACGTATGCACTGGTGTGTTTACCATAACTTTGCTTGAAATACAAAAAAGATTAAAAACAAAAATTCTCATCCATGGGGAAACGGACAAACCGAGAGATATCAATGCTGTGGAACATTATGAAACCATTAAAATAATAAGTCAGATCTCTAAGGTGGACTGAGAGCCATAGCTACACAATCTTAAGTGATATCAAAAGCAGAGTGAATGAAATTGCATGTGGTATTATCATAATTTTGTAAATAATGTCATTTGTAAATAATAATGTAATTTGTAAATTTTGTAAATAACTCACAATTTTGTGAATAAGGCTAAATCTTCTAATGTGTGCATTTGTATTTGATTAGGTCAATTGGAGAAAGTAGTTATTTCAGTTGGGTCCTCTGGGAAACAGATGTTCATATGGGCTTAAGAGTGCAAGAAGCTGGGGCACCTGGGTGGCTCAGTCAGTTAAGTGACTGACTCTTGGTTTTGGCTCAGGTCATGATCTCATGATTTTATGAGTTCAAGCCCTGTGTCCAGCTCCATGCTGACATTGCAGAGCCTGCGTGGGATTCCCTGTCTCCCTCTCTCTCTGCCCTTCTCCCACTCATACTGGCTCTGTGTCTCTCAAAATATAAATAAACTTAAAAAAAAGTGTGCAAGAAGTTTGGGGGGTGGGGGCTGGCACTTGTGAAAGATAAAAGTGGGGAGGCCAATAGGATATGGGGAGGCAAATAGGGTAAAACAAGCCATGGACTATGCTTCAGCTATGGCACAGTCTTGGCCAACCCAATGGGAAGCTCTGGAGCAAAGATTGCCCATTGGAGGAGTCCCACATTGGGCACAAATGGCCAGTCATTGACTGGGGTCTGCCCCAAGAAAAGTGTAGCAGCAACTCAAAACCTGAGGTAGACCGTGAAGGCCCAAATCACTGGAGGATGTCTGCTAACTGCATATTCCCTTCAGGTGAAAGACAAGTCCTTTCTTGAGGGAAGATCTGGACAGTGAACTTTCATGGTGGCACACATGCCAAGATGTTTGGTAGAGAATGTGAAAATATGAGGCTGGAGGGTGTGGGTGAAGGTAGAGGTAACAAAAAGGGAAAACGTTGAGATGCTTTATCACTCTCTTGCTTTTGCTGATGGATTAACCACATATCCCCCTACAAAAGCGAGTTTCACTTGTTTATCATCTTCATAAAAATGGAATTATATTTATATGTAATTCTTTGCAGCTTGTTTTTTTTCCTTCAGAAATTGTGGTCCAATTCATACAAGCTAATGGACAGAGTAGTTTATTCATTTTCACTGCTGTATAATGTTCTAATTATGATTATACCACAATTTATTTCCTCCACTCCTGTCGATGGACAAATGTGTCGTTCTCTCTTTAGAGGCATCCCTGTATATGTTTCCCGAGGCACATGAGCGAGAGTTTCTCTGGTGCATATACCTAAGATTGGAATTGATAGTTTGCAGGCTACGATTATCATTAGCTTTATGAGATAATGCCAAATAGTTTTACAAAGTAGTATCAAAATAGTTCCTATCATAGAATTTTACATAAAGGTATGTAAATTAATGTGAATGCACATTGAGATAGGGTGGTGAGACTTCAGGTAATTTTTACTTTCCTCAATATAGTTTGATTTATCTTCTGATGGGTTTGTTTTTCTTTTGAAAAGCAAGTAATATTTATGTAATCTGGGGGGGACTCAATAAAGATATGTTCATGAGAAAAAAATGAATCCTCAAAAGTACAGTAGCCATGGTAACATAATTGTAATAAGAAAAGCAAGCTAAGACTTCTCATTAAACAAAACAAAATAAAACTGAGCCATCTATCTTAGTCCATTATCTGGGAAAGGTTACAGATAAACAGAAGCTATCAAAGTAGATAAGAAATCATAATCCTTGAATCTTAATCTCAGTTAATTTAATTTTCTTCTAGCAGAACTCCTTCCCAATTAAACCATGGCCACTCTTCGAGAAAGGCATGCTTTTGCACAAGGATGATATGTCCAAATGGTTTTCTTCTTCTCTGAGAGCAAGAAATTATATAAAATACAATGTGTTGTTGCTAACTTTATAGAAAATGTAATAGTATTCCTTAAACATATGCAGTTTTCCTTCATGGTTTTATGTAGATTACTGATGCTTCCAGGTTCAAGGTCAAATTTCTCCCCGTTTTTGAAGTTGTTGAATTGTATTTTTCCAGTCAGTTTAAGTAATAACATTTGTAACCATATATTTTTACTGTAGAATCAAGGTATATACTCTGCCAAAATAATTGGGATGTTTGTGCAATCTCCTTTTGTGTTTTTCTACCTTGTCACTAGGAGGCTATCTTATTTTTAATTTCAGAAGAAAGATGAATGTTTACTAATTATTGGTTCACTTCTTATCATCCTGGCGGAGAAATTTACCCAGATTTTAACGGAAGTTTCTAAGAGCACTCAAACCAACAGAACGGTTTATCGGTCTGTGTCTACTCAGAGGAGAGAAATCATTCCAGTTTTGTTGGCAGTGAGAATTTAGTACAAAGAATTGTTAACCCAGCACTAAAGAAATAAAATGTAGGGAAAAAAAGTATTATTGAATTAGCAATTGCAGGAAGCAACCAGCCCCGCAAGGGCTAATGGAAAAAAGGGAAAGTGTTGGACTAATTAAAATGAGCAATTTAGAGAAGGACTCTGTGGAGGTGAACCTCAGACCTCTGCAGAGGGGGTGCTGGCCAGGTGGAGTTGGATGAGAGGGCAGGGGAAGGGATGCTGCCACCCAGACCTCTGAGGAGGACAATGGCAACTGGTGGTGCTGGTGTCTCTGGGCCCAGAGGAGGGGCACCATGGAGTGAGAGGAATTTGGACACATATTAAAGGTTCACCCTAGGGGCGCCCTGGCCATCACAGTAGGTTAAGCATCCAACGCAGTTTTGGCTCAGGTCATGATCTCGGGTTTGTGGGTTTGAGCCCCGTGTTAGCACAGAGGCTGTTTGGGATTCTATGTCTCCCTCTCTCTCTGCCCCTCCCCATCTCTAAATAAATAAATAAGTAAACAAATAAACATTTAAAAGAAAAGTTCACTCCAAAATTCAGGACTAGGTGAGAAATAGCTTAGTCTCTGGGGAGGACAGATGTGACAATATGGGAAACACACAGCCATTGACAGAAGCATTCTACACACCCCTCACATAATTAAGAAAGCCTCTTTTGTTATATGGTTATTAAGTAATGTTGAATGACTTTTCCAAGTTACACAGGAAGTCATAAGAGCCAAGCAGATGTGGAATTAACTTTGTCTCTCATTTATAATCACATGTCCAAATCAGTTTCATCTGATGTTAGACACTTGAGGAACTATAGCTTCTTTTCATCTCCCTGTGTGTTTGATGACTATGACAGGGCAACTTTCAAAAGAAATGTAAGAAAATATGATTCTTTTAGTAGATGCCAAAAGGTTCAATTCAGTATAATAATTGAATTTGATACTGTTATAACTGTCAAATTCAAGTCATTTAATTTTGATTTTAAAGAAATAGTATATTTTTGAAATGATTATTATTAGCTTAAGTAAAATTAAGAAGAGGAGAGCCAAGTGACTACATTGATTCATTTGACAAATATTTATTAGGTTATTGCTTTTTTTTTTTCAGACTCTGCTAAATGGGTAAACTAATAATTTCTTCTTCAAGTGTGAAGGTCAGCAACTACTGGGATCAAACTTTATAAGATTGTGAAAAAGGTGCATATGTTGCTGTTATTTAACTTTGTTATATTTTTATTTCTATATTATATATTATATATATACAATTTATGTTAGATATTTATCATTTAAAATATATATAATACTTATATTGGGTATTAAAGATTACACAAAGAAATAGACAAGACTATAAAAATTCATACTATCTTGCAGTTATCTGAGCAATAATTATGTTTATATAATAAAGAATTTAAATAAATCAAATGTATCAATAGTGGAGCCTTGAAAGAGCGCAGTCTACCATTGATGGCGTAGTTAAACGTCTCTATCGCCATCTAGTGGCGTAAATCTTAAAACTCAGTTGAACCAATCTGCAGAGTAGCCTTTCTAAGGCTGCCGGAGGGCCTTGAGCTTCATTCACTCTCAGGAACCAAATGCCACAGAATGCGATTTTCTCTCTTTGTTCCTGGCCAATATGCGGTAGAGTGAGTGGTGTGGGGTGTTAATAATCCTTGTAGGCTTCCTTATTGAGTCTCTAAAAGAAAGGCGTGAAAGGAAATCCTGTCACTGGAATATAAAATGTGTTTCTCTATTACTTCACCTGGTGAAAAAAACTAAGTTATCATTTCAGGAAAACTTGTTTTTCCTCTTAGCACATGGAGGATATTAGTTCCTTCAGAAATAATTTTTAAAATACTTTCTTTTATATGAAAATTATAATGACTTTTAGTTAAACTACTTGAAGGTACAGAACATTTTCTCTAAGCATTGTTGTTCTGATTTTGATAGCAATTAGAAGAATGATCATCAGATTCAGTGAAAATCATTGACCTAAAAAATAAAGGAAAAGTAAACTTTTTTTAAAGGTTATCTTGACATCTTATAAAGAAGGCACACCATTTAAGCTTTGGAAGACCTACAACTCAACATTGTGGAGAAGGTCATGAACATGAATGAATATATATGCTTATATGTGGGTTTCTTAAGTTAAAATTACAAATATGTGTGTTAATGGTTTTAATAAAAAATGGTTTAAAATTCTTTCTGAGTGTAAAAACAGATGTATAAGATATAAACTTGTTTTGGCCTCGGCCTTCATGTTCATCTATTATGTAAATGCTGAACTGAAGGGCAGGTTAAATAAGACATGTTAAATATTTGCATTGGAAAAAAATACAGAAATGGTTAGTTTGGTTTTGTTCAGCTCGATGCAGAATTAAAATAATCATGCACTCAATTCTGGGACCCCTCATGATTTTGTACAAAGCTCCTCTCATATTTCATCTTTATCCATCCCCCCATTCAGACACACCACGAACAGTATTTTGCTCTAGACCTCCTTCCACTTCTTGTGTTAAGCCCAAACTCCATTAAGGACCCTTCTTTGCTGTTTCTAGTTCTGGTTCTTTGTGTCTAATACTACACAGTATCCATCACCTTTTTGATTTCCATTGTTTCCTAGTGATAGACAACCAGATTGCCTCTTACTCTTGGTACCACAGTTAATACTTAGATAACCACCCTTATATCTGACCCTCAGGCAGAAATTTCCCTGGTTTCTATTCTCAGAGGTAATTGATGGGGGTTTTACAGATATAATTTCATATAATAATGAATCATTACTCTTTTGAATGCTGCAGTGTCCAAACTTGTACCTGGAGAACATGATGTCTTCCCATTTCCCCAGAGCCCTGCTAACCTTGATATAATATCATTATTTTTTATTTGTTTTGTTTTATTTTGTTTTTTCTACAAAAAGTTGCGGTCATTATTGTCACCTGCCATTAATCTGACGTCTAGTGTGGTAAGTATCTTTTCATAACTTTGCTAGCCATTCTGTTTTGACTATGAATGGTTTATTCATGTATTTCGCTTATTTTTCTTTTCAGTGTCCACTCTTTTATGTCCTTTCATATTATTGATGTTAATATCTTATAGATTTTTGTTGTAGCATTTATTTTATTTTAATTTTTTTCAATGTTTATTTATTTTTGAGAGAGAGAAACAGAGTGCAAGTGCGGGAGGGGCAGAGTGAAAGGAAACTCAATTGACCGAGCCACCCGGGCGCCCCTGATGGAGCATTTAAAATTCTCCCAAACTTTGTCTGGGATGTCCTACCCCATGTTGAAGGTACAGCATAAAGAAGGGATCCAGCTTTATTTTCACAAATTTATCCATTTTTCCTAACACCATACCCTCTAGTAAATCAGTCATCATTTCCCTATTGATGTGAGTTACTACCTCTATCCTATACCGCATTTCAATATATACACAAATCTGGATTTTGAGATTTCTATATGGTTCCAGAATTTTGTTCTTATTATTATGGCTTTATAGCATGTCTCTACTTCTGCTGAAGTGGAATTTCACCTAAAGCCTAGGGTTCTTCCTTCCAGAGAACTCTTGTCTAGAACAGAGGCCCTTTTTAGGCATCAGACACTAGTTAGACATGTTCTCCCTCTTCTCTTTTCCTTTTCAAAATCTGCATAATCATTTGCATGTGTCAGTTCTCTCCCGTAAGTTTAAGACTAAGTTTTTTAGTTTCTTAAAATATCCTGTGGGGATTTTGATTGGATCTTCTTTGAGAGTTTAGAGGAAGTTAAGAGAGATGAACATATAAAAATTTTAATAGAGCTGTTTTTTGAAAGAAAGAAAGAACGAAAGATTGATTATCTCTTCTTTCAAAATGTATACAACTCATTTGAAAGCCATGGGGCATTTTCAGTGTTTCTTAGTGGTTATTTTTCTGGCCAAGTTTTCTATTTGTGCTAATTTTGGCATTTTGTATTTTTTCCAGAAATGTATCCATTTAGAAGCCTGCTAGACAATGAGAAGCATTTGGCCCCCTCACCCCATTGCCTCCACTGACAGCCAACATTGGTAGTCAGATGAGGCAATGGTAGGGCAACCCCAGCTGACCAGCAAACCATTGCAGAATTTCTCAGCTGACCCACACACTCACAAGCAATAATGAACAGTTGTTGTTTGTTTTACACCAAAAAACAGCTAATATACTTTGTTTATTTCTGAGATTTCTGAGATTTAGTTAGTTTTTCAAATCCATTGGTCTTACTCTCTGCCATGCCCAGGTTTGATTTGGGGGAATGGGTCCAACGGGCCTTGCTCGTCTGATTGTTGTTTTTATATATGTTTTCTCTCAGAGTAGAATAGAGAGGAAACTGTCTTTTTAATAGTTTTTTTAAAATAACTTTTTAATGTTTTTTTAATTTATTTTTGACAGAGAGAGAGCACACCTGAGCCGGGGAGGGGCAGAGTGAAGGGGACAGAGGATCCAAAGCAGGCTCTGCACTGACAGCAGCGAGTTAGATAGGGAGCTCAAACACAAGATCCGTGAGCTCATGACCTGAGTCCAGTCGGTTGCTCAACTGACTGAGCCACCCAGGTGCCCTGAACCTGTCCTTTTTATATTCCAAGTGATGCAGAAGGAAGATAGGATTGTATTTCACCTAGAGCCTGGTGTTCCTACCCTATAGAGAACTCTGGTCTAGAACAGAGAGGCAGCAGACACAGAGTTGGGAATGCAAAACCTCCTCATCCCATCAGCTCCCGGTGAGTGGGATATCAACATTAGCCCTGGAGCCCAGAATTAGAACTTAAGATCACTGGCTTTCATAAGAGGACCGAAAGTACAATGGGTGGAAGCTAACCAATGCTTGGTGTTGCAATTAATAATAAAGAAAGGGCTTATGAAATCCTCTGATCATTATGATTCCTCCAATAATTTTTTTGAAAAAAAAAATCAAAGTATGTTCTATCTCAGAGAAGAGAGCTATCCACTAATTTAAAAAATTCTATAACCAAAGGAACCCAAGGAATAAAAAGATTGGAAATTTTTATATTTCTCAAATTTTCATAAGTATTATTAGAGTGACTGAAGTGTTTAACATTAATATGATTAAGTGTCCAAATGTCATATATACTCAAATGTGAATTGCTCTTTGATTACAATCTTCATTGTACGCACTTCTCTTTTTCAATGACTTTTCTGTTTTCCGTTTACTGTGCTTTAGAGGCATTTAAATTAAGTAAGAACTCTCTGCTCCCAGTTCCTTTGTTTCTCTTCTTG
This sequence comes from Cryptoprocta ferox, assembly GCA_028646485.1. NCBI lineage: Eukaryota > Metazoa > Chordata > Mammalia > Carnivora > Eupleridae > Cryptoprocta > Cryptoprocta ferox. The sequence continues at coordinate 32,200,792 of CM053576.1, read as the reverse complement.
AACTCGCCTGTTCAAGACTTATCCTTTTCAGTGCTCTTCTGTATGTGCTTTTCATATTTTCCTCTCAAAATCTTCCATCCACTTTAAGAGATTAAATCTTTTTTTAAAGATTAATCTTAATCTTAAAATCTTTTTTAATCTTAAGAGCTTAATTCTTTTTTCCTTTAGAATCATTATTTGGCTCTTGTAAACTCTAGTCCTTTTTTATTAACTGCATGAAAAATCCTTTTCATCTTACATTTTTAAATGAGAGGATATAGAAGATTTCATTTAAAAAAAATACAAAATGGGCCTGGAATCTCTTGTGGCTCCAAAAAGTAAGGAAATGCTCAGAAAAGGATGTAAGCATGTCGGAAAGACATGGGCACCAATTCGAAGAGGCTCCCAACAGCCAATGCTAGGTCAATTTGAGCAAATAAATAAATAAAGGTGCCTGAGTGGCTCAGTCAGTTAAGTGTCCAACTCTTAGTTTGGGCTCAGGTCATGATCTCACGGTTTCATGGGTTCAAGCCCTACATCGGGCTCCATGCTGAAGTTGTGGAGCCTGCTTGGGATTCTCCCTCTTTCTCTGCCCCTCTGCCACTCACACTGTCTTTGTCTCTCTCAAAATAAATCAGTAAACAAACAAACAAATAAATAATAGTTACAGTATTGGATTACAACCCATGGAATAAGACATATGCATACATCCATGCTGATAGAAAAATAATTGAACAAATGAATTAGTGAGGGACAATGGAAAGCTCTACCCAGAGAATTCTAATAAATCAATGTAGAAGGAATGAGGGAATAGAAAATCATCATAAGGCAAACAACAGGGAAATAATTATTGGAGGCAAGATGCACTGATAAATGCTAAAAGTAGTAGGAGAAAGGTTGAGAAGTAGGATTTCTGCACAGTCTCAAAGTGTCTGTCCCAAGGTATTATTTAATTATAAGAGGAAAAACAGTAACTTTATGCAGCATAAAGCTGGCAGACACCACCCTAACCATTCATCGTATCTTCATCACAAACCAGGACCTGATAGGATGCTCTGAGAAGGGCGTGGCATCGCTTGTGCAATGTTCTTGCCAAAAGTGCAGAACCTGAATCTTACCATGAGAAAACATCCCACCAACCCAAATCTAGGAGTTTCTACTTGCCAAGGTCATAGAGAACAAGGAAAGATCAAGGAACTATTACAGATTGAAGGAGACCAAGTAGATATGACAACTAAATGCAGTGTCGGACCTTGAATTAAATCTCAGAACAACAACAAAAATGGACATTAGTGGAAACACTGTTTAGCTTCAAATGAGGCAGCTTTGTTGATAATATTGTATCAATATTCATATCCTGGTTTTGGTAATTGAAGGCTGTTAACATTAGAAAAATCTGGGTAAGGGACAGATAAGAACTCTGTATTTTTACAATTTTTCTGTAAATCCATAATTATTTCAAAATGAAAAGTTTATATTTATATGTTTGTGTATGTATATGCATGTTTTAAACATTAGTTTCCTGTCTTAGAGTTTCATCCTATACTTACGTTAGCTCTGTTTCTTTACTGTTACAAATAAAGAAAAGACTCTTCAGGGTTTTTTTTATGCCCCTTAAGCAAAGGTCCACATTTGTGCTTTAAAAACAACAGCAGCAACCAAACACAGAAACCTTCTAAATAGGTATTAGCCATAAGTGTGTAGAAAATTTTCCTGCCCACACTAGAGAACCAAGAAAGAGGTTATAGTTCAGAGTTTTTATGGCCGCCTTGATGTTCTATGAATTTTTCAGAACTGATTTAACAAATAATGGAAAACATTACCCATCTCTCCCTGAGTGGAGCAAACTCCAGCATTTCCCTGAGTGCTCCGTCCTGTGGGTGGTGTTGTCAGTGGCTGTGTTGGGAGAGGGATGGGGCTAAGGAAGTGAAGGAGAAGTTGAAGAGAGGACAGATGCCCCTGGGGGAGGGGTGGAAAATCTTCACCTCATCATCCTATTTGGTTATAAATGGGTTTGTTATAATATATTTTTTATAAATGGGTCAAGATGTAAATACCCATATATTTACCAGCAGGCGTTCTCAGCCCAGGCAATTTTGCAGCCCCCCTCTCCACCACCACCCGCCTCAGGAACTTTTGACAATGTTTGGAGATATTTTTTAAAAAATTTTTTTAAGTTTATTTATTTTTGAGAAAGAGAGCATGAGTGGGAGAGGAGCAGAGAGGGAGACAACAGAATCAAGGCAGGCTCCAGGCTCCAAGCTGTCAGCACACAACGTGTCGCAGGGTTTGAACTCATGAATCGTGAAATCATGACTGAGCCAAAGTCCGATGCTTAACTGGCTGAGCCACCCAGTGCCTGGAGATATTTTTGATTGTCAGAACTGGGAGGTGGTACCAGAAGAGACCAGGGAGGTGGAAAAATTTCCTACAATGCATAGGCCATCCCCTCACAAAAAGGATTACCTGAAAATGTCAATATTCTGAATACCCTAATGACATAGGTTTAGTTGTTTTTAGGAACTAGGTAGAAAACTGTATCAGAGTTCTCTAGTCCTAAAACCAGCCTGTTTCTAATATCACACACACACACACACACACACACACACACGTCACCACACTGGTAACTTCCATTTTTAACATGTTTGCATTAATAATGCAAGCTGATCCACTGGCTCAGCCTTATTTGACTATAACAATAACCATAAATAATATTTATATACAGCTTTAAACTATGTCAAGATCTTCCCATGTGTTACTCCATTTGAATCTTTGCTCAAGATGCTATCACAGTGCGTCATTCCAGGGTAGAGCCCATTAATCTTGTGTGGTAATATCCAAATTCATGGATCTAGGGGTATCAGCAACAATCCATGCTCTCACAGAGGGCATAAGGGCAAATAAGTCAGTTAGCAATTCTCAGAACCAGCCTTCCAAGTCCACTGTCCCCTGGAGTAAATAGACAAACTATTAATGTCCTGGATTATGTATCTAATTAAATTTTTGGCAGTAAGCAAAAGAAAATCAAATCAGGTTGTTGTTGTGAAGGGACACAACAATGTTTACTCTTTGATTTTTCCATTTTAAGAAAAATCAAGAAAGGAATTATGACTACTATTAAGAAGGATGCTATTTTCTGTTCTTTTTTCTTGTTAAGTATAATGCAGCTGTATCTACTAGATGGGAAGGAGACTTTGAATTTTCCTAAAATTGTCTCATTTTAGTTTTCATTATACCATCTTTTCTAGCTACCACTAAATGCTAATAGTTTCCAAACACACTTCCCCATGGGTAGGAATCATATTAACCAACTCAAATTCAACATCCTCAGAAATCAGGGAACTTTTCTCACTGCTTCCCATAGTCCCTTCCCCTCCTTCCTCTGTATGCCATTTTGACAGTACCAGTAGCCTCACAGCCCATGAAAATTTAGAGGCCTAAATCTCATGGATTCCTTTCCACTTGCTCAAACCAATTTTTAAAATCTTTGTAAGCACACTTTTTTGTTTTTTGTTTTTAATAGCCACTTTTTAATTGTGGTAAAATATACAGAACAAAAGTTGCCCTTTTAATCATTTTGACTTTTAATTTAATCATTGATGTGTCACAAGCGGCTTTAAAGTGTGATGCAAGTAATTTTTAATTCCATGCTACAGGTTGTACAACCATTACCATAATCTAAAATCAAAATGTTTCTGTCTCTCCAACCAGAAACTCTACCCATTAAATAATAACACCCATCCCTCCTTCCCCAGCCCCTGGTAACCTCTAATCTACTTTCTGTCCCTGTGAATTTGTCTCTTGTTGATATTGCATAAAAGCGGAATCTTACAAAATATGTCTTTTTGTGTCTCTTATTTCACTTAGGTTAATGTTTTTAAGGTTCATCTACTTGTACCGTGTATCAGAACTTCACTCCTTTTATGGCTAAATAATAAATATGTATGTACCACATTTGCTCATCCATTTATCTATGGATAAATGAGCTGTTTCCACCTTTTGGCTATTTCAATCATGTTTTTGTAACCATTCACATGCAAGTCCCTGTTTTAGTCCCTGTTTTAAATTTTTTTGGGTATATACCAATGAGTGTAATTGCTGGGTCATACACACACACAAAGAAAACATTCTTAGCATTCTAATTGGATGAATATATTTTACAGAAATAAGGAAAGTGTGTACACAGAAATTTCAGTGTTATCTGCAGATATATCAAAGCCTTTATTAATTTCTAGGAATTAATATTTTTAAATAATTTTGATATTTTATTTTTAAGTTATTTTATTTTTTGTGTACTTATTTATGTATTTATGTTTTTTCTACTTTGAGAAAGAGAGAGGTGGGGGAGGGACAGAGAGAGAGAAAGAGAGAGAATCTCAAGAAGGCTCCGTGCTGTCAGCACAGAGTCTTACATGGGGCTTGAGCTCACAAACCATTAGATCATGATCTGAGCTGAAATCAATAGTCAGACACTTAATGGACCGAGCCACCCAGGCACCTCTCTATTCTCCCTTAGTAATAAATATCATTCATAGTACAATAGTAAAAAATTACTTGCATCACACTTTAAAGCCGCTTGTGACACATCAATGATTAATGTAGTGACACTTGGTATGAAGTACTGTCACTTAAGTCTGGCATTGGAGCCCTTGTCCTGGAATTAACCTCTTTGAATATAATGCCTGGGACACCTGAGTGGCTCAGTCAGTTGGGCGTCTGACTTCGGCTCAGGTCATGCTCTCACGATTCGTGGGTTCGAGCCATGTGTCGGGCTCTGTGCTGACAGCTAGCTCAGAGCCTGGAGTCTGTCTTTGGATTCTGTGTCTCCCTCTCTCTCTGACCCTCCCCTGCTCATGATGTCTCTATCTCTCTCAAAAATAAATAAAACATTAAAAAAAACTTTTTTTTAAATACTGCTTAAGATAGTGGGTGATGGGTACATAATCTTGAGAGTGATTGACATATCACCATAGTGGAAGTTCAGGGACATCTAAAAAGAAATTCAGCACAGAGACAGATAAAGACTGGGGGAATGTAAGACTAATACAGGATGACAAGATAGTAATATTAATGTCCCTTAATTGCATCACATAGGTCATTGTCTGCTCTGCTTGTGGAAGGAAAAAAAACTCTAGTGTCAGCACAAAATATTAGGGTGAATATAAGGTTCACCTCCAGGAATCTTGCACACCTTCCATGTCATATCAACTCTGCTCTGGCCCATGCCCCCTTCCTGGGGCTGATAGTCTCTTGTCCCATGAATGCTGGAATCTTCCTCATGGCCACCACAAAGCAGCCAGGCAGGCCCATCTGGAGTTCTGACTCCTCCAGCCACCTGAAGATTTCAATAAAATATCACTCCTCAGGGTTTGGGTTATGGCATCCCAAGAGGTGGCTGAAATAGCCAAATAATGCCACTTGGCAGCATGGTGGGTTATATTCCGTTGATGCACACTTTAACCCATGGGGAAGAGATGTGTGAAGCCCAGCCTATGAATTCCCTCCTCTTTCTCCCTTCAAGGGACTGGTCTGATGCATGGATTCTCTTTTTGGCAATCCAGGATATCCCATGCCAGGTAGATACATCTACTGATTACCATGGCTTTGTATCTCCTTGCACCTCATGCCTCTTCTTTCTCTTACCTTTATGGCTCCAGATTTTCACACACACACCCCTAATTCAGGATCATTACTTTCAACCCAGCCTCAGGCTCTGTTTTCTAGAGAATCTGGGCTGAAATGGTTGGCATTGATATCCCCATTTTACAGATGAGGATAATATTAGTAAAACTCAGAGAAGCTGAATAACTTTGATGTCACATAAATAGCAGGTGGCAGGCCAAATCCAGCCCAAATGCTAGGTCTGTAACATACTACATCTGCATCTGAGAAAGATTAGTTATGGCTTGCAAAGGCAGTAAAGTGACAAAGACAGGACTATTATGGTAATGTCCTAAAGCCTAGCCATTACTTTAGAAAGCAGGAAAATACAACGGTTGAACTTAAAAATGGAAATATCATTCATATATTCAGAAAGAAAAAATCCACTAATAAATGTCTGAAGGAAAAAAAATAGGCTGTTTTTAGGCGGAACACCAAAGCCAAACACAGGGATCTGTACTCTTCTTAGCCAAAGGATTTTAATCTTGTTACACTCTCTTCCCAATCTTCCCTGTGCCAAATGTTCCATTACCAAAATTAAACTGGCAATGTTTAAGTATAGCATAAAAGCATTTTCTATGAATGTGGACATAATAAGAATCCAGATATATCACATTGTACTAGTTATAAACTGCATGTTTCTCATTTATCACTTTTGTGATTTGTGTTTAAAACATAATTTTTAACTGATAATACACTCATATGTACCAAAAGGATATTCAGTTTAAAATCTCCATCTCACTTTGTTCCCACCTATTTAACTTCCCTAAGACAGTGTAGTGTATCCTTCTGGGAGGAAGAAGTTAAATTAACTGCTTGAAATCTACTTAGTCCTTGACAGGGGACCTGCACCCAAGGGAAGGGCAGAGGACCTGGTCTAACTTCTGTCATCTGGACCTCTATGTAAATATAAACTTACTGATACTTGTTAGGAGGAAAAGGCATTGTCTTGAAAAGGTTTTTAGCAGGCAGTCCCTGGCCAAGGATAGCCTATGGTAATAAACAGAGCCCAGAGTCACTGAGGTAGGCCTCCTGGGTGAATGTCAGGTAGGATATACTTGGGGATAAAATAGAGATGTATCATAATTAAATGCTCCCACTGTGGGAGGTGATTCTGTGAACCAAACAAAGAGAGAGCATTTCTAGATGATGGGGTGTCAGCCTCCATAACTTCACAGGCCTCTCTCTGCTTCGTCTGAGTATTTTGATCCTGTGGGCCCTTGCCATTCTTAATAAAGCTTGATCCTGAGAAATATCTTTGTGATTCACAGCAGACTGTGTTGCCTCACCTTCTAAAGAACTTCTATGCATCTACACAATGCATATTTCTATTCTAACATTTTTTACAACAATGTAGTATATTACACATACTGTTCTGTAACAGCATTTTTTCTATTAATTTGAAAATCCAAAAAAAGGCAAAGCAAAAAAAAAAAAAAAAAGACAAAAAGGGAGGGGTCACTTACAATACCACCAAAATCTGTTTGTTGTGTGGTTTTTACATTTTCTGCATTAAGTCAGTCTTGGGGAAAAGAATGGAGTAAACACAAGCTTCATTGACAGGGATGGATAGAAATAGGCATTTTCATACATCACTTACGGGAGCATAAACTGAGACCATCTCTGTGAAGCACCTTTGGGCCAGGGCAGTCAAAGTCATATACGCCTCTTCCCTTTAAGTCAGCAATTCTGCTTCTAGGAAACCGTCCTACAGATGTACTTACATATATGCAGTACATTAAGTGTACAAGATTATTCACTGCAATGCTGTTTAAGAAAGTAAGTTTAGAAACAACCTAAATGCCGTCAACAGAAAACCAATTAAATTTGCATAATACCGAAGCTATAAAAAATGAGGAAGCTCTTTCTATGCTGCTATAGTATTATCTACAAACCATATTAGTTACAGCCACACTTTGCAACACTTTTTTATTAACAGCAAGGGTTTTTGTCTGTGCATGACCCCATTGATGTATTTTTCCAATATGGTATCATACTACATGTGCTATTTTATAACCTACCTTATTTATTATATTTTCTAATATGATCAACATTAATTTATGTTAAATAAACTTCAGGAATATGATATTTTCAAAGCCTTAAAAAAATCTATTTATTTTGAGAGAGAGAGAGTAGGGGAGGGGGAGAGAGAGAGAGAGAGAGAGAGAGAATCCCAAGCAGGCTATGTGCCGCCTTAAGTGTGGAGCCCAATGCGGGGCTCAATCCTATGAACTCTGAGATCATGACCTGAGCCCAAATCCAGAGTCAGACACTTAACCACACAGGAGCCCCTCAAATTTACTTTAATTAAAGTAACATACACATATGGGAAACCATACAAACCACAAGTGTATATACTGCAAAGAGGTCTCCTGAAATGAACACACCCACTTCTGAACATCAGTGGCAATCTCTATCTTTACTGTCCTGACTTGTTCATGAATTCATAAACTTTTTGGAATAAAATCCCATTTTAACAAATGAAAGTTTTCTCTATATGTTATTTGTATTTTAAAGATGGCAAAATAGCAATATAGGGCCAGTTATAACTAATTTCTGACAAAAAATCAACTGAAATGTATTTTACAGTGGTCTTCTTACTAAAAAAAAACACCTGATCATTTTTAAATCTGAGCTTGTGAAGTGTCTCTGATGTGATAATACATCTGAAGCTGAAACTATTCATATACGCTCGTGTGGCTGAAAGAATTAAAGTTCATTAGTGAATTAAGACCACAATTTCTGAATATCTTCTCTATGATTGATACCCAGCTATCACCTACCAACTTTATTATTAAATATGCTTTCAGTAAGGATGTATGTAAGTCACCATAAAGATGGCAAATGATTAAAGAAGTCTTTTAAATACTAAATGATGCTTTAAAAACCAGTAAATTTTGTGAAAATTGTATTTCTTGAAAATGTAGTATTCTAGGGGCATTTGGGCTCAGTTGGCTAAGCGTTGTCTGACTTCAGCTCAGGTCATGATCTCACAGTTTGTGAGTTCGATACCCACATATGGCTCTCTGCTGTCAGCTCTGAGCCTGCTTCATATCTCTGTCCCCCTCTCTCTAGCCCTCCCCCACTTGCAGGCACACTCTCTTTCTCTCTCTCTACAATAAGTAAACATTTAAAAAATCTTTTAAAAAAAGAAAATGTAGTATTCTATAGAAAATATATGTGTATTATTGGAAGAAAAAATCAAACAGGAAAAATTTTTCCTACAAGTAATAATTATATTCACAATTGGTAAGTAACAATTACCAAATTCGTACATATAAGTGCTCTTGTTGGTATGTTGTAACTGTCATTTATGCCTGGTGTGGTCTGTCAGTGTGTATGAGAAAGCCCACGGTGCTCATGGCTTGCCAGTGAGTTTCCAGCCTTCTCCAGGCCTGCTGGCGTGAAGTCGGCCTTGTCTCCTCCAGTCTTGTTTTCTTTCCCATCCTTGAGTGACTCTGTAACTTGGACTCTTGAGAAGGAAGAGAGGAGGAAGGGACCGAATCTACGAAAGAAGGATATGTTTTTCAGGTACGTGTGTATCAAAGAAAGACTTGAGAACAACTTTGATGTCTGAGGAATTCAGTGGAAGGAGATATCAAATTTTATTTTCATTTGTACTTTAAAAAATTTTTAATGCTTTTTTGAAAGAGAGAGAGAGAGAGTGGAGGAGGGGCAGAGAGAGGGAGACACAGAATCCAAACCAGGCTCCGGGCTCTGAGCTGTCAGCACAGAACCCGATGCAGAGTTTCAACTCAGAGACTGTGAGATCATGACCTGAGCTGAAGTCAAACACTGAACCCATTGGGCCACCCAGGCGCCCCTATTTTTACTTTTTAAAGAAGCTCTACATGGCTGAAGTTTCTCTTTCATAAGACTTGAGAAGTACAACAGGATTATTACGACATTACTTTTGGATGTGACATTGTGCTCTTGCTCCATACCTGAGCCACGTGGCTTAGACCTTTACATGGATCTTGAATGCAAAAGCTGAGCTTGACTGTATATGTAGCATTAACTAACAAATCTTTGCCAATTTAATATTTAATTTCAGCATATATTTGTCACATTATTCAAGACATAGCGTATATGAAACATTGTACTATATGAATTCTTTCTCTTGGATCTTGACTAAAGGGTTTAACAAAATATACTCTATTTCACAAATAAGATTAAAGAAGGTGCTGGTGACATTCCATTTCTTCCACCTGGGTGCATTTATATATGTGCAAATGTTTGAGTATAACGAAAGTTTTCTATGACATTTTGGGTCTTTTATCGTGGGAGGCTATTGTGTGCATTGGAGAATATTTAGTAGCACTGCTGGTCTTTGCCCAATGGGTATCTGTAACATCCTCCCCTCCCAGGTGATAATGACCTGAATGTGTCCAAACACTGCCAAATGCCCTCTAGGGGACAAAGTCACCTCCATCCTCCATTGAAAACCATTATTATAGTAATGTTCTAATGAAAATCTCCACTAACAGGAGAATGCTTGTCTATCCCTTCACAATAGCCAATACGATTTTTACTTGGACCTGCCTCCTTTCAATTTAAGGGAAAAGTGGTGGGGTGTTTGTTTCACCTTCTCCTAGGAAGAATGTTTTCTGTCACTCTTCTAAATCCTGGGTTTGAGGTTGCTTCTGTTTCTTAGTTCTTTTATCCAATTGTTCATAGAGGAGGACTTTTTACTATTTTATTTTATGATTTTTTTTATTCCAGTATACTTAACATACAGTGTTATATTAGTTTCGGGGTTACAATATTGTGATTCAACACATCCATACATCACCCAGTGCTCATCATGACAAGTGTACTCCTTAATCCCCATCACCTACCTCACCCATGCCCTACTCGCCTCCCTTATGGCAACCATCAGTTTGTTTTCTATAATTAAGAATCTGTTTCTTAGTTCCTCTTCCTCTCTTTTTTCCCTTTTGCTCATTTGTTTTGTTTCTTAAATTCCACATAAGTGAAATTATATGGTATTTGTCTTTCTCTGACTGACTTATTTTGCTTAGCATTATACTCTCATCCATGTCATTGCAAATGACAAGATTGCATTCTTTTTTATGGCTGAATAATATTCCATTGCATATATACCACATCTTCTTTATCCATTCATCTATCACTGGACACTTGGGCTGCTTACATAGTGTGGCTATTGTAAATAATGCTGCCATAAATATATGAGTGCATGCATCCCTTTGAATTACTGTTTTTGTATATTTTTTAAAAATTTATTTAAAGAGAGAAGGAGAGAGGGCATGAAGTGGGGAGAGGGGGCAGGGAGAGGGGAAGAGAGAGCATTCCAAGCAGGCTCTGCACTATCTGCACAGAGCTGGACTTAGGGCTTGATCTCACAAACTGTGATATCATGACCTGAGCCACGATCAAGAATTGGATGCTTGCCTGACTGAGCCACCCAGGTGCCCCTGTTTTTGTATTTATTTTTTTTTAGTAAATACTCAGTACTGCAATTACTGGATCATAGAGTAGTTCTATTTTTAACTTTTTGAGGACCCTCCATACTGTTTTCCACAGTGCCTGCCCCAGTTGGCATTCTGAAGAAGACTTTTTAATCACCTTCAATGATGTGATGAGAATTCTTTCTTTTGTATGACTTAGAATAAGGTCAATTGAGGAAGTCTTATACTTTAAAATTAAACATCTGAAAATAAAACTAGCTTACTATTTCTGGCATGTTAGTGTGGGAAAATCAAGTATTTTTAAGTGTTACATAGATTCATTTTCATTTTTATTGATAAGAAAAGGTAGAAGCTAAAAACTTGACAACATAGTGCATGTTTTATCATACAGATGTTTTCAAGTACATGTCTTTCATGCTAGTGCATTTTGAGAAAAAAATTAATGTAATTCATTAGGGTTTAGACAGTGTCATAAATCTGTCATGGAACATACTTATGCTGGGAAGAGGATTATTGCCACAGCCCAAGAACCTGTACTAAATCCACCCATTTAAAAATTCAAGGGTGTGCATGAATGCGTGTGTGCATGTGTGTGTGCATGTTTATGCAGCAACACAAGAAGTAACACAAGAAGTAACTTGACACCAGCTAAACTTACATGTAAGAATTCACTTAAAAGTATATATGTTCTTTGGTTATTAAAAAAAAAACCTTTAAATGGAAGAAATTTAATAAGTGCCTAAAAGCATAGGATTAAACCAAGTGTAGTGTTTTAAGTTTATAAATATGCAAAACACATACACACCTACTTATTATCATATATATTTTAAATTTTTAATTTTTTTAATGTTTTATTTATTTGTGAGAGAGAGAGAGAGTGAGAGTGAGCAGGGGAGGGTCAGAGAGTGAGGGAGATACAGAATCCGAAAACAGGCTCCAGGCTCTGAGATAGCTGCCAGCACAGAGCCCGACACGGGGCTCGAACCCACGAACCGTAAGATCATGATCTGAACCGAAGTCGGCCACTCTACCAGATGATCCACACAGGTCCCCCTAATCATGTATTTTTAGAGTTTTTAAATCCATACCTTTAGTATTTAGAATAAGTTAAAGGGATGCATTTTATTAAGTGGTAGCATAGTATCATTTATCAGAGTTTGCAGTGGGGTGTTGGAGTCACCTTGTTTCAGATTTTACAAGTCAAATAATATGCTTTCAGAAATTTTACCAGCTGGTGGACATTAAGTTGGTGGTCTGAAATCAGCCATGGTGGCAGAACTTAGAACACAAAAATTGATAAACTCAACACATCAGGGCTTCCCAGCCTCAGAGATGTGAGTTGTTAAACATCTACCACCACACCACTGAGCTTAGCCTAAAAGGATGTTATATAGAATCTATCCTACTATATAGTTTTAAAGTATTCTGTTTATTCGTCAGTAGTAAATTGTTCTAGTGATTTAGGTGAGATATAGACTTTTGTTTTAAGTTATCTTTTAGTTACATTTTCTCTTATAGCACAGACCTTGACTATTTTTCCAGTTTTTATTAGGAACATATAAATTACTCCCTAGCAATTATCCCAAAGCATTTTATTAGGTAAAATGCAAGATATTGAATTCTTGACTTGCATTATCTAATATTTTAATGCTTACCTCTGTCTAATTTTGGATTTAAAAATTTTATATGATGACAAAGGAAGAGGAGTTTAAAATAGGGACAAATACTAAACATTAGGAGTATAAAATTTAGTTTATTCAGTGGTGAACAGTTGTTTCCTACCTTCACTGAAATGTAAACAAAACAAAATACATTTTTTTAAAAAAAGCATAATTTAAGTATCTGGGGGAAATATTTGGTTCATATATCAAGAAATATTTACTAAAATAAGATCTGTAAAATGAATTCTTATATAGACACACAAGAGCTAACAGTTTAATTAACATGTTTTGTTACCTTGGAGCAGAGCATTAAACTCAAAGGACATCTTTGTTCCTTCCAGTTCCTTCTCTACAATAAAAATAAATCCTGACTTAATGTGTTAAGCACACAAATACGTTTCTAATTTCCCAACCTTCAAATGCCAAAAGATAACAGATATTTGTCCATAATAAATGTGGTTTGGATTTTTTTTAAGGTTGAGAGATTCTTATACTTTTATGTTGTATCATTTTCTCCATCTTCCCCTCTTCTATTCCTACATCCTTTTCAGAGTAGTGCTCAAGTTCATTATCTTCATTGGCTTGTTCTCAGCCTTCCTATTCTGAAATGCTCTAGACCATCTAACACTTAGTATTTTTTGAACAATACTTAAATTTTATTATTCATTGTGTTATCAGTCAATGCCTTGCACATTAAGAACAGAGACTCATGCTTCTCTTGCTCTCACAGAATCTAGCACAAGACCTACACACAATACATGCTCCATGAAATTTGTTGAATGAAATGAAGACACCAGCTGGTATGCTTCAATCTCTAGGTCCTAGTGGTTATTAGAGATCACCAAGCATTATAGTAAGTTTTATACTTGGATTCATTAAAGTTATTTTCCCCTTTATGTACAGTTTGCTAGATTTGTGGCACACAGCTGCTATAGAATAGACTTTATGCCTACCTCTTTTTCAGTTTTCATTTAATTCTACTTTAAAATTGACACAAACGTGCCAGATTCCTGAATATCCTGTAATCAGAGAGTATAATTGGAAAGTGAGGAGGGTGAGGGGCTCAGTCTGTTAAGCGTCCGACTCTTGGTTGTGGCTCAGGTCATAATCACAGTTTGTGATTTTGAGCCCCACATCAATTGTGCACCAATGATGGTGTGGAGCCTGCTTGGGATTCTCTCTCTCTCTCTCTCTCTCCCTCTTTCTCTCTCTCTCTCTCCTTCTCCCGCTGGCTCTCTATCTCTCTTTCTCAAAAATAAATAAATAAACTTTTTTTTTTTTTTAAGTGAGGAAGGTGAGTAGTTACAGAAGGAAAATACTTAGAGTCCACTGAGGAGTTTATGAAACTGGGGTGGCTCTTCCTAATCACAATTGGTTGAACCCAAAGAGGAATCATTGGGAATCACCAAATGAACTGTATTAATAACTATAAAATATACTTTCCTGATCAGCATTATGCTCAAGCACCTCTTAATATTCATCTGCCATTTGTATTTCTTCTTCTCTGGCCATTTATAATCTTTTCTATTTTCCTATTGGGTTGTACATCTTTTTCTTAATTATTAGTAGAGCTTCCTGAATTAGGGATATGAAACCTTTGTGTATATTTCAGGTCATTTTGCCCAGTTTGGCTTAGTTTTATTTTAACCGTGTGGCAAACTTACCAGAATCGTTTTATGGCCTCAATGTTTCATGTGTTACTTAAAAAGGCTTTGCCCACCAATGATTCCAGAAGTATTCTCCCAAAACTTTTTAAAGAGCATTTGTTATTTTGTGCTTTTTTCCATTTGTGCATCTGAAATCTATTTTGGTATACAGATTAAGGTATATATAAATATATATATTTTTTTTTTGATGAAGAGGAAATGTTCCTAATGCTGCTGGGCATTAGTCTAGTGTTTCTCACTGATTTGAAGTGCCATTTGTGGACATTATTAGTGCACATCAATCTTCATTTCTATGGACAAGCACCATTCTTAGAAATTAGGCTGTCTTATGATTAGTCCTGGTGGATGGACTATGAGTCAAACTGATATGTGTAGCTTCTGGACTGAGGAAGTCAAAAAAGCTTCTTTTAAAAACATATATTATATATAAATATAGTTAAATATATATATAAATATACATATATATATATATATATATATATATATATATATATTCTTTTAAAGTAATCTCTACACCCAACATGAGGCCAGAATTTAGAATCCTGAGATCGAGAATTGCATGCTCTACTGACTGAGACAGACAGGAGCCCCAGGAAGCCAAAAAGGCTTCTTGAAGCCTTTACTTTTCTCTTTCTCTGCTATGATCATGGAGGAGGCCTCATGTTGAGATGGAAGAGCCATAAGATTGAAGCAGCTTTTAGTGTGTAGACCCTGCCCAGGGTTCGGTTTCTCTAGAGAATCTCCTAGGTCCAAGGTGGAATTTTCATGGCAGAGACATGAGCTTTCTGTGATAAGCCTTTGAGATTTGGGGGGTTGCTTGTTATGGCAGCCTTAATATACATTTTCCTGACTAATATATCACCTTATACATATATATTTGTGTATATGTATAGTTTTGTTTCTTGAATCTTTACCCTGATTCATTTGCCTATTTTCTATTACCTATTTTATTATGACTTTATAGCATATTTTAATACCTGAGGGGGCAAGATTTACATCATTGATCTTTTTAAAAATCCTGCTGCCCAGTCATAAGCATTAACTTTTTAAGACAAATTTTAGAATTCTGTTTAAAAGATCTTGGCTGTACTTTGAATCACACTGCATTAGATTTACAAACTGATTTGGGAAGTTTGACATCTCCATCATATAAAGTCTTCCTTTTTTTCCATATGTCTCACATGTTCCTTTAGCTTTTTTTTTTCTGATAATTTTCATTGCTCTTCAATATTACTCCATATTATACTTTTTTTTTAATATTTATTTTATTGGGGGGGAAGGGCAGAGAAAGAGGGAGACACAGAATCCAAGGCAGGCTCCAGGCTCTGAGCTGTCAGCACAGAGCCTATTGTGGGACTTGAACCCATGAACCACAAGATCAATGGCTGAGCTGAAGTTAGAGGCTTAATTGATTGAGCCACCCAGTTGCCCCAATTTACTTATTTTTTAAATGTTTATTTTTGAGAAATAGCATAAGCAGGGAAGGTGCAGAGAGAGAGGGACAGAGGATCCAAAGCAGGCTCTGCATTGACAGCAGACAGCCTGCTCCAACTCCCAAACCTGGAATTTGAAACCTGAGCTGAAGTTGAAGGTTTAACTGACTGAGCCACCCAGGCTCCCCTTGTCCAGATTACGTTTTAAAATTAATTCTTACTGGTGTATAGGAAAAGAATTGGTTTGAAAAATCTCTCTTGTATGTAGCCTTCCTGAACTCCAATAGTTGATTCTCTTTCCCCAAGAGGTTGTCCTGGGATTGCTATTTTGTAGAGATTTACCCTTTTTCTGAATTCATTTCTAGTCACTAGCCTGGGATAATTCAGTGTATTTCCATTCTTCATGGTTTCTCCTACCATCTGTTCTAGGAAGTGTCCTATTTAAATTTTTCCTCCACCTCTTGTTCCTGTAAGGCATTTAGCAAATCTGTTTGTGTAATTAAATTCCTGTACTATTATCACTTCATGGACTAATTTTACAGCACTACATAGATTATTTAATATTGCTATATTGGTTTCACCATCCTCAATAGGGCATATTGTATATTATTTACTTACCCTATTATTATGGAGTTTATAATCTGAATATAATCTCTTTATCTCTCATTATATTATCTTCTTAATTTCAAGTCCCGAGTTGCCAATTTTAAGAAGGTCTTTGCTTGTTATGATGTAGTAAAAGTTTCTAAATATATGTGAATATATGGGTTGGAATATATAGTCTTATCTCACTTAGTAAATTGTTTTCTTAAATTCATTATTCAATGTGTAAATTCATTATTCAATGTAATTCTTTTGAGTCTTTTTGGAATAAGCCCAACAAAAATCCTGTGAAGTCCCATGAGTACTTAAATACAACGGCATCAAAGAGTATAGCTTCCCAATGGCTTAAAATTTTTTTTCCTGTACTTTTTTTTTGCAAATAAGTATCTAATAGAGCAGGTCTACTCACAAAAGCTAAAAGGGGAGATGTAGTTCCCATGCTGCTTTCTAGAAATATCACCCCAAGACACCCCCTAAGCTACTCTTGACTAAGTCCTAAAAGGAAGATACTGGGTTAGTCAGAATTGGGTTAGATGATCCTCCAGTGACAATTCCAAGTTTTCAGGGTAACTTTTTGATAGACGACGGATGGTCACAATTTATTTTCCTGCTTCTTGTTAATGGGTAAAGTCCTCTTCCCTTTAATCTGGGCTGGCGTTAAGGGGTTTGTTTAACCAATAGAGTGTAGTGGACTGACATCCTCAGACTTCTGAAGTGAAGTCTTAAAAAGCAGTGCAGCTTCCAGCCAGGTCTCTGGAAACTCACTCTAGAGAAAGTAAGTATGACAGCGCTGAGACTGTCATGCTTAAGGAAAGTAGCCACATGGAGAGGATGTATGGATAGGAGAGATGCCTCATCTGTCTCCAGCTGTTCCAACCATTCTGTACCAGGTACCAGGTATGTGAGTGTAAAAGATTTCAAATAACTCTAGCCTTAGCTTCCAAATGTCTTCCACCATATGCAGAAACCCAAGCAAAAACAACCCAGCCATGCCCATCAGCCCCCAAAATCATGAGACTTGATATTGAGGTAGTTATGGAGTAATATCTAACCTGGATAGGTTTCTCACAATTTTCTCATAATGACAATGTATTTCTTGCCTATGTAAAATCCATTGAAAATCCTGGGGACCATCTAGGGCAACAGTTCTCTGTGAGGCATCTTAGTGATCTAGGTCCTCTGGTCTTGTAGATTCCTAGACCATGTCTTTTCTCTAAAAGTTTGACAGCAGGAGCTTCCTGCTTCTACTGGAGGGTCTCACATTAGTGATTAAATGCTTCAGTCTGAAAAGGTACATACACATCCTTTCTGCTTGCAGCCCATTGGCCAGAACTTTTACACTGCATGCCTAACTTCATAGGGGGTGTGGAAGCATACTCCTTTGCAGGCTAAGAAAGAGAAAGGTATTGGATAGGCATCAACCACATTCTTCCTCTCTCTCTCTCTCTCTCTCTCCTACTGTTGTGTCACGTCATCACAGTCCAAAAAATTCCTTTTCTGGGTAGGAGCTCTATACTTTGTGTGACCATAGCTGCCCCACAGTATCACCATTGGAACTGCTCTAGGGGTAAAAGCTCTTTCTACCAGTACCAGGGATCAAACTTCGTAAGATTGTCAGTACGTACTTTAAACATAAAAAGGAGTGAGCACTAATCTAGTTCCCTATTGCTGTGTACTAGCAACCAAATCTAGGTGGCTTAAAACAACACTTATGGGGCACCTGGCTGGCTCAGTCAGGAGAGCACGCAACTCATGATCTAGGGGTTGTGAGTTCAAGCCCCATGTAGGGCATAGAGCCTACTAAAGAAAACAAAAACAAAATCAAGGAAACAAACAAACAGAAAAATATTCCTTGACAGTTTCTATGAGTTAAAGGACCTAGTTAAGCTTGTCCCTCTT
The DNA here is from genome assembly GCA_028646485.1 of Cryptoprocta ferox. Lineage (NCBI taxonomy): Eukaryota > Metazoa > Chordata > Mammalia > Carnivora > Eupleridae > Cryptoprocta > Cryptoprocta ferox. Next base: position 32,182,460 of record CM053576.1, on the reverse strand, counting down.
GCTCTGGGTCACTCATAAGGCTCAGTCATCTCAAGAATAAGGGAAGAACCTACTTCTAGGTCGCTTACGTGGTTATTCATTGCAAGATTCAGTTCTTCCAAGCCTACTGAATTGAGGCTTCAGTTCCTCATGAGATGTTGGCTGAAGGCCTCCTTTAGTCACTTGGAGCTCTCCATACAGAGCCTCAGAGAGAAAGAGATGGAAGTTCCAGTTTTTGTAAACTTATCCCAGAAATGATATCCCATTATTTTTGCCATTTTCTGTTTATTAGAAGTGAGTCGCTAGGCCCAGCCCACACTCAAGGGAAGACAATTACATATGGGCCTAAACACCAGGAGGTAGAGATACTGGGGCCGTGTGGGGGGTTGCCTACTCCAACTACCCTTAGGAGATGGGTATTCTGCTATGCGGGACACACAAAGATAAATAAGGCGAAGCACTAAACTTTGGAGTAGTGCGGAAAGAGGGTAATAAGTGCATCTAATTATAATACAAAAGAAGGGTGTGGTCGAGTTATATGGGAGAAAATCTATAGGATCTGAGAAGAAATAGCAGCTAATTCTGTGTGGCTATGGAGGTAAAATGTGAGCTACATGATAGAGGCTGAATGATTCATTAGGCTACTAGAGAAGAGGGTTCTGAGCAGAATGAAGAGGGAACAGGCCATACAAGTACATTATTATTATTATTATTATCATTATTATTTTAGAGGTCATGGATATAATGAGACAGTGGTTGTGGCACTGTTACCGCTGGGTGTCCCTCCCTGCTCTTTTGTGAGGTGCTACTCATGCAAACTAGTTCTTTGGCACCTTCTTGCTGCTGTGCCGTGGACTCAGAAAGATCCACACATGACTCTGTTGAAAGATTTTGTCATCCAGAAGGGGTAGATGAGGAAGGGTGTTGAAAGAGGAGATAACAGAGTGAAGTTACAAAAAAGGGGGCAGGGCGCTAACTCTGTCCAACAAATGCCAGCATCCTGAGGTTTTCTATGGACCCAGTGACTGTAACTAGAATAATGTGATGTTGATTACACAGTACATTCAGGACAGTCAATATCTTATGGCAGAAATGTGATGCATGGGTGAGAAACGTGCAGATCTGGGGATGGAGAAAAAAGGCACTTGGCTTTTAACTTCCTCTTCAACCCTAGAGAGAAAGGGGAAGCATATTGTCAACCTGATCTCAAGTCACACTCCCAAAGACTTCAGCAGGTTCTTAATGTGCTTGGGGAATGGGGAATAGAGTTACTGGAGCACAGGGGATTGTGGGAATGGTAGCATGCAAAGTAGGCAAGACTAAAGCAAATTTGACTTTAATCTAGGAAAAATAGAGAGCCTTAGAAGTATTATAGCATGTTGTTGCCTCCAGACAATAAGACATAAACTTTATTAATCATACCATGTGCTAGGCATTATATTTACCCCATTTAAACTTCACAGCCACCTTATGTGGAGGTTCTATTATTACCTGCATTTAAACAGAACCCCGGTGTTAACTAGTTTTAGCCCAAGTCACACAGGTAAGAAGTGTTAAGGCTCAGATCATTGGACATCCATTACCCTGCTCTGTGCCACCCCTCTGTTCCTTTGCTCCCATACATTCTTGCTACATTTCTTCTTATTGACCTTACTTGAAGGCCAGGAAATGCAATCCTTGTGAATACATGTCTTGTGTTAGAAAGAGGAAGAGCTTCAGCAATGAGTTTCATTTGTGCCTCCAGATACTCTCTTTAACTTTTCATTTTGCAAACTTTACAGCATACACAAAAGTAGAGAAAAGCAAAAATTAACCTAGCCTCAGCACAGATTAATGTTGTATCACTTATGTTTATCCATTCTTCCATACCCTGAAGTTTATTTGTGGAGTATTTTTAAGTGAATTCTAGACATCATATTATTTCACACATAAGTATTTTACTATCTGTAACCAATACTTTTAAAATATATAGTTATAACACCATTACCACACCCAACAAAATTAACAAAATTTTTATTTCTTTTTTTAAAACATTTTTAATGTTTATTTATTTTTTGAGAGAGACAGAGCACAAGCAGGGGAGAGGCAGAGAGAGAGGGAAACAGAATCTGAAGCAGGCTCCAGTCTCCGAGCTGTCAGCACAGAGCCCAACACGGGGCTCAAACTCATGAACCGTGAGATCATGAGCTGAGATGAAATCAAGAGTCTGATGCTTAACCAACTGAGCCACCCAGGTGCCCCCAAAATTGTTATTTCTTAATAGCAGATTCTATTTTTAATATTTTTTTCTACCAATCACTATATCAACTACAAAAGCTTCACTGAAAAGAATGATAGAATTTCTATGTATGAAATTTTTTTATAAGCAAAATATTTTCTATTGCGTTTATATGACTGATCTGTATGCAATACCAGTGATTCTTCGTAACATTTATTGCAAGAACATTTTCCAAATTTACAAGAGATTGTAAATGTCTTATCTTTTTATAAGGGCTAGCTCCATATAGAATTGAGCTACTACCAATTAACATCTTATTCAAGTAAGATCTTTTCTGAAGGCAAAATTAAATCTTTCCTATAAGTACTGATTGGAGATTGATCTCATATGCCCTGCAGTACTGTTAGTTTTATAGCTGCCTTTGCTTTAAGATCAGGACAGAAATCACACTTTTTTATCATGTATTCACCATATTACCCAGTTTTATGCTTTGCACAGCTAATAAATTTGAATAAAACACACTTTGGAAAAGCTCAGTCACCTTCTAATTGCAATTCAGTCATACATACTCAGGGTGTGGTGATCTCAAGGTACAGATGCATCTAATGGGTATCTGGAAAGAGATTTGGAAATCATTTTGGCTACTCTCATTTTACATCTGATGAACTGTAGCCAAGAGAAGTGCGAGATCCACGTAATTCCAACTGCCAATATTCTTTTATTCACTGACTCATTTTATGTTAGTATTCATGTTTTAATTGTTTCTTATAGAATTATTAAAAAATACAATTGCAGAGTCCGGTTTCACTATTATCTCCAATTAGGCACTGATACTTCAATATACACATGTAGAGAGTACTTAAATTTTCCTCCCCCTTCCAGCTAGAGGCCACAGCCAAACACCCTTCCATTTTCTCATTATAAATAGGTTTACTTTGCAGTCCATTGTTGTTATTTTCGCTACCACTGAATAGGGGGTTAATTTTTAATTACTGGCCGCGTTTCTCTTTAGAAAACCCCACGCGCGCCAACCCCAGTACTGGAGCCTGAGTACACGAGGCGCCTGTTCTAACTTAGGCAACATTGGGTCATCGGTTTATTTTCGGGAGGGGGAGGGGGGGAGTGGTGTCAGAAAGAAAGGGCGGCCGTTGCCCAGGCAACCGACACCCCGGGCAACGGCAGGGGGAGGCGGGAGGGGGCGTGGCCTCGGCGGGACCTGGCGGATAAGAGGCGGCGCTGGCTCCCAGCGGTCTAAGCTAGGACTGTTAGTGCCTGCGGGGCGGTGGCGGAGCGGCCCGGCACCACCTCCGACTACCTGGAAAGGCCCGGGCTTGCGAGCTAGCGAGGCTCCGGGCCCATCGCTTCCTCTCCTCACGTCCCCTGCCGAGGAGACTCGCTCCGCGTCCCAACATGGAGGGCGGGCGCTGGGGCCCGCTGCTGACGGCGCTCCTGGCCGCCCGGGTCGCGGTGGCGGAGGAGGCCGGCCCCGAGCAAACAGCGCAGCCGGAGGAGCGGAGCTGGGTGCGGCCCATGACCGCCTCCAACTGGACGCTGGTGATGGAGGGCGAGTGGATGCTGAAATTGTGAGTGTGCCCGCACGCCCCGCACGCCACACTGCCCTCGTGGGCCCCGCCCTCCAAGACCCGCGCGGGCCGCTGTGGAGTCCGCACTGCCCGTTTGGCTCGGCGGGTGCCCGCCGGGAGGCCTGCCGCGCGGGGGCCGGGCTGCTCACGCTGCGCATGCGCGCCAGGCCCTCCGCGGGGACAGCTGCGGGTGCGGCGCGTTCACGCCTCTCTCTGCACCAGCTACCCCCCGCTCCAGCTGCTTAGCCCCCTGCCTTTGGGGCATGAGTTTTAGGGATGGGGTGGGCAGCCTATCAAGGGGAGGAGGGGGAAATGGAGGAAATCTATGAGAAAATCGCGTGGTTTGGGTACAGGTGTATATAGTAAAGGGCTCTCATTCAGTGACATTTACGTGCAGTACAATTACGTGGCATGGGCTAGGCAGGGTAGCTGTTGAATGGATAATTACACACCGTGAGGGGCAGGCCATCTTGTGCAAAATATTTTGGTTTTCATTTTGAAGACTCCAAGATGTCATTGGGAAAAATAAAACAGGAAGATGGGGGTGTTTTCGAAGTTGTAGAGCAAGATTTCAAATAAATGTTGATATTTGTTATCATTTTTAGAGGTAGAGATTTCTGGGTAGATAATTGTGCTAGTGTAATAAAGAAAGGGACATCACTACATTGCCCCTTTTGAACAATAGAATTTAAATTGTGGATGGTGTCTTTGCTTGAAGGAGATGGGAAAATATAGTTTTGAGTTAGTTAGGAACAGGCAAGTAGCTTAAAATTAACTTCTAGGAAGAAAGTGATCCTTTGGAAAAAGCCTTGAAAGAGACAATGGGCCATGTTTGAACAGGCTTCAGAGACCATCTCCATGGGCTTGTGGGGAGTATGAAGAACATCTGGAGATATGATACCTTATCTCCTTAGGCTGTAGTTTCAGATCATATAGATACTGTATCACTACTATTTGGTAATTACTCTTACCTCGAGGACACAGACACACAGAATTGGATCTTTATTTGTCCAAGACCAAATTTTGATTCTCTCAATTTATGTTGCAAATAGATGCCTATGGAGTGAAAGCCTCAGCGTGAGATCAGAGCCAAAAGTTACAAGCCCCTTAGCAGATTACATTGTTCAGAGAACATTAGTACACATTACCCCTTCAAACATGCATTTACCATTTGGCCATAAAGAATATGGTATTTTAGACCTCAAAGTAAAATGCCTTTGGTGTCATAATGAACCAAGGAAATGATTAAGAAAATCTGTAGACATGAAGCACTTATTAAACTACTTAATAAGTTTAGTATGAGGAGGATGAAGATGAAGAGGTCCTTTTCCATTTAAAAGAGAAACTTTTAAAGTAACTAGAGCTTTATTCAAGACTGTCATGTTTGTAATAATTGGAAGAATTTTAGATTGCATTTTGTCAGCTAGTACTACAAAGAGTTCTTTTTTTAAAGTAGGTGCTTACACAGTGGAGCTTTCTAGATGTCAATTTTCTGATTAAAACTGAGTTTGTGTATGTACATGATGAAGGTCAAAGCAGACAGGTCTCAACTCCTTTATAGCTCCTTTTCGAAATAGCCATATATATATATATATATATATACCTCCATCTGTAGGCTCCTGGGTGGCTCATTCCATTAAGCATAGGACTCTCGATTTGATTTTGGCTCAGGTCATGATCTCTTGGATGTGAGATTGAGCCTCAGTCAGGCTTTGAGCTAGGTGTGGAGCCTGCTTGAGATTCTCTCTCTCCCTCTTCCCCTGCACACCTCCCTCAAAAAGCAAAACAAAAACTAAACCCTCCATTTGAGTTCTTGCTCTGTATGGTCTTAGGTGGTGACCTTAAGCTAGGTCCTTTAAATCTGCCTTATCTGTTTGACAGTGAGGTTGTAAAGTTTTGATGAGCTAATGCATCATAAAAGTGTCTTGGAAACCAAACAGTATATTACAAATGTGATTGGCATTAATAATTGTTCTTAACATGTACCTGTTTTATATAAGTCATCTAATCTCCCAATAACCTCCTAAGATAGCTGGTGGTATTATCCCATTTTGTAGTTGAGAAAGCTGAGGCATAGAGCAATTATTAACCTGCCCAAAGTCACATGGTTAATTTGTGGTTGGTCTTATTGTGTTGGCAGTACTCTTATCTAATACACTGAAATGCCTGTTGAAGTGTGCTTAATAATAAAATGTCTCCTTGTTTCTTAAAGATTGCCAACTGCTTGTCCCAGTAACATCTATCATATGTTTTTTTTTTAAGTTTATTTCTTTATTTTTGAGAGAGAGAGAGAGAGAGAGAGAGCGAGCGCGAGAGCTTGTGCACAAAAGCAGGGGAGGAGCAGAGGGAGCAGGAAACACAGAATCTGAACAGGCTCCAGGCTCGAAGCTGTTAGCACAGAATCCGATGTGGGGCTCGAACTAGAGAACCGCAAGACCTGAGCGGAACACTTAACCAACTGAGTCACCCAGGCGCCCCTGAATGTTTTTTAAATATGTAGAAAATGACTTTTCTCAAATAAAGACTATATATTTTTTAAATTTGTTCATTTATTTATTCAGTAAATATTTATTGAGCACTTACTGTACCAGGTATATACATTGCCCTGGAAATGTGGAAATGTGGAAACACATGTTTAAAATCAGCTATGTTCAAAGATGTCAGTGGATTGTTTTTGGATCATGTTTCCTGGTCCATATATATCTCTGGGATATCAGGGACTAGACAGTGAGCTGTAATGAGAAGATTAATGCACTTTTAGAATCTTTTTGGAATTGGCTATTCTAGACCCCTCTAGAGAAGGATGAACAATCCTTAGAGTAGTTGAAAAATTGTGCTTAAGTCTGGCTGCATCTGGGGGCCTGGATGGATAGAGAAATGCTTGCCTTGCTTTGGACAGCCCTTTCTCTTTGGGGCTGTGCCTAATCTCAATACATGTCTTGAAGTAAATGCAACCCTTCCCATCATGTTGACTTTTTAACCCCCTGTACCTCCTCATAATGTGAAAGATCAAAATAGTGCCCAATTTCAGTTTGCCATTGTTTTTCAGGAAGGTTGGTTTGTATGCATCATTGCATTGAGTGTTGCATGGCATAACATGCATGCTTCCGCTCTGGTCGAGATAAAAGGGTTTGTAAATGATGACCTAACAGCACCTTTGTGCCTATATCTTGTTACAGAATTTGATCATTTAACACTTTTCCCCTTTTATGTCCTTTCCTAAGGCATTTTCCCCCGTGTGTCTGTATGTGTTTGTCTTATTCTTTTTTTTTAAATTTTTAATGTTTATTTATTTTTGAGAGAGAGAGAGACAGAGGTGGGTAGGACAGAGGCAGAGCGAGAGGAGACAGAATTTGAAGCAGGCTCCAAGCTGACAGCACAGAGCCTGACATGGGGCTAGAACTCTCAAACCATGAGATCGTGACCTGAGCTGAAGTTGGATGCTTAACCAACTGAGCCATGCAGGTGCCCCATTTAAGCAGATTTTTAAACTATGCCTAGTTCGTGGCATTGCAAAATAATATTCGGTGTCCAGTGATTTTTTTTTTTTCCTGGAGTATCCTGTCCCATTTTGTAAGCATTGATTAATTTTATTTACTGCTTTTTCCTTCTGGGTATTATTCAGCAAAAAAAAAAAAAAAAAAAAAAAAAAAGTCCATTTGTCTTAATGCATTTTTGTGATGACATCCTGTAAATGTTAATTTTCCTTTCACTTGTGTCCTATGTTAGTACTTTAGAATGGATTTCCAGCACATGTTTGTTCACAATAGTTTATATTAAGCATAGCTCGACCAACTCTTAAAATCTTCATCAGGCATATTTGCTCTCAATCCCTTCTTAGTTAAAATTTTATCTTCCTTTCTGTTTTAGTTTCCTTTGACAACTGTACATTACTGCAAACTTAGTGGCTTAAAACAATGGAAATTTATTCTCTCACAATTCTGGAGACCAAAATTCCAAAATCAAAATGTTGGCAAGGCTGGCTTCCTCTGGAGACTCTGTGAGAGTGTCTGTTCCATGCCTCTCCTAGCCTCTTGTGGCTGCCAGCAGTCCTGACATCTGTTGGCCTGTAGCTATATAACACCCATCTCTGACTACATCTTCACATGGCCTTCTTCCTTCTCTTATGAGAACCTACCCTAAATCCAGGATAATCTCATGCCAAGATCCTTAATTTAGTTATATGTATAATGACCCTTATTCCAAATAAGATCATATGCATAGGTATGGGGGCTTTGGACTTAGACATATCGTTTTAAGAGACACTATTCAATCCACTATATTTCTAAACAAAAATCTTCTCCAGATTCCTATTTTTAACTTCTGCATATGAAATCCTGTACCCTGTTTGAGCTTTATGACCTATTTATGATGTTTTCTAGGATCATAGGAACGAAGTGAGGCCCTTAGCATATTGCCAGGGTGATGGCCTAACCTTACAGTTTGCTTCCATCTTATCCTTCCCTGATCCATTATCCAAAGAGCTGCCAGGTGACTTTTCAAAAAATGTAAATCTGATTATGAGTCTTACTTTTTTAGAGTGTAGGTAATAAAGCTTTGAATAAAGTCCTAACTCCTCATACAACATTTTTAAAGGCTGTGAATGATGCCTTCATCCTGTCCTGTCAGGACTCAGCCTTCACTGTTACTGTTTTCTCTCTGCTTAGATTAGAACATTCTCTGACCCCTCTCTGGCTGTTACTCTCACTTTAGATCTTAGCATGGATGCTCCTTTCTCTGTGGATCACCCGGCTCCTGAGTGTCCTGTAATATCTGTTCCACCTTCTCAGTCATGGCATTTGCCACTTGGATTGTCATTACCCCTATGTTTACCTCTTGTCATCTGTGGATGACACAGTCCACAAGGAGGAAGGAGGCACCACGTTTGGCTTGTTCACAGTTGTGGTCTCAGTCTCTGGCATCGTGCTTAGATCATGTTTGTTGAATGAAAAAAATAACATAAAAAAGCAGAGTTCTTGTTGAAGTCTCAAGTGTTTATTCCTAATTCCTCTTCTATTTAAGAAAGTGTCCATATAGCCAGCTTAGCCTATAGCTTCTACTTTCTGAGAATGGTTCAGACTGCCACATACCTTTGGAAATGATTTGCATTTGGGGGGACCCACTAGCAATAAATCTTCTGGTCTCCACCATCAGATCTCAATGTTGATGGGTCTGAAACTGGTTTGGGTAGTTTAAAGAGGGTCTTTTGAAAATTGTCTCCCATTAATGGGACACTCAAAATAGTTTCACCCTGAAAAATCATAAGTGATCTGGAAAGTAGTACAATTTGGGCTTGTTGTAAGAATAACTTTGAAATAAAATATTTTATGTATTACAGTAGTTTGTGAAAATATTCTTAAACTTTGGCTAAGTTTTTCCTGGGGAATTGATATTCGTACATTAAATTCTAGCAGGGAAATATGCTTCTTTTTCTATATCAAGTGCCTTTGGAAAACTTGCTCTTGTGCTTCCCTTTAGTTAAGAATTTACTGTTTAAATTTAAATACACTATTTCTCTATTTTGTTTTACAGATTTTTTTCATATGTTTTTATTGATTAGCTATTCTTCTTTTATAGTTATGCCCCTTGGTGTCCGTCCTGCCAGCAGACTGACTCAGAATGGGAGACATTTGCAAAGAACGGCGAAATACTTCAAATCAGTGTGGGGAAAGTAGATGTCATTCAGGAGCCAGGTGCTGTACATGTTGGACATGAAATGCAAAAGCTTATTACTTTGAATTTTGAACTTTATTATTAAAAATTATTTATGTATTTATTCGTTTATTTTAATGTTTCTTTTTGAGAGAGAGACAGAGAGAGAGACAGAGCATGAGCGGGAGAAAGGCAGAGAGAGATGGATACACAGAATCTGAAGCAGGCTCCAGGCTCTGAGCTGCCAGCACTGAGCCTGAGGCAGGGCTCTTACTCAGGAACCGCAAGATCCTGACCTGAGCCAAAGTTGAATGCTTAACTGACTGAGCCACCCAGGTGCCCCTTTATTTTGATTTTTTTCAAACATACAGAAAAGATGAAAGACTAGGATATAGAGTACCCATGAACTGCATCTAGAATCAACAGATAACATGTTAACATATCTGGGTTTGTGTATGTTGGTGTTGACATATATATTTTATATTGTTATTATTAATTTGCTGAGTTATTTGAAAATCAGTTATAGACACCATGATACTGTACCCTTCAGTACGTAAGCATATTAAAATCTTTCTCATTATTTCCCATTTTTTAATAGTTTTTGAAACAGGATCTAATCAGGGTTCACCAACTGAATTTGGCATTGGTGATCTTACCTGAACCAAATACATCACAATGGGTTCCAGCATGGTGAATTTCTAATTCTGCTGTTCCGTCTACAGATATTAGCTGTTAATGATGTAACTTTTTGAAAGAAAGAGGGAAATAGAGGAAACTTTTAAATTCTGAAAAGATACACACAAGTTGTATTTGTAGTTTAAAAATAACTGTGTAAGGGTTTGCTGGATGGCTCAGTCAGTTGCACTGCATATTCTTGATTTTGGCTCAGGTCATCGTTCCAGGGTCGTGGGATCGAGCCCCAAGTCGGACTCTGCACTGTGCATGGAGCCTGCTTGAGAGTCTCTCTCTGTCCCTCCCCCAACACTTGTGCATACTCCCTCTCTCTCAAATAAAAATCAAGATTATGTATAACTGAAGAAAAGTTGGGCTTTTATGATTCAAAGCTGAAATGTGGCTGTTTTGAAACTTATTTTCTCCCCATTCAATTTCTACCTATTATATCCCTTTACAAGGGAAAAAAGAAGATAGGCGTGGAGGTGTAGCTGTTACTTTTCTGTAAGGACTGTGAGTGCAAAAACACAAGGTAATGAATTACCAGTTACTTGGACAGCAAAATGGATGGTGTCTGTTAAGATGGATATGTTGACAAACCCCAGGAGAGAGATTTCTGTTAAAGCCATTAGTTCTCAAGCCTCCACCTTTTGAATCATTTGAATCAAAGCCACTTCTGCCCATCTGCTATTTAGAGATGGACAATTATACTTACTAGTTCATGGTTTGGGCTATTAGAGTTTTTCCATTTGCAAGTCCATTTGCAAGTAAACTTGTTTTTGTCTTTTAGTAGTTTGAGTCCAGTGAAATTAGGTGTAAGCCTGGCTGATTAGTGGGCAGGAAACACATTTGGTGATGCGTTTCTTAGAAATGTAGCTGGCCTATTCATATTTAGTCATTTGGTATACCTGCTGTGAATTCACAGCATGATTTGAATTAGCAGAATTAAACTATTAACTTTGTGATGGGTTCACAAATCTTAAGGTTAACTGAATACAGTCTTTCCATCTAAAATGTAGATTTAAAGCTACTTTTTCCATTGTGAATGGATTGAGTGCATTTTTGATAATGTAGAGAGAAATCTGTTATAATGAAGTATTTTAAAAACAAATTTATCATTGACTTATAATATTTATGTAAATATAAATTATACATATTTGAAATATTTATCAAAGAAGAAGGAAAAAAGTCTTTGGTCCAGTATTCTTTAGGAATAGTGAAGAAACAAAGTCCAAAAAAGGAAAAATGATTGGTTTATGTATTCAAACAATTTTTAAAGTGTAAGTTCTAGAATTATTTTAAATAATAAAAATTTAAAAACTGTCACTCATAAATAAAAATTGCAAGACAAAATTCCATATATATGATTGAGTGGCCTAAGGATTATTTCACTTCAGATTATACTATTTTATTTTATAATTTATTTTAAATTATAAATCTAATGCTGTCAGGGCGCCGGGGTGGCTCAGTTGGTTGAGCATCCAACTCTTGATTTCGGCTCAGGTCATGATCCCAGTGTCATGGAACTGAGCCTCGCATCAGGCTCTGCCATGAGCATGGAGCCTGCTTAAGATTCTTTCTCTCTCTCTCTCTCTCTCTCTCTTTCTCTCTCTCTCTTTCTCCCTCCCTCTCCCTCTCTCCCTCCACCTCTCTCCCCTGCTTGTGGGCACTCTCTCCCTCTCTAAAAAAATTTTAAAAATCTAATGTTGTCAATTAATCTTTTAAAAGGGTTTAAGAATAATGTACTTATTCAACAAATATTTGAGTTTCTACCATGCACCAGGTCTTATTCTAGATGGCAGTGATACAGGGGTGCCTGCGTGGCTCAGTCGGTTGGTTAAGCATTTGACTTTGGCTCAGGTCATGATCTCATGGTTTGTGAGTTTGAGCCCCACACAGGGCTCTGTGCTGACAGCTCAGAGCCTGGAGCCTCTTCAGATTCTGTGTCTCCTTTCTCTCTGCCTCTCCACCACTGTGCTCGCTCTTGCTCGCTCGCTCTCTCTCTCTCTCTCAAAAAAAAAAACATTAAAAAATTATATGGTAGTAATGTAGATAAAGGATACAGGTGAATAAGGAAGTTAAAAGACCTGGCTCCCCATTGAATTTACATTTTAGTGAAGGAGATAAATAGTAATGAGAATAAAATGGAAAATAATGTCTGGTAGCAGTAAGGACTTGAAGAAAAAGAAAGGATAAAAATGTAGAAAATTATGGGAGCCACTATTTTAAATAGGATGTCCAGGGAAGGGCTGTTTGACTAGACGTCTTGACAAATTGAGGAAGGTGAATTTCAACAAGCTGTAGAGGAGGAACATTCCAGGCAGAGCAAACCGCATGTGAGGGGAGGGGTGTATTTGGCTTATTTGAGGAACAGTATGATAGCCAGTGGGATACTCAAGATAAACAGAGCTGGAGAGGTAGCCAGGGACCAGACCATGTAGGGTGTTGTTGGGCATGGCAAGGAATTTAGATTTTAGTATGATAAGAAGGAAGCTACTGGAGGGTTTTGTGTAGGGGAATGACATGGTATGGTTTATGTTTTAAAAGAATTGCTTTGGCTACTACATGAAAACTTGTCTGTAGGAGGTCAGAAGTAGAAACAAGAAGTTAAGAGGTTAATGCAGTAGTCCCAAGTGGAGACCATGGTGGCTTGGACTAGCAGCAGCAGTGATGAGTGACTGGATTTGAGATACTACATTTGGCTGGAATATCCAAAAGGATTTCTTGATAGATTGGCTATCGCATTTGATGGAAAGAAAGAAGATGGAGAAGACCGAAGGAGGAGGAGGTTTGGAACAGGGCTGAAGTTCAAGATGTTCAATAGAAAACCAAATAGAGCTGAGCTAGAGATAATATTTGAGGATCATCACTGTATATGGTATTTGAAAGGAAAGGAAGAGTTGAGATTGCCTAGGGAGTGTGCCAGAGAAGTGTTTGAGGGATTGAAACCAGGGCACTCTAACATGTAGAAGGAAAGAGGTAGTTCCAACAGAGGAAAAAGAGAAGCAGGTCAGGTAGGAAGGTGCTGGAGGAGTAGGGGGTCCTGGAAGCCAAATGAAAAGAGAGGGTGTCTTATGTGGTACAAACTCATTTGTACCATGAGACATCCAGGTCAGCTTGTCCCTATTCTTGAAAGTTCTTTGGGTATTTACTTCACTTTTACAAAATATAACATCCTGAATGATACTGTTTCCCCATGTTGAACATTTTACTGGATCTTTCTTTTTCTTTCTTTCCTTTCTTTCTTGCTTTTCTTTCTTTTCTTTCTTTCACAGAGAAGGCACAAGTGAGCCAGAGGCAGAGAGAGAGAGAAGGGAGGGAGAGAGAGAATCCCATGGAATCCCATGGGGCGGGGAGAGAGAGAGAGAGAGAGAGAGAGAGCGCAAGAGCAAGACAGAGGGAGAAAGAGAGGGAGAGGGAGAAAAGTGAGAAAAGTGAGAAGCAGGCTCAAACTCACCGACACAGGGCTTGAAGTCACCAACCGTGAGATCATGACCCGAGCTGAAGTCAGATGCTTAACCAACTGAGGTACCCAGGCGCCTCTGGATATTTCTGTATACAGATTTGTGTTTGGTCACAGATCTCCATTAGTATATACTTTCATTGTATGTATTGGCTGCCTTGCCAATACTCCTAGTAAGGCATAATTTCATTTCTTTTCCTTGCAAGTAAAATTTAAAAAGAAGTGAAAGCAAGAATTTCTGAAGTGTTTATGCATAGCCTTTAGTCAAGCCTGTAACTCATCCATTGGTATATCTCACAAGAGATTTTTTTTTTTTTTAGGTATTTTGAACAGAAAATAAGATTTCAGAATTATAAAGATTGGGAATTATAGACACATTACATTTTACAGCTGAGAGCTGAGATGTAGAAGTCAAAGAAAGGAAAGGCCTTAGATTAGATTAGATTACATTGTCTGCTTAATACTGCATAGGCCAGGTGATATTTCAGTTGCTTTTTCTTTGGGATAATAAATGTAATGAGTATGTACTTGAACCTTCTGTTCCATGCAGATGAGCTTAGTTGTCAAGGACAAGAAAACAGTAGCTGCTCATAGAGCACCCATGGGTGATGGTTTTTCACTACACTAGAGGTAAACCAGACTCTTACCATGGTCAAGAATAAGCATTATGTTTAAACCACTAATTAATTGCAAAAGTTGTTAGTTGACTGTTAGTAAACGGTGTTTCAGTTAATGTTCATATTTTAATTTTATAATTATAAAAATTAGTCTTTTGTATTCTATTATATTGACAACTTTATTTCAGTCTCAAAGGTAAGGTTAGTTTTTGTGTTTTTTTTTTAATCCTTTCCTTCTGCTGCTCTTTTGGTGATAATAACTAACATTTAGTTAAGCATTTACTTCAGCCTGTAATTGTTAGGCGCTTACATACATTTTAGTTTCATAACAACTCTAGGGAGAACTATTTATCTCCTCAGAAACCTGAGGCTCAAAGAGGTTAAATAACATGCCCAAAGTAGCGCAGTTAATAATGGTAGAACAAAAGCTAGTAGCTATCTCCATTTATTAAATATTTAACTTAAATAATTTCTATTGTGTTTTTGCATATCAAAATGTAGTTCCCTGATATCATTTTTCTTTCTATAATCTTTTAATTCTTTTTTTCTTTAAGATAAGCTTTCATGTTTAAGATAAGCTTGCTAATAAGAAATTAAAATTATTCCTGAATTTTGGATTCATGCGCCTTTTATGTTGAAATCAATCTTCATTTTAAAGTGGAGTTTCCCTTAAAGTAAAAAAAGACATGCAGAAATGTTGGGGGACCTTGTGGCCAAACTTTATCTCTTTTAGTTAAAGGTTTAAGAGTGCACTTGTTTCTTTTACACTGTCTGAAGTTTGCTGCAGTGAATCATTATGCAGACTTTGAAATGAGCTGCTGATCTGTCGTTGTAATCCTTTGTTAAGATCCACACTTAACTTGTCTTTTAAACCTGAAGTTCACAACCTCAGATGGTGCTTCTCTGTTCCAAGGTGGTCATGTTTTAACTTTTCAGGTAATGAAAGGTTCCCCTGATACCTGATAGTATCCGTATTAAAGGTTAGAAGACATTTTTGGAACACTAACATGAAACCCAAAGCTTTCTGACGTTGTTAACCTCTCAGAAATGACATTTATTTTAAGTGATTTCCTATGGTGTCAGATCTTCAAGGACTTAGTAGTGTGTCATAATCTCAGGGCTACATTAATTGTTCTTGATTTTATTGTTGATTGTCCTGAATACAGCCTCAGTGATGGTATATTATCCCAGACACCAAACTGAACTCATATCTGAGTTAGGTGCTATGACCTTATTATTAGTATCCTGCATGGGTTGTCATTTAAAGAAATACAAAGAAACATAAATGAAAGCAGTTTTGAGGTGTTACAATTTATTAAAAATGATCTTTATTTTAATTTTTAAATGTTTTTTTAATTTGAGTGCACATGCACACACGAGAGAGAGAGAGAGAGAGAGAGAGAGAAAACGAGAATGTGCACGAGCATGTGGTGGAAGGGCAGAGAGAGAGACAGACAGAATCAGAAGTAGGCGCCAAGCTCTGAGATATCAGCACAGAGCATGACACAGGTCTCAAAGCCCATGAGATCATGAACTGATCTTGACCTGAGCTGAAGTCTGATGCTCAACCAACCAAGTCACCCAGGCACCCCAAAAATGATCTTTATTTTAAATGAACCTTAACTGATGGTCTTGTAAATTGGTACAGTAGTTCTGGAAAATAGCCCAGCAATTCACATCAAGAGCATAAAGTTCTCGTACTCTTTATTCTAGGAGTTTTGGGGATGAGCGTCCTTCTAGCCTGAACCAGAAAAATGCAGAAAATTCTGAGATTATCTGTCACTATTTTCTCTGTATTAAGTTTTTTTATGGGCACATTTATTTGTAAAGATATGTTATGCTATCCAAAATAGCGTGTGATTTCCAAAGCACTTAACACTAAATTAGTTTATTAAATCCTGTTTTATTCTAACTTTGAATCAGAGATTTAAATATACAACATATTAGCTCGCATATATTTAGTACTTCTTCTATGTCAAACACTGTATTCTATGTACTTTATAAATATAAAATCATTTAATACTAAAAAATACTGAGATAGAAATAATGACATCCATTTATGTGAAAACAGATGGTTTAAATTTACTGTCCCAGATTAAAAACTAATAAGAACCAGAAGTGGGGTTTGACTTCAGGCAAGCTGGCCTGTGAATCTGGAAATATTGTTTATAAATACCTATTGTATAGGCTAATGTGTTTTATGAAATATTTCTTATATTTTTTTTACTTTTAATTTATTGCCATTGCCAATGATGACCAAGAACATATGAAGGATTTTAAAGAACAAAATTTATTGCCATTGCCAATGATGACCAAGAACATATGAAGGATTTTAAAGAACAAGTTAAAAATATTGCCTTCGGTGATGCCTAACATTTGTTAGAAATCCTATCTATGTCTTCTGATAAAAATAAAACCTAAATAGAAACTTGTAGTGATGGGATATTAATTTGTTTGTGCATTCCATTTTAAAGGCCATGTCACTAAAGCATAATTTCCCAACACTATAACTCCCCTTGTATAAAATTTGGAGTGGTCAAAACAATATGTAGCTAGGAAAGAATTGAGATATGAAACTGTTTGTAATAAGCAAAATACATAATAATTTTTAGGTCTTTAGGATTACCAGTACTTTTTCCTTGGCAATTTAGATTTGAAACTCTACTAAAAAATACCTTTGCTCCTTGACAGAGTGGAGTTCCAAGCTTGTTATAGGCGAGAATGCCCTGTAGTCAGAGATGCTTGTTAGAGTCCTCAGCTGACTTCTCCGGTCACTTACGTTTCGTTTCTGTTACTGCCAGTACAACCTTTAAGAAAATGTACAGTGATAAATGTATGAGGTTTATGTTTCTTTTTGTAACACTTGACTTTTACTGCCTTCAGAATACTGTGTTTGCTTTTAAGTGCCATAGGGGATGTTTTAGAGTTGCTTCGTTGGATATGAGAAAAAATAGAGAACCCTTCTTTGGGAAGACTCATCATTAAGGGATAAATTATTTTGCTGAATACAGATTTAGTTTATAAAGTGGGGATCAACAAATGTCCCTTGTTACTAATAATAAACTTCTGTGTTTCAAACTGCAAGTCATCCCAGAGACGTAAACATTATTTACATAGGTATTTGATTTTGTCCAGACTGGTCTTCTGTGGGAAAGGCAGAAGTGATGAGAAATGAGGAAATGCTATCTCTGCCAGTTTGCCATGCTGGCCAGGGGGGTGTCTTTAGCTTTTTCTTTGCCAGAACCAGGCTTACTCACTCATGGTCCCCACATCAACATTACTTATTGGTGAACATTTAAAGACCAGGGACCTGTTCTTTACTACTAGTCTCATGCAGGTTTTTGTTGTGTGTCCCTTTCCTTCATATCATCCATCTCTGTTTCTGGTCATGATTACCTGATTTAAATTCTCTCCTTCTGCCACTAGACTGTCAGTTCTGTGAAAACAAAGACTGTATGTTTTTCCTTATCTATGTGTCTTGAGCCATTATCACAGTCCCTGGAACAAAGAAGATGCCTATTTGATGAGTGACTAAGTATATTGTTTATCTTTATTTTCACATGTACTTAGCAAAGCATTTGATATGTGGTTATTGTTTTGTAAGGATTTGCTAAGACAAATTGAAAAAAAAATCCATTTAAAGTACATAGAGTTCCTTGACAGAAATTACACATTTTATAAATGTGCAAAAATTATAATGATATTATTATTTCATATTCTTTGTTGTTTTTAAACCTATAAATGATATGCTATCTTTAATTTATATTTAATATGTGGTATTTTTATTTACATGCTATTATATTTAAATGTGCCAAGCACTTAACATACTGATCTAATCTAACTTCAGAACAATTCAGTCAGGCTTTAATATACCCATTTCACACAAAGATTAGGTAATTTATCTAATGTCACAAAGCTAGTAACTGGTGAATTTAGTATTTAACCCAAATTGCATGACTCTAAAATCCATCCTTTCAGCCACCATACAGTTCCAAGCAATGCACAAGCCAGAAAACTTTAGTGTAACACGTCAAAGATAAGCAAATTGTCTGTCAGTGACCAGAAAGTGGTAGGTAAATAAAAATGGATAAAAATAAAATTTAAGTAAAAAAAAAAAGCAAAAACAAAAAAAAAACAAAAAAAACCTAGTAAATGTGATTAAATAACTGAAATGATTTTAATTATGTGGCTATGAAAACAAGCTCAAGGCTGATTATTCTTATAATGTAAGCTAAGTGCTTGGGGTAGTCAGAGTTTGATTTGTAACTTTTTCTGTTTGTGCCTCTTATAGGTTTAAGTGGCCGCTTCTTTGTCACTACTCTCCCAGCATTTTTTCAGTAAGTTTAAATAATTTTCTGATTAGACACTAGAAACTTTAGAAAAGATTTGAAAGGAGTAGATGTGTATCAAGAATTCTAAGTTGCTTTCCATAGCCATTGCTCATTCAGCTTAAAATTTGAAGAGAGAAAGACTGGTGTGTGCACTGAATGATAGCTGATAGGAGAGAGTGATGCCCAGAGTACAGTAGGGGAAAGGCACCTAATGTCAGGCAGTGAGTAGCCAAGGGGTGGTCAAAGATGATTTCTCTGATGCTATAAAAGGTAGGAATTGGGCTAAGCAGACAGAGTGGAGAAAACTTTTACAGATACAGGAGGTATCATGGAAAAGCCTGGGAGAAAATGAGATACCTTCTGAGGACTGTAACTGGTTTTGGCCCATGGAGTGCATTTGGATTATCCTGGGTGATGAGGTTAGAGAGGCTCAGGTAGAGTGACAGGGAAGGGAAAGGAAGGGATGGATCCTGGAAATTCTTAGGATGTGAGATCACTGGGACATGGTGACTAATTAGGTATAAGGAAGGGAGGGCCTGTAATGACTACCAATAAGCCATGTAGAACTCGTAAAAGCTATTGAGGAACCATTAGAATAAGATGAAGTTTGGAAGATAGAGGCCAGAATGGAGAAGATAGTGTGAAGTGCCTCTGTTAATTCCAAATGGAGAAGTTTAGGTGCTGGTTTGATTTCAGTATCTAAAGTTCAGAAGAAGGATCTAGACTGAAGACATGTATTTGGGATTCTTCAACATCGAGGTACATAAAAATGCAATGTACCTAGAGAGAGTGTATACTGTGGGATGAGAAATAGGTTAAGGATAGAACCTGGTGTTGACCAATATTAGAACATCTGCAAAGGAAGACAGGGAGTGAGGAACTGAACCAGGGGTGGTCAGAGTAATAGGAAGAAGCCCAACGAGCTTATGTCATAAAAGCCAACAAAGGAGGAAGGAAGGGATTTTCACAAGTGGACAGTGCCAATGAGCATCAGAGCAGTTTCTATGGAGTTCTGTAAGCAGAACCACCAATCACATGAGTAGTGAATGAGTAATACATGAGGAGAAAATGGCAAGTGTAGACTCTTCCCAAAGGAAGCTGGACTGTGGTGAGAAAATCAGAGGAAGATGGAGGGGCCTGGAGAACACAAGGTGTTTTGTTAATTTTGATGGGAGGATTTGAATGACATAAATTTGGAAGTGTGGATGCAGTTTTTTAAAGCTTGATAACAATTACTTTTTTGCTGTTGTAAGAGAAAAATGGAAATCATTGGTAGCAAAAATAATAAAAAGTAACTTGGTAGATTAGACACTGCCAAGAACTTTGCTTGTGTCCCAAATTGCGCAGCGATAAAGTTACACATAGAATATGTGTTTGTCATTTTGGAATTTCTCATCTGTAATAGACTAATATTAAGCACACTTTCTGACGTATGCTTAACTATATTTTTTTTCTTCTTTTGAGCCAGGTTAAAATTCAAAGTAGAGTTCACATGTAAAATTAGTTGTTGTTTTGGTTTTTATTACCTGTAATGCATATCATTTTAATAGATTTATTTTCTGTTTGTTTTTATAATTTACAGTGCAAAGGATGGAATATTCCGCCGTTACCGTGGCCCAGGAATCTATGAAGACCTGCAGAATTATATCTTAGAGAAGAAATGGCAATCAGTTGAGCCTCTGACTGGCTGGAAATCCCCAGCTTCTCTGACGTAACTTGTTATTATTATTATTATTATTATTATTTTTAATGACAGGGTGTTTTTATAAAACAGGAGGTATCAAGTTAATAGTCCATAGGACTTCAAAGTCTACATTTTTCTTCATATTCACTTCTGATTACCCAGACTACACATGACCATGCGTGTCCTGTGTTGTGTTTCTGTTTTTATGAACCACATATGTTTCAGCCAGTTGTTAGTACACTAGGAATTAAGTATCCAGATTCAGGTGGATTACAAAAACCTTTCCTCTAGCTTTTGTAGTAAGCCGTATCAATTGTTTTCTCTTAACAGAATATGATATTGAATACCATTTACTATTCTTTATTCTGAAGAAATTGCTATTGTATCTATGTGGAAAATAAAACCTACAGTGTCTTTGACTACCTAGCATAACACTGCTGGGGGTAACTTTTGTCCATGATGGCAATACTTCTTGGTGAAGTACATAATTCCAGACCATACTAACTTTTTCCACAGTTGGTTTTAAATTTAAATGAATTGTGATAATTGTAGTTAATATTATGTTAGTTTATACAAGTATAGGGAATACTCCTGGTGAAATAGAATCAAATCATGCAATATTTCAGGGATAAATTATGAAATAATATTTTATATAATACCCAGGAAATACATAGCTTACTATAAAAGCAGCTCATCTTTGGCATTTCATTCTACAAATATTTGAGTACTGATTTTATGCCAGATGCTATTCTAGGCGCTAGATTTTTAACAGGGAGCAAGACAGAGTTGGTCCCTCTGGTCTCCTTATGAAACTTAAAGACAGATTAAGAAAAAAAACTAGGGATATAAAAAATCTTAACCTGGATAATGGCTATTAAAAACAAACAAATACCAAGGCAGGGACTAACTGGGGGCATGAGCCTCCATTGGATGAGAGGCGGAGTAGCAGGCAGATCTGAAGGATAAAATGACGTAGCTGGGTAAAGAGCAAGGGTAGGAATATTCTCAACAATGGGTATAGCACAGCCATAGGCCCCAATTAAAGAGCTCATCATGCTGAGGAGCTGAAACGTGACCAAGGTTGAGCACAGGGAAAGGGATTGGGAGTGGTATATGCTGAGAAAGAGAGGCAGGCAGGAGTCAGATCATATGGGTCTGGGTCTCAGTTTGGACTTTGGATATTATCGGTGCATACAATTAGAAAATTGCTCTTAGGAGGAGAGGTTGGAAGAGCACGAATGGATAAGGGGAAACAATTTAAAGGGTGTTGCAGTGTCCAGCCTAGGGATGGTGGTAGTGCCTATCAGGGTGACAGCAGTGGGAATTGAGAGAATGGGTGGATTTAAAATATGCTTTGAAGGTAGATTTGGCTACAGTGCAGGAGAGGGAGGATTCACAAAAAGTCTCCTAGGTTTCTGGTTTGAGTACCAGGTGGGTCTTTGTATCAGTCACTGATCTGAACAAGAGAAAATAAAGGGCTCAATGTTGGACATGGTAAGTTTGAGATGCAGACTTCCTTCTAGAGCTATCCGGTTGAATGTGTAGAGATGGGTCTCCATGGAGAATTTAGGAACACAGATACAAAGCATGTAGATGATATTTAAACATTACAAGGGAGGGGATTACCTAGAGAGAGGTAAAAAGAAAAGTGCTTGGGACTGAGCCAAGAGACACCCCAAAATTAAGAAGACAAGTAGAGAAGAAGTCAGCAAAAGGAAACTGAAAATGAGTACCAATGAGGCCAGAGGAGAGTTAAGGGTGTATGACTTCCTAGAAGCTAGGCAAAGGGTGCTCAAGAAAGAGGGAGTAGTCACTTGTGTCCCGTGTTACTGAGGGTAAAAGAAGATCGAGTCTGAGATGTGGATGTTTGGTAAAGCAGTGCAAAGTCATCATGGCCTTGACAAGTAGTGATAATATAGTAGTGAGGGAAGAAGCCACATGTGATGGTTAAAGTCATGGTGAGGAGAAGAAACAATAAGCATAGCCTACTCTTTGGAGATGTTTGTGAAGTCCAAGAATGTGCTTTTTAAAAGAAAAGAGGATAGAACATGTTTTCAGGCAGAAGAAAATGATCCAGCAGAAAGGGAGAAATTACTAATGCAGAAAAAGGAGTGGCAGAAAGAACCAAGTCATTAGCAAGACCAAAGGTATGGATGGGATCCAAGGCACAAGTGGAATTAGACTGTCGTAGTGCAGATAGACTTTCTCTGCTATAACAGGAGGAGGTGGATCAGGTATAACCAGGCTCAGATTTGATGG
The DNA here is from genome assembly GCA_028646485.1 of Cryptoprocta ferox. NCBI lineage: Eukaryota > Metazoa > Chordata > Mammalia > Carnivora > Eupleridae > Cryptoprocta > Cryptoprocta ferox. The sequence continues at coordinate 32,160,002 of CM053576.1, read as the reverse complement.
TGGGAAGATAAGAGAGATCACATAATGGTTTCTTATTTCGCAGTGACGTACAAGGAGTATTTGTTAGCTGAGTGTGCATGGGAAGAGGAGGGTGTGGAATATCTGCAGAGAGGGAAAAGACATGAGCTATCATCTCAGGTAGAGCTTAAAACAATGCAGTATTGAGTGCTTCCTGAGGTTTGTGACTGGGAAGGGTGGGAAGGGAGAGCGGTTGGTTGGTCATGTGGTTCTCCCCAGAGACATGCAGGGGCCCAGCGTTGGTTTTTTTGCCAGGGATGTACAATGGCGGGAGAAAGGGCCAGGGGTGTTGAATGTATTTATAGCAGAGAAATTAAAATGAAGGCTATGAAATCTAAGCTTTATGGGAATGGAAGTGAATCCAGGAGAGAGGACAACATTGCAAAAAGTGGAGGGGCAGATCATTATGACCTGAGCTTTGTTTTGGTTTGTTTCTTCATAGTATACATCACCAGTGGTTCTTCTCTTCATTTATTAATTGTTTTTTAGGATGTCTGGAATGGCTGGTCTTTTTAGCATCTCTGGCAAGATATGGGTGAGTAATCTTATCTTTGCAGAGAGGTTTTTAAAGAGTAAGAATGTAGCTTCTAAGCAATAGGAAAGTAAACACTTATAAGTACTTTTATAATTTCACTTTTCTTCTTACGCCACACAATTGTTCTCATGTAGGGTCCCCAATAGAAATGTGTCTCTGTGTAGAAGGGCATAAATTGAACAAGGACGTGTAACTACTGTGTCAAAGTCCTATTTTCTTAGATCAGTGATGAATCCCTTTATCAAAGCTGAAAGAGCTTATGTGGTTTTATTTCATCTAATTTTCCCATCGTCACAGTCTCCCTACAGATCAAAGATTATCTATGCCTAAAAGTGATTCTATGTGTCAGGAATCAGCAAACTATATCTTGGGGGATGGCCACCTGTTATTATAAGTTTTATTGGAACACATTCATGTTCACTCATTACCTGTTGTCTAGAACTGCTTTCATGCTGCAATGGTAGAGTTGAGTAGTTGTGACAGAGACCATGTGGCCCACAAGCCTAAGATATTGACTCTGGCCCTTTAAGAAAAACTTTTGAGTGTCCCTTCTATACGTGATTTTATCATTTCCCTGAGTCATTTCAGTGAGTTAGAACTGTTATTTAGGTTAAAATTTGAACAATTATATAATCTTGAATGTATTACATAATCTTTTACTTCCATTTATGTGTAGGATGGGCTAAATCTTGCCAAATTTAACAAACTTGCTGTGGATATATCCTTAAAGTATTTTTAAAAAAACCTTTAGAAGTGTCCTTATATTTGTCTTTTCAAAGCTATGATTCTAAGTCATGATGTTGTATTTGGAACTTAACATTCAAGGATTTCATGAAGACTCTTCTGTTTCTCATGCACATTGGTGTATGTTAAAGAAATTTAAGAACAAACTTTTGCATCCCAGTTTTTTAGTTATATTTTATTTTCAGCCTTGTGAGTTAGAATAGTAACTTCAGGATTTTTTAAAAGCAGAAACTAAGTTTGTCACTTGGATTCAGTATTTCTTAGTTAATGTTTGTTAATTGTTTTTTTGGCATTTGTGTGTGATATTAAATAATAACTTGGATTTTCCCCTCTCTTCAGAGAGTATGAGTTTTGTATGCTTTCCTTCTGCTATTTTCTTAACACTGGTGAGAAGTTTATTCAGGGTTTGAGAATTATGAATTTCCAACTGGGAATTGAGTGTAAGGATTTTGCCTTTTGCAGTATGTTGACACTAAAGGTTGACAGAGTCATTTTCTGATAGCCATCTGAGAACTTTGTAGCCTTATAATGTCTAATTTAACGGGATAATCATAATAGATGGATGTCAGAAATCATGAGAGCAAGATCTTGGCATAGAACCTATACTAAGTGCAGGTCAAGAGATGAATTTGTTTAGTTGTTTAAGAAGAGCTTAGATGGAAGTTGGTCATCGCTTTCACACATTGTAAAAGAGGTGTATTTTCAAATACACTATCTGGGAAGAAAAACAATTGCTTTGACCTCATATAACTTGGCATTTTGTGCTTCGACAAGCAAGAGTTTAGATAAAGAGTTACAGTTTTTCATTTTATCATGCAAATAATTACAGTATGTGGCATTGTTGTGTCAAGGACAGGAGTGGGTATTTTACCTTCATGCACACAGTGCTCCAGCCATGTGCAGCATGGACAGATTCTGTGTGGATATGTCAGACTGCCAAAAAAAAAAAGGGCAATTGGTGGAATAGAATATGATTTGTCTCTGAATAACCAATTAAGATGTTCTTCTTAGTGATTGAGAAGTAGAGTATATATGATATTTATATACACATGTATATTTAGAATATATTTCCCAGTACTTAAAAGGGGAACAAAATAAGATAGTTTTATAGAATAAACTGTTAAATTTGATACTCAAACAGTTACAGTTTACATTCTACAGTCACTTTTATCTAATATTAATACCATATTTTTTTCTTTTTCATCAGTATTTGCCTGGAATGTTTTTACACTTTCAACATTTTTAATTGTTTTTCTGTTTTAAGTGAGTCTTGCAAAATACATATAGCAACAAGTAATTCTTTTAAATGAGAAATTTAGGTCATTTATGTTTATTGACATCACTAATGTATTTGCCCTGACTATACATTGTGTGTGTGTGTGTGTGTGTGTGTGTGTGTGTATTGGGGGGGATAACATGACTAAGAGAACATAAATGGTAGGTCTGTAGATTATTTTGATTTCTTCATGTATGTGTATTCATTACCTTAAAAATCTGTGATAGAAATCAGGTATCACCCTCTGTATCAGTATCTAGGTTTCCCAAGCCTCTTGATAACTTTTGTAGTTTCTTCTTTTCTTAGAAATAAGTTTCCAGACTTGCATAATCTCCTTCTAGGCATTTTCCTGTATACACATAAAAACTCCATATGAATATAACATATTCATCCCAAATCGAGCCCTGGCCCTCTTATTCACAGAGGGGTATGATTTCCAGCCTGGCGAGACCCAATCCTTGGCTTTCTATTAGGTTCCCACTTCAACCTTCAGGTGTAGTCTTGCCTTTTTGCACCTTAAGAACCACTTACTGAGCTAGTCCTCCTAGCCCACTCAGTATATTTAGCCAGCCCATCTCCTTTGCCCAAGATCCTTTCACCAGTGTTGAATGTGTAATCGTGGGGAACATAATCTGTTTACAACTTATGTCTAGACAATATAAAACTACAGTGCAATCATATTAACAGTGAACAAAAGAAACACAGCAGAGAGAGAGAGAGAGAGAAAGAGAGAGAGAGAGAGAGAGAATATGAATGGCGAGACCTGAATAAGCTAAAGTCTTCAAGACAGAAGATCAAAATAGGGAAGAAGAAAAGACACAGAGTGGCTAATACCAATGGGACAAGGTTGTTGATGCCCACCCACAATCTCTTATCCTACTGAGATGTTGTGGATACATAGACAGATAGACGTCAGTGTTTCTTCAGCAACAGTCTAACCATGCATGAGTGGCTGGTTATGTATAATACTTTTATGCGGGGGGAGGGGTGCAGCACCTGGATGGCTCACTTGGTTAAGCCTCCAACTCTTGATATCAGCTCAGGTCATAATCTCACGGTTAGTGAGTTTGAGACTCAGATCAGTCTCTGTGCTAACAGCATGGAGCCTGCTTGGAATTTTCTCTCTCCCTCTTTCTGGTCATGCTCATGTCCAAGCACTCTTTTTCACGCTTTCTCCCCCCTTCTCTCAAAATAAATTAAATAAACATTAAAAATAATTCTATAGGGAAAATTGCATGTTATTAAGTGGGGGAAAATAACAAAACAGTTTGTGTAATGTTATATTCATATGGAGTTTTTATGTGTATACAGGAAAATGCCTAGAAGGAGATTAATCAGATATCAACAAATAGCTATCTCTGATACTGAAATTATTGTTGATTTTTTTAAAAACTCTGTTATCTTCCTCTGTATTTGTTTTCTTCTGTAATGAAAAACATAAAATAAAAAGAAGAGCAGCATCTACAAGATCAGAGCCTACTGAACTAATCCTTAAAGTCCTTGAGTTTCTGCTTTAGTAGTGACACCAGTCTCCTGGGTCTGGCAATTTGGAAATAAGAGCTTGTCCTCAGGATGTCAGAATTGCTTGGTGAGGAGACACCCACACAGCCGAGTTCCTATGAACGCAGGGGTTTTGTTGTGTTCTACATTTGGCTTTCTTAACTCTACACCAACCTCCCATATGTTCTTGCTTGAATAAACCCTTGAGTGAAGAAGTTCCTTGAATAGTGTTATAAGCCAGATCCTGTGAGCTTCCTGCTGTCCCCTGGAATCTGAGGGATCCTTGGTGGGTAATTTGTACAACAATGTGGGAAAAGGAGAGAGGATAATCTCAAATGTTCTGTCCAGTCACTAAAATTCAGATTGTCTTTCCAATCCAGTGATGATGTATTTTAGTTTTCACATAAACTCCTAGAAGTCACCGCAACTTTAGCTATGACACCTATCCTCATATGTAGTCTTGACATTTGCCTACCTCATAAGAGTCACTGAAGCCTGGAAGATGTACAACTCAAGGAACTTCTCAAAGAATGGATAGACATCTTCTAGATATGGAATTGGTACTGATTATATATTTATAGTAGCAATATAAAATTTATAAAATTTCACTCAAAAAAGTCACTCAACTTACTGAAAAATGTTAATAATATAAAGGATAGTACAAGGTGAGGCTAATGTCATGAAAGCAATGTACAGGAGATTGAACTTGGGAAGCTCTGTCACTGAGTCTGGGGCCACAGTCAGGGGTTAGGAATCCTGGAGCTGAGATGTTGTTTGTGGCACATATATAAAGAGACTTTCTAGTCTTTTTGTCTTCTCATCTCTATTCGCAGTTGGTGACAGTGGTACAGGGAGGTATTATCTTTCTGTCTTCTAGAGAGACAACTCATTGTTGTCCACCTTGTGTGTGTACCTCTGAACCCATGAGTTTCCCTTGCTATAAACTGTTGTCACTAGAACACTTTGAGTGCTTAGCATAGAACCTGGCACCTAGTCAGTACTTTGTAACTGTTTCTTGTTAATTGTATTCATTAATCATTTGTCATCATGATTTTACTTTTTACTCTGACTTGTCAATAAGGAATACTTTATATTCATTTATATTTTAATCCTGTGGCTGATAGCAGGATTAAAATAGGGTTGTATGCCAGTTGTACAATGTGTATGTTTTTGAACTAGGTTTAGCATTTGCATGCATTTCAGTATTTGATTTGGTGAATTTTTGGTGCTTGCTGAGCAAGCAATATATAACTTACCTCACTTCAGTGTTATGGTTGTTATGCACGGTTGCAGACAGTAAGGTATGCTGCATCCTTGGGAGGACAGTCTACGATGGAGAAGATTTAACACTTAAAAATATCTCACAATGAGAATTAAAGGCCGTCAGTATTTAGACTGGAGAATAATGAGAGTTTTTTTTTTTCAAAATGGGAATACTTTTTTCAAAATTTTAATTCTAGTGTAATTAACAAATAGTGCTATATTAGTTTCAAGTGTGCAATATAGTGATTCAGCCATTCTATATATTACTCAGTGCTCATCATGATAAGTGAACTCTTAATCTTCTTCACCTATTTCACACATCCCCCACCCACCATCAATGGGTGATAACCATCAATTTGTTCTCTACAGTTAAGAACCTGTTTTTTGGTTTGTGTCCTTTTTTCTTTGTTTATTTTTTTCTTAAATTCCACATGAGTGAAATCATATGAATTTGTCTTTGATAACTTCTTTCACTTAGCATTTTACACCCTAGATCCATCCATGTTGTTGCAAATGGCAAGATTTCATTTTTTATGGCTGAGTAATATTCCATTGTACATATGTACCACATCTCCTTTATCCATTCATTTGTTGATGAAACTCAGGTTGCTTTCATAATTTAGCTCTTGTAAATAATGCTGCAAAAAAAGGGGTACATGTATCTTTTCCAATTAGTGTTTTCATATTCCTTGGGTAAATACCCAATAGTGGAATTACTTTTTGAGGAACCTCCCTACTGTTTTCCATGGTGGCTGCACCAGTTTTCATTCATACCAGCAGTGTATGAGGTTTCTTTTTCTCCACATCCACGCCAACACTTAACGAGTATATTTTAAAGCCCTCAAAGCATTTCTCTGTGTTTTAGATAATGGCATCTAACCTCTTACTGTTTTGAGGGATTTTTTTCCTGGTAAAATTATCTAGAACCATATTATAGTGAGATGGCGTACACCCACAAACTACCTCTCTTAATGCCTACAAGAGGCTGCAAGGTTGTGTCTTGTTGCAAGTATAAGAGTAAAACATCACAGGTGAAGTGAACCCTTGGCCGTTACTAGAGAAAGTCTTTCTGAACTGCTCCCACGCAGGGCAGATGTTTTGAGGATTCTGATCTGTGTTTGAAAGGGATATTGGGTTTGTCCCCAAACTCCTCAGAGTATATCCTGTGACATTGATGGGATCTAAATCCAAAAGATTCTCTGTAATTCAGGCCCAGCCTAGCTCTAATGAGACTGTGCAACACTAGGCTGCATGGGTGCTCTTGGGCAGCATCTAACCTGACCTGCAGTAGTTCTGATCTCAGGTCAGTTACTGATCTCTCTATAGAGAGAAGTCTCTGTGTCTGATCCATGGATGCCTTGGCCTTACTCCATTCCTTAAATCCATCTGACCACTGCGTAGAATGTTCTTCTCACTTATTCTACTGTAATGGTGTCTTCATTTAGTACTCTCAAATCTGTATCTAGCCAAAAATTGGCTCTAATTTGGTTATTTATTACAATAGTACAGTATAAGTCATCAGGTCCATTAGGTAATATTTTTGTGCTTTTTTTTAGGAAACAGAGTAAGATGCTTCCTTATAATGAGATATAATATTGAATAAGGATCAGTATTTTCCACAAGTGAAAACTGTCACCTTGGCAATTAAAGAAACAGAAATACAGGAATCTAAAACTGAGATCAGTCTGAATAAGTTATTACTTAAAAACATATATATAGCAAAACTTCCAAGTACCCAACCACAAACCCCAACACTCTTAAGGTGTTCTAAAACTATTGTGGACTCAGACAAAGTAAACAGATAAGGATTTATGTCTGCAGTTGTGAAAACACAACTTGGTTAATGAGGCTTTAATATTAATCAACTAAAAGACCACAAGATGGCAGGGTTTCTCTAAGAGGCTCAAAGAAATCCTTTAAAGAGTAAGTAAGGCTCAAATAAATCCTTTAAAGAGTAAGTTGATATGAGAAAATTGAAGCAGAGCTTGCTACAATAAGATATTTTGAATGCACTAAGAAATGTCTGACTCACAATGCAATAATTCAAAGGCAAATAATTTACTGAATTCTAGAAAACAGAAAAATTCTTGAAAGTTACTTTAATAATTAATTTTGCTGAAAGGGACTAAGACACTGTCCAGAAGGACTAGTAACTGGACATTATTCATTCCAGCCATATAGACAGATATTATTTATAGAACAAGCTCCAGAATACATACTTCTATGGGTCAGCACAAAGCCAGACTGGCTTTCCATATCTTTTAATTCTTTGGCACATTTCAGAGTTTAATCCTGATAGTGGCACTGAGTCATCAAGAAAAGCATAAACTATGAATACACAGAATTTGTATGATACATTTTAGAACTTACACTGAACAGAATTTGAATAAAGCAAACTTTTGCTATCCCAAATACCTTTTTTGCCTACTGGGCAGCACAATGTTAGATTATTTTTTTTTAATGTTTATTTATTTTTGAGAGAGAGAGAGAGAGGGAGAGAGAGAGAGAGAGACAGAGTGTGAGCAGGGGAGGGGCAGATAGAGAGGCAGACATGGAATTCGAAACAGGCTCCAAGCTCTGAGCTGTCAGCACAGAGCCTGATGTGGAGCTCAAACTTGCAAACCATGAGATCATAATGTGAGCTGGTCTGACGTTTAACCTACTGAGCCACCCAGGCACCCCAGATTATTCTTAATAAACAGTTGCCTTGGCTAAAGGTAGAATGATGACCAGTTCCATCAACAGAGGACAGATGATAGTTTTACAAATCACAAGTTGTTTGCATTTCCTGTAAATAACTGAAGGACTTGCTGTTATCATTTTTTATTCAGTAATAATATTTATTGAACACTTTGCATGTATCAGTATGTAAAATACTTGCTGGGTCTTTAGATCTATTTTTTATTTTAATTTTTTTACATGACCTTGAGTCTGCTGATGAGTTTTTTTTTTTTATAGTTTATTGTCAAGTTGGTTTCCATATAACATCCAGTGCTCTTCCCCACAAGTGCCCTCCTCCATGACTGTCACCCCCCTGCCCCTTTTCCCCTCTCTCTTCAGTCCTCAGTTTGTTTGCAGTATTCAGGAGTCTCTCATGATTTGCCTCCCTCCCTCTCCCTAACTCTTTTCCCCTCTTCCCCTTCCCATGGTCCCCTGCTAGATTTCTCCTGTTAGACCTATGAGTGAAAACATATGGTATCTGTCCTTCTCTGCCTGACTTATTTCGCTTAGCATGACACCCTCGAGGTCCATCCACTTTGCTATGAATCGCCAGATTTCATTCTTTCTCATTGCCATGTAGTATTCCATTGTATATATAAACCACATCTTCTTGATCCATTCATCTGTTGATGGACATTTAGGCTCTTTCCATGATTTTTATTTTTTTTATAATGTTTATTATTGAGAGACAGAGAGAGACAGAGCATGAGCATGGGAGGGGCAGAGAGAGGGGGAGACACAGAATCTGAAGCAGGCTCCAGGCTCTCAGCTGTCAACACAGAGCCCGACACGGAGCTCGAACTCACAAACTGCGAGATCATGACCTGAGCCGAAGTCGGATGCTTAACCAACTGAGCCACCCAGGCGCCCCTAGATCTATCTTTTCTAATGAATAAGAAATTGGGAGAGAGGAGATCTCAGATTATTCTAGACCAATTAGCTTTTTTGTTTGTTGGTTTATCATTCAGAATTAATCCAGAATAAAATATATTATTTAATTGTATTGGCATTTATAAATGGAGAAGCCAACAGGAGATACTTGAGTAATTTGGATTTTGAGAAATATTAAATTAAAATAGAAACTAAGACTCATTGTCATAAACCTCATCAGTTCTAGGCAAGTCATTCAGTTGTTATCTCTGCTTGCTTATGGCATTTAGCTTGGAGCCATTTCATCATGTGCCCAATAATTGCTTGGATTGTAGTGAATGACTGTTTTAGAGCTGTAAGGGCCTAACAGATGATCACTAAGCCATCATGGTGAAGCATTGCTCCTACAAGTCCATATTTAAATGGGCCTTGACTCCAAACTACTAGGTTCATATCTATATGACTTAGCATGTAAATAATTTGTAGCAAAGATGGGATCTCTTCACTCATTTTTTAAAATTTCTGACATCAAATAGGGTCCCAGGGAACAGTAAGCATGAAGGGATGTGATCTCTGCTCAAAAGACTGATGGAATCTTATTGTTCATAATGAATTAACTAGAAAAACTTTCTTCTGTGTAATATTATATTTTCAGTTTTATGGTGAGTTACAAAAGTTGTTGAGGATGGGTAGAGTAGAGTGATGGTCTGATTAGAAAAAGGAAGTATGGAGACATTTTAAATGGTTTAGGCTCTGTAAGTAGTAATTTAGTTCCACTTAATAATTGACAAAGGCCCAAGAAGTTTAATTTTTTATGGATGCAACATGATAAGTAAAAGTTGAGATATAGAATTATTAGGGGAGAATGACCAAAAAGAATCTATCATGATGAAAGGAGGGGCTGGAAAAACAATTCTGCCTGAGTTGTACCCAATCATGAACAAAGAAATAGAATTCAAAGAAATAGAACTCAAGAACAAAGGTCAAGATATGACCTTGAATTAAAGGGGGATGATGGTTATGGTGGAGGTCACTTGTGGGGACCCATATAACTGGGCGTTATATGGAAACCAACCTGACAATAAACTATAAAGTTAAAAAAAAAAAGATATGACCTTGATTATTACTCTCAGATTTTCAATGTTGTAAAATTTGACTTGTTCTTGAAGAATCATATAGATGCAGACTGGTTGACCTTTGTGGGAGCTCAGACATGTAGAAATAATTTGCAGACTTGAGTTATAGCTAGAGAGGGAGATTCAAACATGTTTGGAAATAAGTAAAGATTTAATTTTTTTCTTCTGATTACAGCATCTTCACAACTATTTCACAGTGACCCTTGGAATTCCTGCTTGGTGCTCTTATGTCTTTTTCATCATAGCCACTTTGATTTTTGGCCTTCTCATGGGTCTGGTAAGAGATAATGTCACTTCCCCCCCTTTCCGTAAAGCCACATGGATTTTATGCAAAACTAGAAAGCAGACATGGAAGAAAAGATGCATAAACAAATACCATTTTGTGTATAATCTAAGAAGTTAAGTAGCACTTACTTGTTTGATATTACTTTCAGTGGTAATTTGAGATATAATGGAAAATTCATTAAATTATTATCTCTTAATCCTATCCTGAAATATCCTGAACATGTGTGCTACCCAGAATATAGGTGGTAATGAAAGAATTGGAGACCTTACATGAATTCACAGTCAGTTTCCAAGACAACCGAGTCAGCTGTGATTTCACACATTGCCTACTTGATTGGAACACTGTGGTGATAAGGCCAAACCTGTGAATCTGTTCCTTGAGTGAACAAGATGATTTCTTCTTGTTCATATCCTCCAGTTGAATCTCTAATCCTGAGCAGCTGCTGGTACATAGATTCTGGTTATCCCAAGGTGGATTTTGTAAGATAATGTAGACAAAAAAATAGTCATTATTATGGGAAAAAATAAGATGCAAAGCACATTACTATGTCTTCTTTCGGTGTGAAAAGTAGTATCTAGTAGGTATCTGTACATTTTCTTCCTAGATGTTTTAAGTAAGAATTGAAATAATAAATTTATTTACTTAAGGTAAGTCGGTCCTTACATTGTATAATGCATTTCAGCTCTTTAGCAAGTTCTTTTTATTTTTTTACTTTATTTAAATTAACAAATTCTTTTTAAAAAATAAGCTTTAAATGTTAGCAATGGCTTTTATACATATTGATATATAACTTGGGATGACAAAGCCATACTCCAAGAAGCCAAGGAGGCTTTTATTTGATTTGATGTGGTTTTGCTGCAAACATGCTTATTTCATTCTGTGGTTTATATTTGAGATCTGACTATTGGTGTTAGCTTCACAGATGGGGATGGAACCAGATATGTCATTCATTAGCTTGCATTAATCTTGGTAATAACTAACATGTCCCTGATAGTCTGGCCTAAATGCATTTTACTTTGGATATAAACTTGACTGGATATAAATATGCTTCTCCCATCTATGGTCTAGTGCTGGATTGTTCTAGTGGTGTCTTTTAGGGCCACATCAGTGTCAAGCTTTTGTAGGGGGAACACCATGAGATCCTGGGTGATTCTCAGTGGAGTTATGGAGATTGTAGGTTGAGTGTGAGCCTATTGGAAAACCATTGGAAATTCTTCTCAGCATAAAGGGTTTTTGACTTTTATCTTTGAGGTCAACTTTAAATTCAAGAAATCAAGTCAGGCCTGCCTATGCCCTAAGTTCATTTGGAAACTTAGATTCAAATAATCCATACAGGAGGGTTATTAAGATTTGGCCTAAAGAAACAAGAGAGTTCATTCTAGTCTGTTCAAGTGATTAAATGATATAGAATATTGTTCCTTTATAAGAAGTTGGGAGAATAACTTTATTTAACAAAATAATAATAATTTCAAAACAGTAATAGACTCAGAAATTTTATGGTATTACATTTCCATAAAATACCAAACAATATATCTCTGATTCCTTTTCTACAACTGTAATACGTACTAAAAGAAGCACACAACAACCAGAATTGTTGCCTTCAAGGAGGCCTGTGGGTGTGCAGTTCAGTCTCGTATGTCACCTTTGCCACTAACTGAGGGAAAGCAGAGCCCAAGGATGCAGTCACGTGAGGTTTGGTCCTGGTGACCCTGGAAGTTCTTCCCTGTATGAATCTTTATGAAGTTTAATTTCTACAGTGGCCAGAAGGGCAGGATGTTTTCCATAGAGAAGTGATTTCCTGATCAAGTCATTGTTTCCCATAAGCCTATTATATTTTCTACTTTTTCTTAATTTTAAAAGATGGGAAGTCAAAAACAAGGCTGCTGGTTTTGATTTTTGTTTGTTTTCTTGATTGACCTTCATGATGGCAGAAATGTTATACTAAATGTTATTTTGCACATGTCAGCAAAGGGCCCAGTTTTAGAAATCAAGTATATATTTTGCATTTTAAACCAATATGGGAAAGACCCTCAAGTACATCATCTGTATATGAAATAACTCTGGCAGTGTTGTTTTCTGTCATCAGTGACTCTCCTCTGAAGGATGAACGACAGCAAAACTCTAGGCAAGCAGAAAAGCAATGGAAGACACAGGCAGTGGTCTTAGCCTCTACTCTCTGGTCTCCATTTCAGTTAGTATAGGTAGTCACTGTCTAAATGTTGGTACTTGGGTAGATTATTATTCTGTGTGTTGCTCACCAGTGTCTAGCACAGAGCCTCCCCAGAGGAGGGTCTCTAATACCAAGAGGCATAGATTTCATTCTCTGTGAAAGATGGTAAATCTGTCTGGCCTCCTCATTTAGTTTCATGGTTGTCTGTACCTACCTGGGTCACAGCTAAAACATGAAAATATAACCCTGGAAGGGAAGAGGAAGAGAAAGGCACTGTTTCTCTATAGACCCTGCTTTTAAACAGTGCCATTCTTATTGGTTCAGAAAATGGACCATTCCAAGGGAATAGTTCTCTAGACCATAAAATAGATTTTGAACTGAGAGAATCTGGGAGAATAAGACAGTTTTTCCCTCCAGTTTCTGAATTAAGGCTATATGATGGAATTGTGTACTATTAGACATAATACAGAGTTTGACGATAGGTTAACCCAAATCCATCCTTTTGAGAGTGCAAGTGAGAAACCAGTTAAGTGACTTGTGCAGGGTCACACAGCTAATGAGAGACATGGTTGAGGCTAGTATCCCTTAAGTCTTTTTCTAGGCCCTCTATTCCTAGCCCTCTCGCTGGCCCTGGGAGCTTGTTCCTCGCCAACCCACAGAGCTTTGTGCATCCCACTGTCCTACCACACTGGTCTCCCCAGCCTTGTATTAAGAGCTTTCTCTGGATCTAGGAGCCCCCATGGTCCAGTTTGATGTAGCTTAGATGAGCCAGTCAGCTGATACTACCCATCTGCTCTGGACTATGCCCAGGGCCTTAAATGCTGCCTCCTTCAAATGGTCATTCTTGATCCTTCCCATAACTGGTTGTAATATCTGTATCTTTGAAATATCTGTCAAAGAGCTTTATTCATTTTTCTTATGAAATTCATGTTCCATATTGCTTTATATTTAAACTGCCATTTTCCTCCGTTTTTTGAACTTGTCCCTGCAGAAGTTAACATGATACCTTGACCCTAATGAACCAAATTTTGAGTAAAGTGATAAATGACTATATAGATGGTGATAATCCTGAACACAAAGTGGGGTACTCATTTGATGTTTATGAAATTGAATCAAAAGGACTATGATATTAGGTTCTTTAAATTTTAGAGCACCTTTAAAATACTAATGTATGAAGTAGTATTACTATCGTAAAGACTGGGCAATTATTCAAAGTAAGGCCCAGTCTGGGAGTTAGCTAGGTACAAGACATGCACTGCCCTTCTGAATGGGTGCTTCTTCCTGGTTGGCTCTTTATGTTGTGTGGTGCTGCAGGGGAAGGTGTGAAGAATGTCACAGTTATTCTGGGTCCAGCTAATTGCACCCCACATCTCATACATAGCTTCATCACTGTGGCCCATGCTGGTCCGGGCATGGAAGAAGGACTGGGATGAACCTGCCCCTAAGGAGCTTGTAGTTTATCAAGGGAGAGGGATGTTTCTAGTAAGTAGAAAATGATTCATTCATACTGCAGTATGGTCGGAGATGAAGCCAAGTCCATCACTGTCTAAAATAAGGTTTAGTTCATATCATTGATGACTTTTCTTGCAATTTATTTCTGAAGAAATTTCTTATGGTACTCTTAACAATTCTAGACCCTGAAATAGCCTTTTAGTCAGTCATTGGTGAGAGGCAGCCGTATACAGACTAGTGGTGTTTGTCCAGAGGTATGTTTTTAAAAAGGCCATTTTAGACTTGGCTGATAGTATCCATTTTCTTATACCTGATTGATTTACTGATTTTTGGTGGGCTCTCTATAGACATTTGACTTTGTGACCCTTGACTCCTGTTATAAATTAATATTTTCCTATATTGTTACATTTGAAAAATTGGAAATTCTTAATCATACCCTTGTTATTTTTGAGGACTTTTGACCAACTGCTAATTATGTGTCTGTGAATATATGATTATAGATCCAAGAACTAAATTTGAGGTTTTTTGGTAATAAATGTCATATCTATTCACTGTAAAATCACTTTTTCCCTTCAGGTCTTGGTGATAATATCAGAATGTTTCTATGTACCACTTCCAAAGCAATTATCTGAGCGCACTGGTAAGTATGATAAACTCATGTGGTAGACTATTTTTAGAATGCTGTAGTATGCCCTTTTGTGCTCAGATAAATACTGGATTTTTTCCCCCTGACTCGCTAGGTGACCAAACCATCACCACTACCAAATTCTTTGAAATATGTTCTCTAGTTCAGATTTGAACAAAAAATTTTTTTTCTTCCCTTAAATTAGGGAATACTTCATTTGGCGATTGTTTTTTCCCCTTAAGTATATGCCCTTCATTAATTGGTTGACACCTTTTCCTTCATTCAAACTGGAATGAGGGAGAAGAACTCACATTTAGCGAGTCTCAACCATGTACCAGTAACTATCCTAAATCCTATAAAAACAGTCTCCCCAAATCCTTGCACTGTTGCACACTGTTTGTGGAACTAAACAGCCGGATTTGCATGTTTTTATTCCTAGTTTTGAGACTTCGCACGAAGACTTTTATGAGACTTTATAATTGTTTAATTTTATGTGGAAGTTTCTAAACATATTTCTTTTCAGTTATTAAAGTTTTCAAGACTTGGAGACTTCCATAGATAATGAGAAAATATATAATGTTCCTTAGAATTCTTAAAAATACCATAAACCCAGTTTAAAGTAACTTAGAAAAAAAGGAAATTGTATTAACTCACATAACTGAAAAATCTAGGGATGTTCTGGTTGCTAGCTCAGCCCAAGGGATGTTATGTTTCTGTTTCTATGTCTGATTCAGTGTCTGTCAACATCCCTAACTCACATTTTATCAGTTTGACAATTCCTATAGAAAGAGAGAAGGCTTTTCTTCTCCACTCTGGCTAAAAACTCTTGGGAAGTCCTGTGATTGGCTTGGCTTAAGTCACCTTTCTTAACCAATCACCATGACTAGTGAGTGGGTCACTGAGTAAGCAAGAAGGAACCTTTGCCCTCCCCTTCTCTGTGCTCTACCAGTCAACACAGTCAGTGAACTCTCCAGAGAGGAATGAAGAAGCTCTGGATGGAGGTGGGGCACCACCAGCCAGAAATCTGTGCTGTGTGATAACATAGCTTCAGATGGGAGAAAACGGTCATGTGCCCCACCCTTTCATTTCACAGCTAAACACACTCAATTGACTGCTGAATGACCAGTTTATTCAGAGGACATTCCCCTCTCTTCCCTCCACAGAGCAGACTCGGAGGTCAGAGGAGGCTCACAAAGCTGAACAGTTGCAGGATGCAGAGGAGGAAAAAGATGATTCAAATGAAGAAGAAAACAAGGACAGCCTTGTAGATGATGAAGAAGAGAAAGAAGACCTTGGTGACGAGGATGAAGCGGAGGAGGACGAGGAGGAGGACAGTGTGGCCGCTCGTGTGGATGAGGAGAGGAAAGATGCCCAGGACCAGGGGCCCCTGAGAGAGGTCCAGGAGGACGGAAAACCTGAGCCTGAAGAAGACGCGCCTGCTCAGCCCAGCCCAGCCGATGCAGAGGTGGTGGAAGACACATTGAGGCAGCGCAAAAGTCAGCATGCCGATAAGGGACCATAGGTCTAATGACAGTGTTTCTGAGAATTCAGATCAAAGGACTGTGTCCACTTACTCTGGTCTGCTGTGTAAATCAAATCCATACTTTTTCCTGAATGAGCAAGCTTCTCTTAAAAAATGATCTCTAGTCATGTAGTCTCATGGCATTAAGCCTCATGTATATTAATGAGAGTCTTTCAGGCATGACAATCAGGAAACAGAAAAACAAACATGGTGTTAGGATCTGTTTGAGCACTTGGCATGGGCACAAATTCATTTGCTTCAGGGCTAGAGAGTTTTGACCTGAGAAAGCACCCCGCAGGCGCCATAAAGTGAAAGCAAAGCAACTTGAGTGTCCTCACATGCAGCAGACGTCTTGTAGAAATCTTGTGTGAAGTATTCATTTCTGTCAAATGTAAGAAACATCAGCCACCATGGTGGAGAGACACTTCTTTAGAGGTAGAAATTGAGAGGGCCCTGGGTATTATGGTAGAGAAGAGCTTGGACGTCATCCCAACTCTCTAAATCTCCTTTGTTATGATTTATTTCCTACCTTTAGTATCTCCAACCTTCCCACCGTGGGCCTGCAGGCGCCCCACACGCTTCACAATACTTCCTCAGTGATAGGCCGCAGACAGCAGCCGGTTGACATCAGCTGCGTTAGTTCTTGAGGGTTTACATGTCCGGAACCAAAGCCTGCGAAGCCGTGACTGCCAAGCATCTTGAATAAAATGTTGTAACCTTTGGAGATTCAAAAGGAAGTAGGAGTTTTACCGGAGAGATTTTTGTTTTTGTTTTTTGCCAAAATGTAGTAATTATTTTTTTTCAGAAAGTTCCTTTAGCTATTCCTTTTGAAGCCAGAAGTGCCCTAAGTGTTGCCAGTACAAGGTAGTCTTGTGAAGAGAACTTGAATACTTTGTTGTTTTGCTTCCATCTCAAGGGGTTCCCTGGCTCTTGAACCACTTTATTATTAACTGCAAAACCTTTTCTGGTTTTCTTTCAGTGATGTGCTTTTGGTGAAAGAATTAATGAAAGTGAGTATCTGGAAATGAAAGATTTGGTTTCGTTTCCTTCTTCCTTAAACTTGTAAAGAATTTTATCCCTGTAAATCTGTCAATACTCAATCTACTAAAGTACCCAGGGGGCCTGATGTCTTTTAAAGAATCCATCCATCTACTTCTGTCTTACCTGATTTATGTCTTAGAATAAATTCATAAAATTAGATTCCAAGCTTATGAAAGATGTCTAAAGTTGATCCTATACCCCTTGGGTCCAGACAGAAAAACAAGTAGTACACGTTTATGAAATTCAAAAAGTTTCTGTCATCTTTATAAAGAAATATGCAGTATACTCCTATCTGGCTGTTTAGATAACCCTTACCTCATATTAACTTTGAACAGGGGCTCACTGGAGGACGGGGAGGTGCTGAAACTCCCTACCGTCCAGCAGATGAATGGGTCTGTTGCAAGCCTCACACAAAGGGAGTTTTTATTCTGACAGAAGCTAATTTTTAGAGATGGTTATTTTTCATCTTTCCAACTCGGTTACCTGACAGGCTCATCCCCTAGTACAGTGAGTAACAGTCGCCAATAGCTTTTCTCTTCAGAAAAGCAACAGCATCTTGAGTTTGAGGCCATCACAAAACTGAGGGACTGGGGAAACCTTGACTTTGGCTCGTTTCCTGCTCCCCCTACTATGTATATCTCTGACACATCCTCACCCCAAGCACCATGGTTCTGATGGTGGCAGTTATGTCTCCCTAATAATGGGAAGGTTTTCAAGATCATTGCTGAGTGGGGCCTGCCCTTCTGTCACTGGATTTCTTTATCTGAAATAAAGTTTTTAAAGATCATTAAGTTCAAATTCAGCGGTGTGGAAAAAAAAGATTTAATCATTTGGCTTTTTTTGTTTAAACCTTCCCCTTTTCCCACCTCCCTATGTTAAAACTTTTTTTTTAAGTGGAGCGTTTGACCAGAAGGGAAGGAATGAAGAAATAAAACTCATTTTGGTTTTTTACAAATGTAAGGCCAATTTCCAATTGGACCCCAAATAGTATCTAATTATATAATAAGAAAAATATATGTTCTTTCTCAACAGTACATTTAAAAAATTGGAGGAAGAGGAAAAAACAGTTTGGCAAAGGTCCATTAAAAGTTGGAGCATCTACGGCTACGGGAACCATTTTTTTTTTTTAAACATCCTGGCAAAAGATGGGCTTTTTACTCAATGGACTGATAAGTGCATATCTAATTTAATCTCTTTCCTTAAATATCCTTAGGTTTGTTTTCAGTATTTACTGAATATAAAACTGAAGGAAAAAAGTCCACCTAAAATAATTTAAAATTAGATTAACATCTCAATAAAATTTTATGGATTTTTCCTGTAGGTAATATATTTAATCCAGAAGTTAAATCATGGAAACACAATTTTGATTTAAAAAATAAAAAAATAATCATGCTTCCTTATGTTGCAATATCAGTTATTTAACTACCTAATAGTGTTTTATATATAAAACTCAAAATCAGGAAAATTAAATAAAAGTGACTCAAGATTTTGGAATAGAAGTGCAATGCTTTTATGTGGGAGAAGCTGGAGCGGGGTGTCTTTTCACTGATTAGAAGGAAAATTTGAAACTTCTACCTTTTTCTTAGTTTCTTTTATCATTCATCTCTTGCTAGATCTGCTAAACCACCCCAACTTGCTTAGAGCTCTCCTCTTGAAGCAATGAGTAGACAATCCCACTTCTTTCTTTCCCTTTGAAGTATAAGCACTGAATGGAGTGACAGGCAGGACTCCTCCACTTTACAGGTCCCTTCACTGCACTGCATGGGTGCATACTTAACAACCTGAACTGGTACATATGAGCCCTGTTAGCCACAGGACTCTTTTAACTACAAAAAGAAATCCAAAATAATGACTGTAATAAAAAGTAAACAAGCTTTAGCCAGGTTGGCTTTTGACAGTGGAGAAAGCCTAATTTTGACTTTTTTATGGCCCAAATCCTTGTTGATAGCTATGTCATTGCTTCATGAATTGATTGTATGTAAACCTACAGAGCCTACAATGTGTAACACCTTTGGGGAAGGATGATAAAAAATGTCTTCTGAGGTGAGCACTTAGCATATGACTTTTTATGACCAAGTATTTAAGGGTGGAGCCTGTATGCTGCTTTACAGGATGGCAAACATTTTAAAGAGTCCAAAAAAAAAAAAAGTAGAAACAATAGGGTACACCTAAGATTTCAGTATAAAATGTTAAATTGGCATGAAGTGAGAGAAAGAAGGGAAAGATCGGTGCTTTTGCTAATGTGTACCAACTTATCTCTATCCACCTCAGTGTTGCAGTGTTATTTCTGCCAGTATTTTAAATGTATAATTGACCCATCCCATCAAATATAACAACGTTCTGAAAAGTATTCATGTAAATCTTTTGTGCCAACAGAAAACTTCCTTCTTGTTTAGTGTCTTTACCTCAGTCCTACATTTTGATCATCTTCAGATTAGTTTGTCTTGAAAAACCAAACACGGAGTCATCAGGTCTGATGAACCTTGATGGGGCAGCTTTTTGAGCAGCTTTTCCAAACCAAGAGATGTGGTTGAAAGGCCTTTGGTAGTTTCAGACCAGGACATGGCCTTCAGATGGCTTCTTCTCGCTCAAGTTTCATGTGAACTGTGCCATTGTATTTGTGTGACTCAGACCATTTTAACATGTTTCGGATGTAGTGTGATTGTATTTGTTTCTAATTAGTTCTTTGTGCAAATGCAGTTTTTACACTAAAAATACTGTTTATTTGTATTGTAATACATTATAAATTTGTTATTTATATTTTCTGTAATAGTCTTAATTATTTAGCTCAGTGATATTTAACTATTTTTCTCTTCATCTTTGTGTTCTTTGCTTCCTCAGATAGCATCTGCAGCAACGGGAAGGGGAAATCAAGATATAAGTCTCAAGCAGTACATTGCTTGAATTACAAATCACCTTATCACAAAATTGTATATATTCTTTGATCATACACCTTTTTATTTTATTGTAAACTTCTATTTGCATCCAACCTAATGATAGTAATAACTAAGTAAAAAAAACAGTATATGGCTTTCCATACAAGTATTTTCACAAAAGTCATTTGTCTAGGAAGTGAAAAATACTGCTTTGTTAAAAAATAATTTTCATCTGTCCATTCTCCATCAAATGTTTGTTCCTCCCCTCTTTCTTTCTTTCTTCTTCTTGAGTTGGTGAAATGAAAACCATGCGCCTTTTAGCTACTCTGGAAAGTGCACAAAACCAAGAACAAGTGCAATGATCCAGGACTTCCTCTTTGTTACAGCCATTGTGTTGCCTATAGAAACTCATTATATTCACTTCTCAGGTCTCCCTTGGCCCGGTCTTGAGATCTGGAAGTGGCCTTGGCTGATGAATATGGCAAAGGATGCTGCTAATCCTTCAAGACACTGTGGACTGACCTGGTCTAGGGCATTCAGAAGGCTCTGGTCTACACCCAATCCTTCTTATCAGTATAGCATTGGAAAAGCACAAAGGAGATGAGGTGACTTTTAAATGCCCTTAGGGACTGAACTATGGATATTGGATTTTTCACTTTTGAAAAAATTTTTTAATGTTTATTTATTTTTGAGAGAGAAAAAGAGACAGAGAGAGTGAGCAGGGAAGGGGCAGAGAGAGAGAGGGGAAAAACAAAGTCAAAACTGGCTCCAGGCTCTGATCTGTCAGCACAGAGCCCAATGCAGGGCTTGAACTCATGAACCATAAGATCATGACCTGAGCTGAAGTTGGACGCTTAACCAACTGAGCCACCAAGTCACCCCTGGATTTTTCACTTTTGAAAGATGGTAGGGGGATGTGTAGTTAGAAGAAAATGATTAAACTTCCATACCACCAAGCTATTCTTTCAGAGAAACTGACTCAGAAGGCTCATTTGTCTATATAGAGAAAAATATCCATTATGCGGTGTCTCAGCCTACATGAACTTGGCCATACATCCTTGGTGGGAGCAAAGCCTACAGCTTTTGAAGGCAAAAATACTGAATCTTGAAGACTCTGGAACATATTCCACAATAGTTGGAATTCTATCTTAGAACATGTGAATTTCTCAAGATTGATAACTGTATTAGTCTATGTTAACAGACTCCAAAATCTCAGAGACTTTAAGAACAAGAATTTTCTGCTTCACTTAGGTCAGATCAGCCAACTCACATAATAGTCACTCCGCTTCATGCAGGTTTTTCTGGGACCCAAGAGAGATCAAGAGAGGCTTTGTTGTCTAACATGTAGCTTCTAAGGTGGCTGTGGTCATTTTCATCCCACCAGTCTGAAGGGGGAAGAGCATGGAGGAGTGTTTCTGGGATATTTTAAAGCCAGGCTGCCAGGAGGCACACACACATTACTTCTTTTCTCAGTCCTGTGAGGACTTAGTCACAGGGTCACGCCTAACCAAAAGGGAGGCTAGGATGTGTCGTCTTCACATGTGCTTAAGAAAAAAAAGAGAGAGCTGGCCTCTCTACCACAGTGATGTTATTTTCCTACCTTTGCCACCTGAGTGTCTCACAAAGAGCAAGCCCGGGTGAAATGTTAGTCACATGAACACACTGGTGGTAGGAGAGGGAAGAATGCTTGTCTTCCTTCTGGACTTTGCTATATTTGGTCTTCAAGATACCAGACTTTTCAAACTGTGAGTGGTGTGTTCTCAGAGAGTTTATATTTTATTTGGGAAGATGGACATTAATAAGCAGGATAAGAATTACAATGTGAGTTTATGCAAAAGGAACCCAATCTAGGTGAGGGTTTAGGTGGTACATGTGACCAGGAGGGCATGATCAGGGGTTGCTGAGGCAGAGATGGATTTGGGACCCCTCCAATATATACACACAATCTTTACACTGCACATGTGGAAAAATAGGACTAGCATTTATCTCAATCAGCGTTCTTGGCTGAGCCATTGGGGTAGATTCTGGGTCTCCTTTTCCTTTTGTATGAGAGAGTGATAAAGTAACAGCTTCTTATTCATCTTTTCATGAGCTGATTCTCCCATTTTGATATCTTTGGTATATAATCAGTAACTTATAAACTCCATAAATCTCCCTGAGTGGGATTCTAGTTAATAGACATCTGGTTAATCACATTAACCTAAAAATTACGTTATAGAAAGATTGATACTCTTTCTTTGTGTTCTATTATTACTGGTGGGACATATAATTTCTAAAATTACTTATTATAATTAGTTACTTTGGTAGAACACATAGGACAGACCAAGAGCACATTTGTGTTTCAAAGGGACAAACTGCAAGATTCACAAAATTATACAGCTTCCACTCTATGGGATTGTCTTCAAATTCTAGCTCTCTATGCAATAAATTCTAAGCATGAGTCTCATTCTAATAAATAGCATTAGAAGCCAGTAGGTTATGGGTTGGCCATTAGCTTTTGACTATTTTACTAACAGGAGTGTTGTATAGAGTATTTTAAGACTTTTCATATCCTTGACTACTCCATAGTATGGCATCAAGTCATTCAGCCCTCCTTCAGAGCCTTTATTCTATAAAAAATACTAGAAAAAGTAAGAATTACCTCCTAACAGAGAAAATCGTCCCATTAAATTGCATAGAGTAGGATGATTTCTTTTTCTTCTATCATTTTAACACTTATGAATAGTACTGGTATTTGTTTTTATTTTTATTTTTTAATAGTTTATTGCCAAGCTGGTTTCCATATAACACCCAGTGCTCTTCCCCACAAGTGCCCCCTCCATAACCGTCACCCCCCTTCCCCTTTCCCCCTCCCTCTTCAGCCCTCAGTTTGTTTTCAGCATTCAAGAGTCTCTCGTGATTTGCCTCCCTCCCTTTCCCTAACGTTTTTCTCTCCCTTCCCCTTCCCATGGTCTCCTGTTAGGCTTCTCCTGTTAGACCTATGAGTGAGAACATATGGTATCTGTCCTCCTCATCCTGACTTATTTCACTTAGCATGACACCCTCGAGGTCCATCCACTTTGCTACAAATGGCCAGATTTCATTCTTTCTCATTTCCATGTAGTATTTCATTGTATATATACACCACATCTTCTTTGTCCATTCATCAGTTGATGGACATTTAGGCTCTTTCCATGATTTGGCTATTGTTGAAAGTGCCACTATGAACATTGGGGTATATGTGCCCCTATGCATCAGCACTTCTGTATCCCTTGGCAGTGCTATTGCTGGGTGATAGGAGAGTTCTATTGATAGTTTTTTGAGGAACTTCCACACACTGTTTTCCAGAGCAGCTGCACCAGTTTCCATTCCTACCAACAGTGTAGGAGGGTGCCCATTTCTCCACATCCTCGCCAGCATCTATACTCTCTTGATTTGTTCATTTTAGCCACACTGACCGGTGTGAGGTGGTATCTCAGTGTGGTTTTGATTTGTATTTCCCTGATGATGAGTGATGCTGAGCATCGTTTCATGTGCCTGTTGGCCATCTGGATGTCCTCTTTGGAGACGTGTCTATTCACGTCTTCTGCCCATTTCTTCACTGGATTATTCGTTTTTTTGGGTATGGAGTTTGGTGAGTTCCTTGTAGATTTTGGATACTAGCCCATTATCCGATATGCCATTTGCAACTATCTTTTCCCATTCTGTAGGTTGCCTATTAGTTTTTCTGATTGTTTCCTTCGCAGTTCAGAAGGTTTTTATCTTAATGAGGTCCCAATAGTTCATTTTTGCTCTTGATTCCCTTGCCTTTGGGGATGTGTCAAATAGGAAATTGCTGCGATTGAGGTCAAGGAAGCTATTTCCTGCTTTCTCCTCTAGGGTTTTTATGGTTTTCTGTCTCACATTCAGGTTCTTCATCCATTTTGAGTTTATTTTTGTGTATGGTGTAAGAAAGTGGTCTAGTTTCATTCTTCTGCATGTTGCTGTCCAGTTCTCCCTGCACCACCTATTAAAGAGGCTGTCTTTTTTTCCATTGGATACTCTTTCCTGCTTTGTCAAAGATTAATTGGCCATACATTTGTGGGTTCAGTTCTGGGCTCTCTATTCCATTGGTCTATGTGTCTGTTTTTGTGCCAATACCATACTGTCTCGATGATGACAGCTTTGTAGTAGAGGCTAAAGTCTGGGATTGTGATGCCTCCCATTTTGGTTTTATTTTTCAATATTACTTTGGCT
>CM053576.1:31853324-32135252 GCA_028646485.1 Cryptoprocta ferox | reverse complement strand
AGGTCCCTAGTCTTTGTATCAATAGCTTCTCTGATGACTTCCATGCTTTTTTTCAAGCCCAGTGATTAATTTTATGACAATTGTTCTAAATTGTTGTTCAGTTATGTTGCTTGTGTCTGTTTTGAGCAGTTCTGTGGCTGTGATTTCTTCCTGGAATTTCTTTAGAGGAGAGTTCTTTCATTTCGTCATTTTGGCTAGCTTCCGGTCTCTTGTCAGTTTTAAAAGCTCATTCTTCACTGTGCACCTGTTAGTATTGCTCTATTAAAGGAGGCTCATTGACTGTCCAGGGCCTGTCGTTTCAGGAAGCGTTCTTTTAATGGTGTCTCTTGGTTTCTCTTGTTATGCCTCTGATTATTTTATTTCCCTACTCAGTGATATTTGGGACTCTCCACTATAGGTGCTTTGGCTTGTTTCTTGAGGTAGCCCTGAAAAGGAAAACAGACACACAGGGAACAAAAGCACGCAAACTCACAGACAAATCAAATAAACAAGCAAACCAAAAGGGGAAAGAAAAAAAGAACAGGAAAGGAAAGAAAAAGAAAAACAGAAGGTGGGGGGACAGAAACAGCCAAAGACAAAGGACAGTCTGCGAGCATAAAACCTGTGGAAGGGAGAAATAAGAATGAGATAAGGGAAAAGATACGGGGACGGCAAGAATTGACCTAATCACAGCAGTGCATAAATGTTGGTCTTTCCCAGAGTCCGGGGTGGGGGGAAGGAAAACAGAAGGTAAAAGGAAAATAGAAAAAAGAAAACAAGGGAAAAAATTTAAAAAAATAAATAAAAAGGAAAAAAAAAACCAACTCTCCAGTGTGGATGGGCGTGGCTTGGTGTAGGTCGGTCGGATCCTTAGTGGTTGCTGGGAGAAGAATGGTGGCGCCCCAAGCCCTTCTCAGACCATGTGTTGCAAGCCACTCTCTTGAGTCTGATCTCCCCTTGCCACGGGCGGGCCAAATTGCTTCTTTTCTAAGCTCCGCCATGTTTCCAAATCCTAGTCCATGCACTTTAATGCTGCCGCCGCAGATAAAACATCCTCCCGCAGACGGGCGGCTTTCTAGCCGGGATTGAGTAAGGGGACTGGGGAGTCAGCTTTTCTCTGGCTCCGCCTGGAGTCGGCGAGCCCAGGGGAGAGCAAGCCCGCTGAGGGGGACGAATTTCTCTCCCCACGCCCAGCGGCTATATATGGGTTGTTTGTGTCTCTCCGGCCCGGGCCGAGATCTCTCCCCCCTCCAGAGACCACTCTATGAGCGTTTTCAGTCTCTCTTTCTCTTCCCCTCGGCTCTCCGCCGCTCTGCACGGCCCTGTGCCGCCTCTGCACACATGGCCCTCTGCGGCCCTGCACCACTTTTCTGGGCACTCTCTCCCAGGTCCGCTTTGGGCCAGCGCTCCCTCCCCTCAGAGACTCCGGTCCCCAGTTTGCACTCACTCAGGCATCCATGCTGCTGTCATCTATAAGGACTCTGTGTGCACACCTCCCATTCGTGCAGATCAGAGTATTGTGGCTTTAGTCCTTCTCAGTTTGATAGTTGCGGGCGGGCGGAGATTACAGAGCTCCCTACTTCTCTGCCATCCGGCCACTCCCCTGGTATTTGTTTTTAAAATGACAGTTCTGCTCTCATGCTATAGCAGAAAGACACCCCCCCCCTTCCATGAGTACAACACAATCCTAGTGACAAGTTAAAGTAGTGGCCTCGAGAAACAGTTAAGCTCATCAGAACTCTTGAGCAGGGAGAACTGCCTCATTTATAATATGCAAACAGAATGGCGATTTCAGGGCAAACCCATCAAGAGAGATCTTAGTGTACATTGTTGCAAAAGGGGTTAAATTGTTGGCCTTTAACAGGCTAATGCTGTGACTCCCCCCCCCACCAAGGAGTTTAATATAGCATTTCCAGGACTTATTTGACAAGCAATGTTGTGGAACAGAAAATTTGAAAACCCTCCCGCTTTAAAAACTCAACATGTTGGCTAAAATCTAACTGACCTCTTTTTAAAGGCAGAGCTGACTACAAAAGAAAGACTTCACGGGGACCAAAAACCATGAGATAAATAAATGTGAGGTGGTCCTGAGATTGCCTCAGTAGGTGATGGTGGTGGTGGTGGTGGTGGTGGTGGTGGTGGTGGAGGTAGAGAGCTACACCTCTAGGTAACCATGGAGCATGTATTTTCTTGGCCACATAGGTATAGGATAAAAGGTCTTGTCTATAGCAAGGTCAGAAGTTGGAATTGAAACTGCATAAACTTCCTAGCTACATCCTCAGTGAAACAAAAAAGTCTGCTCACTTGCACATGGAAACTACAATAAAGCTTCCTGTCTCAGCCTGGTCTGGGTGTTCAAAACTAGCTTCCCGGAGAAAGTGTAGCCATGGGCCTAACCTTTACATATTGAAGTTTGAATTATACTAGTTTCATCATCTTAACAGTCCCCAAACCGTGAAATTCTAATAAAAAAAGCTAATGGGGGAAGGAGACATACTAGCAGAAGCAAGCACAAAACTAAGTGCTCTTGAAAACACCCTCAACCTGGCATTAAGATTTCCATAGATAAAGCCCCACTTAAGATGAACTCGCAATCCAAAATTGCAAAGTGCTCAAGGAAACCATTAACCAGCAGAATTAGATTTCCCATAATCCTTGAAATAATATCATATAAAAACTTTAAACTTTTAAAAATGATTAAAAACATAAAAGAAGTAACATAAAACACAAAAGAATAAGGCCCTTGTTTTCCTCAGAACAGTATATTTTAGGTTCATTCGTGCTGCATGTATCAGTATTTCAATCCTTTTTACTGGTGTATAGTGTCTCATTGTATGTATTGTTTGCCCATGTGGAGTGTTTCCAGTTTTTAGCTAGCCCTTTGAATCTTCTGATTATGAGGCATTTCCAGAGCTACTTTCTAATAAGCTTTGGTAGAAATACTGGAATGAATGTTAGAAATATATCCCTCAGCATTTTCCAAGATTTGCTCTTGTATCACCAGAAAGCAGTTACATCACCCTTGCAGGGAACAGATGCTTGAGAAAATAGATGCTGGTGCAGCTCTTCCTGGGTTGAATCCCAGGTCCACCATTTTGCCAGTGGTGTGAACTTGAGCAAGTTACCTAACTTCTCTGTGCCTCATCTTCACAGTTGGATAGTAAGGGATTTTCACATCCATTAATGAAGTTTTAGACAATTTTAACCAACCCAACCCTCCTAATTAAGGCAACTAGAAAAACCTTTCTAAAATATATATGTATATGTGTATGTTAAGATATTAATATAAATTTTAGACACACACACACACACACACACACACACACACACACAGTGCTTGAAGGCATCAGAGTTTACAAGAAAGTGAAGGATTACCAGGCCAGGATCTAGAGGAGATGGAAAGGTCAAGAATGCCATGCTGCTGTGTTCTGGGCTGCTTTTCTGGGGGCATTTGGTGTTTTTAGGAGCAGAGACAGAGAGTGTGCCAAGGGGCTGAGTGTTACTTTTGACAACTTTGTCTGGTTGAGGGAACAGGGATTGGCTGAGGCTGGGAGGGTCTATGAAGCTCCTTGTTTGGGTTGGGTCACTGAAAGAACTCACATTAAGAATAAGGATGAGGAATGAATTTGGTAATGATTGAGTTCTTCTTAAGTTAATTGGTGGGTTCTCTTGAGTCTTTTTCTTTGCTATGAGGTAGGATTCCAAGGTCTAAATAAATCCTGGGGCTTATCTAACCCTTTCTTTGTGAATCATTGCCTGCAAAAAACCATAATTTAGCAATCCAAAATAAACATTGATTTCTTTATATTATTTTCATTACCTCACTCTTTTCATCCCCAAAGCAATCCCTTCCCCAAGCCAGCACTATCCTCCTTTTATGTTTTATATATCCCTGAAAATTTATCTATGGTATCCCCAAAATATGCATATTAATTGCTGTCTTTCCCCCTCCATTTTCCTCTTACCTACTACCTCTCCATTTTTACCCTTTCTGGACAAAGACCTTTCCTCCATGGATCCTTTCTAATACAGATAACCCATCTTGGCTTACAAGTTTCTTTCACTGCACAATTAGACCACAGAGCTCTAGGAAAGTAGAAAATACCAAAGGACATTGCCAGAAATCTCTTTGATTGGGAGAAGAGGTGGGAGGGAGGCCATGAATGCCCATGCTTATGTGCATATTAAAATTTCCATCTGTTATCCCCAATTTCTCTAGTTTATTCTGGGCAGATCAAAATCCCTGTCAGGTATCTCTGACAGGAGGAACTGTCAGGTTCAGCTGCCTCTGTCAAAATTAACCATTGTCCTTTCCCAAACATTGGAGGCAGATAATGGGAAAACTCTCTGATGGCCAACATGTCAGATTTAGTATTTAATCCCTCCCTTCTGCCCCTGGTAATCTCCCCTCCTCTCCTCCAGTTCCCATTCCTCATATAATGAAAGATTACTCATCTAATAGACACCTTGAGGTAGAGACTGTCATGAGAAGTTCCTCTTCTCCACAACAGAAGCAAATATTGGCTATGTCCAGTACTCTAAGTTTAACCAGGCCAAAAGGCTGAGAGGGATCCTTACCTACATGGACTCACCCATGCTGAGTTCTTTCAAATCTCCTTTAGTCATAGGAAACCTACCTGCACTGGAGCAATTTGGTGCCAAATCTGCAAGAAGAGCTGTCTCTCAGGGTTGCTGATTGGGCTTTGGATCCTATTTATGCTCTCCTGGGAAATTTCAATAGGATGGAGTATCCTTGCTATAACTTCTAGTTTCCTAAATCTGCTCAACAACTCTGGTGCCTGCCCCATCAGGTGACCCTGAAGGCTGTTAAAATTCATTCTTTATCCTCCTCAACCTAGGTCTGCTTCACCAGTGGTGAGAATTCATGAGGCTATTGCTTTGTGATTAAAACCCAGCAAACCATGGTTCACTCACCTACTTGCTCCAACCAGTAGATTTGCCAAGGCTCCTTCCATCCTTCCTGGCAGACAGTCCACCTTAGGAATTCTTCCAGCCACTTATTTCTTATGGGCACATCCTCTCAAAACCATCCATAACATTAATGGCAGCATTTTTAGCTTCGACTTCATAAATCACCCCTGGTGTAGGATGTTAAATGCTAGCATCTCTTTATTTTTGTGTCTGTGTATCTTTGTATCATTTTGGTGGCTGATCAAATCACAACTCATAACTTTTTATTTGGCCCTTTCTTGGCATGGTATTTCCCATAAATTTCTCCAGTTTCTGGGAGCTGTTGTTATGTTCCAATTGTTCCAAACCCTGCTTGAAGTTGACTTCCACAGCAGCAGCCAGATCCCCCTGGAATGAATATGTTCACTACCAGTGGAGCCGGGCAGCTTTCGACTGCTCCAAGCAGGATTGAAATAGGCCTTCTTTCTCTGTTGAGAAAAGAATATAATTTTTTAAGAAGTTAGATGGCCATTGAAGCTGTCTTAAAACTAACGTCCAGTTCGCGATTTTACAAGGGAAGTTTTCTTTTTTTAAGACAATGTCAATTTAATTCATTATATATGCTTCACAAATCTGATTTCCAAGTTGGAGCTATTTTTCCTTCTTCCCCTCCTAATTGTAGTTCTCATTTCAGCAAAGCCTGAACCATAATACTCTGGCTCTCTGGAGTTATTTCAAAAACCGACTCTTCAATTCCCACTTCTTTATTTCATTGTTCCAAGAGTCTGGCCTTCATACCAAAATGCACCATTGACGCAGGTGATTATTTAAATCAAAATGCACTTGGAGATCACATCACAAAATCCAAAGACTTGGAGATTCACTCCCCAAATGTAACTTGTCTAAATTAAGTGACTCTACATGGTTCAGTCTTTCTAGCCAACACAATTCAGCCCAGAAGCCGGAAACATAAATGATCCTATCTCTGGAAAAATACTAAGGAGAATCCAGTTCATTATCCATAATAGCATTTTTAAAAAGCCACATCTCACCTCTTTGTTTTGGCTACCCTTCAATTTCCACCCCTTTGCCGATTCTTCATTCTTTGCCCTACAAACTTTTCCCTGGACTCTTTTTATGTAAGCTCTCATTTTTTCCCTCCTCTTTCCCTTTTCTTTCCATGTCTCTTTTTTTCTTATTTTCACAAATCTCTTTTTTTCTGCTATAATCTTTTTATATTCTATTTTCCTTTGGCCCTCTCTTCACCTGAGTGCTTTGAATTTGTATAATAAGGTTTAGATGGGAGGAGGAAGGCAAAGGAAGAAATAGGATATAGTTAAGCTGTTCCTCACTGGAGAGGAGGGGGGATCATCAAATACTCATAAATTAATATGTTGTCTCTATCACATTACAATGAACTGATAATAAATCATAGCTGATATAATTTGTTGCCTCTATGGACCATATTCTCACCCACCACCTCCCCCTACCCTGCTCCCTCTTTTTGCTCTCTGGGTTTGACACTTTGAGTCTTTGTCTAAAACTAGAAATAAAACAATTGTTCTTTCTTTCTTCCACAACATTTACTTATAGCAATTTTCACATTTGAGTGAAAAATGTTCTAACGATTTCCCAAATTAGCGGCATTAATTCAGTTCTTTTCACTTGCTCGGAGGTAAATTAGGGTGTAGAAAAAGAAAACTCTCACATTTGCTGCTCCAGCACGAGAAGAATTTTGCCTTGCCTCTCTGCTTCCCTCCCTGTAGCTGTCATAAGCTCCCAACAAAGAGTGTGCAACCACTAATGTTTGCGTGTTTTTCTGTATGCAATTTAATTTTATATGTAAAAACCTCTCCAGAGAGCTACATTCTTCGCAGCATGACACCACTGTCAACTCAGGAAAACAGGCTCTCCATCAAAGGAAGTATCATTAATTAGTTTTCTTTTAGAAAAATAATGCCAACAGGAAATTAGAGTTTATTGTAAAAGTTTGCAAAAAGTTCTCTAGTTTAGGTAAAATTCAACAGACTTCTATTATTGACCTAATTCAGTGAGCACAGAAAGATGGGGATTTCTCATAAAAGCTTCTAAACCATACATTACAGCCTCATATGAAAAAGGAAAACAATTAGACTGAAAGACTGGATATGTTTCAATTTATAGTAACAGCCATGAAATACTAATGAAGCCTTCTCAAATCGAATTCCTGAACCAACTCAATATTTCCTGACACACACTTAACTAGAAGATTTAGAGATACATTTTATATGTGCGTGACAATTTCAAAATCCTCAAAATCATTCTTTTAATTTACCTTTAGATTTAAAAATATTATCTTTTTATTGATGAAAAGTTAATACTTTGAGATTTTCTGTTATAAAACCTAACTGGAAGTTATTATTTTATAATTTCCTGGAAATTTAATACCTATTACAGCAGATACTGTCTTTGAAATACAATTTTGTAAGAATTCTGAGTATAACTTGAGAGGTTTTAATTAAATGGTTGTACCTCCCATGTGTTCTATAGAATTGCTTTATTAAGCAAGTATCTATTAAATGAATCTATATCAGTTTCCTACAGCTGCTGTATGTAACAAATTACTACAAATGTAGTGGCTTAAAACAACATAGGTTTATGCTATTACAGTTCTGGAAGTCAGACATTCAAAATGGGTCTCCAGGGGCTAAAATCAAGGTGTCAGTGGGGATGCTTCCTCGGGGAGGCTCCTAGAGAAAATCCATTTCCCTGACTCTTCCAACCTCTAGAAGCTGCCAGCATGCTTTGGTTTCTGGCCACATCATTCCAATCTGTGCTTTTGCCATCACATCACCACCTTCTCCTCTATTGGCCTTGTTACCTCTCTCTTGTAAAAACTCATGATTACATATAGGGCCCGCACAGATAATCCAGAATAACCTTCCCATTTTAAGATCCTTAATTTAACCACACCTGTAAAATCCCTTTGCCATGCAAGGTAACATATTCACAGTTTCCAGGGACAAGGTTGTGAACATCTTGTGGGGGATGGGAGGAGTCATTCAGCCTACCATAGCATCCTATATGGCACACTCCATTCTGGACACTGGAGACACAAATGTGGAAAGGAGAGATGAGCCTGTGACTTCAAGGAGTTTACATCCTAGTGGGAACACCAATACTAATAAATAAATAAATGGGAAAAGACTTAATTTCAGATTCTCTTAAGTGCACTTAAGAAAATAAAGCAAGATAAGAGGTGGGGTTGGGGAAGGAGGATACAATTTTAAAAAGGGTCCAAGGAAGGCCATTCTGAAAAGGCACCATTTGAATAATTTCTTGAATAAGGAGAAGGAGCCAACTATAGAAAAATCTAGAAGAGAATTGTTTCTTGAGAAATAAGAGCAATTACAAAGGCTCTGGAACTAGAATACTTATGATATCTTCAAGTAAAAGTAAACAAAGGGTAATTGTTGGAGATGAAGCATTCAGTGTATGTGTGGTGGGAGGGGGTAAATCCTGTAACACCTTGAAGGCCACCTGGCAAGAAGTATGGATCTTATTCCAAGTGTGATGAAAAGTCATTGCAAGGTTGAAAGCAGAGGAGTGACATGTTTTGACTTGTTTTGAAGTTCATCTTCAGGTCATCAGCTCAGTGAGAGAAAATGGTAGCTTAGATCATAGTGATTGAAACACAAGTGTTGATTAGTGATGGGAATTTGGATATAATTTAATATGAAGCCAATAGGGCTTTGCCACTAGATTGGATGTGGAAGGTGAAAAGGAAAGAGAAGAATTAATAATGTTTCCTAGGTTTTCAGCCTGAGCACCTGAGTGAATGATTCATGAAAGATGAAATTATTGGATTAAGCTACAATTATGTCCAAACTCATGCTGAAGCCCTAACTCCCAGTGTGAATGTATTTGGAGATAGGGCTTATAAGGAGGTGATAAGGTTAGATAAATTCATAAGGGCTGCATCCTAATCTGATAGAGCCAGTGTCCTTAGAAGCAGAGGAAAATACACCAGAGTGTTCCCCACTTTCCTCTCTCTGCCATGTGAAGATACAGTAAAGAGTTGGCCATTTGCAGACCAGGAGAGCTCTCCCAGGAACCAAAGCAGCTAGCACCTCGATCTTGAAATCCCTAGCCTCCACAACTATGAGAAAATAAATTTCTGGTGTTTAAGCCACCAATCTGTGATTTTTTTAAATTTTTTAAATTATAGTTTATTGTCAAGTTGGTTTCCATATAACACCCAGTGCCCATCCCACGTGCCCTCCTCTATGCCCATCACCCCGCTTCCCCTCTCCCCCACCCCCATCAGCCCTCAGTTTGATCTCAGTATTCAAGAGTCTCTCATGGTTTTCCTCCCTCTTTCTCCCCAACTATTTTCTCCTCCCCCTCCCCATGGTCCTCTGTTAAGTTTCTCCTCTTCCACTTATAAATGAAAACATATCGTATCTGTCCTTCTCTGCCTGAATTATTTCACTTAGCATAACACCTTGAGTTCTATCCACATTGCTACAAATGTCCAGATTTCATTCTTTCTCATTGCCATGTAGTGTTGTGATATTTTGTTATAACACCCCAAGCTAACTAAGACACCTCCCAATCATTAACAGTGAAGACAACTCCATCTCTTAATTCCAGAGTGCTTCCTACTGGCTTATATGTTAGAGACAAATCTAAAGATATGAAATGAATGCCTCTTACAGTCATGAACTTGTAGAGAAATTCAAGGACGTTATTTTAGTAATTGCTTATGCTTTAATGTGTTGATCAACTGTTTACATTATCAATAAGGGTTCTGGTCAACAGTAGGCTATTAGTTAAGTTTTTAGGGAGTCAAACCTTATCCTCAGAGTTTCAACTGTGCAGGGGGGTCAGCTCCCCTAACCCCTGCGTTGTTCAATGGTCAACTGTATCGTCATTTTATGACTTCTTGAAGTAGATCAATAGTGAAGGAGTGGTTCATTTTAGGAAAGCTGGTACCCAAAAATCTATACAGACAAACACCTTAATGGGAGATGCTCATTCAAAATTAATTACTGCTCATTTTCTTGAAGTAGTAATTCATAGTGGGGCATTTGAACAAGGGTCTGATTTCTAAAATCTCAGACCAAGCTCAATATTTCTGAAGTGCAGTATTTCATCAACATACAGGCATCCCCCACCTTGCTTCCTTCTGGAAGTCCACCTTTCTGGAAGTCCATCTTAAGCCACTTGGATTTTATGAAAGAACTACATTAATACCTGTTTTCTCTAACCAAAAGAAATTTGAAGAGGATTGTGGCTTTTATGAAAAAATATGAAAAGAGAAAATAGCTTCTAGTGTTTGTTTTGCAGCAAGCCCTTATGGAGACAGAGCACTCTCCAAGCACTGAGTGGCCCCACCAAACTCCTTCCCTGGGACCTACACTCAGCATCTCAGCATCAAGCCTTTATAGCTTTGAACCATGTCTGTGAGCATCTGTGCTTGATTGATTTTGTTCAGCCCTCAGCCAAGTGTATCCTAAGGTCTCAGAAAAGCCCAAGAGAGGTTATTTTTTGGTTCTGAAAACAATCAAAACTTCTTGCATATAAAATGGTAATTGCTTCTTTGCTTCATGCCATTTTGGATTTCGAAGGGTTCATAAGCACACATCACTTTTGGATAGCTGAGGAAACCTGTACCTCCAAAAATGCCACTTCAAACAGTATAGCGGAGATAAACACGTGTTAGATATTCTGTCTCCCTTTGCCAAAGAAGTGTTGTTCAGGGGCAGAAGATGAATTGCCAAAAAGTTGCAATTTGAACTGAATATAACTGCGTTAGTGATGACTTAGAGGAATTTTTGTTAGATTTTATGTATGATAATGGTATTGTGCTATGACTTTTTAAAAAGAGCCTTTATTTTTTAGAGATAAGGCGAAATGGTATGATGTCTAGAATTTGCTTCAAAATAATCCCACAGGAAGCTGTGGAGAGAATGGAAGAGATAAGATTGGCCATGAATTGGCAACTGCGAAAGCTGGGTAGTGGTTAAGTGGAAGGAATGTCATTATACTGTTCTCTTTGTTCTCAAATCTCTTTGAAATTTTCCACAAGAGAAAGTTAAAAGATAGCCATCCCATTGTTAATGGCGGTCTGGGTAGGGACTCGGGTCTCAGAGTCTCAGCTCAGTGCCCTGTCCTCATTACCAGTCTTTCCCAAACCTGTGGTATCTTTTCTAAAAAATATATATACATGTTAAAAGATAATTTTCACCAAGGGGTAAAATGATTGACATAGAGATATGAAAATGAATATATGTTAAAGATTTTATTTAACTCATAATCAGTGAAAGAACCAGACAGAAAATGTTGACACATTTATAGATCAGGAGCAGTAAAACAAATGTGCAAATTGAAGCAATACTGATGTTTCTACAAGACAGGAAGGGGAGTCTGTTGATCTATAGCATGGAACTAAATATGCTTGTCTCTAGACAAGAGTGGTACTGCATTTCCATCAGATGTCTATGACTTACAGGGTCGTAAAATAGCTCAAAGACAATGAGAGACTAAAATCAGATAACCTGGAAGGTTGTCATCTAAACAGTTACAGTTTTCATTGAAGCACATATTTGTTCCATGTGTATTTTTGTCAGGGAAAATCTATTTGGGATAAACAGCACCCACTTTGGGAAATGACTTGTTGCTGCCTTTCTGTGTGTTGATCACAGAAAATGGGAAAAGGCACAAAAAAGATAGATTGTGTCTCATTAGTTGAACTTGAACTCCAGGTACTGCCCGTTTTATATGTATCCAAACATGTTGAGAACTTAGGTATTACTCTATGGGCAGGAATTATTTAACATTATCAGATACTGATTTTTGGAGTATTTTTTTGCATGCTGAAGAGTGACTCCAGATTGGAAAAAATAATAAAAATACATTTCATTTCTATTGAGAAACATTGACCAAAAATAAATAACCTGCCCACATGACCATAATTTTAAATCCATCATTTTATATTTCCTGTGCTTTTTGAACTTGAGGAATTGTTTCCTGCACATTGAAAATGATGCCATCTCCTTTCTGGAAAATGTTGATTGTCTGTCAATACTGAAATCTCATTAACAGACACTTTCCTGCTACTGAGAGCTGAAAAGGCAGAATAATTTGTATGATCCATATCCACATGACTTTTCGGAAATCCTATTAAGATAAAGAGCTGAGAATTATGGAGCTGGCCTGGTTCCCACTCCTGTCTCACTGAACTGCAGGGATCGATGTGGATACTAAGAGGAGAAAAAGGGTGTGCTGAGGACTTGTGAGAAAATACCACAGGCTAATTTATCATTATTGTCTTCAGAAGTGACATAAGTGCTCATTGGGGACAACTTTAAAAGCCACTTGATAGAGAAAATGTGAGATGGATTTTTCCAATTGTCATTCTGCTGTATATTCACCATATTCTTTTCAACAATTTCTCCCTTTTTTATTTTTAAAGTTTTTGCAAACGTTTTTTGAGGAGAAAGAGGGGCAGAGAGAGAGGGAGACAGAGAATCCCAAGCAAGCTCTACATTCAGAGTGGAGCCCTATGCAGGGCTTGATCTCACAACCCTGGGATCATGACCTGAGCCAAATCAACAGTCAGAGGCTTAACCAACTGAGCCACCCAGGTGCCCCAACAATTCTTACCTTTTTTGTGATATTTCTCTCAAATGAAGAGTAACAATAGGATTCTTAACCACATATATATTTAATTTTCAGAAGATATTCCTCCTGTAGGTACAGTGTGGTTCAGGAAAAAGAAAGCTGCCATGTTTCATTATAATATTATCTCATTCTAGCTTGGGAAGAAGGCCAGCCATAAAACAAAACAAAACAAAACAAAACAAACCCTGTGATTTGTCTTTTTGCTCAAGGGACTGAACACCTTGGACACCTGAGAAATTGTCTGCTTTTACTTTCTATAATGAGCTGACTGGTAGATTTCACTCAGGTTCTACAAAGAGGTTGAAAGTGCCCTTTTTTATCCTGATTGGCGCGAGGTAAATTTGTAATAACCCAGAGAACGTTGGGAGCATTCTGTTATTTTTTATTGAGGAGAGAACTGAGATAGTAAAGGTCTCCTTCAGCAGATTGAAAGAATTTCTGAGCTTGAAAACTGCTGGAAGGGTTCATTAAAAAACATGGGCCATTACTCAGGAAAAATCCCATTAGCGCTACCCTGCCTCAGCTATCTGGGTTAATGTCCACCTACAGTGCTGGGGTTCAGGGTTAGAATATATGTCTTTTATCTATCTTACTGTACAGAGCAAAAGGATTCATCCATTGGGATTCCTAAACCTGAGTGCCCTGGCTTGCTGGTTGTTTAGATATTTAATCTGTTTCCATCCTAAGAAGAGGCCCTCTAGATTTGGGGCACAAAGCGTTTTATTTAAAAAATTTTTTTATTTAATTTTTTTAAATTTACACCCAAGATATTTAGCATATAGTGCAACAATGATTTCAGGAGTAGATTCCTCAATGCCCCTTACCCATTTAGCCCATCCCCCCTCCCACAACCCCTCCAGTAACCCTCTGTTTGTTCTCCATATTTAAGAGTCTCTTATGTTTTATCCTCCATAAAATGTTATGTTTTATATTATTTTTGCTTCCCTTCCCTTATGTTCACCTGTTTTGTATCTTAAAGTCCTCATATGAGTGAAGTCATGTGAGATTTGTCTTTCTCTGACTGGCTAATTACACTTAGCATAATACTCTTCAGTTCCATCCACGTATTTGCAAATGGCAAGATTTCATTCTTTTTGATTGCTGAGTAATACTCCATTGCATATATATACCACTTCTTTATCCATTCATCCATTAATGAACATTTGGGCTCTTTCCATACTTTAGGTATTGTTGATAGTGCTCCTATAAACATTGGGGTGCATGTGCCCCTTCGAAAACAGCACACCTGTGGTTGATTTTGAGCTTCATAGCATTGTGGTCTGAAAATTATGCATGGTATGATCTCGATCTTTTTGTACTTGTTGAGGGCTGATTTGTGTCCCAGTATATGATCTATTCTGGAGAATGTTCCATGGGTACTGGAGAAGAATATATATTCCACTGCTTTAAGATGAAATGTCCTGAATATATCTGTTAAGTCCATTCAGTCCAGTGTGTCATTCAAAGCCATTGTATCCTTGTTGATTTTCTGCTTAGATGATCTGTCCATTGCTATAAATGGGGTGTTGAAGTCCCCTACTATTATGGTATTATTACCAATGAGTTTCTTTATGTTTATTATTAATTGATTTATATATTTGGGTGCTATCACATTTGGAGCATAAATGTTTACAATTGTTAGGTCTTCCTGGCAGATAGACCCCTTAATTATGACATAATAGCCTTCTTCATCTCTTGTTCCAGTCTTTATTTTAAAGTCTAGATTGTCTGATATAAGTATGGCTACTCTGGGTTTCTTTTGTCGACTATTAGCATGATAAATGGTTCTCCATCCCCTTACTTTCAATCCGAAATTGTCTTTAAGTCTAAAGTGGGTCCCTTGTAAACAGCATATAGATGGATCTTGTTTTCTTATCCATTCTGTTACCCTATGTCTTTTGATTGGAGCATTTAGTCCTTTGATGTTTAGGGTGTGTACTGAAAGGGAGTTTTTGGTGGTGGTCTCTGGTCCTTTCTAGTCTTTGTTGCTTTCGGGTTTTTTTTTTTTTTTTTTTTTTTTTTTTTTTTGCTTTTCTCCCTTCATATAGTCCCCCCTTAAAATTTCTTGCAGGGCTGGTTTAGTGGTCACACACTCCTTTAATTTTGTTTGTTTGTCTGGGAAACTTTTTATCTCTCCTTCTATTTTGAATGACAGCCTGGCTAGATAAAGAATTCTTAGCTGCATATTTTTCTGATTCAGTACATTGAATATATCCTGCCAGTCCTTTCTGGCCTGCCAAGTTTCTGTGGATAGATCTGCTGCAAACCTTATCTGTCTTACCTTGTAGGTTAAGGACTTTTCATGATTCTTTCCTTGCCTGAGTATTTTGTGAATTTGACTATGATATGCCTTGTTGATGGTCAGTTTTTGTTCAACCTAATGGGAGTTCTCTGTACTTCCTGGATTTTTATGTCTGTGTCTCTCCCCAGGTTAGGAGAATTTTCTGCTATGATTTGCTCACATAAATTTTCTATGCATTTTTCTCTCTCTTCATCTTCTATGATTCTGATGCTATTCCTTTTTAATGAGTTACTGATTTCTCTAATTCTCTAATTCTTTCGCCTTAGTCTCCCTCTTTTTTTCTGCTTCATTATTCTTCATGAGTCTGTCCTCTATATCGCTGATTCCCTGTCTGCTTCATCCATCCTTGCCACCGTGGCATCCATTTGAGATTGCAGCTCAATTGTAGCATGTTTTATTTCATCCTGACTAGTTTTTACTTCTTTTATCTCCACAGAAAGGGATTCTAATCTATTTTCCAACCCAGCTAGTATTCTTATTATTGCGATTCTGAATTCTGGTTCAGATATCTTGCTTGTATCTGTGTTGATTAAGTCCTTGACTGTCATTTCTTCCTGTTCTTTCTTTTGGGGTGAATTCCTTCATTTTGTCATTTTGAAGGATGAAAAGGAATTAATAAGGTAAAAAAATTAAAATTAAAAAATTAAAAACAACACACACACAAAAATCAAATAAATGATGCTAGATCCTAGGTGTGTTTTGGTCTGGTTGTTGAAAGAAACTTGATAGATTAGAGAAAAAAGGGCAAAAAAGGAAAAGAAAAGGAAAACGTTTGAAAATTAGAAAAAAATGAATACAATGAAATAGAGTAAAATAAAATGATGGAAGTAAAATAGAATTTGAAAATTTTACAAAAATTAAAAAATATAGTAGAAAAAATTAAAATATTTTTAATAAAAATTGATAATAACAATATTTTTTCTCTTTCTGTACTCAAGAAAAAGAAAAGAAATGAATAAGAAAAGGAAAAAGAAAATTGAATAGATGGACCAGCGAACAGACTGAAATATGATTAAAATTACATCATTTTCCCCTAGAAGTCAAACTATGAAGCACTATATAATCCATAAACTAAGCAGGTGGAGAGACTTGTGGTGTTCCTGAAGATAGAGTTGACCCAGTTGGGCAAGGCTTAGTGTAATGGCTTCATTCTCCACCAGATTGCGCTGCTTAGCTTACTGTGGTGGATTGTTGTGGCACTTGTAGGTGTGTACGTGCATGCACGAGAGGGATGAAAATGGAGTCACCCAGCTACACAGTCTGTAGTATCATAACTCTGTTCTCCCCGAACAGCAATTGTGCACCTGTCCTTTGTCTTTGGCTTCTGTCTATTCCTTGCTTTTACACTTTACATGACCAAGCCATCAGGTTGCCAGGGGGCACTTCCCTCATGAATTTTATCTCAGATGAGGCTGTTTCCCAACCCCTCACTTCTGAAGGACTGGGGCTTTGACACACTGAGACCTTCTGGGGGAGGGTCTCACCAAGCAATGGCGGGGTGCCAGCTGCACCCAGGTACATTTGCAGGACCATTCTGCTGCCAATCCCTAGAGACTGTGGCTGGGTGCCAGACTGTCCCAGAAAAAGTTCATGTGATCATGTAGCAGCAGCATTTCCTTAATATCCTTCTTCCAACACCAGCAAATGTGGTTGTCCTCTTGGGTCTGCTTGGACCTATGCCTGTGGGGTGGCTGCACAGCCTCTACCAAATGTCCTCTCAGCAGGGAAACTGCCTCTCCCCATGTGGCCCAAGTACCCCCTGGACCTCACTCTGCTCCTGGGGATTCGCCCTTCCCATCAGAGCACTGCCAGGTATTGAGCTTCAGAGTTTCAGACTCTGCGTTCCCGCTGTTTATAGAGTCTTAATGGAATTTAAACCTTCTCCTTTCTCCCTTTTTTGTTCAGTCCCTATGGCTGTTTCCACTTTTACACTTTCTCTACAGCTGCTTTGGAGGGGTTGCTTTTCCCATACTCTCCCCCTAACT
The DNA here is from genome assembly GCA_028646485.1 of Cryptoprocta ferox. Taxonomy (NCBI): domain Eukaryota; kingdom Metazoa; phylum Chordata; class Mammalia; order Carnivora; family Eupleridae; genus Cryptoprocta; species Cryptoprocta ferox. The sequence goes on along the minus strand of CM053576.1, from coordinate 32,118,410 downwards.
CTGTCCTCTCTCTGCAAGCAAAAACAGCTCCCTGCCCTCCATGGCTTCTCTCTCCCCCAGTTCACCTCTCCATGCCACGTACCTGCTGAGTTCTGTGCTTCAGGTTGTGCAGATTGCTGTGTTAATCCTCAAATCAGTTTTCTAGGTTTGCAGGATGGTTTAATGTTGATCTGACTGTATTTCATGGATGCAAGATGCAAAAAAATAAAATAAAACAAATAAAACAAAAAAAAAAACCCCAAAAACAAAGCTTTTTAAAAAGTAGTTTAAAAGGGCACTAGAGAGAAATCAATCATTCTACTCTTGTGGCATCAGAAGCTACAGTTGGGCACTATGAATATTCTCATAGTTTCTTTCATGCCCTCATTGATAGTGTTTGATTATATTGGAAAATTTCAGTTCATAAGGTCTAAAACAGAATACTCTAACTCAGATTTTTCTATTAAGTTGAGGGTCAAAATCACACACACACACACACACACACACACACACACACACTTTTGTCCCTCCCAACAAATTTGTAGAAAAGAAAATAACAAGAATCAACATTTTAATGAGTGTTTCTAGGATTATTCTCAGTAAAACTAATTGCAATGGCTTCTAATATCTTGAGTTCTGTAGATTATTGTTACTTTTAATTCTCAGTTAACTATAAATTATAGCTAATCTTGCATATATTTAAAGTGCAGTTTCATATATTTGTATGTATATAAATATTGTGTGTATATATATATAGTATATGTGTGTATGTATTTGTATTTATAAAAGTTATACATCTTATTTGTGTTTTATTGCATTATTTCCTGGGCATTCTGTTGAACTGAGGTCTGGTCAGTAAGGAGCTATGTTTTGATTCTAGCAAAAGTTACTCTGTGTACAAAGAACTAAGATAAAGTGTCATATTCTATTGTATGAAGGAAATTGGGAGGCAGGTGTTTTGGAGTTGGTATGGTGGCTTTGTGGGCCTCAGGACCCAGGTTCCTGGTCTCCTTCTGTCCTGCTACCTTTAGCTCTGGTCTTCATCCTTGGGTCACCTCATTGTCCCAAGATGACTGCTAGAGCATTCTAAGCAGAAAGAGGAGAAAAGGTGGGAACAGCAAAGAGTGGACCCAGCAGCTGAATTATCCTCCATAGACGAGTATTTAAAAGGGAAGGCCGTGGGGAAGGTGAAAGGCAGTGGGTTTTTCTTTAAACACATAAAGCACATACCAGTTGGGTCGCATAGTGTATTGATATGAAATTTAACCATTGTTTCTGTTTCCTAGCACCTGACCATGTAAATCTTGATAAGAAAGACACAAACACTTGAAAGTTCCCTGTGGCATCTATATTTAACATTCATTTAAAAAACTACTTCTTGGTGACATACTAACACTGGAGTTACACAGGGGAGAATGTTGCTGAACCACTCTCTACGTAAAAATTGTGTAGTATTTCTGTTTTTGCACGACTGAGAAAGGGGGTCTCGTTTATTTTGTCCATCCTCATTCACACTTGGATCCAGTGTTTCTAGAGAAGTAACCACCACAAAGAAATTGCCTTTCATAAGTAATAATTAATATTTTCTAATTTTGCCTAGCCTGTCATGTATAACTTTTGATCAAGTCAATCATAATATATTAAAATAATATAATATTAGGCATGCTAATACAGTACATGATATATAATACATATCAATATAATATTATATTGAGCAAATATATTTACAGTGAAAAGCAGAGACTATACTATTGCAGCTTATAAAAACGGGTAAACACATAATGTCCATTAGAGTTTGAAAAGTTAGAGAATCAATTCTTGCATAACTAACCTATGTTAGCCTGAAACCTCACATTGAACTGTTCATTACCACTGGTCCCAAAGCAGGTAAAAGAAACCCCATTCCTGCCAAGCTATTCCCTCACCAGTAATAATATGTTAGAAGTTAAACGTTCTCTCTTTCTATGTTATATTTTGTGGATGGGCAACTACCTTGCCACAAGGGATATTGCGGCAATAGTGAGTTGAGTATCATATTGAATCAAAGTATCAACATATAAAAAAACATTTTATAATTCTTTTTTAAAAAATGGGTCATTATAATTATTATTTTTAATCTATCACCCTTACCACTATCAACAAAATGAGGGAGAAAGGATGAAAATTCATTCAGTCTGCTCCTTCCTACAAGTTCATTGCTTTTAATAAATTTGCATGGTTCCCACACACATTTCGCATAAAAATATTCTCTTATTTTAGCAATTTCCAAGAGATGTTGGCCCCAGGAATTTTCCAGTTTTCAAATATGCTAACAGGAGTTTTTCATTTGACCATGTACATGGATATGTGACTCAGCCTTTGGTGATTGGGAATGATTTACAAGAAGCATGCTTAAATAATATTCATCTGTAACATCCCAGGAGTCATACAGTTGAATACATGCAGGAAGACTACGTGCATCTCTGTCTCCCCGTCTAAGGTGCCTATGGATGAGAATCTATGCCGGGATGCACGTCCAAGTGCAGCAATTGCCTTTCAACATCAGCTTTTAGGTAAGTTTTCTCTCCTGGCTAGTTTCCAATGATCTCCTTGAAGAAATTATGTCTTGTTTTCAATACCCAGAGTTTTCCTCCTAGAACAAGATTATAGCTTAAACAAAACTGTACTGGTGAAAGTTATTTCAGTTCTGATTCTTAATCCCTAAAATCAAAGAGCGTGAGGGGCACCCGGGTGGTGCAGTTAAGCCACCAACTCTTGATCTCAGCTCAGGTCATGATCTCGCAGTTCAATGAGATAAAAGCCCTGTGCTGATGGTGGGGAGCCTGCTTGGGATTCTGTCTCTCCTTATCTCTCTGTCCCTCCCCCACTTGTGCACTTTCTCTCTCTCTCTCTCTGTCTCTTTCTCTCTCTCAAAAAAGAAATATAAACATTAAAAAATTAAAAAATAAAATAAAACCAGAGACCATAACATTTCATTATTAGCCAGTAGGCTCTGCCTTACTGGCCGCACATGCAGCTGTGTTTTAAGAACATTTTAAGAACAGTGCCCTTTGGAGATTGCGGGCTTACCTTTCTCCACACTGCTTACTGAGAGCATAATTTCTAACACTTATGATCTATCTAGTTTCATCATTAACTTTGGGAATAGCTTTATAGCTACATAGGAAAAATTGTGGCATAAAGTTTTTGGTTAATCAAAGAACAAGTTTTAGGTTCTAGTGGTTATATGCATAGTATGACATATTGTGCCTTAACAGAATATTATTAAATGAGTGGGAAAAGATGAGCTATTTAGTACTGACAGACTATTGGGTGGTTATTTGAAAATATATATGTAGGAATTAGTGTATATATATATATTCCTACATATACATACATTAGTATGTATATACATATACATACTAATTCATACATATCAATCAGTGAGATTGGGATGCAGTAAGCGACCAAGAACTACAAAGGTATAATTTGTGATTGCATTATGTTCCCAGTATGTGCAGCCTGGGACTCTTCACTGCCTTCAGTTCATGAGCCAAGTTGATAAGGCAGCCACCGTTAGAACATAGTCAGTCAGCTGCTGTGATGAGGAAAAGAGGTAAGAAGTGTCTTACACTGGTGATTCAAGGTTCCAATCCCAAACTGACAATCATCACTTCCACATACAATTCATTGACTAGAACTAATTACATGACCCAGAACTAGCAGGGCCTCATCCACAAGGGAATCAAAACATGTACTATCACCATGTGCCTTGAAGGCAGGAACTGGATATATTTGTTAAATCAGATATTTGGCCCACTGTGCCTCCTTCAAGTAAAATGAACTCATTTCCTCCCCATTAGAGAGGAACAGAAAATCTCAATAATGGCATCAGCTCAGAGTCCAGGCTCTCCACTGTGTGATGGGTGGGAGTTCTGACATCAGAGTTGATGTGTAGGAATGTCTGCATTGGGTTGGAATGTGGCTTCTCTTTATCTGGAGACTTATGACCTTTAAAAAAAAAAAGTTCCTAGCTTGTGTAGAAGAACTCTTCAATTTGTGGGCCAACATGATCATATATTCGAAAAGTAAATTCTCAGATCCCACCCCAGACCTGCTAAATCAGAAATGCTAGAGGTGAGCCTAGTTGCTTATGCTTAAACCCCAGGTGATTCTGATTAAAGGTTGCTAAGCACTGTCTTACATCGTGCACAGCAAGAAAACAGGGACAGAACCACCACCATAAAGGGGTAAAAATGAGAGGCTTCAGTGAGCATTTGTTGGTAGCAATTCTGAAGTCCTCTCTTGCCTTTTAATAAAACACATTTTGGTTCTTAAGATTCACAATTAAAACATACATATAATTTCAATTGTTTACTTGGACAATTTTAGAGTCAAAATGTATATTTATATCCCCCAAATGCAACTGAACATTTTAAACAAAATTATGTGGGTGAAAGTCTTGCATTACATTCTGATTACAATTTAAAAATAAAATTTTTAATGTTTTCTTTATTTTTGAGAGAGAGAGAGAGAGAGAGAGACAGCATGAGCAGGGGTTGATCAGAGAGAGAGGGAGACACAGAATCCTAAGACAGGCTCCAGGCTCTGAGCTAGCTGTCAGCACAGAGCCTGACACAGGGTTCAAACCCACGAACCACAATATCATGACCTGAGTTGAAGTCGGATGCTTAACCGACTGAGCCACTCAGGCACCCCTGATTACAATTTGTAAAAGGGCAGAAACACATGCAGATATTTTGAAAAGTGTGCTGAGGGTCTTCAGGGATGTGCGACCTTGTTAGTGAGTACAAAGTAATTGTATGTTAACCACCTTTTAAATTGTTTGATCATTAGGAAATGATGGGTTGTTTTTTGTTTTGTTTTGTTTTGAGACAGAGATAGAGAGAGAGGAGAGAAAATACAAGTGGAGGAGGGGCAGATAAAGAGGGAGAGAAAGAGAATCCCAAGCAAGGCTCCATGCTGTCAGTGCGGACCCCTACAGGACCCCTATATGGGAGGCTAGAAACAATAAACAGTGAGATCATGACCTGAGACAAAACCAAGAGTGGGACACAACTGACTGAGCCACCCAGGCACCACCATCAGGAAATGATATTTTAAGTAAGCATTTTATATCCTGACATACAGTTTAGAACTTACATAAAGATGTTCTACTTTATTTTGGCTCTGTTTTTAGGACATTGAGGATTGAATGTTGGCATTTAATGTATTATAATTTTCTCCATTTAAATAATAGGAAGCAGGCTTCCAATTTTTATTTTCATGTAGAATTTCTGATTTTCAAGAATGGATTCCTAAATAGTTAAGGGGAAGTATTTCTTTACTCTCTTCCCCTGTGCTGTTCTGTCTCTCTTTTGACCTCAGTGGGTATACATTGGTTTTAAAATGTGATCACCAGTTCTTAGACACTCAATTCATTAAGAGTTGGGGGTTTTGTCTCCTTCCCTTTGGTCTGGGTGGACTTGAGACTGCTTTGACCAAAAGATGACTCCTGATGCTGGCTCATAAAAAGCCATGTAGCTTATGCACTGTTTGCTGGAACATTCACTCTTGGAGTGCTAAGCCATCATGTAGGAAGTTCAAGCACCTGAAGCTATCATGCTGAGGAAGTTCTAGCAATATGAAGAAGCTTCATATTGTGGATGTTCTAGATTACAGTCTCAGCTGATCCTAGCCTTTGAAACTTCCCAGCCAGGATACTAGATATGTGAGTGATTAGACTTTTGATGATTCTAGCCTCTATCCATTCATGTAATACCATCTGAGGTCCCACATCACAGAACAGAGTAAAGACATCCTTGTTTGCTTTGTCCAGATTCCTTACACACAGAATACATGAGCATAACAAAATGGATCTTGCTTTATGTCAATAATTTGGAATGGCTTGTCCTGCAGCATTGGATATCTAGAACAGCGTTATCTTGGGTATATCAGCCAACTGTTTTTATTCTTTTCCCCAAGCTCTCTTGTTCCCTAAAAGGATTTATTGAACATTATATTCTTATTTGGGTCTTGCTTTGAAATGGCTTCACTTATTCAGTTGCGTTAACAAGGAGTATGAGAACTGTGTCCTAGATTTGATCCTTGCACAGAATCAAATTTGAAATGGCCCTTATCACTCAAACATCTTTTAAATTTTATATTTTCTTGACAGAGTTAGGGAACCACTAGCCTCTCCAAGCTTTTCAAATCCCTACATTTCTGAACTCTCTCTTTGGAGAATCTTTTGCATTTCTCCATTGGAGAATCCATCCAAGTCTTTGTGAGCTTATTTATTTTTCTTGTAATAATTCATCCAGTGACATCAATAGCAGACAACTCATGCTGCATATTTTGCTTCCCAGCTCCTTCCCTTAATGGTACATGTTCATTAAGTACATAATCTGCCGCCAAGTTATTGCAAATGACATGAATAATAATGGTTTTGCCACTATGTGACATGCATTTTTATCTTTTTTCCCTTCAACAGTTTTCCTATCACTCATCCCCTAATCAGATACTTAACATTTTCTTTTTTTGTTGTTGTTATTCATTCTCTAATACTATGTTTTAAGTTTGTCAGGGTGTGTTGGATTAGACTGCAGCAATAAAACTTCAATATTTCAGGGTCTTAAAATAACAAAAGTTTATTCTTGCTCACACTATGTAGCCATTTTGGTCTGGCTACAGGTTATGCTCTATGATACTCACATTTGGGAACTCAGTCTGATGAATTGGCCACTATTTGGAATATTAGTAGTTATTGTGGCAGAGGAAAAGGTAGCCCCAGATGGTCTCAGTTGGCAATTAAATTCTCAGTTGACAAACTATACTTCCACCTGTGATTCCCTGCCCAGAACAGGTCTTATGGCCCAACTGTACCAGAAGCAATTCAGGACATGCAATCCCAAGATGGGCTTAGAAGACAAAGACCTATTTGCCAAAGAGTAGGAATGACAGATTCAGTCTCCAAAGATCAGTTCCAGTTGGAAGAAAATACAGGAGAATGATTTTATGACCCTTACAGAGCTTTCTAAAAAAGACTAAAGAGCCCGAATCATCAGTAAAACTACAGAAAAATTGATTACATTATAAAATTTAAATTTTTGTACAATAAAATATTCATAATTAAAGAAAAGAAAAACACAGTCTCCAGCTTTTGAAAATACTGTGCATTAGGTTTACTAAAAAAAAAAAATCTTTCACAAAACACCTACAGATGTGAAGAAAATATTGAAAGCATATTTTACAATGTGTTGCTGAAATGGCAAAAAGGTAATGTAAGTCAATGAATAAAAATACAAAAAACAAACACAAAAATAAAAACTCAAAGCTAAGCAAAAGCCCAGCAGGCTGGTATATGACATGGAAGCTGAGGGTTGCCCAAAGGACATCTGCGAAGCCCTGTCCACTGAGAGTCTTGGTGTGTGGGGTGAGGAGAAAAAGTCATGGAGACTCCTGTATAAAGAAAGGAACTAAAAGGGCCACACCGTCAGTGAAAAGATAGTGGTAATGAGTATGAGCATGGGGTACATCCCTTACTGCAAGGGGATACCCAGAGGAAAATGACCTGTTTCCACATCCTAGGCCTGAGAAAGTAGGAAAAACAAAACTGAACTAATAATTCATGACTACCAGTTAGTAGTTGTTACCCATGTTCATACTAACTGAATGATCTAAAAAGTGTCAATACAATTATCCTGCTGAAGATAATTTAGAGCCATTTTAAATATAACACACATATATCTAAACATGTAAAAATGTTCATAAAATAGTAAGGAATAAAGAGACTAAAAATTGGGTGAGAGCAAGAGCCCATAGAAGTAAGCAGAGAGACTTACCTCCTAAGGGTATGTGTTGATCCTAGTAATGGAGCTCTATTTTAAGAGCCTCATGGACCTTGGGGAACAAAGGACAAACCATGCCCTTTAAATGTAGACAGGGTAGTGGAGAAATGCTAGTAAACTCTTCACATCCCTCATCTCCATCTTCAGAACACCCCCAGGTGACTGCTTACAAAGTCAGCCCTGTTGCATATCATGAAAGAGGAAACCTTTCCAGAAGTTTGTAATGATTGCATACCCTTTCATCCCAGCTCAAAGCCAGACCTCAAAGAGCAACACATTTAGTGGGTGAACAAGAAAAAAAAAATCCACCTAGCTCAAGGCAACTTGCCTGTCTAGGACTTGGCTCTAATTAGAACAAGGTGGGAAAAAAAAGAGCGATAATAATTAGAGAAGGAGGAGAAAGAGGAAGAAAGGAAGAGGAGGAGGAGGAGGAGAAGAAGGAGGGGGGGAGGAGAAGGAAAAGGAGGAGAAGGAAGAGAAGAGGAGGAGAAGGAGGAGGAGGAAGGAGATGATGACAAAGGAAATTAAATGAAAGGTGACACAGAAAAAGAGAAGAGAGAAAGGAAGGGTGTGGAGAGAGAGAGTAAAGAAGGAAGAAAAAGAAGGAATGGAGAATATCCAACCACGTGTTATCACACAGCTTTGAGGCTGATATTAGCATTTTTCCTGTGTGAAAAAAAGTCAAGAGTTAGTAAATATGTATCTTCTATACATATACTTACAAAGAATCTGTCTCCAAATTTTATATAGAAAGTTTGTCACTTGATCACAATAATGTATCTAATATAAAAAAATGCCAAAGACACAACCAAGTGCTTCACAAAGTGGGAAAATAAAAGGCCAATAAATGAACTCATAAAAGATTATCAAACTCATTAGTAAGCAGGAAAATGCAAAGAACCACCACCATGAAATAGTTTTTATCCTTGTGAGAGGTACTTTCTCCAGCTGTCCTGATATATTGGTGTCTTGCTGACATCGGTGCCTAGGACACTATAAACACAGCCCCTCCTAGAGCCTAGAAAAAGTTGAGTGACTGAGATTCTACCAACCCTGCATCTCATTGAAGATGAAAAGCCTTTAAAAAGGATAAAAACAGGAAATAAGCATTCTCCAAGCAATAATGTAAATCACACCTTAAGGCAAATGAGAGTGAAGACCCAGGTGAGGATGTGGAGTTCTCTACCAGCTCAGGCTCGAGCTGTCCTTGAGATGAAGACAGAACAGTTCTCCATGGGTTGGAAGGTATCTAAGGATTATGGAGATGGTGAGGCATTATTATGCTGAACATTTTATTGGGACATTAGGAAGGGCTGGAAGTGAATTAAGACTTCATTGAGTCTAGAATAAGAAAAAAAAAGTCCCTAGCCTTTGGCCACTGTGAAGGAGAGTCCCCAGATCCAGTAGGTGCCATCACGCTGCAATTTACGGTACTGATCCCAGACTGGGGGCCGAGGAGGGGAGTGTCAGGTGGGCAAGTGCAGCCTGTAGCAGCTTGAACAAGTCGTGAACTTGTTTGGTCACCTTCCACCCTCAGCATCTCACTTCACAGAGGTCTAGAGAGGAGTCCGTGTCTCCGAAAGAATGTGAGGTATTTAAACAATGTAATTATCACGAATTAAGAAAAGCTTTCTAAGCTCCAACCACTTCTTTCTACCAAGAGATTAATTAAGCAACATGAGGACTATATTTTAATTTATTCCCGAAGATGGTTCTCCAAAATGAGCTGTTGGTTGCCATTGTACAAAATGAGATTAGATTTTTTTTATTCAAGACTTTATAAAGAAAAAAAAACTTCTTTACTCTCCATCTTGCCACAGCAGTGGTTCTCAAACAATATTATTGGTCAGAATGACTTGGAACGCTTGGTAAGGAGCAATAGCTATAGAATTTCTGATTCAGCAGGACAGGAATGGGGCCTGAGAATTTGCACTTCTTCTTTTTTAAAAAATGTTTATTTATTGAGAGGGAGAGAGAGAGATTGCAAGCAGGGGAGGGACAGAGAGAAAGAGGGAGAGAAAAAGAATCCCAAGCAGGCTCCACACTGTCAGCACAGAGCCCAGTGTGGGGCTTGATTCCACCAACCATGAGATCATGACCTGAGCCAAAGCTGAGAGTCAAACACCAAGGTGCCCTGAGAATTTGCATTTCTAACAAGTTCCCAGGTGAGGCTAACACTGTTGGTCCAGCTGGTTTAGGGCCACACTTTGAGATGCACTGGGCCTTCTCTTCCTTAGTTTCATCAGAACTTGGCCTGCTTAAGCTTCACTCTAGAATATTAAGTTGCCTATGGCCAAAATTACATTAGTTGCAAGGTGCTTACAGTTTTACTCTTATATCTTTTAATTTACATCCAAGTTAGTTAGCATATAATAACAATATGCTACAACAATTTCAGGAGTAGATTCCTTAATGTCTATTACCCCTTTAGCCTATCCCCCCTCCCACAACCCCTCCAACAACCCTCTGTTTGTTCTCTATATTTAAGTCTTTTATGTTTTGTACCCCTCCTTGTTTTTATATTATTTTTGCTTCCCTTCCCTTATGTTCATCTGTTTTGTATCTTAAAATCCTCATATGAGTGAAGTCATATGATATTTGTCTTTCCCTGACTAATTTGACTTAGCATAATACCCTCCACTTCCATCCATGTAGTTGAAAATGGCAAGATTTCATTCATTTTGATTGCTGAGTAATTCTCCATTGTATATATACTATATCTTCTTTATCCATTCATCTGTCAATGGACACTTGGGCTCTTTCCATACTGTTGGCTCTTGTTGATAGTGCTGCTATAAACATTGGGGTGCATATGCCCCTTCAAAACAGCACACCCGTATCCCTTGGATAAATTCCTAGTAGTGCAATTGCTGGGTCATAGAGTAGTTCTATTTTTAATTTTTTGAGGAACCTCCATACTGTTTTCCAGAGTGGCTGCACCAGTTTGCATTCCCACCAGCAGTGCAAAAGAGATCCTCTTTCTCCGCATCCTCCATCCTCAGCAACATCTGTTCTTGTTCTTGCCTGAGTTGTTCATTTTAGCCATTTTGACAGGTGTGAGGAGGTATCTCATTGTTGTTTTGATTTGTATATCCCTGATGATGAGTGATGTTGAGCATTTTTTCATGTCTCTCTCAGCCATCTGGATGTCTTCTTTGGAGAAGTGTCTATTCATGTCTTCTGCCCATTTCTTCACTGGATTATGTGTTTTTTGGGTGTTGAGTTTGAGAAGTTCTTTATAGATTTTGGATACTAACGCTTTATCTGATATGTCATTTGCAAATGTCTTCTCCCATTCCGTCTGTTGCCTTTTAGTTTTGCTGATTGTTTTCTTCACTGTGCAGAAGCTTTTTATTTTGATGAGATCCCAATAGTTCACTTTGCTTTTGTTTCCCTTGCCTCAAGAGACATGTTGAGTGAGAGGTTGCTGTGGCTGAGGTCAAAGAGGTTTTTGCCTACTCTTGCCTCTAGGATTTTTATGGCTTCCTGTCTTACATTTAGGTCTTTCATCCGTTTTGAGTTTATTTTTGTGTATGGTGTAAGAAAGTGGTCCAGGTTCATTTTTTTTTTCTTGTATGACTCTGTCCAGTTTTCCAAGCACCATTTGCTAAGGAGACTGTCTTTATTCCATTGGATTCTTTCCTGCTTTGTCAAAGATTAGTTGGCCATATGTTTGTAGGTCCATTTCTGGGTTCTCTATTCTGTTCCATTGATCTGAGTGTCTGTTTTTGTGCCAGTACCATACAGTCTTGATGATTACAGCTTTGTAATATATCTTGAAGTATGGGAGTGTGATGCCTCCACTTTTGGTTTCCTTTTTCAAGATTGCTTTGGCTATTCAGGGTCTTTTCTGGTTCCATACAAATTTTATGATTGTTTGTTCTACCTGTGTGAAGAATATTGGTGTTATTTTGATAGGTCTTGCATTGAATATGTAGATTGCTTTGGGTAGTATCGACATTATAACAATGTTTGTTCTTCCAATCCAGGAGCATGGAATATTTGTCCACTTTTTTTTTTTGTCTTCTTCAATTTCTTTCAATAAGCTTTCTATAGTTTTCAGTGTATAGATTTTTCACCTCTTTGGTTAGGTTTATTCCTAGGTATTTTATCTTTTTTGTTGCAATTGTAAATGGGATCAATTCCTTGATTTCGATTTCTGTTGCTTCATTATTGGTGTATAGAAATGGAACCGATTTCTGTGCATTGATTTTATATCCTGCAACTTTGCTGAATTCATGGATCAGCTCTAGCAGTTTTTTGGTGGAATCGTTTGGGTTTTCCATATAGAGTATCATGTCATCTGTGAAGAGTGAAAATTTGACTTCTTCCTGGCTGATTTGGATGCCTTTTATTCCTTTGTGTTGTCTGATTGCTGAGGCCAAGACTTCCAATACTAAGTTGAATAATAGTGGCGAGAGTGGGACATCCCTGTCATTCCTGACCTTAGGGGGAAGGCTCTCAGCTTTTCCCCATTGAGGATGATATTAGCAGTGGGTCTTTCATATATGGCTTTTATGATCTTAAGTTCTGAACCTTCTATCCCTACTTTCTTGAGGTTTTTATCAAGAAAAGATGCTATATTTTGTCAAATGCTTTCTTTGCATCTATTGGGAAGTTCATGTGGTTCTTGTCCTTTCTTTTATTGATGTGATGTATCACATTGATTATTTTGTGGATATTGAACCAGCCCTTCATCCCCGGTATAAATCCCACTTGGTTGTGGTGAATAATTCTTTTAATGTTTTGTTGAATCCGGCTGGCTAGTATCTTGTTGAGGTTTTTTTGTTTTGTTTTGTTTTGTTTTGTTTTGTTTTGCATGCAGGATCATCAGGGAAATTGGTCTGTAGTTCTCCTTTTTAGTGGGGTCATTGTCTGGTTTTGGAATCAAGGTAATGCAGACTTCATAAAAAGAGTTTGGACGTTTTCCTTCCATTTCTGTTTTTTGAAACAGCTTCAAGTGAATAGGGGTTAACTCTTCTTTAAATGTTTGGTAGAATTCCCCTGTAAAGCTATCTGGCCCAGGACTCTTGTTTTTTTGGTAGATTTTTTGATTATTAGTTCTATTGCCTTACTGGTTATAGGTCTGTTTAAATTTTCTATTTATTCCTGTTTCAGTTTTGGTAGTTGATATGTTTCTAGGAATTTCTCCATTTCTTCCAGATTGCCCATTTTTTTTGGTATATAATTGCTCATAATATTTTCTTATTATTCTTTGTATTTCTGTAGTGTTGTATGTGATCTCTCCTCTTTCATTCTTGATTGTATTTACTTGGGTCCTCTCCTTTTTCTTTTTGATCAAATTGGCTAAGGGTTTATCAATTTATTTAATTCTTTCAAAGAATCAGCTCCTGGTTTCATTGATCTGTACTACTGTTTTTGTTTTTGTTTTTGTTTTTTTTTGCATTGATTTCTCCTCTAATCTTTATTATTTTCTGTCTTCTGGTGGTTTTTGGTTTTATTTGCTGTTATTTTTCCAGCTCTTTGAGGTATAAGGTTAGATTGTGTATCTGAGACCTTTCTTCCTTCTTTAAGAAGGCCTGGATTGCTATATACTTTCCTCTTATGACCATCTTTGCTGCATCCCAGAGGTTTTGGGCTGTGGTGTTATCCTTTTCATTGGCTTTCATGTACTTTTTAATTTCCTCTTTAATGTCTTGTCTAGCCCATTCGTTCTTTAGTAGGATGATCTTTAGTCTCCAAGTATTTGTTATCTTTCAAAATTTTTTCTTGTGGCTGATTTCGAGTTTCATAGTGTTGTGGTCTGAAAATATAAACGGTATGATCTTGATCTTTTTGTACTTGTTGAAGGCCGATTCGTGTCCCGGTATGTGATCTATTCTGGAGAATGTTCTATGTGCACTGGAGAGGAATGTGCATTCTGCTGCTTTAGGATGAAATGTTCTGAATATATCTGTTAAGTCCATCTGGGCCAGTGTGTCATTCAAAGCCATTCTTTCTTTGTTGATTTTCTGTTTAGGTGATCTGTTCATTTCTGTAAGTGGGGTGTTGAAGTTTCCTACTATTATGGTATTATTTCAATGAGTTTCTTTATGTTTGTGATTAATTGATTTATATATTTGGGTGCTATCACATTTGGAGCATAAATGTTTAAAATTATAGATCTTGGTGGAGAGATCCCTTAGTTATGATATAATGCCCTTCTTCATCTCTTGTTCCAGTCTTTATTTTAAAATCTAGATTGTCTGATATAAGTATGGCTACTCTGGCTTTCTTTTGTGACCATTAACATAATAGATGGTTCTCAATTCCCTTATTTTCAATCTGAAGGTGACTTTAGGTCTAAAATGGGTCCTTTGTAATCAGCATATAGATGGATCTTGTTTTCTTATCCATTCTGTTACCGGATGTCTTTTGATTGGAGCGTTTAGACCATTGACATTTAGAGTGAGTACTGAAAGATATGAATTTATTGCCATTATGTCGCCTGTAGAGTTGGAGTTTCTGGTAGTGTTCCCTCGTCCTTTCTAATCTTTGTTGCTTTTGGTCTTTTGGTTTTTTTTTTTTCCTTCATCTTTCTTCCCCTCAGGGAGTCCCCCTTAAAATTTCTTGCAGGGCTGGTTTAGTGGTCACGAACTCCTTTAATTTTTGTTTGGGAAACTTTTTTTTTATGTCTTTATTTTATTTTGAGAGAGAGAGAGAGAGAGAGAGAGAGACAGAGAGTGAACGGCGGAGGGGCAGAGAGAGGGAGACACAGAATCTGAAGCAGGCTCCAGGCTCTGAGGTGTCAGCACAGAGCCCAACGCGGGCCTCAAACCCACGGACTGTGAGATCATGACCTGACCCGAAGTCAGACGCTCAACCAGGCGGCCCATGGGAAATTTTTTTTATCTCTCCTCCTATTTTGAATGATAGCCTTGCTGGATAAAGAATTCTTAGCTGCATATTTTTCTGACTCAGCACATTGAATATATCCTGCCACTCCTTTCTGGCTTGCCAAGTTTCTGTGGATAGGTCTGCTGCAAATCTGATATGTCTTCCCTTGTAGGTTAAGGCCTTTTTTTCCCTTGCTGCTTTCATGATTCCTTCCTTGCCTGAGTATTTTGTGAATTTGACTATGATATGCCTTGTTGATGGTTGATTTTTGTTGAATCTAATGGGTGTACTTCCTGGATTTTGATGTCTGTGTCTTTCCCCAGGTTAGGAAAGTTTTCTGCTATGATGTGCTCACATAACCCTCTACCCCTTTTTCTCTGTTTTCATTTTCTGGGACACCTATGATTCTGATGTTCCTTTTTAATGAGTCACTGATTTCTGTAATTCTTAAATGGTGCTCTTTTGCCTTAGTCTCCCTCTTTTTCCCTGCTTCATTATTCTCCATAAGTTTGTCCTATATATTGTTGATTCCCTGCTCTGCCTCATCCATCCTTGCCACCGTGGCATACATTCAAGATTGCAGCTCAGTTACAGCATTTTTAATTTCATCCTGACTAGCTCTTACTTCTTTTACCTCCACAGAAAGGGATACTAATCTATTTTCAAACCCAGCTAGTATTCTTATTATCATGATTCTAAATTCTGGTTCAGACATCTTGCTTGTATCTGTGTTGATTAAGTCCTTGACTGTCATTTCCTCCTGTTCTTTCTTTTGGGGTGAATTCCTTCATTTCATTATTTTGGAGGAAGAAAAGGAATTAATAAGGTAAAAAAAATTAAAATTAAAAACAACACAAAGAGATCAAATGCCAGATCCTAGGTGTGTTTTGGTCTGGTTGTTGAGAAAAACTTGACTGATTAGAGAAAAAAGGGAAAGATAATAAAAGAAAAAAAGGAGAAAAGAAAAAAGAAGAAAAAGGGAAAAAAAGGAAAACATTTGAAAATTTGAAAAGTGCATAAAATAAAATAGAATAAAATGAAATGATGAAAGTAACATAGAATTTTTAAAATGTATTAAAAAGTAAAAAATATAGTAGAAAAAATTAAAAAAATATTTTTAATAATAATGGAAAATAAAAATAGATTTTTCTCTTTCTGTATTCAAGAATAAGAAAAGAAAAAGAAAAAAATTAATAAATGGACCAGCATACAGAATTGATTGAAATTATATCTGGTTTCCCATAGAAGTCAAGCTATGAAGCACTTTATAGTCCGTAAACTAAATAGGTGGAGAGACTTGTGTTTGTCAAGAGTACTGTTGGCCCAGTTGGGCAGAGTGTAGTATAAGGGCTCCATTCTCCACTAGATGGAGCTGCTTAGCTGACTGGAGTGGATTGCTGTGGCCTGTGTAGGTGAGTATGTGCATGCACAGGAGGGGTGAAAATGTCCTCACGCAGCTACCCAATCCCTAGTATAGGAACTGTGTTCTCTCCAAGACTGGCAATCAAGCATACCTCTTTTGTCTCCGGCTTCTGTCCACTCCCCACTTCTATACTGTCTGTGACCAAGCCATTAGGTTCCCAGGGGGCACCTCCCTCCTGAGTTTTTTCTCAAATGGAGCTGTGTTTCCCAATCCTTCATTTCTGAGGGACTGTGGCTTTGACCCACTCATACCTGGGGGAGGGTCTCACTGAGACTCCTAGCCCACCCCAGGAACATTCATGAGACCTCGATGTTGCTAATGCCCAGAGACTGTGGCTGGGTGCCTGCCCATGCCAGAAAAAGTTCGCACGATCTTGTGGCAGCAGCATTTCAGGGTTTATGGAAAGTCACAACACACATCTGGCATGAGCCTTCACCCTTAACATTCTTGTTCCAACACCAGCGAATGTGATTGTCCTCTGGGGTCTGCTGGGACCTATGCCTGTAGGGTGGCTGCACGGCCTCTGCCAAATGTCCTCCCAGCAGAGGAACCGTCTCTCCCTGTGTGCCTGTGGACCGCCCCCGGACTTCACTCTGTTCCTGGGAATTTGCCCTTCCCACCAGGTATTGAGCTTCAGAGTTTCAGACTCTGAGCTCTCCCTGTTTATAGAGTCTTAATGGAATTTAAACCCTCTCCTTTCTCCTTTCTCCCTTTTTTGTTCAGTCCCTGTGGCTATTTCCACTTTTCTACTTTCTCTCCAGCTACTTTTGGTGGGGAGTGCTTTTTCTGTACTCTACCCCCTCCATCTCTGTCCTCTCTCTGCAAGTAAAAACAGCTCTCTGCCCTCTGCAGCTTCTCTCTCCCCCAGTTCACCTCTCCATGCTGCATATCTGCCAAATTCTGTGGTTCAGTTTGTGAAGATTGTTGTATTACTCCTCAAATCAGTTTTCTAGGTGTGCAGGGTGGTTTAGTGTTGATCTGGCTGAATTTCAGGGATGAGAGATGCCAAAAAAAAAAAAAAAGCAAGGTGCTTACAGTTTTAACAATTATTAAAATTGCAAATGAAAATGTCATGCTTTAATCTGCAAATTTTGAATTAGTTCTTAGCAGAATTAAGATTCCTTAGATCAATTTTCTCAGAAATTTCAGTAACTGTAAATTTGAGCTATATATTTAGGACTCCCTTATCATATTAACAGATATTTATGTTCCAATAGCAATTTAAAAAAAAATTCTTTCTAATGTTTATTTGTTTTTGAGAGAGAGAGAGACAGAGTATGAGTGAGGGAGGGGCAGAGAGAAAGAGGGAGACAGAATCCGACACACGCTTCAGGATCTGATCTGTCAGCACAGAGACCAATGTGGAGTTCGAACTTGGGAATGGCAAGATCATGACCTAGGCCCAAGACAAAAACTTAACTGACTGAGCCACCCAGACACCCCTATTCCAATAGCAATTTTAATGTCATTTTACCTATTGCCACACTGATAAAAAAAAGTAAGCATTTGTGAACTTTGGGAATGAACCTATGTTTAATTCAATGCCAATCCTGACAGCTTAAAGCTTTCTGATTAAATTAAGCATAGGAAAGTGAGATTTGAAAGGAAGGCAGACAGCTCACAGGGTGGTTTTGCAACCAACTAATACTGTGGGCAACTGAAGGCTACAACAGAAAACACTCACCAAGGAGGGTTATTTATGGGTATTTATAGGGTATTTATGCACCAGCTTCCTTGAGTCTTTGACTGAAGACTTGGTGGAGGACTGTCCCTTAGAGCATTGACTCCATAGCACTGTGGTATGCCAAGTGGATGGAAAAGTAGGGTCCTAGTTGAAGACAACATTCTCCTGCAGAGATAGGCAGTTGGAATTCAGCTGCTGAATGGCTGGTGACCATCTTAAAGTGAAGACTCTTGGACTGAAACCCAGGTCTGACTGACATCAAAGCCATTGCTTTCTGAATCATGTCTTACTAATGGAAATCTTCTCCCAAGTGTTCCATGATTGAGTGACATTTTAGACGGAGACTACAAGGTCTTTGAATGGCACCTCCTTACATCTTCCCCAGAGTGAGACAAGACTCTTTAAGAATTAGCTGTAGGGGCGCCTGGGTGGCTCAGTCTATTGCACATCCAGCTTTTGATTTCAGCTCAGGTTGTGATCTCGAGGTTCATGGAATTGAGCCCCACATCAGGCTCTGTGCTGAAGGTGTGGAGCCTGCTTGGGATTTTCTCTCTCTCTCTATGCCCCTCCCCTACTCACATGCACACATTATCTCTCAAAATAAATAAATAAATATTAAAAAAAGAATTAGCTGTTAAATGTGGGCTTAATGTTCTTTGTTAAAGCCAAATTTTTATAATCAGGTGAATTTCATTTTATGTAGAGACCCTGTTTTTACAGATGCCCCATTCATTCCACAAGCTCTTTGTCACATGATATGTTCATGGTCCAAGTGTGGAAGAAGAATGAGTGGGCAGCCTATTCTGGGTTCCAAGCAAAGAGCAAACACACACATTGTGTAGAAGCAGCCTTAGCCAGAACTGAGCCAAGAGGGGTTCATGCAAGTACATTTCTAAGTCTTTAATTTTTGATATGACAAACAACTAATCCCTTTCTGCTCCTCCCCAGCCCCACGTTCTCATGGCTTAGGTGTGGCTGTTCTTTGGCAGACAACTGTAAGTGAAATTGCAAAATCTAAGCATATATTTGCTCACTTAATGTAAGCAACAGAGAAATAAATCTGAACTTTGGAAAAAGTCTATTAATAATTGACCAATAGTGGAATTATCAGGATGTAGAAGGCTATGCAAGAAAAAAAATCTCAAATCTTGGGTTTGTGATAACCTGTGAAAATGTTTACCCGGTTAATTTGTATCAATGATTATGAACAACATGCTAAATCAGTACTTCAGAAGTCTATATATGACTATTACAGGTCTGGGGCAAATGATCAGGAAACGTTGGCTGATAATGTTGCAGCTTTTTCCAGGTAAGAAAATTTATTTATTTTTAAATCATGTTTTGTATAATTACACGAAGACAGTGTACCAAAATAAGACCTCAGGTTTTAATGATGATGTGAAATTATCCATCTAGATAAATGTTTAGTAGAGAGGGAAAAATTCTTGGGGCTGTGAGAAATATTGGGCTATTAAACAGTTTAAAAATATCCCAATCCTGGGAATCTCAAACCATTGACTGAAAAAGCCAACCCCAATTTTCCTCATGTGGAATTATGTGGATAATTAATTTAACGATGTACAAAAATAGTGATGCATTCTGAAGACTCTATTTTCTTCTTCTCTGAGTTTGACAGTGAGGGTCTATGTGCGTGGTGTAGGAAGCAGTTAACATTAGATGAAAGATAGCCATCTTATCTGGTTGAACCAGATCGGATTGTTGCCTCAAATGTTCCTGTCCTGCTGGCTTTCCATTATCATTCATTTTGATTACTGTTGTCTCAACTTTCACTTTAGATTTCAATTTGTCTATATAGCATTAATCTTTCAACTTTGTTGTTTCATCCCTGGTCCAAAGTGCTTCACCTGCTTCTATTCCCAAATTAGTTTTCCCTTGTCTTTCATATTTCAAAGCACAAGATGGTGGGTGTCATGGTTTATGTTTTCTGTTTGTAATAAAAACAAGAAACAAAATAACTTTAAAGGAGTGTTTTTCTCTCAGCAGTTACAAAATCGTTTATTTGCTGGAATAGAGGATGAGAGGCCTCAATACACTATACTCTTTCAGGCCCATCCATCTTACATTATACCCTTTAGTCAAGCCAGTGAATATTGTGGGTGTTCATTGATGGTGATAAATTAGAGAAAAAAAGGTAGAAAATATGCAGAAGAAAGAAACTACCTTCCTGCTTGTCTTCTTCTGTCTAGAGCAAAATCTCTCAAAAATCACTTTTCTATGTGTAAATTAGGAAAAATGAGATGATTCTAACCAAGGTGGTCCCTGGCAAGCAGCACCGATGTACTCTCAGGAGCCCGAGAATGGGGCGAAGGATGGGGCCTCCTCCCCAAACTTCTATAAGCCTCGACTTTGTCTCAGATCTTCCCTGGAAGCCACATGAGCTCCACTAATGCTGGAAGAGCCACATAAAGGGAAAATTTGGCTAAGAGTGGAGGGGCTTAAAATTCTGTATGAGCTTTTTCAATCATTTAACATTTCTGGGCTTCTTCAAAGTTTTCTGTTCCTGGAAGATATCCCTTCCTGGGCCCACAGCAGCTCTGTTCACCAGGTTAAACGGCTTACCTCCTCGTAGTCTCCTGAAAACAGCACTTTAATCTGAATAGATCATTTTAACCAAGGAAATTTCAGGCCCTTGACAAGAATATGGAGTTGGTGTCTCCTTGCATTTCTTATGTCATAATGCTCAGGTGACCATCTATTCCCTCAAACACCCTTTAACCCCGTTCCACTCATGCTACTTAATTAATGGATTCACGCTTACTAGGAATCTCTATGGGCTAGACTCTATACTGCATGCTGAGGATAGAGCAAGGAGCCACACAAAGGTCCTGTTCACAGGAGCTTACATTCCAATGGATGCACATTGACCTTTGACCTCAATAATGTTGGTGGGTTGAATTGATGTGAAACATACCCAAAACAACTGGCCTAGTAGAGGCCTTAAAGAGGGAGCAAAAGTGTGCGGCACATACAGACACCTCTGCAACCCTAGAAATTCTAGGAGCTTTGTCAGACATAGAAGGCAGTGTTGACTTCCAAGTTGTGGACTAGAGGGGTGCCTCATGTTTGTGTGGGTTACATGGTACTCCAGTAAGTATTCCCAGCCTGTGCACGTACTCAGTAACTTCAGGACAGAGCACAGATAATGAGAAAGAGATTGTAATGCCATCCTTTCTGTGAAGCTTGATCTTTCCCTTTTGTTCAGCTTGAAAGGGAAACACTGTGGATTAATCAACTTTCTCTGGAGGTTGGCTGATGCTATTTTATGATCAACTGCTTGAGGAGTTTTTATTTGCAACAAACGTTAGGGGCCATTGCCTATCTAACACCTCCATTCTTTTTTTGTTCTGTAACTTTCTGGATGACCTTCATTCTTCACCTTGTATCACTGAGCTGATCACGTGGAGCTAAGAATAGATTTTCTGCCACAGTTGTGGTGGCTTTGGGTAGGTGGGATGAAGGAAATCAATCTGAACTCTCTCATTCTGATTCAAATGTAGACTGCAAAACAACGAAACCTCAGATAACCTGTTGTGATACGGTGTCAGGGCATTTTAAAGACATTTATGAAATGTGTACACATCCCCTCCCACGAGGATAACAAAGGTCATTCACAGTGACAGCTGTTATCTCTCTGTGCTCAGCTCTGACAACCACATCTTGGAGTTTTGGGAACATGGCTCACTTATGTGACCTAGGAGTTGCTTGTAAACATTTCTAGGATAAGACTTCCGATTCTAATGTTATTGTGGCTAAAAACTAATAATAAAATAAAATAAAATACAAAAGGACACCTAACATCAAATAGATGGAACCGTACTGAAGAACAGAATTTCCTTGAAAACATTTTGAGAACAGCAGGTGTCAGCTTGCAACATTTCGCATGACCTGACCTGATTGGAGTTAACTTAAAACAAAAACAAAACCAAAAAAACAGTATGTTGTTTCTTTTACACATTAACTCAGTGTATCCTTCTCAACTGTGGTCTGCACTTTGGCTTCTGGTGAAATTATCACTGGTGGATAATTCTACAATTTGGGTGTCTAGAAGTCCTGATGAACTTAGAAAATGAAGCTCCTTTCTTTTCTGTTGTGTCACTTATTGACACTGAAAATGGGGTGATTTTCTTTTAAATAACAGATGATACAGATCTGCAGTGCCTCACGATTGATAGTGATCCAGTTAGATGTTTTAAAGATCTCACAATATTAAGAATGAAGGGTAAAAAATAAGATTACAGGGGCGCCAGGGTAGCTTAATAGGTTAAGCGTCCGACTCTCGATTTTGGCTTGGGTCATGATCTCATGGTTTGTGAGTTTGAGCCCCAAACTGGGCTCTGCACTGGCAGTGCAGAGCCTGCTTGGGATGCTCTCTCTCTCTGCCCCTCCCCTGCTCTCCTCTCTAAAAAATAAACTTAAAAATATTTTGTTTGTATATGTTGTTTTAGTTTAGAGTAAAAAATTAATATGAAGAAATTGGACTGCAATATGATCATCTTATAGGACTTATAAAACATGCATTTGCTGTGTTCAGTTGATGGGATTCAGTGACAGCACATGGCTTTACAGCTGGGTGATAAGTTTCTTCCTTCAAATACAGTATCCCATCTTGGGGAGTGTGTACGTCACCAGACTTTTTTTGTAAGTTAAATGTGAGGCTTTTGCTGGATGTGAAATGTGGGTCAAAAGCTCTGTGAAAAGACCTCACCTGTACCCCCTACTTCCTTTACTCAGCCAGCTCATTTTCCATCCTTCAAAAGAGGTTTATTTATTAATTGGTCAATTGTTTTGCCCATCTTCATATCCTTTTTCCAAAGTGGAGGTCTCATAAGAGCACCGTCCAAGGTTCCAGTTAGCTACTATTTTATGTAAGATTGTGGAAAAAAATCACTTCTATCCCACTTCTATCCCACCTGGGGTCAGTTGGGACTTGGAAAGCTATTAGAACTACCTGACAAGGTTAGTTGTAATTGTTCTTCGGAAAATATCAAAATATGGAAAACTTTTTAGAGAACGCACTCTTCCCACTCCATTGATCTTATCTAATTTTGCCTGAAACTTGCATTTTGAGCACTGGTTGGTGAGTCTCTGTAAGGTCTCTGTAATGTCACCCTCAGAACAGAAAATAGTGTGTATGGAAAAGCAAGAACAGTTATTAAAGGGATTGCGCCACCACGTGGACAAGCATAAAGCTACTGTCTGGAGATAGAAGGATTGAGCCTTGCCTTCTACTTAGGAATTGAACATTTAACAGTGTCCTCTCTGACATACACACACACACACACACACACACACACACACACGATGCCCAGCAGCTCTGTGTGTGCTCTTCATAAAGGCTTTCATTGTTTCCTCAGCTCTAAGTAAATATTAATGCCTTCCAAGGCCAGCATGCCAACGGCTGCTATTAAAATAGTTTTTGCTCATTCTCATAATACACTTAGAGATGATTGGTAATAAAAACTCTCTTCAAGGCTTCTGCCTTTCACCCTTCAAAATGGAGATCAAAGAATCATGCTGTGAGGGTCAGTCCAAAAGAAAAGACTTCCAGCAGCAAAACATGTGGTGTGACAGAAAATAATGACAATTATGATGTTCAAAGGAATTACAGAGAAATCGCACAGTAAAATTTCTTTATTATGCTTTTCAAGGGCTGGATGTTTTTACTTTATTATGTGAGGAAGGGTTAGATTACAGACCCAAAGCAATATGAAGGCAGAATTTCTTCTTCCACTACAGGAAGTAGGCTTCAGTTAAGACCTTGGAGATTCGATTTATTTTGGTTACTACATTTCTAAATCACACTTTACCGTATTAAGTAAAAATCTTGATCTCTCTGGAAGCACAGTTAAATCTAGGTAATGAAAGGTGAGTGCTGGTTAGGTATGTATGTATGTGTTACACGCATGTTTGTTTCTTAGTGCTCATTAGAAAGAGGCCTGTATTTTCATCAGTTCTAATGAGTTACTAATGAGAAAAATAATCCTGAACAAATAGGACATATAAATATCACTGAGAGGAAAGAGAATTTGTTCTCCTGTAAATTTTACTAGTAAAGTTTTGGTTCTTGGTTTATTGATATGTTTATTACAATACAAAACGGTTGCAGGATCATTTAAGATCATATTCAGGAGTCAAAAATTCTTCAAGCCAAAAGTCCAGTTTCTGCCAAATAACCTTTAGAAAAAAATGCACAATTAAACTAAATAAAATTATCTTCCCTAACCACCATACTTTAGTGGATACTGACTTCCATTTAAGAATTTTGAAGAAACCATATTATAATTTTATTTTTTAAAGTTTTTTTTAATCTTTACTTATTTTTGAGAGAGAGAAAAACAGTGCAAGTGGGGGAGGGGCAGACACACACACACACACACATGAAAGCAGGCTCCAGGCTCTGAGCTGTCAGCACAGAGCCCAACATAAGGCTCAAACTCATCAACCATGAGATCATGACCTGAGCCGACGTCAGATGCTTAACCGACTGAGCCACCTCGGCACTCTACCACATTATAATTTGAAAATTAATTACTTGAAGTTACTGTCTGTTATTTTTTAAAAAAGGACAAACTGGACATAATATATCTTCTTTCTTTAATTTTTAATTTTTTTTTGAGAAAGAGTGAATGCACAAGTTGGGGAGAGGAGCAGAAGGGGAGAGGGAGAAAGAGAGAGAAACCTAAACAGGCTCCATTTTCAGCGAGGAGCCTGAGTCAGGGCTCAATCCCACAACCTTGGGATCATGACCTGAGCCAAAATCAAGAGTCGGACACTCAACCAACTGAGTCACCCAAGTTCCTCTCTATTTAACTTATAATATAACTTCCATGTTTTTATATACCATCTTTAAAATGACTTGGAGGAAGTGAGATGAAAGCTATGTTCACACAAAAACATTTACATGAATGTTTACAGCAGCTTTATTTACAATTGCTTCAAACTAGAGATGTTCCAAATGTCTCTTAGCTGGGGAATGGACAAATAGACTGCGGTACTTCCTACAGAGGAATACTATTCATCACCCAAAAGGAACAAATTATAGACGCACATGGCAACATTGATGAATTTCAAATACCCTATGCCAAGTGAAAGAAGTCTGAGTCAAGAGTCTACATACTTTATGATTCCATTATATGTTCTTGCAAAGTAAAACTATATGGACAGAAAAAATATCAGTGGTTGTTAGGAGGTTGGTGGGAGAGAGAGTTTCACTGCAAAGGGAAATGGGGTCATTTTTCAAGATGGTGAACTCTTCTTGATTGTCTTGGCAGTTATACGACTGCATGCATTTGACAAAACCGGACACTCACATGGGTGAATCCTACCATATGTTAATTCCACCTCACTAAGAATGGTAGCTTGTGAAATTCATTATGATCTTATTGCAAACTTGCCACCTTAATGAGCATTAAAATTGTTTCTTTTCCTTCAATTTTGTAATTTGCTGGGTGGGAGAATTACAAGAATATTTTCTCTCTTCAAATGAAAATGTAATGTCAAAGCCTTGGTTATGATTTTGCAATTATAAAACTTTTTTTAAAAATTCCAGATGGAAGCTATATCCACGGATGCTCCGGAATGTTGCTGAAATAGACCTGTCGACTTCTGTTTTGGGACAGAGGGTCAGCATGCCGATATGCGTTGGGGCTACTGCCATGCAGTGCATGGCTCATGTGGATGGGGAGCTCGCAACTGCGCGAGGTAGGAAGAAAGTCGTCACTCAAAAGGACAGAAGAGCATTAACATTTAGTGACTCCTTTCTCTGTATGGATCAAGCAAACACTTCCTGAATATTTTTACGCTTACAAAAATAAGCTCATTGACTCTGCTATTATATACCTGTTTTTGCACCTTCTGCGCCTTTGTTTTCTAACTGTATGACTCTGGGCAAGCTACTCGTTGTGCCTCAGTTTTATCAGCTATAAAATGGGGATAAAAATAGTACCCACTTTGTCAAGTTACTGTCAGGAATAAATGAGCTTGCACATACAAAGCGCTTAAAATAGTGCCTTGCAGAGAGTCGTGGTTCAATAGCTTTTAGTTATATTATGTGATCAATATCCATATTTCAGGAAATGGAGTCCGAGAAATTGACTTGTCTCACCCAAGGTAGGTAGTGGCAGAGATGGGATTCAACCTCGTGGCTACCTTATTTCAAAGCCCTTCCTGCTTCCCCAACCATGTGATTCTCACAGGGAAACAGCAAATGCAGTGACCTGGTTGGTTGCATTTTCTGCCATGGTTTTGGGCCATGATTCTGCTTTACGAATGGGTTAGATTCCCAATAGAGCATTTCTAACTGCCTTAGGAGAGAGAGAGATGAGAAATTCAAATACGAGGTAAAGAAATTCCTTATTAGGGCTAATTTATTAACTTTCATTCCCCTAGCAACCATGAACATTTGAAAAGGTATGCACAGTGATAAATCTCCCCACCCTGCTTCAGAAATTCCTATAAAACTCCTATCTGACTTCTTTTGATACTAAGCAGGGCAGGAGCTAATTCAGGCCCAAAGAACAAGAACTAAATGCTATTTTAAAGCATTTTAGTTCTAAGTATTAGAGATCTTATGGATTTACTTCCCTTTTAGAAATGTCTACTATAGAATTCTGTCAGGGGCATCAGCATGACACAGTGAGATTGTGCTGGACAGACTTAGGTTAGAGTCTAGAACTTTTTTTAATTCTAGGACCACACACAGAGAAGTGGCCTTAAGACCTAGTCATTTGTCTATGGTAATCCTGAAACATGGGCAGGGAGAAGAGGGAGGGGGAGGAGAAGGAAACCAATATCTGTCTATTTACAGTTGGGATAAGAAAGGCTTTCCAAGTGTGCCATAGACAACAACCATTAAAACAAAAGCCAAAAAATCAAAACAAAAAACCAGAAACTTCTATGCTGTCTGTGTGAAAAGCCCCTATACTTGAATAATGAAATAACATCTAATGCAAAATAGACAAAAAGATGAAGTGGAAAAAGACAAATAGGAGATTCATAAATGGACCCATGAAAATGGCCAATAAACATATGAAAACTTCAATTTCCCTAATTATCAAATATATAAAAATTATAACCATATGTTTTATTTTCTGAATATCAAATTATCATTCTCAGGTTTTACAGTGTGATGAAGTTGGAAGGAAAATATGCATTTTCAAATATTGATAAAAAGAATGTAAGGTAGAATCATATTTCTAGAAAATTGTTTGATAATTGTTTATCAAAATTTTAAAGTATAAATCCCATGTGATGCTGTAAGTCTTCTTCTAGGAATTCCAAGGAAATAATTAAGACTTTGAAGAATGATATCTCTGCTTGCATTCTCCTGCATTTGTTATTTTTAATAGGAGAAAAGTTAGAAAAAAAACCCCAAATGTCCCCATAATTGGAGATTGATTGTAAAAAAAATAAGGTGCATTAAAAATAGAATCAATTTTTTTAATCATATGAGAGAAAGAGTGTGGTGGTATGGAAAAATGTTGTGGCGTATTTTTTAAAAAGCAGTTACAAACAATAGTCAGACCCTAAAATACGTTTACTTTTTAAGACAAAGAATGCAGACTACATTTTACATGTGTTTATTTATGAGTGATAGGATTACTCCTGACTTAATATTCTTCTTATTTTGGGTCTATACTTATAAAATTTCCTTTGAACTATTTTGTAATATGGAAACAATGAAAACTAAGTGAAAGACAGAGGAGGCACCATGAAGAGAATAGAAGTTAAGGAGAGGAAGTAAAAGAAGGCAATAAACACAGCTCACTTGGTTAAAACAACAACACTTGGAGATTGTAAATTGTGTGCATATGTGTATATATATGTACATATCAAATATGTGATATTTGACAGGTGTCTCTGTGTTCATTCTGTGGGTAAAGAGGTAGAGTTCCAGAGAAAGCAGCTTTCTTTACTAATAAATGATGGGACTTACTCTCCACCTCCCTTCTGATGGTTTCAGGATCAGTTCTCCTTATTTTGGGTGGGGGTGGGATGAAAAGAAAAATGAAAAGAAAGCTTACTTAGAAACTATAATTTGATGGCCTAGATAGGACTGTTTTGAACAATATTATTTCCTCCCAGCACTAACCATGAGGTATTATTAAATACCAATTGGGATATTCTTTTAGATTAATTTATCAAAGACAATACAATTACCATGTTCCAGGCACTACTCTAAATACCTTACAAGTTTATAGCAGCACTATCAGCAATAGCCAAATCATGAAAAGGGCCAAATCCCATTGACTAACGAATGGATAAAGAAGATGTACATATATACAGTGGAATATTACTTGGTGATCAAAAGAATGAAATCTTGCCATTTGCAACAACATGGATGGAACTAAAGTATATTATGCTAAGCGCAATAAGTCAGTCAGAGAAAGATAAATATATTATTTAACTCATGTAGAATTTTAGAAACAAAACAGATGAACAAATATTAAAGAATCCATCCTCAGAGCAGCGCAAAGAAGTAGTACTATACTAAGCCCATTTTACACATGGGAAACTGAGACACCCAGCAGATGAATAACTTGCCCAGGATTACACAACTCATAAATGATAGAAACAGGATTCAGACCTAGACAGTCTGGCCCCAGAATCATGGCTCCTAACCACCTTGTGCTGCTTTTAATTTCCAGAAAATCTCATAAAATATCATGAGAAGAAGCTCATTTATCTGTCAATTACAATTCCCTAGAAGTAACTGATTTATCGCTTTAGGCTCATGCAAAGCAGGCCCTCCAGGAGAGTGAGATACATGAGAGACATTGCGAAAGGGTGGAACAGTACGAACGAAGAGGATGCGGTGACACTGAGGACACAGAAGAACTAGCAATGACATGTTACACACAATGCCCTTGAGAATCTAAGACCCTGGATCAGGTTCCTGTGAGGGCAGTGATATCACAGTTTATATCTAGATTTGTAGTAGAAATCTCAGGATTTCAACATTCCTAAGGTTCTCTTCTACGGTCCAATTACCATCTGTGGATTGATGGTTTATTTAATATTTAAATTAACCCTGTGGGCACCTGGGTGCTCAGTTGGTTAAGTGTCAAACTACAGCTCAGGTCATGATCTCACGGTTCGTGAGTTCGAGCCCCGTGTAGGGCTCTGCACTGACACCTCAGAGCCTGGAGCCTGTTTCAGATTCTGTGTCTCCCTCTCTCCCTCTGCCCCTCCCCTGCTTGTGCTCTCTCTCAGAAATAAGTAAATAAACTTAAAAAAAAGCTTAAAAATTTAAAAATAAAAACGTATCCTTAAATTAACCCTGAAAGATGATGGTGATCAGCCCATAACCAAGAGCACTCCTTGGTTGGTATGTTTGGGTTGTGAGATGGATAGGTTACTTGGAAGGAAAGAAAGTATGTGTACCTGGAGCAGATGCTGTTGGTGCTCAGGATGTATCCCCTTGTTACCATTTCTATCAGAAACTTGCAACTTTTTGTCTGTATTTTCTCTGACAACAGGAGCTGATGGATAAGTGGGTTAGGGGTTACCTGCCCATTAACACACCCTTACTTGACTGCCTTCCCACCCCTCTTTCCACTTTCCTACTTCTTCAACTCACCTTGTGATTCTTCCCAAATAAAAGACTTGCACTCATATCTTTGCCTCATTGTTGGCTTTTGGAAGAGTGCAAATCAAGGTGAGAGCCATTCAAATCCCCAGAGAATGATCAGGCTTGAATAATTAGAATGGACATCCAGAAAGTTCTCGAGGCTACCATAGTACCACAATCTTGCCTTCTCGATTGGCTCTTCACACTTCACAGAACCTTGTTTCAAGGGTCTTTTGGGCTTTCTTTTCACCACTGTGAAGCATGAACTGGGCCCGAGAACAAGGCTCTATTTTCTTAGACGTCTTGTGGTTGTAGGGTGACTAATGGAGCTACTCTTTCTTCTTTTTCAAAACGGCAGTGAATATGAAGTTGCCAAATAAAGTGCATGGAGCCAGTTGCATTTGAATGTCAGAAAAAAAATGAATCATTTATAACTGGGTTGTCCTATATGTTTATTTGCTGTATCTGGCAACCTTAGCTGAATAAGAGCTCTTACATCTAGGGGTCCTTTGAAAATTACGTGAGAATAATGCTAGGAAAAGCTTCCCAAAATGGGGTGCACTTTTTATTTGCCCCTCAGAGTCCCCAAAATGTCTTCCACATATTAAAAAATCTCACTTTCAGAAAAGTATACATACTCCTGGGTGCCTGGGTGGCTCACTCAGTTAAGCGTCCAACTCCTGATTTCGGCTCAGGTCATGATCTCAGGGTTTATGAGTTTGAGCCCCACGTTGGGCTCTGCACTGACAGCATGGAGCCTGCTTGGGATTCTGTCTCCCTCTCTCTCTGCCCCTCCCGTGCTTGCTCTCTTTCTCTCTCTCAAAATAAGTAAAAATTTTATAAAAACTTAAAAAAAGAAAAGTATATTCCATTTACCATTTAGTGGGAGTGAAAGTCGCTCTTTTTACTTTGCTAAGATATTTTTATTTTAAGCTTTATGCAGGGACCTCAGAAATGACTGTAAGGGTCAGATTTGTAACATAAATACCCAAAGAGGGATGAAGTTAGGAAAACAACAATGCAGGCTCAATGGTGGAGACTGTAGCAAACCTGAGACTGCAGGTTCCATAGAGAGGGGCAGCCACATTTTAGTGCTAGCTAACTGCTGCCCCAAGGGATTGAGGATGTGGGATTGCCAAATCTTCAAAAATTTTAAGAGAAGCCAGAAACCTTGATTTTTATGTGTAATCTCCTGGTTTTAAATGTTGGCGAATAAATCAAAAATTCTCTAAAACACTGTTTGGGGCAACAATGTGTGGGCCAAAGCAAATACTTTTGTGGGCTACAACTGTCCCCTGGGCTGTCAGTCTGGGACATCTGATTTATGTGGAAATTCACCACTAACCAGTTTCACTTCTGTGGCAGGTCATTTTCACTCTCTAGGAGGATTACGTTTCCTCACTGATAAAGTCAGCTGCTTAAGCAAGATCTGTGGGTTGCTTACCATGTCCCAAGGAGGTCAGGATTGTTCCCTAGAGTCTTGGGGAAGTGAGGTGTGTCACTGAGCACAGAGCTACTGGTGTTGCGTGTTGGGGTTTGAAAAGACAGGTTTTTTTTTGTTTTTAAAGAAAAAGTTCTGCTGTGAAAGCAAGAATGAAGACAAAATCTCTACAATGAGAAAACTCAAAATTCCTAACAGAAACATGATCTTTACCATTTTTTTTTTCAGGATATAAACGAATGGTTCTGTCACCATTTAAGATTTCATGAACTAGAGGAACCATTCAAGGTAGAGAACTGCTCTTCTGAAATCCCACCCTTTTCCTCTACCTCCTTCATCCTGTGCCAGCTCTGGAGAGTGTAGACAGTAGAATGATCATTTATATGTGTTTGCTTTCCATTTCTCATAGCTGCATTCTTGGGATAGAGGAAAGCAAGCAGACATATTTATTTACGGCTCTTGCTGAAAACACAAATAGATGTTTAATAAAGGCCACACAAATTAACTGTTGTGAAACATGATGATAGGCAACATTTATTTGGCAATTCATGTATCCCAGGCAATTTGCATTTATTAATTCATCTGTGTCTTACCCATCTTAAAGCAGAAGTCCAAAACTCTAAAGATCTTCTATTTTTTTAATGTTTATTTATTTATTTTGAGAGAGAGAAATAGCGAGCAAGGGAGGGGCCGAGAGACAGGGAGACAGAATCCCAAGTGGGCTCTACACCGTAAGCGCAGAGCCCGATTTGGGGCTCAAACTCACCCAGAGTGAGATCATGACCTCAGCTGAAATCAAGAGTCAGACGCTTAACTGACTAAGCCACCCAGGAGTCCCAAAACTCTAAGGATCTTTTTCCTATTCCTGTGGTTGTGGAAACTGAAGCTTGCAGACATTAAATACCTCTTGTTCAAGGTTATTAATCACTTTTGCAATGCTGTTTATAAGATCCTGGTCAGTGACTGATATTTCCAGGTATCATTAACTACAGTAAGAAGCTTAAGGCAAACTCTGTGTTGTAGTCTTGGAATATTAACTACAAATATTCTATGTTGTTATAGTTTTATCCTTTTAGTTTTGAGAGGATGGAATAAGCCACCAAATATGAAACTCATTAGGAAATATGAACCTTGAGCAAAACTCAGTAGCATATATAAAGGGGCTTGAATTTTAAACAAAAATTAAAACTCCTGAAAGTCTTTTAAGATGGAAGGAAACTAACTGAGAAACATTGAGTAGAGAGCTGTATGTCATGCATTGTGTTATGAATAAGGGATTTATTGCGGTAGATGATTTAATTAACATTTTAATAATTGACAATTGTTATAATATTTAAGGAGCCACATAAACCTCTACTTATAAATGGCGCATCCATTTGAAACCCTATTAGATTGGTTTTTGATTTACGTTTTATTCCTCTTATGAGCTTCAGGGATGATTACAGAGTCATTTCTACAAATACTTAACATAGTGAAGGAAATATCAATGATAAACATAAATGCTAGTGTAATATAAAACAGGTAGTCTCATTAGGTGAAATTTCATCTTGCAAGAGAAGTAAAGCATCTCTGAGTTCTCAACAGAACAAATTAATAAGATGCTTACTATACCACAGAGGCTTTTAGGACATTATCATAGAAATCTCTCTGGTTTTATGCACAGTGGTAGTAATGAAATTTTATTTCAGCCTCCATGGAACTACATTAGACCTTTTGCTTCATTTAAACATGAGAAATCAAGAGGAAGGAGGAGATTGAGTACTAATTCATCCCTTTGCTTCTGACTGTTATATGCACAAGTGCCACATGAGGGAGTGCCAGGACCTCAAATAGAGGAAAATTAAAACCACCTAAGGCGTTCTAGGAATGCTCAGCATATTAGCAAATTCTTAGTAAACTCTCAAAAAAAAGATTTTAAAAGAAATTCCTGCCCCTGGATGCAATTAGAGGTTACCACACAGGATTTGATAGGCTGTAAAACCATTAAATCTAAACACTTTCTTTTTGAGCCTAAAAGGCCAGAACATTCCAAAGTGAAGTTTTGGGACTCAGCTAGGACTTGACCACCTATTAAGATGCAGGTGGAAGAGATTGCAGAGTAATACAAAGAACCATACAGACCCCGAAGCACTGAATCAGGGTGTAGGTGAGAGCTTTGGCTGTTGAATTTTCTGGATTTTCCGAGATTAAGTGATCGACTTTGACATTGAGTGAAAGACCATTCAGCAAGGAAAATTGTCATTTCCTTTGCTCTGGACCCAAATGATGTATTTTTGAAAGCTTTATTGATTTATATACTTATGTGTTGTACTAGGTGACCGAGTAGATATACATTTCAGCATACCTATGAGGAAAATATCCCCATTATTCTCAATTTTACCTAAATCCAGGAAAGCATGAGATTTGCTTTATGAATTTTTTTTCTGAAGTGAGTGCCTTTTATGCACCAGATGCTGGACTTTACAGCACCATCATTAATCCTCACAATAGACCTGTGATTAAATGTCATTTATCATTCCGCTCATTTGACAGTGGAGGAGAAGGATGCCCTTGACCAAAGTCTAGGGCTGGTCCATGATCAAGATGGGGCTTGAACTGAGATCTGTTTCCCTCTAGAGTCTGATCAAGTTATTTGTCTTAATACATTAACAAAACTAAGGAGGGATAAGAAGACAGGACAGTTCACTAAAACTTTGTCCAAATTGCATCATTAAATATTTGGAAGAGAACACTTTTTGCTTCATTGTAGTAAAAATAAATCATTTCTCACCTTTGTTTTCAACCTATTTCAGCTCAATTTTATGTTTTGGACATTCTTTTCCCACAATCAAAATTCAGTTGGACATGCTCATTCTGCATACACCACTCACACGCAGTACATAAGCATACACACATACACATATACATATATATATACATACACATATATTAAAAGATTATGGACCTTCTTTACATATATGTATATATATACAAAAATATATAAAATGTATATATATGCATAGATACATCAAAATTTTATATCTAAAAATTTCCCAAGAAATGGTCGATTCAGTGTTGAAACTAGTTTGCAGTAAGACCAACTTCGTCAATCAAAAACAGCTCGTAAAAAATTAGCCTCTGACTACATTAAAGACCAACATCAAGTGGTATGATTGCTACTATCTTGCACCAGAATTTAAGCTATCAGTCAGCTTTCTTGAGAGCATGAGATTGCTTCTTCTCAAATTATAAGTGTGCCTGATGACATTAAAACATGACAGCCAGAAGTCACGTGTATGTCCCAACACCAAGGTCGTTATACTGAGGGAGGTTGATTGAGGTCAAGTGCAGGCTTGATCTGCCTTGAAACCGTCATAAAAGGCATCTCACTATGGTGTGGTCTCCATGTGATCTGCCAGTTATATGCTAGCACCTGACAACTTAATAAAATGACAGAATAATAACCTGGGGATCATTACAGTAAAGCTAATGTTTTAGTCTAATGCAGAGTTCTGCCCCAGGGACACAGTGGAAGCAAGAAAGGGAGGGAACAGATGTCATTGGGACTAGTTGTTTCTTGGAAATCTTTCCATACAGACAAAAAGAGCCCTCAAAGTTAGTGACAGTATGATCACTCAAGGTTAAACTGCTCCAGATTCAGACAATGGACCATCTTAAAAGCACTGGAAAGATGAAATCTGGTTTCCTGGCCTTTCTTGGCAGTGTTGAAATTGCTTAAATTCCCTAAATCATAAATTAAGATTTGCTTGACCACTTCTAAGTTTTTCACGCATAATTATAGTGGAAGTTTCAAAACATTATTTTTCTAAGTAATCTCAATAGTAATTTTAGATGTGGAGAAAATAAATAATTTTCACTCTGTCTTTAACAGATCTGTAACTGGCAGTTCCTGTGTGAAGAAAGGCAGGCACACCCAGTGGATGTTAGGGTGCACATTTATGCAAACACCTTAGTGTGTCAGACCCTGAGTTTCGAACCACACAACTGCTTGGTACTTTGTCATTGCATATTTTCCCCATTGCACAATGACTTCCTGTGCAGAGGACAGAATGCGTGTTCTCAACATTTTCAGCACAGCTGTCTTGGTGACTAAGTTTTGCAGGAGCTTTTTAATCAAATGCACCTAAAAATAACTTTAGACACTTTAATCATGTTACCCCTTTTTCCTTTAAACACACAATTTTGGAAACATAACTCACCTTTCCCATAAAAGAGAGCTATTTTCAAAGAAATAATTTGAACCCAAGGTAGCATATTGCTTAACCAGTCTGCTCTAATCTGGGAATAGGATTTGACCCACATGAATTAATGTTTCAAATTATAGACATTTACTGCCATTGATAACTAATAGTTTACAGTTGCTTCTGTTGTGGTGGTGGTGGTGGTAGCTGTGGATGAGCATCATCCTCAAATGTAGTCTAATTCCCCTCCCTGTCAAGCCTAGCATGGTAAGCTTTAGTTTTACTTGGTGATTCGACATCTTATCTATATGTGTAAGATTGTTGGACGGGACATTAAACATTTGGAAGCTATCTTATAATTGGTAAACTATCTCAGCTTTCAGTAACTTCCCTCTCCCTCATCTTCTGAGATTTTATTTTTATTTTGCGGTTTATGTTTGTTTCTAACCTAAAATCTAGGAAGCTGGGCAAGTCCTAGATAAGCAAGTTTCTAAAATACGTCTGATCATCTGATAATGGGGTACCTGGGTGGCTCAATTGGTTGAGCATCAACTCTTGATTTCGGCTCAGGTCAGGATCCCAGGGTTGTGATATGGAGCCCCAAGTTGGGCTCCATGCTGAGTGTGGAGTCTGCTTAAGATTCTCTCTCTCTCTCTCTCTCCATCCCTCCCCCTGCACCTCTCCTCTGCCTGAGTGCTCTCTCTTGCTTCCTCTCTTGCTCTTGTGTCATATATATATATATATATATATATGTATGTATATATATGATAATGGTTAAATGTGTCAAGGGGTTGTTACTATAATGCAATTTATTCCTTGACTTTAAAACAAGTAAGGGATGAATGCATAAGAAATTTTAAAAATGTGGCAAATTTACCTGTGCCCTCCTCAAAGGGACAACCATGCAGAAGACAGACAGTTTCATTGGCAGGATGTGGTTGGCAACTGGCAAGCTGGGAGCCAGACACTACCTACCCTACCACCACTGATCAGTTTGCTATAAGGTCCTAGCTTTACTCATGCCATCAGTTATGTCTGATGAACTTGAATGAGTCCTTGGGAAAGAAAATATCCTCCTCATTGTTCTCAAAGTATAGTCCACAAAACAAAAGCATTAGCATCACTCCAGGAGCTTGTTGGAAATGCCAGATTTCAGGTCCCACCTCAGAACTACTGAGCCAGAATCTGAATTTTATCAATATCCTCACATGATTTCTATGTACATCAAAGCTTGAGAAGCACTGGATAGAGCCTAGAATGAAAGTCTTTAGTGGCTCCCAGCCAATGGCATAGTTTAAATCCTTGAAGATAAAACAGTGTTGGATGTAGCATGAATATCATTCCCACCTGAAGACTGTATAAGATCTTCTGAAAGCTTGCTGATGTCAGGGTGACTCAAAACCAAGGATAGAAATGTGTACAAAGTGGTTTTTTATGAAAGAACTTGGACAGGCAGGCTTACTGTCCCCTAAAATTTAAGTCCACAGTAGGCTTCCTGTCTTCTCTCCTCTATATCCAGATTACCTAGATAAGAAATAAACATTTTCATTAAGGCTTGGTTGATGGAAAGCAAAATACTGCCAAAATGTACAAGTGCAATTGCATTTCTTAGCCATACAAAGAATTCTGCCAGTTCATGCCACTTTGCAAAGCTACTTACTTGTACTAGCCCAATTAAATCACTGTACATTGGAGCTTAGGGTTTGTATCAACTCCAGAGGTAGTTGCATTGATATCTAAGATGAATTGATGTAAGTAAACCTCAGTGGTTGATTACAAGTTCCATAGAGTAGGAAATTGAGTTAGCTCTACTGAATGGCAGTTTGGGGAGACAGAACTACATTTGACTAAGGCCAAATCTTATACCAGATTATTGAAGACCCTTGCAGCATTTCCCCAGCTTAGGGCATGTGATTTCACTCTAATAAAAAACTTTGTTGTGGGTGGGTTCCAGGATAACTCTTATTCTGTTAAGCAGAATACACCAATGTTTTCCATTAGCCCATAGCCAGTGTGGGAGGGATGGGATTGTGGGTGATAGTAAACAATGATATTAAATGCATTTATTTCCATATTATTACACTTATGGTTTTATTGCAAATAAAGCAGAGAAAAAATGTAATGAGAATTTTAAAACTTTTCTTCCAGTTATTATTATTGTTGGCTTACTAAGTAAATGCTGACAGTTTCTCAGATCTATTCTGCAGACCCTCCTTGGAAATCTGTAGACAGATAAAGGATAGAGGTGGGGAGTGGGGAAAGGCATGTTTTTGTTCCACCTCTTGGATTATTTGCAGTTCTCTTGTCCCTAGCTTTCCAAAGGAATGTACACCCTGGGAATGTAGGAATTATCTGCTTTGGTATTCTCTTCCTGTATCAGCCCTATCATGGAGTTCCTTGGCCTGGAAAAGATTCTTCTCTCCTTTTGAGAGCTTTCTTGTTTAAGGGAGTGAGGATTCAATACTCTCTCTGCAAAGAGGAATGGTGTCTTCATCATCAAAACCAATGCTGGGAAAAGCTGGGTGTGGAGAAGATTATGAGTAATGATAAGAAATCCAGGTCCTTGGCAAAATTCTGAATTTATAAGGCTATCTAGGATTTCTTTTCCCACACAGTGTTAGGTATTCTCTCACTTAACTCTTTAAAATCGCGTGGCTTCAGAGTTTACACAGAAAATGTTCACAAACCTTGCCTAGTGTTGACTTTCTAGCAATGCTGTGAAACAGACAAGATAGCAGCTGTGGTTACAGTTATTTTGCAGATGAAGTGTGCCTCATGGACGGCCAGCCTGGGACAGTAGCCCAGGCTTTCTGACTCTCAATCCATTATATCCTGTTGTCTTTTCAAGAAATACATATTATTATCTAGGTCATTTCTAGGGCTTTATCTTCAATGCTTTATAATTTTTTAAATGTTTATTTTTGAGAGAAAGAGAGAGAGAGACAGAAAGAGAGAATGATTGGGGAAGAGACAGAGAGAGAGGGAGACAGGGAGGAGACACAAAACTTGAAGTGGGCTCCAGGCTCCAGGCTCCATGCTGTCAGTACAGACCCTGATGTGGGCTCAAACCCACAAACTGGGGGATCATGACCTGAGCCATAGTTGGACACCTAACCGACTGAGCCACTCAGGTGCCCCTGTCTTTGATGTTTTAATGTCTACAACCTTACCAATGTCTCTTTTAGAGATATGTGTGTGTGTGTCTCTAATGGATTTTTTATAGCAATGGCATAATGTACTACTGCTGTCTATAAATAAAGAAGAGGAAAAAATAAAAATATGAATACATCTAGAGCATTAAAGTTTAGGTGTTTATTCTTGAAAACATATCTTAGGGATGATAAAAGAGGGAGTGAGTGGAAGTAAGGAAACAGAGTCATGGGATGTCATATGGGATCAGTGTTTACTTGGTGGTGTATCCTCCTGGATATTGTATCTCTAGGATATGCTGACTATAATGAAAGCCAAGATTTTTAGACTTGGATCAACATTAGGGACTTTCATCTTGGGCAAGGGCCAGGCCTTGTCTTTACCACCTCAGATGTGATCTCCATTTTGCTAGGAGTTATGAAAATGCAACATACACTGGAGTCTTCTGTTGCTACAAGCTGGACACAGGGCCCCGTGCAAGTGGACCACTGTCCCTTGTAAAATGAAACCTGACAGTTACTGCTCTTGAGAGCAGGTTAGAGTTTCATTGTGGAAAATGAATACGGAGAGAAAACGGGCTTCAGAAACATTTATGCTTTCAAGCACTAGACTAGGATAACTCTAGTTAGAATTTTATAACAAAGTCTGACTATGCCAAGTGATTTATAAAATTAAAAAGCTTGTAGTTTTTGTCCCCAAAGAGCAATGTGGGCTAGAAGGGTATTTTCTTTATTTATCATGCAAAAAATGACATTTGAAACATTTAGCAACCAGTACAAGGAAAGACTTTAACCAATAAAAGAGATGCTCAGATGCTGGTTTCTAGTGCTCTAACAGCATTCTGGATGTCCCCAGCTCTGCTAGGCATTAATATTTAAATTTCTGGGCTGTAGAGGTGGGGGTCCAGGGATTCCTTGAGGAGAGAAGAGAATGATGCCGCATTAAAGGGACTCAAGAATGAGGGTCATTTCCTTCAGAGCTATGGTTATTTGTCAATTGGAATGGAAGTGTTTCAATATTTTAACAGGCAAAGTTGTGATTGTCTCTCTGAATGGTCCTTGCAAAATCCCAGGGTGCCCTATCTCTTTCAAACATAAAACTGTGTTGAAAACCATGGATATAATTCATCAATAATTGTCTTTTTTTTAATCACAGCACATGATCACAAGTGAATGGGGATCACAGTGGGCAGTAATATATGTTCCAAGGAGCATGAAACCTTCTAAGTTTTGCTCCTGTTCTCTCCAGGGAGTAATATCTTAGTCTCAACTCATAGTATGTCAGCACAGGCTCTGAAATTCTTCCTGCATCCAGGAGATTCTCTTGGAGTAAATTCATTAAATCGCCAAATATTTATTAAATGCCTACAACCGGAAATATTGGTGACTTAAAATTTTAAAGGTCCCTAATTCAAAATTGCAGCCCCATATGATTAATCATTGAAAAATAAACATTGAGCACCAATAACTTCAGGAGCCATTAGTATCAAAGCGGTAGACTCAGGAAATGGATGGCATGAACTGGTCTTGCTTTTCTCTGGACATGCCTACCCAAGGGAAGTAGGCAAAGTGTTTGTGAAGGTTGACACCTCCTGCAAGTTTGATAGCTTAATTTTAATGGTCGTTATGGAGTGTCTGTAGATGTTTCTCATGAATTAAAGGATATATTTTTGAGGATTTTTTATCCTTATTGACAGGAGCCTTTGTATAAACTACAAAAAGGTGTCCTATCATTTGATGGTTCTCTTAGCTGAACTCCTTTGCATAGCCACACCCTGTACTGGCAGTATGTGGCAGGTCCTACCCCATGGTTTCCATTTCCATGCCTTCCCAGAGCTCTTGGCATGGTAGCGTCCTTCAGGGATATGGCAAACCTGCTCCCTTTGGGGATGATGGCCCTGAAAGATGGGGGAAATGCATTTATCTATGCTTGATACCAGAGAGTCTTTTGGGCATCTGAGAATTCTATCTAGAAAGATCCTTGCCCTGCAGAAGTAGTCAGATATGCTGGGTTCTCAACCCACTCAGCTCTCCATTTCTGTGTGACCTTAGTTAGATAACATCCTCTTCAGGACATATTTTCTCTGTAATAAATTGATGGTTAGGGGATTCTGACCCAGTCAATGTTCCCTGGTGTTCCTTCCAAATAGCAGTAGGTAACCTGGAGCTATTTTCCATATTTATAAATATTAATGAAAATCAGAGAATGGTCTAGATGTTCACATATGTTAGATGTTCATATGTGTTATTACTTAAAAAAGATGTGGGTTGTGGCAATGTTTTGAAAGTCATGAGCCTCTTGAGAGAAATTCTCAAGGCACACTTGGAGGGAACAGATTCGCTACCCACAGACAAGATAAGCTCCAGTGTAGGTCTTCTTTATCTGAACTGCCACCTGAACAACAGGAATGAGGCACCTTCAAAGGCATAGGAAAAGTAACACTTATCCAAAACAAAATCCATTTTATTACCATGTGAACTTAGAATTTTACTATCAAATGATAACGCTACTACTTAAATTTCAAAATGTGTACAGGGGACTAGAAACTTCAGCACCTTTAGGAACTGGTTGAAAAGGCAAATTCTCAGGCCCCTTCTCAGACCTACTGAACTAGAAATTCTGGGGGAGTGTTTGCACACTATGTTTTCACAAGCACTGAAGGGGGATTTGAAAATGCACAGAAGCATTTTAGCTTCTCAAAGTAGTGTCTTGAACAGCACGTCACTTGACCTCAGCATCACCCAAGGAGGGTCACTTGGACAACTACTTTTACTGCCATTTTCTATACATCAGACACACAGATAAGTTGAATGACCCAAGGTCATATGGTCAGTTTTACATATTATTGTCTCTTGCCACATTTGGTATTTGGCATACAAACATTGTATCAGTTTCTCCTCCACTAAAACTGACCCCAATTCTACTGCCTTTTACCCGTTTTTTGGTGAAAAGCTTATCTGCCATGTTCTTTCCAGTTCTCCAAGACTGTTGGTTAGGTGAATTTGTCTAAGTTATTACTTATTTTTCACTTTCGCTGTGCTCATTTCTTGATATCTTGCTCAAAAGGTTGTGAGGGAGCTGCTATGTATTTGGGATGTCTAGAATATGTATTTTATAATATTAAAAAGTACAACATAAATGGTAGAATGCACCTTTAACAAAATTTTTAAAGATAAAGTTATAAAGTTAAAAAGAAGGTAAAAAATGAAACTCACCAGTAATTCTCCAACCTATCATGGGGGATTAGTTTGTTTAGGTTTATAAACAAATAATCACACTTGTACAAATGTGAAATTATGGTGTCATTTTGTAGACTATTAAAAAATATATCTTGAAATTCTTTCTGTGTCCACAAATAATATTATTTTTTTATAACCATAACAGAAACAGAATATGTACATAGAGAGAGAGGCGAAGGTAGGGGGATTGACTTGGGGAACTGACTCATGCACTGTGGACACTGGCAAGTCTAAAACCTAAAGGGTAAGCTGTCAGGTTGGAGACCAGGGAAGAGTTCGTGTTGCAGTTTGGGTCTGAAGGCAGTCTGCTAACAGAATCCTCAGGGAAGGCCTTCAATTGATTGGATGATCCCTATTCACATTATGGAGAGTAATCTACCTAACTCAAAATCTACTTATTTGAATGTTAGTCTCCTTAAAATATACCTTCACAGCAACATCCAGATGTATTTGAGCAAATTCTGGGAACCATCACTTAGCCAAGTTGACACACAAAATTAACCACCACGAACATATTACCTTTAGTGGGTGTGTACCTTTCATTTTATATATGTACTACTATGTATCCAGTCCCCTAGGGCTGGAGATTCAGGTTGTTCCCAATTTTTTCATCCCTACCCATAGTACATCTTTGACTATTTGACTCATTTTTGCCTTCAAGATCAATTCAGAGTATAGAAAGGAAAGCATATTTCTAACTATTTAAAGAATTGACTTCTTATTGCCAAGCTGCTTTTGTAGATGTCTCTACCCCTTGAGCCACAACCTGAAGGCTTTGCAGTGGGGGAAAATGCTGGGCTTGCCTTTATTGTCTTCTTCCTCAGCCTGCAGGTCACTGGGAACTGGGATGATGCTGAGTTCCTGGTCCACTTCCTCAATTGAAGAAGTGGCAGAAGCCAGTCCCGAGGCACTCCGCTGGCTGCAACTGTACATCTACAAGGACCGTGAGGTCACCAAGCAGCTAGTGCAGCGGGCAGAACAAAGGGGCTACAAGGCCATATTTCTGACAGTGGACACTCCTTACCTTGGGAACCGCTTTGACGATGTGCGTAATAGGTTCAAACTGCCACCTCAACTCAGGTAACCATGAGTCTCTGATTACCTGGACCTCTGAGCTGGTCTTCTAATTCCCTTCACTTTTGTCATGTACCAGCTCCAAAGGTTTTTTCCCCAGTTTCTATGTGGGTGCCCTAGAGAATGAGATCTTCACAAAACATTGGTCTCAAAGTATGGTTGACAGGCATCTTGTTTAGGAGTAATAGGCTCTGGATTCTAGAGGTAAGTGCATTTCTTTGTTGAAATCAAAGAGCCACCTGTTAATTTTATTTTTAATTGTATTTGGAGCAACTATGTCTAGTAAGATTAAAGAAAGTTAAAAGAATGGAGACAAAAGAAGCCATGTGTTTGACCCCCCATCTCCTACTTCATTCAGCAATGTTCCTCTTTCATTGTGGTTCATCCATGGGTCAAGATTCATTCACTCATTCACTCACTCACTAATCTAGGCAAAACCAATGTATCTAGTAATCTAAAATTGAACTTTGATGGTTTTATCAGGTCATTTAGCCTGTCTGTTAGCAAGGAATTGTCCTTTTCCCTGTAATATTTGAGGACTAGACTCATCTTGTGTCAAAGCTAGGAACCCTCACCTTTCTAACCTGGAGACCTTTTTTCTCCTTTGTTTTTTCCTTACCCCAGTTCCTACCAAAATCTTCTCTTAGGTTTTTCATACCAATATGTGACTGATAGCTTTTAGGGATAAAGCTATTTGAAAAGGAATCAAAATATTCATTTTAATGGAAGACATTTTGATGATGAGATTTCAAAGCATCCATCAGAATATGTGAAAAGATAAAGAATGCCTTCCTAGGATCCTAGACCTCATTTTACAATGGGCCATTGCTAACTCTGTCTATATATGAAGTGAACACTTCTAAAAGATCCAAATCCAAAGGATTCAAAATCAAATCAGCATTCCACATAAAGACAAGAAGATTATTAGAAGGTAAGAATACTGTATATATTATAGAGTGACATGTATCTCAACCACCATGTAAGTCCATATACAGTCTTATATGAGTGTCACAGAACTATTATATAACTCTGCTGTGTATATACCTATTTGAGTATAAGCTACTATGCATAAAATCTCGCCATCATTGAATCATATGTAAATTAGCTGTGTGGTGCCATCTCTGTGATACTTCCAGGCAGATTTAGGATATTACTTGTGTATGTGGTACCTTCAATAACCCAATGACAAAAAGAGAAAGTACTCTCCTTGACAGAACTGTCAATAAACCCATTCCATGTATCCCACCCAAACACTGAGTTACCCAAGCACTCTGTCTTTCTAAGAGAACAGAAACAAAAACAAAAGTCCTGACATATTCCCACTTCTTGCCAAATTCATCAGAAGTAGATGGCTTCAAATTTCCCTAATATGAAATCTGTATTCACCTTACTTCTCTATTTTGGTTACCTTATTTATTAGACTTTTTAAAATAATTATTTCCCACTATTCAGGCTTCTGACAGGAAACATTCTTCATTATTTTCCCTTTGGTCATTTGAAAGAGAATTTGCTATTCCTTGCCCTCCTCCTCTCACAACTACTACTACTGACAACAACAATAATAAATAATACAGTAGGGTGTTTTGCTGCTTAAGAAGCACTTTCTTGTTCTGTATAACAAAATGGGTTTCACAGTGGTATCCACTCAGGGAAGATGACACAGTTGTTAATTAATTCTGGCTGATATCGCGTGCTTCTTCGGTGCCAGGGCCACTCAGTGAGGAGCAGGAAAGTTGATTTGCTTCCCTCCCCACTTTTCCTTTGCTCCCGGGTTCCTGCCCAGATGACGAGAAGGATCATGAGACAAAGGCCCTTTTCAGCTGTCCATGTGCTCAGGAGTGGCCACGACTCCCCAGCTTGTCACATCTCCCATCTGAAGATGATCAAATAATGAGCAACACATCCAGGTTACAGGGAACACAGGAAACACCCCACAGCCTGGTGCCCCGGACCCCTGGAGTGCACACTGGCCTTGTTTGTCCTCCTGGGCTTCAGGGCAGGCCAGCGTTCTCTGGTCTGCTCCTCAGCAGCTCGCCTTCAGCAATCGATGGCAGAGCATACTAATGGGATGCCCAGGCTTCCGCCTGAGGCCACGTACAACCAAAAAGCTCATCCGTTACAGCCTGATATGAAATCAGGTTTTTTTCCGCAGCTGACCTGACTCATAGAAGGTGAAGCCGGGCTTTTCAGAAGTGAGGTTTGGCAGGCAGAGGAGGCAGGAAATCCAGAGAAGAATGAGTCTGTAAAGCAGTGGCTCCTTCCAGCCCTAGCTACTTCCTCTGCTGGGGAGGAGTAGGGGGAGAGTAAACAGGGAGGGGGTGGTGGGGTCCCAACTCTTGGCATCTGGGACCAACCAGAGTTCAAGAGTTTGGTAGTCTCTGCTTGGTCTATATGCAAAACACATGTAT
Source organism: Cryptoprocta ferox (assembly GCA_028646485.1). Lineage (NCBI taxonomy): Eukaryota > Metazoa > Chordata > Mammalia > Carnivora > Eupleridae > Cryptoprocta > Cryptoprocta ferox. The sequence goes on along the minus strand of CM053576.1, from coordinate 32,073,575 downwards.
GTGTGTATTATGAAGGGTTCAGAGCTTCCTGAAACTGAGGGAGAATAAGAGGAATTCTCATCTGCTCTTGGATGAAGCAAAGATTGAAGCCAGTTCACTAGACTGATTGCTCAGGCTTTGAGGCAGGGACCTTTTCCTCTCTCTCTACCCCATGGAGATGGTTCATTTACCCTGAGTAAAAATTTGGCTCTTTAGTGCAGCACCAAGGCAGTTGAAAGAAAAGAAAAGAAATTTCCAGCCATTGACTAAGTTCAAGGTAAATCATGACACTCTTTTGGTGATTTGCTTATAGCCCTATAGCCCTGAAATTATTTATTAATCACAACAGCCAGAACATATCACACAGAAGAAGATCAGACTGCCATTGTCTTCCCAGGTCTCTCATAATAAAAGTGGCCTGTGGGGCTTCCCATGAGCAGGACCCATTATCTCCCTTCCCTTATCACCTGGCACCCTCACCTCCATTCACTCTTCTTAGCTGTATGGGGTTCCCTACTGTTCTTTCAACATGCCAGGCTAGCTGGTGCCCTACACCCGCAGAATTGACTCCTCTCTCTGCCTTTTATGTCTTACCTCAAATCCATGCACAACTAACTTCCTCACTTCCTTTACACTTTAATATCAAGGATGATCTACATGTCTTTCTAGTGGGAAACCAAAATAAAAACAAACAGTGGAGATCAAAATAGAGATACAGTATGTGTGGGAATCCTGGGTGGGGTTGAGGGGAGAGAAACATTTGCAGAGGAGAACTTGATACAGGGCCAGTAGCCTTTAAATTCTTTGGTTAGGAAAATATTCACAATATAACTATGTTAAACAAAATGACGACCTCCCAAAGACATTCACGTCCTAATCCCTGGAACCTGTGAATATGTTATTTTACAAATGGCAAAATGGACTTTGCATGTGTGATTAAGTTAAGGACCTTGAGATGGGAAGATTATCATGGATTTTTCTAGTAGGCTTAATGTAATTAAAAGAGTCCTTATACAAGGGAGGCAGGAGTGTTAAAAGTCAGAGGAGATATGATGATACAGGCAGAAACTGAAAGGATATCATTAGAAGTCAGGGCATGTAAGTGTCTACAAGCTGGAAAAGGCAAGGAAATGACTTTTCTCTAGAGCCTCTGGAAGGAAAACAGCCCTATCAACACCTTGAGTTTAGTCCAGTGAGATACATTTTGGACTTCTGACCTCCATAACTGTAGTATAATCTGTGTCATTTTAAAGCCCTCATCTGTGTCATTTTAAAGGTTTGCGGTCATTTGTTATAGCAGCATCAGGCAACAAATACAATAACAATGTTCTGCTAATTTCCTCTACAAGGTAGCTTCTCAGTGAGGCCAAGTCAGATTATGATATTTAAACTTTCAGGTTAAGCCTCTACCAGCTCACAGCCCTCTTATTTGTTTTACTTTTTTAAATTTTATGTAGCATTTAAGTTCTAACATGCTTCATAAATTACTTATCGATTATGTTTATTGTTTACTGTCTGTCTCCCCTTGCTAGAATGCCAACCCTAAGTAGCCAAGTATTTTTGGTTGTTTTACTTACTGGTATATCCTAAACATCTAAAACCCTGGCACATAGTAGTTGCTCAGTAAGTAATGTTGAATCCATCAATGAAATTATACTAGATTATGTGAGATTTACCCAATAAAACATGACTAGTAAGATGTTGAACAAGAATTTGAGCTCAAACTTAAAATCCATGCCCTGAATGTTTCTTCTAACTGCCCAGCACATTGAGGAAGAAATGAGCAGGGTTACATTCTCAATATAAATGTTTCCCTAACCAGCATTAAAAGCTGGTGACCCATGCACAAATTTCTATATGTATTATGAATCTCTCTCTCTTTTATACTGTGTAGATATCATGGGCTCTACTGGTTATAGTTTTATATTTTGTTTCCCACCATGGAGACACATAGCTTTGTCTTTAATGTCACATCATCAATACTTACAGTATATATTTACATACTTACAGTATGTATTTCTCAATAACATTCATTATCATTAGTGTTAATTGGTTTTCAATGGCTTGTTTAACTTTCTTTAGTAGTTGTTATGATTCTCATAATGCTAACTTACTAAAAGCTAAAGTAATTTTTATATAAGATCAAAAAGTGTATTTGGAGGCCATTCAAGGCACAATGATTTTCTTACAAAACCAGTTCTTTCCTTTGCTTTTGGGCCATTAAACAGGTTGGGATTTGGAGAATTAAGTCCTAAGTAATTGTGTTCTTATGTTGATGTTGCTCCTTTCCTTCCTTAAGAAATGGAACACTGTGGTTATCAGCAGCCACTTTAAGTGTTTCTTGTGTATATGTCATAATTCAAATAAAAATAGTATTCACGGAGGTTTCCTTCAGAAGCACTGGTAAAACACTCCATCGTGGGTCTCTGTCAAGATATCTGAAAACTTTTTCTTGGCCTCTGGCTTTGAACAACGTTTTAGAGTAACAACAAGGCTTCATTGTGCACTGAAATTTCTGTAAGGCAACATTCATTCAAGTGTTGATCTGCATTTCACCATCCAAGAATAACAACAGTTATTTATATAATTTTATCCATGTTTCTGTTTTTTCCTATCCATTTCACCATTCCACCCCGCCCCTGCTGAAACACTGTAGCTTGTTTGGGATGGGGGTGGGGTGCTGCTATGCAGAGTATATATACATACAGATGTTTTTCTTCTTTTTCCCCCCTGGCCTTGCTGTGGAATAGACAGACATAACCTTTTTCTTATTAACAATATTATTTAAAAGTTTGGAATTTAATATCACTTAATATCATTTCTAGGTAATATTCTGAAAAAGGTCTTCATAATAAGGGTATGTTTATAGACCAAAAACTTAGCTTAATTCAAATTAAGATGAGCACAGAATACCAAAGGCTGTGATAAAATGTACAACCCTAAATGGTTTGATAAAAAGAAATACCTAGGTATTTCAGCTAAAATCCGAACCAAATCTCAACAAGCAGATGGGTACAAGTAAGACTCTCATGAAGTTGGAATTTTCTATGATCTTTAATGGTCAACTGAGTCAATAAAAGTATAGGACAAATTGTTCAATCCTTATTGAAAAAACGTTGTCAATGGCTTGAATAGAGTTAGGTGGGATGTGAATGTCATGTCCTTATGAGAATGTATGCCACTCGAGCTACACAAGGAGCTATTTTAGCTGAAAGTATACCAAAAACATTAAGCTTAGTTTGTATTAAAGGAGTCTTATGATTCTTTTTAAAAAATTAAAAATAGTGTGCCTATGTACTTCTAGGTTTATATAAAAATTGTTATAGTCATTGCTCCAAAATCCTTTATATGTTCAATGGCAGAACTAGTAGGAGGAAAGAAAGTGCTATTACTAAGCCAGAGATTAATATACAGCTGTATTTTACCCAAATTGGAGATTTTTTAGCAAGGTAATTTATAATGTGCAGAAAAGCAAGGTGAATCCAGGTCACTGTCATCATTCAAAGACAACCTTTTGGAGAGATGAAGTTTGCAATTGGATTTGGGTCTGTAGGCAGCTAAGTCACAGGGCTGATGCCATTGTGTATCCAAATGGTCATCTATCCAGTTAGTGACCAGAGGTCCAGGCAGAAAAAACTTTGTCCCTAGTTCAGGGAACTGCCAAACTCTAGTCAGGATATCAGGAAAATAAGCCAAGAGAAAAAACTTCAGGTATAGAATGAGCCAGTAGCAGAGTCTTACAAGTATATTAGAGAAATCCTGGTCTAAATTGGGTCAACAAAATTAGACACAGGGAAAGGCAGCAACTCAGTGGGGTTGTGTCTCAATTTGGGTTCCCCTAGGAGGAGACTGTGAGCCAGTGATTTAAATGCAAATAGTTTCTTTGGAAGTTGAAGTGAATACTGAGTGGGGAAGTGGTGTGAGGGAAAGGAGGCAGCAAACAAGGGGCATGTTACCAAGACAACTCCAACTTCAGGCAACTGAAGCTCAATCCTGATTGGAAATTCTGAGATATGTAGAACTATCTCAGATTTAGCTGGCTTAGGGATAAAGGAGCTGGGGTATTTATATGCCAAAATTCCTGACATTTCAGGTCTCCTGTGTGTGTGGTTATTAGAGCTCCAGGAGCAGGAGAAAGTCACATGTATTAGATTCTCCAGAGAAACAGAACCAGTAGGACACACACACACACACACACACACACACATTATGAAGGATTGACTCACATAATTATGGAGTCTGAGAAGTCCCACAATCTGCTGTCTATGAGCTGAAGACCCAGGAAAACCAGTGGTATACTTCCAGTCCAAACCAGAAGACCTGAGAACCAGGGGAGGCAATGGTGTAAGTCCCAGTCTGAATCTGAAGGCCCAAGGACCAGGGGATGATAGTGTAAGTTCTGGTCCAAATCTGAAGGCCTGACAACCAGATGGTTCAATGTCCAAGGACAGGAGGTGATGGATGTTCCAGCTCAAACACAGAGAACGAATTTGTCCTTCTTCCACTTTCTTGTTGTATTCAGGATCTGAATAGATTATATAATGCTCACCCACATCAAGGAAGGTTATCATCTGTACTCAGTCTACTGATTTAAGTGCTAATCTCTTCCAGAAACTTCCTCACAGACACACCCAGAAATAACATTGTACCAGCTATCTAGGTATCCTTTAGCCCAAACAAACTGACACGTATTTTAGTGGTCATACCATAGGCAAAGATATGAAGATCTTGGTAATTGGAAAGCTTATGCTCTGGCCAGGATGGTCTGAAAGATTGGTAAGTTTGAGTCAGTAGGGAGACAGCCTCAGAGAAAACAACTAAATGGAGGAGGAAACAACAAGAGCTGACAACTTATGTTCTGGGAAACACTTCCCACTACTCCCTGTGTCCACCATCACAACCACCAGCGTAATAGTAGGGCAGGAGAAAGAGTCTATAGTGATTGTCACACTTAGCCTGGAATCTTACCTCAAAACATGGGAAATTTGCATGCAACCAACCTATAGATGGTTGAGGAACATCTAATTGATTTGAAAGGCTGACATTTCATTTTTCATTGAACGAGTCTTTGTAAAATTATCTCTAACTTTGGGAAATTCTCATTTTATGCATCTCTATTTCAGAATGAAAAATTTTGAAACCAATGATTTAGCATTTTCTCCGAAGGAAAATTTTGGAGACAACAGTGGACTTGCTACATATGTAGCTAAAGCAATAGACCCATCTATCAGCTGGAAGGATATAAAATGGCTGAGGGGGCTGACATCACTGCCAATTGTTGCAAAAGGCATTTTGAGAGGTGTGTGTATTTCTGATACTGATCTAATGATTCTTTGTAGATATGATCATGATATTTTTAAGAGAAAATAACCAGGGAAAAATTAACATGGAAATCTAAGGAGACATTCCATTTCTCAATTCTCCATCTTGATTTTTTTGAGTAAATATTTCCTCATTCTTAGGTAATATACTGAAGACCTTGGCTCTCATGAAGTAAGAAGGTAACCTTTTTTTTTTTTAAAGCATTGGGTTTCTGTTGCCTTATCTCAGAGCCATCACTAAATCACGGAGCTTAACAAGGTCTAGGCAAAATGTCTTGAGTTCATTGCTTTGCTGAAAGCTACAACAAGCTCCTCCTAGACCAAGAAGAAACCCAAGGATGATATTAATGACAGACTGTTTTAAGAGCCTTTTCTATTTTTCTCCTGTTCCTTGCAAGTTCCATGACTAGGACTGAGTTTTGAGTGTGGTGAATCCCACATGACCTGCCTTTAAAGAATGATTGACTACAACATTAAAATCCTCAAATATCAAGCCATAGGTATTAAGAAACCCGACGGCTTCCCCGGTATCCACATGTATTCAAATCTCACAGGAAAGTACCAATGACTTCAGTAATTTGGAGTATAAATGTATTAACCCACAAAAATGTTTTCTTGCCTTTGAAATCATTTTTAGTTAATTATATAGAAAACTGCCAAAACCTTATTATTTTAAATGTGAATGTTTGAATAAGTGGCTCTGAGATGAGAGATTCTATTAACTTATCTCAGGGTTAGCAACAACTTTTTTTTTTCAACAACTTCTAATCAAAACATTTTCATCAGATTTACTTGAATATGTGAGTCACATGGCCCCTATTTATAAAGCTGTAGGCATGCCCCTGGCTTTATCTATTTGATCTTAAGTGTGCAAAAATAAAGTTGATAAAAGTAAAAGAATGGGTGTAGCAAAGCTTTTAAATAGTGGGGATACATTTAAATCCAGATCTATCTTCATTTGTGCTTTTAAAAAATATCGTTATATTCTTTCCTATTGATCATTGTATTAGTTCAAAATTTCTGTGGATTATACTTCAAAGAATAGTTCCTAGTGTTATGGACATCTTTAAACAACAGTTTCGCTTACTTAACTGGCATACATATTGTCATCCATGATTGTTAGTGCTACTTCCTGTACCTACATTCAATTGTAGATACTAAAGAACATTAACCTGAAGGTTCTGTCCCATTCATGCATGCATCCATTCAGTTATTCACTTGTGAAGGTATTAATTTTGTAAATATGTATCATGGTTATTGTGTGCTAAAGTTAAAAATAACAGTACTTTGAGGTCCTTGACCAAGAGGAGAGCCCATTCTTGTAGGAGACAGACATAAAAACAAGAATTGGGGGGCAATAGGATGTTACAGGTGCTGAGATACAAATCTATGCAGTATCAGGGTAGGGTTTAAAATAGGGCATGGACACTTATAAGAGTGGGTTAGAGAAGGTTTCATTTTAGAATGACAGATAATGTTTGATTTTTGCCACTATATCAAAAGACTCAGACTGAAGTGGTGGCAAAATAAAGCAGTTCTGAGTAACAATTTATAAAACATATTTGAGAACCACTAGGATTCTTGATCAAGAAAGCAACCTCATCAGATGAGCATTTTAGAAAAATCAAACATGGTATAATGGAGTTAATGGATGGAAGTGGCAATATTTGTGGTTGGAGGGACATTTAAGAAACTGTTGTTGATTGGGCAAGAGATCATTGTGGCTGACCTCGGGAAACTGAGAAGGTGGAATTGAATTAGAAAATTAATGCAGTTTCAAGTATTTAATTCATTCTGATCACAAACGTGGCCCAGGGCAAATGACTTAAAACACCAAAGAAGAATGAAGTTTTAGTATAGTCCCATATTTTCTAAGATAAATAGTGAACATATATAAGAATGAGGTTATTTAAACTTTTAACAAACTTTTCAATTTAGGATTCCCAATATATATCATTTTCTTCAACTCTGTCCTCTAGGATATGATGTACATTTATTTAATTAGACTTTACTATCATGTGTTCTGTTGAAAAATACTCTGGCTTCTAGAACTTCCTTCTGTGGTTCTTACCTAGGACCCCCCCCCCCACCATCACCTATTTCATATTAATCATATCATTTCTTTCCACATATTTTATAATGTTTTACACATAGTAGATAGCCAAAATGTTTATTGACTAAAATCCTCAGTGAAAACTATGAGTCTATATAATTAGAGAGAGCTCAAAAGCAAGAGAAAGAGAGGAAGCTTGGCATTTGAAAGGAAATAGCTTATTTACACATGTACAGTTTACATTGTCTAGTTTCTCTGTAACTATTTATTTCATTTATTTAACAAACAAGAATTGTCTCCATGACAACTGCATCAAGTAGTGCATAAGCTCCATCCTGATGGAGGTGGGGGGAGCGGTTCTGGGAAATCCAGTTGTGTTTCACAGATCTTCATCCAGAAGTCACATGGATAGACTGAGCATCACCCATTCTCTTTCATTTTCCTTTGACAAGAAAGGTATAGATTATGTTTGCGGGAGCATGAATTCATGCATGCTGGAAAGATTTCAGTGAAACTTCCCCCCTTACCACCATTTTAAGAATTGCATCTTAACAAATGCAAATTGAAGTGCAAGATGTAATCTCTTGCTGTGGTTAAACTCTGCCCTTGGAAAACTTCAACACAAACTCTAAACATGTATTTGAGACAGGATCTGTTCTTCGCCAAAACTCATGCTAATAAACAAATGGCTTTATGAGCAAAGGCATAATGCTTTTTCAGAGTTGTTTTAAAATCAAAAAAAAATTTAAGCTATTCTGTGGTATTTCCATAGTGGCTTTTTTGTTTCTCAAAACTGTAACTAGCTCTTTTCCTATACACATTTTTTTCACAACACTCTCAAAGCTATTCACTCAGTGTTTCTAGATTATGGTCAAAACTGCTGCCATGCATCTAGGATTTATTCACTAAATTCCTATGAGATAGCAGAGTCCTGAGTCAAAAACTCCATGGGCTTGAGGGTAAATCTTGAGTACTTAATTAAATATAATTTTTTTAGTGGTTTTTTTTTTTTTTTTTTGAGAGAGAGACAGACAGTGTGAGCAGGGGAGGGTCAGAGAGAGAGGGAGACACAGAATCTAAAGACCGGCTCCAGGCTCTGAGCTAGCTGTCAGCACAGAGCCTGATGCGGGGCTTGAACCCACGAACCGTGAGATCATGACCTGAGCCAAAGTTGGACGTTTAACCGACTGAGCCACCCAGGTACCCCCTTAATTAAATATAAAAATAATTTATCAAGAAGATAGCAAACAGTGCTATTTCCCCATTGATTATTGTATTTGTCAATAAATTAGTGTATTAACTGCAAATTAACATATGTGGAATGTCATAGCAGTAAACTTTAAGGATTAATGAAAATATCAAAGATTCATGAACTTTTTACAAAGAACATTTTTCACCCTCCTATTAAGACAACATTGTTTTTCTCTCTGGATTAAAATAAAATGTGAAACTTTGGACAAGGCTTCATAAGCAGCTAATGAAAGGGGTTCATATCTGGTCATAAATTATTCTTACTTTGCTTCTCCAGATACTCATGATCTTATCTTCTGAGTAAACCATTCTATCATTTCCCCCTACATTCCCAGCACTGCCTAGAAGAACCTGGAAAACCACTTGAAATGATAGGAGATAATAAACTGTTACTTAAGCAGTGCTTACTTCAAATGAAAGCCTCTTTATAATCATAATCCTGACCAGGATGAAAATTTATTGTTATAAACAAAACTCAAACAGACTTGCCAAAGGCATCCAGCAAATGAATTTTCCTCCACTTACTCATCTGAGTTTATACTTCCTGTACCATCAGATGAAATTAATAGTAACAGTTAATTTTATCTGAGTGCTCAACATGTGTCAGGCACTTTCTAAACACTCATTCAACTGCTTTAATTCACAAGCCAATCTTACGTGAATTACTATCCCTATTTTATGACTTAGGAACCCTGATGCACAGAGAAGTTAAGAAGCTTGCCACTTACGTAGCAGGCAAGTAGCAGATACAAGATTCAAATCCAAGTCATCTGACTACTAATCCTAAGCAGTTAATAATTTTTTTCATACTGTATAGGATCAATTTACTGATAATGTTCAATTTCTGAGAACATAGGCTGTAATTACATATATTTTGATTTTATTTTTTACTTTTGATATTTGGCATCATACACACAATTATATACCCAAAGCAAACAAACCTTCCCAATTCCACATACACTTTACATTGTATTAAGGCCATATTTTTAGAGAACCGTTTACTCAAACTTATTTTAAATGATAATATATTGGGCTCTTGGTTCCAAATGATGGACTTAATAGGTATGTACTCTCTCATCAAATCCATGATGCCACTGAAATAAAGTACAGAAATAATACTACATAAATCTTATGACAGCAAAGCAGAGACAAGGGGCACATACAATAGAGAAACTTCAAGAAATTTATGAGGGAAACAAAATGTAAGGGAATGTGTTGATAGGAAAATGCAAAGAAAACTCCCCCTCAAGATAGGCCCAGAGGGAGCCCTGGAGGAGACAGGAGATTCTGTAATGATTGCCTGAGAGGTACCCAGTGTCTAGTCTGCAAGTGTGACAGAGATGGGGGATGAGAGGTGGAGAAGAAAGCCAGGTGATTCATCAGAGCTCTGCTTGTGAAGCTCTTACAGCAGCCAGCCATCCTGTCCTCCTCCCTCATCACTTGTGCAACAGTGGGCCCCTTGACATAGTAGCTCCATCCTTTCTAAAGAAATGAATGGATGGCTGGGACAACCAACAGGTGGAAAACATTGACAATATGGCATGATGCTGTTCTCAACTCTGACACTTGAGGAGCTCAGAGTACAGTAGCCCCTTAGTTAACTTAGGTTTCGCTGTGCGCTCACAGGACCTGTTTGTTGGATGAATGGAGATTGGGTGGGCAAATAAGCTCTCTGATCTTTTCTTATAAGGGTGCCAATACCTTCATGAAAGCCCCACTCTCATGAACTCATCTAACTTTAATCACTTTCCAAAGGCACCATCTCCAGATACTATTACATTGGAGGTTAGGGTTTCAACATACAGACTTTGGAGGGAAACAAACATTCAATCCATGAACCATGAGTTTAACATTTTCATGTACCTATAGTTTTAGAAGAAAAATAATACTAGTATCATTTACTTAAATGCAAATATCTAAAAACTAGCCTTCAATAAAACACAGGTTTGAAAATGATGGTTTTGCATGCAATTTAAAAATAGAATTACAGATTCTCATGAATCTTTTTTCATTATTCTTAGTCAGGTCTGCCCTTGATCTCCATTGCTGAATTTATGAATGTATACAATGTTCGGGATCCATTTGCTTATATTTCCTGAATATGCTTTTCACTACAATCATAGGGCAACTATTTTGAGTGTTAAAATTGAGTACCAGTGTTACTTGCCTGATTCTGTTAGCAAATGCGTTATTATTGTGAGGATGCTCAAAATAATAGTTTGAAATATAAAATATAAAAAGTGTGCTGGAAATTGATTTGAGGGAATGTTAATCTATTTTAAAACTATATTTTCAGAAATTGATATATTTTGAAACATGATTAGAGACATAACATATAATTTTAAATTTTGTACATTTTCATATACTTCAATGGGTGAAGTACATTTAATTATAGAACAATACAACTTAGGATAATTATTGAAGACATAACTTTGTATTAAAGAATGTTTTTGGAATAGATTTGTTCCTGTTCTGTTACACTTAAGGTGCTTGCCACTGAGGTATTATTTTATGCCATGCAAACTGCAAAGGAGTAATTCTGCTAAATGCTAAATGGTATTATCTATTAAAAATAATAAAAATGCTTAGCAGGAGTACTTCCTTGTAAGACTAAATAAATTTTAACTGCATATAAATTTGCTATCTATTGAAACTTTTATGCCATCATTAAATTGTTGTCAGTGCTAACATTTTGGCCAAAGAAACTATCACTACTATTCTAGACCTAAACCTTGGTGTATTTCTATGCTAAAGGTTCTGAGCAAGGTACAGATATACAAGGTCAGGCTCCCTTTGAGTGGCACCTTTCAATTTCTAAACCCAAGCCTTCTGTTAAATTGTCTTTTTCATATACAATGGCTGTCTTGCTTTTTCCAGGTGATGATGCCAGGGAGGCAGTTAAACATGGTTTGGATGGGATCTTGGTGTCAAATCACGGGGCTCGACAACTTGATGGGGTGCCAGCCACTGTGAGTTTCAGCAAATGCTCAGATTTCCCTTTGGAGTTTTCATTTCTATCAAGGTTTTGACTATCTCTGTGTTTGCCTCTTCCCTGTGTATTTTGTGTGTGTGAACATTCAAGGTAAAATATGTGTGAATACATGAGATCTTTGATTTTAAATGTAGTGGCATATAACTACCTAAATTTGATCATTAATTAGTCCAGTACAGTTATTTGTAAACTTTTAAAAGTCATCATCAAAAAATAAGTCATTTATGGACAGGGATTATTTTTGTATTCATAGATACACTGAGAGGTATAATGTAAATTAGAGTATGAGAGAAATGATTATGTCCTGAGAGCTCAAAGAAGAGGAGCTGACAGACCATTGTAATTATAAAAGACTTGGGTGGAGTTTGAGATCACTGGTACAAGAAGTCAGGAGGTAAAGATTGAAATTTCCTGTGGCTGTGGGGGTTGAGCAGCTGCAGAGAGAGGGTAGGTGGGTGGGAAAAGGAATAGAAATTCTACAGCTTAGGCGAGAGGAGGTCAGCTGCAAATGGGCTACTCTGCTTGAGCTGTGCATGACCTTGGCTACATATTAGAATCACCTGGGGAACGTTAAAGACTCCTAATGCACAGGCTACACAATACATCAGTTAATCAGAATATCTGGGGCCAGGGGGGCATAGGCACCAGTATTTTTAAAAGCTACCCATGAGATTCCAATGTGCCTCTATGGTTTTTTAATACACTGTACACACCGTGCCAGGCAAATCAGAATCCAGAATCTAGATATAAAATAAACCAGGGCTCTTGGGCATTTCAGTTGTTAAGCATCTGACTTTGGCTCAGGTCATGATGTCACAGGTTCATGAGTTCGAGTCCCACATCAGGTGAGCTCAAGCCCCGCTTTGGATGAATATGGGCCCCACTCTGGGTGAACATGAGCCCTGCTTTGGGTGAGCCCCACTCTCTCTCTCTCCCTCTCTGTCCCTAGTGGGACTCTCTCTCTCTCTCTCTTTCTCTCTCTCTCTGCCCCTCACTCACTTGTGCCCTCTTTCTCAAAAAAAAAAATAAATAAATAAAAGATAAAAGTTATCTAAATTGGCTTGAAAAGCAGTGGGACTGAGCTAAAACTGTGAAGGAGAGCAATTAGCCCCAAGAAGTCCAAAAGCATTTGACCCCTGTTATCAGAGTCATTCAGTTGTGGTTAATATATGGATGGCTTTAATTGGGATGACCAGTGAACTTACATTACTCAAACAGCTGGAAGTATAGTAGGACAAATAATTGTGGATTATAAAAGTGGATTACTCTTCCCTGAACTATCAGGTTGATTTAGATAAATCCATAGACCAGTTATGTGGGTCTTAGCACAGACTAAATGACTATAGGGGAATATTAGATATCATCCATATTTGTACTCACAATTTTTCCTAAAGCACTAATGGTAGTAATGAACTTCATCTTTGCACACTGTAGATCACAGAGTCAAGAATCAAATCACAAAACTGGAAGTTTTCAGTCCTTCTAATTCAGCTTTACTTATAGAGACTAGTCTTCTTAAATGTTGCCTGCAGGGAAAGGGAGGTGGAGAATGAAGACCCCCTCTGGGCAGGGAGGAGAAGCTGGTCACAGCTCAAGGCTCTTTTGCAGATTTATGCCTCTCTTGTGTATGAGGACATAGACTTAGTGTGCAGGCCAAATTAAGTTTGTTTTCTAAAAATAAAATCTAAATCTACTGAAATCAAATCTAACTAGATTTTAAGGGGAAAATATCTAAATGGTGTGGTTTATTTCCCTCTGGCTGAGAGGATATGGAAACTTATCTAAAAGGGCTTTTTGAGCTGTGGTCTCTGAGACTGTTTTAAAAAAAACAATGACACTCCCCTTCACATGCTGTGTGCAAGAGAGGAGATGCTTGCTTGACTTTTGCCTCATACTTTAGAGCAAATTTAAGGCCCATGATGGTGAAAGAAATGTGAGATTCGATTCAGCTTACAGTGAAGATGTTTTTCCCTCAGTGTGTAAGGGTTTGAGATGAAGAGCAAACAGTTACAAATGAAGTTCATGTCAATGTCCTTACACTCAAGGTAACAATGTGGACAACAGCATTCTTGAAGAGGGGCACCTAGCTGGCTTGGTTGGTAGACCATGTGACTCTTGATCCTGGGGTCATGAATTCAAGCCGTACCTTGGGTGTAGAGCTTACTTTAAAAAAAAAAAAAAAAGGATTGCTCTTGAAGTAATTAGAGATCAAAATGATAGCATCAAATCTATTTTCAAAATCCATTGTTCTGGAACATCTCAAACTGGGGTTCAAAGACAGATTCTCCAGAGTCTTTGAACTCTAGAACTCTAGAAGCATTTATTTCAATTTTTCATTCTTTTTTTTTTTTTTTTGATGCTAACTGGACCCAAACTACCTTAAGCTTAAAAATATTCTTGGGGCACCTGGGTGGCTCAGTTGGTTGAGAGTCAAACGCTTGTTTGGGCTCAGGTCTTGATCTCAGGGTTGGGAGTTCGAGCTCTGAGTCGGGTTCTGCAATGAGGATGGAGCTTGGTTGGAATTCTCTCTCTCCTTCCCTCTGCCCCTCTTGCTCCTCTCTCTCTTGCAAATATATACATATATATATTATATATATATTATATATATATATGACACTCTTTTCCAGTGAAAGTGTTCATCTACAAAAAAATCTTCATAAAATAGTATATAATATTTGGGTTGTTAAGTCAAGCATTTCCAAAATTGAGTCCTTGGGCATGTTCTATGAGATCTACGACATTTTATTTTTTTTTAAAGTGATCCATGTAATTCTACCTTTGAGATACACTGATGTACCAGTTAGCCTTCTCTGTGTAACAAATCACTCTGAAAGTTACTGGCCAAAATCAAATAGCTCTTTGTTCATGTTACAATTTTGGGAGTTGGCAATTTGGGCTGAGATCAGCTAGGAGTTTTTTCTGGGCTTTTTGGCTGGGCTCACTCATATGCATGTGGTTAGCTGCTGAGTTGACTAAACAGGCTGGTATGGGGTGGCCTCAGTAGGTCTGCATTGTCTCACATTAGGTAGGCTGGCTCTCAAGGTGGCAGGTTTCCTAGAGGGTAATTGCATTCTATTCTATTCTCTCTACATTCTATTGGTAAAAGTAGGTCACAAGGGTACTTCAGATGCAAGGGATGGGAAAACAGACTCTTCTGTCCCCATTCCCCCCACCCCCATGATGGGAGGAATCATCACATTGCAAGGAAATGAAGATAGGGAGGAAAATAATTGCAGCCATTCTTGCAATAGCAAATAGTCAAACGTATAGGAACCAGTGATTGTTCTAAGCATGCTTAGTAGAAACCCCACCAGGGCTTCCTGGTAAAGTATGAGGAGTGGAGTGGGGTAAAGAGTCAGGGGAAGATTTCTAGACAGTAACCTGGACTCTGACTCTTTTGCTTTTCACTAAATCAGTTCTGGTTTTATTTGCTTTTGTCTATGCTCAATTGCTTTGGTTTGAGACATTTAAAGGGTTCCATGCCCAAAACGTCAGCAATCAGGAGTATGTCAATGAATGCTGTAGGAAGATAGAAAGGTGAGAGCTCCCTGTGACCAGAAGTTTTGTGGGACAGGGAACATCCTGGAAGAATGTGATGTCAGCAAGAATGGGAAAAAGTCTCATTGCGAGTCACAACCCTGTGGGATTCTTTTTGGCTCCCTTAGCCTATCTGCCTACTGGTTTGAATAAAGCAGGTCCTCAATAAGGTGTTTAATAAGTCAGTAAATGGATGGATGAGTTAGCAAGTATATTGGGATCTTACCACATTTTCCTGTAGATTAACCCCACCAAAGGTGAGCCCAAATTAGTTGTCTAAAGAACCGCTAAGGAAAGAAAAGCCAAAATGAATGGTCTCTGAGATGTGTAATAAGCTGAAAAGAGGAAACATAACAGTCGTAAAATAGTGGTTTTGTCTACTGTATTTATTTATTTAATCTCCTCTGATCAGAATTATTCTCTGAAATGTATACCCAGTAGAACTGTAGCTACTGAAAGAAAAAAGGGGGAAGACAGAAATGCTCAGCAATGGACAGAACATCCTTGTCCACAGACACACAAAACACCAATCTGGGTTCTGTTTTATAGCCCAGAATTCACATTTTAAGTATCCTTATTAGTTTCCTTTTAGGCCAGGCTGGGCATTGGAAATAACGTAAACAGACTTGATTTGCGTGACTTTGAAAAAGTGTATTGAACCCAAGCTAGCTAATATTTTTCTTTGGTTTTGGTTTCAAATGGGGAAATACGCTTAATTATAGCTTGCATCATCTCTTGGAAATTGTAGCATTTATATGTTGATGTAACTTGCCGGACTGTAAAAGGAGGACTATGTATAGGTAAAGGGACATATGTAAATGGATCCAAAGCATGTTTGGCAAGGAAGAAAAGCCAAAAGGAAAAGGGGAAAATCACATTACCTGCCAAACACTTAGGGGCTACACGCCAAAAGTTGCCTTCACTTCCTCCAAATCTGTAGCCGGGTTTGGTCTTCAGCCCTTTATATAAAACTCTATTTAAGTTTAGCCTCCAAAATTTCAGGGGAGAAGTGGGAAAGCCTTTGAGTGATTTCAGCACAATTATGTCTAGAACTGCACTTGAATGCATGGTAGCTTCTTCAGCATACATTTTAAAAGGGGATTGGACTTAATTTTATAATTAAATATTTTGGAATGAATGTGAGTTATTTCTACAGATTTTGGCCTACAGGTCACCTTGTGAATTGTTTCCATTCTCAAGTGCAAAGATTTACATAAAAATAGATGACTATATCAGCTATTAGCTATTAACTGTATTGGCTATTAGCCAACTGTACTAGCTATTACCACATGATACTATGAGGCAAGAGATTCCAAACTCAGTGACTTAAATCTGCAGTCATTATTCCCATGAAACTGTGTCAACTGGCGGGGGGCGGGGACAGGCTGCTGATCTGGACTTGGTACTTGTTAGGTGGCTGTGCTCCAAATTTCATGTCCAGCTGGGCTTAGCTGGGCTAGCTTTACTTCCTGAATTCCTGAATATTCTGGGGCCCCAGGAAAGGAAGAGCATTGCCCAGGGGTGCTCCTCTCATGGCAAGTGGCACAGGTGCCAGAGAAAGTTGAAATGTATGAGATCGTTTAAGGTCTATGTCCAGGAATGGCACTCTGCCACCTCTGCTCACATGTTATTGGCCAAAGTAAGTTGCAAGGCCAAGGCCAATGTCAAGGAGCAGGCAAGTGCACACTGTTTCCTTTAGCAGGAAACACTGCAAAGTTACCTTGGAAATGGAGTGGTTTCAGAGTGGTGTGAAGGATCAGGAATAATGCTGCAAATCTACCAGATCAACCTCTGTGAGTCTCTTGACTCTTTAGTGCTGATATAAGCCCGTCATCAATTGCCAGTCCAGATGAGGACCTTTAAGGTGCATGTGATCATAGCAAAAAGGGGCGCTGGGTAGCTCATTTAAGCATCTGACTTTGGCTCAGGTCATGATCTCATGGTTCATGAGTTCAAGCCCCGTATTGGGCTGAGTGCTGCCAGCTCAGAGCTGAAGCCTGGTTGGGATTCTGCCTCCCTCTCTTTGTGCCCCTCCCCCACGTGCGTCCTATCTTTCTCTCTCTCAAAAATGAATAAGCATTAAAAAATAATAATAAAAATAAATAAAAATAAAAAATAAAGCAAGAAAAATATCTTCATAGAGAGTTCCCTAATATATGGCTAGATGCAAAATACATTGGATGAGGAAATCAGAGACTAGGCTGTTCATTACTAGCCCTGCCTGCATTTTTATGTACCACTGCTTCCAAGATCAATTAAGTATTAATTTTAACAATTGATTTTCAATGAGTAAATAATATACAGAATAATTTACATGAACAAGATATTTCATTTATTTTTATGCAATTTGTAAAGCATAGCTATAAAAGGTCATTACATGTATTAAAATTATGCTTATATTTTATTAAATCATGATCTTTAAATTTGAACATCAGGAACAGAAAAAAATAGTCTTCAACTTTGAAATAAAAATAAGCCACTCAACTGAAAATTTAGTTGGTTTTTACTTACTAACATTTTCACCCCTCTCTTTCAGAAGGAAAGAAATTTAGTGTTGATTCCAAACCTGCTTAGCTTCTTTAATGCTAAACCCTTGTCAGATGGTCAATGGCTGTGGGGATTGAGTTGGGTAACAATTTCACATGCACACCGTCACCTTATTGACCTCTTCTCCCTGCAGATTGATGCTTTGCCAGAAATTGTGGAGGCTGTGGAAGGGAAGGTGGAAGTCTTCCTGGATGGGGGTGTTCGGAAAGGCACTGATGTCCTGAAAGCTCTAGCCCTGGGAGCCAAGGCTGTGTTTGTGGGGAGGCCGATCATTTGGGGCTTGGCTTCCCAGGTAATTGGAGGATAAAGAAATAAATATATAAAACAGAATGACGGTGAAATAAATGCATGAATCAAGTCAGACTGACTTACCCCAAAGATCTGTATCTTTATACTTGCTTAGGGAGAGAAAGGTGTTCAAGACGTCCTTGAGATATTGAAGGAAGAATTCCGATTGGCCATGGCTCTGAGTGGTAAGACTTACCATTCTCCTTTCCAACTTTCTTTTCTTCTTATGGGCTTTAAGCCAGGCTTCTTGGTGGAGAGAAGTAAACTTGAGGGGGAAGAAGATGGAATCATTTGGGCTATAATTAAATTTGTAGTTGGCTCCATGTTTACACCTCTAGTGCAGAGCACTCTGAACAGAGGAAGTCCACAGTGTACTCAGCCAGTAACAGTTGCTAAGCCTCTATCTTTGACAGTCCCACTAGGGATATGTAGGCAAGTACCTGAAGGGTGAATGCTACACTGTACTCCTCCTCATCTCATAACACATGAACAAAAAACTCTAACTGGCTAGTCAATACCTCCATTGAGATGTCTAAGTGGAATCTCAAACTCTACCTGTCCAAAATGAAACTTCGAACTTTTCCTACTGAACCTGCTCCATCTGCAGACCCTCCAATCTCAGTTCATGTTAATACCATTGTTTCAAAAACCTTGAGTTAATTTTGACTCCTCATTTCCCTCACACCCTCACATCCACACGAACTCTATCTACAAAATGTGATCAGAACCTGACCTCAGTCACTATTACAATAGTTCCTCTGTGTTTCTTTCTAATCAGTGCCTCTCTCCCCTTGGTATTGCAGGTCTGTCTGTCTATCCTTGCCTACTTCACCCTCCCAGCCTGATCATAACAGTCAGAATGATCTCTTTACACATTAATTCAGATCATGCCGCTGTTTGATAAAGGATTCGATAAAGGACCCTCCAATGGCTCTTGGTTTGTTTACTCAGTGTAAATGCCAAAGTCCTTACAATGGTCTACAAGACCTTTATGTGGCTTGACTTCTGTCACTTCTCTTACCTCAACTCCTCCAGCTGTCACCCTTGCTTATTCTGCCCAGGCCATATTTACCTCCTGCTGTTCCCTGACTATGTCAGACATGTTTTAGCCGTAAGGCTTTTGCACTGACTGTTCCATCTGCCTGGATGCTCTTCCCCAGGTATCTACATGGCTAGCTGCCTCACATCTTTCAAGTCTTCACTTAAAATTACATTTTCTCAAAGAGTGCCATCCTGACCACCCTATTTAAAATGGCAATCCAGGGCACCTGCGTGGCTCAGTCGGTTAAGCATTCAACTCCAGCTCAGGTCATGATCTCACAGTTTGTGGGTTCGAACCCCACGTCGGGCTCTATGCTGACAGCTCAGAGCCTGGAGCCTGCTTCAGATTCTGTGTCTCCCTCTCTCTCTGCCCGTCCCCCATTTGGGCTCGGTTTCTCTCAATCTCAATAATAAACATTAAAAAATAAAAAAAATTGGCAATCCATCCTCCACCCACCTACTCAGCTCGCATTTTCTTTCCCTGTTATTATTTCATTCTTCTCCCACAGCACCTATCACCTTCTATAAATCATCTATCATTTCACTTACTTTTTATATTACTTGCGTCATTATTATCTTTAGCTCCATAGAATACAAGAAGCATGAGGCAGGGATCTTTGTCTGTTTTCTTCAATTCAGTATCCTCAGTGTTTAGAGCAGTGCCTGGCACATAAATAATATTTGCTGAAGAAATAAGTAAAAATAAGCACCTTTATTACTAGTGGCTATTTTGAATTTGACTCAGAATGGACCTCGAGATGCAAAGAATGATGTTGAGTCCAATTCTCAACTTCTGAAGGTAATGAGAGTTTCCTTTTCTATGATCTATATCACCCAGATTGTCCTTATGGATAGAATTCCCGAGATCAATGGTCTACTCCTACTGTGCTGAGCCTGTGTGGACACAGCCTCAGTGAGGAGCATGCCATTCTGTGAATCCTCACTCTGCATTTTAATTTGCTGCAGACATATCCTAAAAGAGAGCTTTCAGCCACTGACTCTCTATTAAATGTGGCAGAAAGAATATACTCTTTGTGTTAATAAAAATATGTGCCAGTCATTTTGTGTTAAGGACTGTTTAGGTAATAAAAATGGTCTCGTGCCACATAAGATTTGGCAAGCCTACCTTGAATCATAAACCTTACATTTGTCAAGTTTTACATTCCTTGGGAAAACGATTACCTGCCTGATTATTATTGCATTCATGTCATATTAAATGTATGCATTATTTTCTCAGGGTGCCAGAACGTGAAAGTCATCGACAAGACATTGGTGAGGAAAAATCCTTTGGCCGTTTCCAAGATCTGACAGTGCACAATATTTTCCCATCTGTATTATTTTTTTTTCAGCATGTATTACTTGACAAAGAGACACTGTGCAGCGGGTGACCACAGTCTGCAGTCCCCCACTTCAATACAAAGGGTGTCGTTCTTCTCCAACAAAATAGCAATCCCTTTGAGCTCATTGCTTTTGACTTTTCAATGGGTGTCCTAGGAACCTTTTAGAAAGAAATGGACTTGCATCCTGGAAATATATTAACTGTTAAAAAGAAAACATTGAAAATGTGTTTAGACAACGTCATCCCCTGGCAGGCTAAAGTGCTGAAAAACAAAAGATATCCTTTGGTAAAATTGGAGGTAGCTACTGCTGAGGTAAAAAGATAATGATCTTACTGTTTATTGACCCGCATTGTGTTTAGCTATCCTTAAAGCAATGTTCTTAAGTTGTAAGCTCAGGTTCAAAAGGTTGGACAATGCCAGGAGAAACGGGAGATCTAGATTTCCAACACAAAGGTAGCCCCTTGATAGAATTGGGAGAAGCTAGTGGTAATTTGTGACTTTCTAGATACCTTTTGACACCTTGACTTATGCTACTTCTTTGAACGTAGATTTCTGTTCACATCTTTAGTGTCTGCATATATCTGAATATTTTATGATATGTATTGCTTCTTAATCAGAAACAAATAAAGCATTTTTGAAAAGAGTATATCTGGCCTATTCATAACAATATGAAATTCAGCCATTTAATCTCTGAACCCTAGTAACTGCTGTGTTCCCCCATTAATTCTTTTACACCTTCTAGCTCTCCTTTATTCTTTTGCTTCCTTTCCACTTACAGTCATAAGCAGGGCCAGTTGCATAATTTACGAGGATCATGCCAGATGAAAATGTGATCCCCTTGTTCAAAAGAGCAGGAAAATGTCCTTTCTTTCCTTCACAGTTTTTCTCTTAACCTGTCATGGTATCTTTTATTTGCTATTTAATGTCCTGTTTCCTTGGGCATGAAGTTACTCACAGAGCAAGTGTGGACCCTCACAGGTGCCTGAACACTGCCCTGTGATATGCTCTGACTCTTTGAAGCCTGTTCCCAGGACCCTGCCAGAGGTGAACAGTGGCAGTGTCACTGGCAGGTGGGTGAGCCAGCCGCCAAGGACTCATTTAGGGGAGGTGGGCAGATGGCAGGAGATGGGACATTGTGTGATTCTAGGCTCCAAGCCCCTAGCACATGTTTCACTGTCTCAATGACTTTTACTTATAAGACACAAACTCAAAGGTAAAATTATTAAGAATTTCAATCCAACAACCACAGAGCGTTAAACCCAAGTGTGAGAGGCCCTCTTCTTAGTGTGGAATCCTGTGCAACTGTACTGGCCATGGTGCTCACGAGGCCCTGGTCACATGAATTCTAAATTTACTCCCTGAACCGGGCATTTGGCAGATAGAGGTAAACTTGGTAGCCAAAGTAATTTTGAAATTTAACTTTTTGCCATCTCCCTCGTTGCTCAACTGCTGTGAAATATTAAAATGAAACAATGGAGAGAATCACTAGCTAAAAATATGATTTTTTGGTTATGTTGTATCACTGTTTTATTCTCAAATCTCTCTCTCTCCCTCCCTTTCTTTCCTTTAAATGCTGGGCCATTCCTAAATACTATAATGGACACAAACATAGCTCTTTCTTTCTAAAATTATTGATTTAGTCTGATGAAAAAAGAATCTAATCTGATAAAAAGGAATAGTTACCCCTTAATATTTTCTCTAAATGCAAAGAAGGAATAATACTGTCATATCATGTAACTGTTTAATGCCTGTACAATTAATGTTAATTAATAGGCATATAATAAGAACCTCTTTGATTCCCACAACTGATTTTGAAATGCCTTTGCTGTCGGAAAAGAATGTCTACTTCGACTACATCATAGTATGTGGTTGAGTGATGAAAACAAAAAGTTGATTTCCCAGAAAATAGAGATCCACACATAGTGTTCTAAGAAAGTTTTATGCAAGTTCTATGAGAATGGGGATTTGTTGTCTTAATTTGTGAATTTCTGGACACTTTTATGACCCCTACAGCCATGCTACCTACCCGAATGTAGATTTTCATTTTTTCTTCTGAGTGATATCACCGGAGCCTTTATGATAGATATTATTTTCATAATCAGAAAGATACCAAGTTACTTTTACTTTTCTTTGAGTGTGTCTCTAGTCCCGTTGTAATATACTAAAACTAAAGCTATCTGATGGCTGATAAAGAAATGCGGATGTTGGTTGCATGTCTCCTGCTGAGAATTTGTTTCATGAACTTGATAGAAGTTCTCTGAAGAAGCCAAATGACCTTTCTGTTCCTGAGTTTTCTGAAATATGTTGGGGAAGAGGTCAAAGGGAATGGATAGGTCATGTTTAAGATAGGCCAGCCCTGCTTTCCTTGCACCAATTTAATGTGTGTAGTGCTCTAGAGTAGTGTTTCTCAAACTATAGAATGTATCAGGATCACCTGGAGGACTGGTTAAAACAGAGTGGTAGGCCTCATGCCCATGGATTCTGGTGCAGCAGGTCTGGGGAGGGGCTGAAAATCTGCATTTCTAACATGCTTCCAGGTGAGGCTGATATGGCTCCTCTGGGCAGCACACCTTTGAGAACCACCCATCTAGTGGAGAGCAAGAAGCATCAAATTAGATTTGCCAGGCAAATCATGTAATGAACCAGTTGTTGGATGTGGACCATGGCCCACCTATAAAGGGCATTTTCTCCTTAGCCAATTGATTCTTTTTGTTGAATCTTATTTCTTATTGAGGTATACAGTGCTTCCAGTGAGGTGTGTAAAGGGTTGAAACATAAGTGCCTAGGTGAATGCATTTTACATGTATACCCCCATCACTACCACCACCACCACACAGATCAAAATACAGAACATTTCCATCATCCCCAAAAGTACCTGCTCTACCAGAAGTAAACTTATGTTAACTTCCAACACCAATAATTAGTGTGGGTTTTTCTTAAGCTTTGTATAAGTGAAACCATACAGTATATACTTTTTGTTTTGGTTTATTTTGCACAGTGTATATAAAGTCCATTCGTGTTGTTGGGTATACCAACTGTTAGTTCTATTTATTGCCCTGTAGTAAATCCAGTGTAGAAAATACCACAATTTGTCTATTCATTCTTCTGTAACTACATGGTTGGGTTGTTTGCAGTTTTTCTGCTGAAAGCCATTTCCAACTGATTTTTTGTGAAAATATATGCACATTATTATTTTCTTATTTTTCAAGAAAGGATCTAGACATCTATGTTGTTACATAAAAATTTTAAATGTTGGTGAATATTTAACATTTTGAACATTGAGCAGGTCATGTTAAACATGGTCGTGGCCCATGTCTGTCTGGCCTGTGAGTCACAGGTTCTCAATGCCTGTAATGTCTTGTCCTCACAGCTGTTTCCCTCATGGCTAAAATGCCTCCTATGCCCCTATACAGAGTCATGCCTGAAACATGTAGCACTGATGAGTGCCTGCCAGCAGAATTTCTCAGAATCTCTTTTGTTTAAGCTTGCATAGATTCTGCTCCCTGGAAGATTGTGGGTGTGAAATAAACTTCCTTCTCTTCACCAGGCTTGGGAGCCCAGGCTCGTGGTCCTATAGGAATGAATCAAATGGTATTGATGCTTTTTAGCGTGCAGTTTGCAAAGTGCGTCTGTGTCTTTGCTGTGTTATTCATTCATTTATTTATCTTGCCAAAACATTAGCATTCGTGAAACAGCTTTAGAGGGTTGTGGTGGATTAGTACAGCATGAAAGGAAGTTGTGGCTTGTCCTCTAACAAGGAGAAAAGACTTTTCATTGTAAAATTCATAATCTATTTACTGTCTGATGGACTGTATTGCATGTCAGTTGCATAGCAACAAAACAAAGTTTGTCTGTTTAGGAAAATCTGAAAATTTCTTTTAACATAAAGATAGAGGATGCTTTCTGAACTTATATTTGCTTCAACACGCACTCTGTCACATGCCAATAATAGAATGACATCATGATGAGAGTTTATTTTAGGTAATATAAATGTTAGCCCAAATGATGGAAGGCTATTATTATATGTTTATGTGATGGGAAATCTTATCTATTTTAAAAGATGCAATTTCCTGTCTTTATCCAAATCTAACTTGGGCAATAGCTATCTTTTTTTCTCCCTCATGTGGTTGCCCACAGTTGGTTGGGGGAAATAAGAAATGCTTATTTTTATCCAGCTATCTCTTCATTTCTCCACTGACATTTTTTTTCTGAATATCATTCTAGATAATGAGCATAGGTTCAGCTGAAGATTTTCCAGGAGCTTCTACAAACCAAGAATTGTGCTACCCTGAATAATGCCCAAACAAGGGCCGAATTCAAATGTTTGTTCATTTGATTCAGCATCACTGGGGAAGAGATTCTGGCTTGGTTTCTCAGCTGTATTCTCTGGTTAGATCATCCATCTTGAAAGCTGATTTGTTTTCCATTACAGTCAAATTCCTCAGTCTTTTTCTAACAGTGGGATCTTCTTATTGATAGAGTCATTTATGGTAATATGCTTCACATTATATGTTAGAGCTTCATTACTAACCTCACTAAATGAAAGCCAGGGCCAACCTGCCCCAAAGCACTGGATTAGGATCCTGAAGATCTGAGTGACCTAGCAGAATGAAAGAAATAGTATTTAATCTTAGGACCCCTGGATTTTTAGCTGTGAAATGAAAACATAGCATGGTAAACTATGTGAGAACAGATCATGGATTAAAAATTGACATTCAAAGTCTGATTAATAATAATTATCAGGAGAGATAACATAACAAGTTCTGATATGTATTTTGTTTTTATATTATTTATTTTGGAAAATTAACATATTTTTGGTAAAAAAATCTTTAATTATTTCAAGCAATTCAACATAGTAAAAATAAGAATTATATATTTTACCATGTAGAGATACTTGTTATTTATGTTAGATGAGTATTATTTCAGATGCTGTACCCATATAATAAGTAGCAATTGGATAGATAGAAATGGCTTTTATAGAATAGGACAACACAATAAATTTTACATTTAAGTAAAATATTCAATTTAGTCGTACCTGAATTTAGTAGAAGAGAAAGTAAAATTGAAAGGAATTCTTAAAATTAAGGACAATGCTTCTCTCAAAAAATAAATACAACATAAAGTTCCTGTTCATCATATTTTTTAAATTATGAAAAACTTATTAGGTTGGAGTACTTTTTTGTTATTAGGTTGGAGTAATTTTTTGTTTCTGGCATTATATGTTTCATTTGTAGACAGTATCAGTCAACTCATTGCCATAAAAATGAAGAAATTAGCCTCTTACACCTACTATCCTCTTTTTTCTCTCCCTTATCTTTCAATTTTCTTAATATATTATTACTTTTATACCATCAAAATAGAAAGGATCCTCCTATGTAACAATAATTTCTAAAATTGTTCAATATCAGTTTTCATTGAAATGGGTTCAATACTTACTACAATCTTCAGAGCTTCCCCATTCCCTGGTTCTTGACTTTGATTCACGTCTTCTTGGTTTCTTGCATTTTATTGGTAAATTGTATTTTCAAGAATAGCTGTATTCCTTGAGTCTGTGTGTGCTTAAAACTCTGCTGCATGCTTTTACATTTGAATGACAGATGAATATATTTTGGAGTCACCCTACCTTTTTGCAGACATTTTGGATGCCATCTGGCATTAAATTTGATGTGTAGAAATGGACACTGGCTGGCTTTCTCCCTCTTGTTAACTGTGCCCTCCCCCCAAAACAAAACAAAACAGAACAGAAACTGATGTCTGAAAAACTATTTCTTTATCTATGAATTTTAATAGTTTCAGGTGAGATAATGTTAAATATCACATGACTCACAGTTTAAAAACAGAACTATGCCAGGACACCTGGGTGGCTTAGTCAGTTGAGCATCTGACTCTTCTTTTCAGCTCAGGTGATGATCCCAGGGTTGTGGGATCAAGCCCTGTGTCAGGCTCTGTGCTGAGTGTGGAGCCTGCTTAGGATTCTCTCCCACCCTCTCCCTCTGCTCCTTTCTCATTCTCTCTCTCTGTCTTTAAAACAAAACAAAACAAAACAAAACAAAACTATGTCTAGCCTGCTGTTTTTTATTTTTAATTTAAATATAAAAAAGCAACTCAACTAAAAAAAAGCAACTCAACTAATATCAATTATTAACATATATTTTTATAGCATTGCCCTCAATTTTCCGTTAGCTTGGCCAATAATATTATAACAATGGTAATATCGGTGGTTATTATAAATATTTAGACATTTGTTCCATTAAAACAAAGTTTTTTAAAGATTCCTATTCTCCAGTCCAGGGCTACTACATGCATGTTCAGTGAGGATGAAAAAATTTTATATCTGTGTTGTCCAATATAATAGCTATTTGCTACATGTGGCTAACCAGCCACACTGGGCACTTGAAATATACTCAATATTAAATAGGTCAACTTTCTTTAATTTTTATTAATTTAAATTTAAGTAGTCACATGTGGCCTATTGGTTTCATACAGGATTGAATACATCTAGACATTCAGAACAACCTGAAGCACCAAACAAACTTTGTCTAATAGTCTCAGGACCCAACTTGCTACCTTGTTACCCTGGGCAAGTGACATAAGGACTTTTAAATGCAGCTTTCCCAATTAAAACATAAACTGTTAAAGTAGCTCTTGCCTATATGGCAGGTGCATTAATTGTAATGATAAATGTAATATTGTTTTAAATTGTTTTAAAGGAAAATACTCTCTTGATTTGAACGAGTTTTGTGTTTTGTTTTTCTTACTAATCTTTACAGTTGTGATTTATGGGAAGATCCTAAGAGTTTTGCTTTATAGTCTTCAATTTATGGCCCAACCCAGCCACTAGTGAACATATCTTGAGAAAATAATTTTGAATGTTAATTTTCATCCTGTAGGTGGAATAGTAATATCACTAGTCAATAAGATGTAATAATGAATAGTGATGCCCTTTTAAACTATAAGAAATGATATATATGTATAAGCTATTATAAAAATAATAGTAATAATATATGCCTTGTAGTGTAATGACTGTGTAGTGTAATCTTGGAAATCTGAAAAGAATGAGCAAAGTTTTTAGACATAATGAATTATGTCATGTAGAGTAGACAAAATCCTGTATCCTAAGTCACCAACTGGCACCGATAAGGAGTCTTTCTCTAAGCAAATTTGTCGTCTTCTTGATTCAGGAGCACAGATTTCTTTGCCATATGAACAAGTAGCATTGCCGAAGTCAAGAACACACCTTGGTTCTGATTTTCCTTTATTGTTGTTGATAACCAGATTATCTGGCCTTAATATTAATAAGCAAACCTCTTAGATGTTTGGAAAATTTCTGAATAATAGTAGACAATAGGTTTAACATATTCAAGAATATGGTTTTGGTTTTATTATTAACATTATAGCCATGCTGCTTATTTTAAATATTAATGAGTAATAGGACTTAAATTTTTGAGAATTTCTAAATAACAGTAATTTAATATGTGTCATAATGAGAATATTTCTGTTTTAAGTAGTGATATTTTATTTTTCTATTTTTTATGTCTTATTTTTTAAATGTTTATTTATTTTTAGAGAGAGAGACAGCACAAGTGAAGGAGGGGCAGAGAGAGGGAAACACAGAATCCAAAGCAGGCTCCAGGCTGAGCTGTCAGCACAGAGCCTGATTCGGGACTCAAACCCACGGACTGTGAGATCATAACCTGAGCCAAAGTCAGACGCTTAACTGACTGAGCCATCCAGACACCCTAAAGAGTAATTTTTTAAAATGCACTATAAAAGCAGTCAGGAAGAAACTCTTTTAAAATATTCTTCAATAATCTAACTGAATAAAGTTAACATTCATTATTTCCAACACTCCAACCACACACACACACACACAGGAAAAAAAAATACAACAACCTTATGAACCAACAAAATATTAGAAGATTCAGGCATTAATAAACTGTTAATCTACAAAAGAGAAAAAAACTTTTAATTTATGCAACTATTAAATATCCATGGTTATGGCAGGGCAGTGTATATGAAATCCAGAATCCATAAATTTGAAAATGCAATCGTTGGATCAACTGGTGGTTTTGTCTGCACAACTGCATAAACAATTTGCCTACTTTCCACTAAATTGACCAGATGCTTTGTTGTCATGTAAACATAATCTAAATGAAATCCACAGATTTCCCCCCAAGCCTTATTTTAGCTAAATGTTTCTTGGCTAATCTTATTCCAGGTCTGTTAACAATTTATCCAGCATGATTTGATTGGCTTTCAATTCTTTTGCCACCTCTTGTCCATCTTTTATTGATGCAAATGTAAGTAAATAAACATAGAAAGAAAGGTCTTTGGAAAGCCTGACACTCCTTGTTGGCTGTTTCACAGGAAAGGCATGGTTAAAAGAGTATGGGAGGTTCATGCCCAAACTGCCTCCACATTTGACATGCCTACTCTAAGGAGCTCCTCTCCGCCTCTTAATATCCTCTGTTAGCACCCCTACTTCCAAAATGCTTCAAAGACTTCAGGTAAGTAAAAAAGTAGCAACACATATTTTTTAAAGTTAATTAAAAATGATATAGGATGAATTAATTAAGATTATGTAGTCTCTAGTAATTTTCATAAATGTTCACATTCTTGTTGCTTATCCAAACCTTCCCGATGATGAAAGTTCACATTGTCCTGGGATATTTTTTATCTTACCCAAAAGAGGGGAACGAGAGATGATACAGCTGCAACAATAGTAACAAGATAAGACTCACATCATGCAAGGATCCAATTCTCCATATCAATTTCAATTTATTTTATGTACTGCTGACCCTTCTGAGTTTTCTACTCTCATTCAGAAATAAAGCATATATTAGGTTTTCTCCGTGGTCCAACCCAATATAAGAGACAACATTGTTTCCAGTCTAGACTCATTTACATTTTTGCTTCCACCAAACTAAGAATTAAGAATGAAACTGAGAAATATGGGACCCTGTTAGAAAATGCTCAGAATCATACCATGTCTTCACTATTGGAGCAGTTCAGTAAAATGAATAATTATGTTTGTCACTGGCTATCATATGATAACATATCAGTTACCAAAACAATATATTATTTTAAAAAACTTTTAACCAGCTTTATGTGGAAATTGTGAAGAAGTAGGAGAGTGGAGTTTTGTGGACATAACCTTCAATTTCCTAGAGGACCCTAGATACCATCAGATATTTCTCTGAACATGGAGGTCATGCCATGATGAATACTGGAATAAGGGATGCCATCTGGATCTCTGGGCTTCTGACAGAGACCTCTTTCTGTAACGGCACACTGTTTTCTGCACTGCTCTTTGGTGCTTTGAGTATTTATCTCAGAGAGGTCAGAGTTCTATTATCACTCACTGTAATACTTATTAACCCTTTTGTATGAAAGAAATGCAATATCAAGAACAATAGACAGTATCTCTCAAATGTGTTCTTTCTACTCATGTGGCATTGCTTCCAGTTCTTGCCACAGTGAGTGCATTCAGGAGAGAGCAAACAACATGGTAAAGATGTCAGGACATCAAGCCATGCTTATGGAAGGCACCACAGTCTTGGAGTTGACATGATAATCTTTACTTTCTTACATGCAATTAAATAAATATATGGGTAAACTTATACTGTGTTGTTCTAAGAACAAAATAAACACCAATAAGGAAAAATTACGAGGAAATAGTGCTAGAAGCTAGATTTTCATGTCCATGAAGGCAGAGAATCTCTCTGTCTTGTTTTTGGTATAATATTATCAGGACACAATCTGAAAAACTGTATTTGATAAATGTGTGTTAAATTAATCAATGAACATTTGTTGGGGATATTATAGAGATTTTTTTTTTAGAACCAACTCTGACATTCTGTGTTTGGCATCAGATATAGTACATACCTAGTGCATTTCATTTAGAAATGTAAAATTACAATATGTAATGGAAAATTCCAAGAATACTGAATTTATATGTATTTTATGATCATGAATAGACCATAATTGTGAAATTGTGCTTGATTTTCAAAACAGAAATTAAAGAGGATTTATTATTACTATTAAGAAGTATGATTTTCTCAAGAATAGATTTCATAATTTCAAAATGTTTTGATCATATTTTATAATAAATAACCACAAAACTGAGTTTGATAAATTGTTGAAATGTCACAAAGTCATAGAACTCTAGAGTCGCTTGGAATATGTCAGATCATGTGGCCAAATGTTACATGTATTCAGTAGGCAAGCCCTATGATCCACTCTGAATAATGGCTCTATAGGCTCTATAGCCACATAAGTTAGGTGATGTAGGTGTGCCATATCTCAACCATGCAATAGTTGGACCCTAAAACAGGATGAGTAATTAATATTTATTGAGTCCTTCTGAGAAAATGAATTTTTGTTTAAGCATCCTAAAAATGTCCCATTGAGATTTTATAACTCATGACACTTCATTGGAAAAAAACAAAACATAACCTGAATTAGGTCAAGCAAAAGGAGGGGTTTTTAAAATCTCACTAAATCATAGGAAGTGTTAAAGCACCAAGCCACAGAAAAAGCATGAATGCAGTTCTGCCTTGAAAAACTTGAGTCTAGGAATTTGAAAGCAACAAGGATTTGTTTTGCCTTTTTTTCATTTTGGTTCTCTCAGAATGTTGGCTTTATTGCTTTTTCACGGCAGATAGGCAACTTCCAGGTGATGGGTCATATGACTACCTGTAGCTCACTAGATTCACATCTCTTGGCTCTGCTAGCAAGAAGAATTCATGCTCTTGTTTCAGCTCCAATTCAAAATTATCGGAGAGCAGAATGCTAATTGGGTCACTAGTGCATTCCTTGACCAATCAAACATGGTTAGAGAAAAGGTACAGTAGGAACACAGTGCCACAATGAATCTCAAATACTGTAGTACAGAGAAGAGGGAAGATAAGAAGTGCTGCTGTTTCCAGAGTAAGGAAGTTTAATTGGGAACAAAACAGTAAGTGTTCCTTTTAGAAACAACAAATGCTTTCTTAGTATAAATATATCCCATGCAATATTTGATACATAGTTATCTCCAAAGATTATTTGTTTTTTTAATCTGATATTCAATTTCAACTTGGCACTTTGTTTTCTTTCTGTGTGTGTGTGTGTGTGTGTGTGTGTGTGTGTGCGTGCTAAATTTGTGGGCCTCTTTACAAATTAACAATGTTTTCTGGTCATATTTTAATTAAAAAATAGAAACAGGAAACATATGAATTATTTGACCTTAATCTTATGACATCTGAAGGATACACAATCACTTGGCAACTGGGAAATTTGATGCTGGCCAGAGATTGCCTCGAATCCCACTGTGAGCAGTGTGTCACTTTGTTTGCTTGACCATGGGTCAGTGATCCAGAACTATACTGTCAGTTTAAGACCACAGAATGTTTGATGGAAATTTAACATGTTATTTCAAAGCTTGTGTGTTCAGTCTTGCAAATTTAACTTCTTGATTGCTTTATTGTTGAAGTGCATAAATTAATCATATAAATTTAAAGTTGAGTCTTGTGGTTTAATAAGACACATCTGCCTATTAATGTATCTTAAGTCTTATGTTAAAGAAGTCTAGTTACTTTTGTTAAGCCAGGTATTTTCCATAAACACTTTGTGGATGTCTACAATTAATATAAAAAATGGGGTGCTTGGGTGGCTCAGTAGGTTAAACGTCCAAGTCTTGATTTTGGCTCAGGTTGTGAACTCATGGCTTATGAGATGGAGCCCTGCATCAGGCTCTGAGTTGACGGCATGGAGTCTACTTGGGATTCCATCTCTTCCTCTCTCTCTGCCTCTCCCACCCTAGTGCTTTCTCTCTCTGTCTCTCTCTCTCTGTCTCTCAAAATCAATAAATAAATGTTTTGAAAAATATATAATAAAGAACTAAAATTCTGTGGAATGTAGTGTAAGAAAAGCTAAAAATCCAGCTCTTTCATTTTTAGTGTAGAAAATTGACCCAGAAAGATTACAACTCATCCAAGGTCAGTCAACTAACAGTAGCCCAGAACTAGAGATAACTGATAAAGTTTTAATAACAAAATAAATCAAAGTGTAATGGCAATAAATTTAAGAACTTGTTTAATGCAAATCTCTGTCAGAATACTTCTCAGCAGTTGAAATGGTATTTGTAGACTTCAGGCAATTGTTACTTCAAAAAATTAATAAACTCTGAAGTGGTACAATTTTATTTTCCACATCACAATGCTGAAGGAAGTTCATGAAGCAAGAGATACAGTGATTCTTCAAGATCACCAAATAGTAAAAGGAATTCACCACAGAGGAGATAGAATTCAGCTGGCATCATGGACCCCAAACCAATGTGTTAAAGTTGTCATTCTATTAAGGTGTCCTTTTCGAACATCTGTGGACACTGACTCCATGAAAGTAGTACAAGGCCCATTTATATGCTATTAATTATCTTGATCCTGCCATCAGGAGCTGAGCATACTTCAGTATAGAGAACAAACAGTTGGATGTCTAGTATACACCAAGTAGTCTCTCAGAAGAAAGGGAAATAATCTAATATTCTCTTTTTCTTTTTTTTCTAAGTTTATTTATTTATTTTGGGGGGGGGTAATGAGCAGGGGAAGGACAGTAGGAAAAGGAGAGAGAGAATCCCATGCTGTCAGCATAGAGCCTGACGCAGGACTTGATCTCATGAACTGCAAGATCATGACCTGACCTGAAATCAAGAATTGGACAATCAACCAACTGAGACACTCTGGTGCCCCTGACCTTCTGTTTTTCTTTAGATAGGACTGACTCTACATGCAGGAAGAGCACATAGTTGTTTATGTGATATGCCTTAGAAATCATTAAGATCATCAAGGGGAAGACAGAAAGAGGATGACATCTCCCAAAGCAACTTCAGGAGGATGCAGGATGAGTAAGGTATAGCAGCCAAATAAAGTGGTATTAACTCTCCTAATAGGAAAGCAACTCATCATCCAGAGAACAAAAGTGGAGACTGAAGATAAGTAGAGAGACTCAGCTAAAAGACTCTATGACAGTTTGCCTACCACAGTCCCAATTTTATACTCATTCTCCCAGTGTAAATATTCCATTCACTCCCAGATCCTCCCAGTTTGGATTATAAATTACACAGGCCCCTCTAATGGAACAATAAAAACTATATTATGATACACCTCAACTGATCGGAGGTTCTCTTGTACCATTGAAAATCCTAGCTGTTTGCCTGAACAGATGAGGTATTGATGGGGAAAATGCAGTGTTTCTGGAGAATCCAAAGGGATGAAAGAAAGGCTAGAACCCAGGAAGTCATTTTTAATGGTAAACAGTCTTTTAAAAACAAAGAAACATAAGTAAACAAAATCCTTTGCTTGCTTGTTACCAAGATCAAAACACAGAATCACTTGTACACAAGATTTTATAGGCCACAATTGAATCAGGTTACATTTTTCCCTGATAACATAAGAATAATGAGTATCTAGTTGGAATTCTTTTTGACATTGTAATCTGATATGCTTTGAAAAAAAGAGTTTCATAGAGAAAGATAGACATCTAATTCTCCTCTGTGTTACTTCAAGGTCAGAATGCTCAGGATGGGAAATGGATGAGAGGGAGAGGTTTTCCTGCCTGCTCTAACTCATCTGGCCTCCCAATGTCTCTGGGCAAGTGTGACAATCTATCATTCCTGTCTACCGTCTAGTTTTTCCTGCAGAAGGTCATTGCCTTTGATTCTCTCCAACAGCTCCTCATCAAGTCTTACTCTGGTAAGGGCTGGAGCCAGGGAGAGTACAGTTGAGCACTTGCCTCTGGCTCCTGTTCTGGCCCTGGCCAGGCTAGACTCCAGGATGAAGGCAGAAATAGGAATCCAGCCATTAGTATCTGTTCCAGTCAGATTCTCGCCAGACTGAGATCTGGTCCTTATTCGAACACCTGAGATCCTGCTCTTCAGCTCTATGGTGTGGTGGTTTAGACAATTATTTCCACTGTCAGGTGTGGATAAGATGGCTGAATGCGGAAAAGTACAGAACCATGGTTATAGAAGATTTTGGTCTGCAATTGTTATTTAAAATTCAGAAATAGAGAACATTCCCAAGAAGTTTCTTCCAAGTACGGCACTTGGAGTAACACTTGTTAAAAATTATCCTCATATTCTAGAATTACTCAGCTAATGCATATATGTAGGTAACATTTCTATAGAGACAAGGACAGACCAAATGTTGGGTGTTGAATAAAAAACACTGATGAGCAAAGTCCAAAAAGAATATTGTACGTTGACTTTTATATCTATAAAACATGTTTTATTTATATTTATTAATGATTGGGGGCTGATTCATCAGTGGACTATTTACTGCCATAGTCTCTTGTATCCATTTACAACTCACCTTCAACTTAGGTTTTATTTGAGTGAGAGAATCTGGAAGATTAAAAAAACAGCAGCAGCAGATTCTGAAGTGTGTGAAGTGCTGATTGGTGGGAAATCTGGATTACAGGAAGACCAGCTCCATTCCAGACTCTGTGACAGGCACAATTTTCACGTTTTTATGTCTCTGCGTCAAGGACCCATTTACAATTGTTTCATTCACAAGTGTTTTCCAACATGTCTTTCCAATACCTGCCCAGGTTGGCTAACAAAGCAGCAGAAACAGATCAAAGCTGTGGTGATTTTCCTTGTTCTTCACACAATACCTGCGTCAGGTATCTGTCTGGTATTTAATATAAAAAGGAAAACTGCCACTATCATAACCGTTGATATATAGGCTACCAGCACGCTGAGCTACTAACACGTTTGCCTGTTATGTCAAGGCATCCGAAAGTTTCAAGCTTGGCAAAGTAATGTTTTTCTTTTTCTTCTATAATCCCAGGGTAAACGTTAAGCAGACAGCATTTCTGCTTTGAGCATTAAAGAAAAAAAAAGACTGAATTTGAAAAGCCTACTAGTACACTTTGGGGATTTTGGAAAGTGTTGTTTGGCTGGGAGCTGCGTGGAGAAGCTGCCATTTGGTAGATGGGATAGGAGGGAAGCCGCATGGCCTCATTCATAACTTCACAGCTACTGCAAATATCAGCTGATGAATATTTATGTTATCCCTGGCTGAGACCTGAAAGACAAACAGGGGGGAAAAAAAAGAAAGTTAGGAAAAGGTCGTCTGAACTCTGTGGGATTTTTTACCAACACTTTCCATGCGCGAGCAGTAGCCCTGAATGAAGTCATTCTGTCCAGGGGCCCTGCACAGGAAAACAGAGTCTGTTCATTAGTGCCCCGCACTTTGTTTGAACCTTGTACATTCATAGGGTCCTGAAAGGGAAACCCTTTTCCTTAAATCAAACATACAGGATATACAGCTACCTTATTATTAGGTGTTCTTTTTTTTTCATAAATTGTTGCAAATTACTCCTCATCGTATGGTAACTTCGGTGGTTCAAAGAGAAAGCAAGTCAGTGAAGGGGAGCCTTTAAATATATATATATATATATACACACACACACACACACACTCACACATATGTGTATATATATGCATATATAAAAGGAGAATTCCACGCCAGGTTAATATTTTATTTTTTTTCAGTTTCAGAAAAATATCTCTAGGTCTATATAAATAACACAATTACATTATGCTACTAACATCATAGTATAGAAAATTATTTTCTTAAAATGTTCTGGAGATTTTATTTTTATTTCAAGAAAAAGTACTGCTTGAGTTCCACTGTATTAGAAGTAATCAAATCTTTATTGCGTGGGGTTTATTTTTTAAATTCTGTCTCTCCTTTGAACTGTTTCTTTGTGCATCCAAGCCAACATTTATCTGCTGCCCCCATTTCTATCACCTTTACCACCTATACATTGACCCAAAGAAACAAGAAAAGGAAACTCACCAAGAAGAGAGAATTTTTTCACCTGCTAATATCTCTATTATCAGTTTCTGTTCAGGAGAATAAGCTCAAAACTTTGGCTAAAAGGAAATTTGTGGCTGAGGATTTCAATGACAGATACATCCTGTGATTTGTTTTTCTTTTCTTATTATTTTTAATCTAAATTCAAGTTAGTTAACATACAGTTTAGTCTTGGCTTCAGGAGTAGAACCCAGTGATATATTTCTTACATATGACACCCAGTGCTCATCCTGAAAAGTACCCCCCTTAATGCCTGTCATGCATTTAACCCATACCCCCACCCACCTCCCCTCCAGAACCCTCACTACAGAAAACATTCTATGATTTTCTAACACTCACAGAAAGGCAGGTTTCTTCAGAAGGGATACCCAGAAGTATTTCACTGAGATGAGGAGGGGATGCTAGTGGTTTATAAAGAAGTGCTTCCAGGAGACATGGGCAAGTGAAAGAGGGGGAATAAGACATAAAGGGAAAGATACCAGGTAAGGGAAATTCCTGGATCCTGCAAGGAACTCTAGAGCCTAATCATGCCTGAACGTTTGTACCAACTTGAGGCAAGGGACCTGGGCTTTCAAACTGCACTAGTCAGATATTGGCTAAGGACTGCCCACTAGTGGTATTGGGGCTGTACTTGGTGACCAACTATCTCAGTTTGACTGGTACTTTCTTGCCTTAGGCAATGAAGTTTCCACATCTTGGGAAACAGTCTCAAGCAAACTGGGCCTGTTGGTCACCCTTGAAGGATATAAATTCCCAGGCATTCCTGGCTCTCTGAGCAGTGAAGTTGCTCTAGAATTCCAAGGTCAGGCTTCTGAAGGAAGTCACAGGTTCATGCCATGGGAAGCAAGACCCACAGCAGCTTGTGATGAGCATACAGACAGGACACATGGAAGTCAAGGGCCTCTGGGTGGAGCTCAGCTGTGTCCCCTACAGCTGTCACTTCCTATAACCAGTTCTCAAAGCAACAACTACATATTGGTAGAGATAGAGATTATTTTAGATGGGGGATTGAAGGCAGGAACTTCAGGTAAGGTATTTATTTCATCCTCCACATAAAGTTCTTTGCTGTGTGACACATAAGAGCTGTGGCATGCAGGTTTAGCCCTAGTGAAGACTCACAAGCAGATTCATTGAAGAGAGTATTAACGCTTGATGGAAATTAGGTACCAACCCACAAATTAGAAATTCACAGAATGCATTTGAACAAAACACCTATAGATATCATATGGGGGGGTATTTAAGCAGCCGCCCCCCCCCCATCAGTGGTTCCCTTTCAACATGCTGCTTCCCACGATGCTGTGGTGTCTAACTCTGAAGCTATATCACATATACATGGTGAAGGCAGGAGGTGAGTATTCTCTAGTACTGCCCAAGATTGACGGAATCCTATATCTCTTCTGATTTAACCTCTAAGAGTTAACAATAACTGTCCAAAGTAAATACTGAAAAATCTGCAAAATGCACCATTTTCTTGCATTTTTTCCTTAGGTTGTAAACATAAAAGTAAAATTGTTTTTTCTTGTGTTCTTTCTGGTTTATAAAAATAAAAGAGCGAGTGAGAAGGTCAGTTTACTAACTGGAGCAGGTATATTTGGTAAATGGCATGAGTGTTTTGACTTCATGAGTTGGCAGTAACAACTGCCTCACGTTTCACACTTGGTTTTTGTGTTATTTTTCTCAGCCTTTCAGAAAGTACCTTTTGGAGCAGGCCCACCCAGAGGATTTATTACAGGAGTGCTTCCTTCTTCCTGAGGCAATCCATTATCCATATGAAAGGATGTCACAGACAACCTACTTTGTATCACTGTTTAGGAGAAACAGGGGCTCTGAGAAATGGTCGCCAGCTAAATAGCTATAAAACTATCTGGCAGAGGGGTGCCTGGGTAGCTCAGTCAACTGAGAAAATGACTCTTGATTTCAGCTCAGATCATGATCCCAGGGTCCTGGGATTGAGCCCCGCATCAAGCCCCTCATCAGGCTCCACGCTGAGCATGGAGTCTGCTTAAGATCTCTCTCTCTCTCTCTCTCTCTCTCTCTCTCTCTCTCTCTTTCTCCCTCTGTCTCTCTTCCCAGTCATGTGAGTTCCCTTTCTGTCTCTTAAAAAAAAAAAAAGAACTATCTGACAGAATATTATTAAAAAATGGGCATCCACCATTGCTTTGTTCATTGAGAAAACAATTGAGGGTTTGACTTCTTGGCAATTCTCAAACTCTTTCTAAATGTCAGCCAGATTACTGTTTGGTCATGAGTTTACACTATCAGGGCACCCCTTCAAAAATCTTACCTTAGCCTATTGCCAACTTAGCACCACAATTAAACATCAGAATGCTCTCTGTATAAAGAGAGGAGAAATGAAATCTGATAAAAGGAGGAGGGGACATAACAACAAAAACAACAACAAAATATTATACATGAAAAAAATAGGGGCATGCTATTTCTGAATGATTTATTATGAATATTTTGAAAGGGCAAAGACTGATGGTTAAAGATGGACAAATTCATTAAAATTGAGAACCATAAAACTATGACTAAGCTTTTGAAGCAATAGAGAAGTGAATTTATGGCATGTTAAAGGAATAATATTTATTGAAACTCTATGCTAAAAATGGTACAGATTAAAAAAATGGCTGGTTCTGTGACATTTTAGCCTGCATTGCATTGTAGGTCTTAACGTTTGAGGGAGAGCTTACCTAAGCATTAAGCTACTGGTTAAGTAATTTTATGTGTATCTTCAGACTTTTGTATGACTGGTGAGAGCAGTTACTCAACTGTATAACCCAAATGAGGATTCTGGGTCATGGCACAATATGGGAACTAGGTAAAGATTTGTTGAAGGAATGAATGGATTTTCCATGAACGATTAACTTTTTATGTCAAGAAATAGTAAGATTAAATGTGCAAAACACATCTGCTGCAGGAAATTCAAAAAGTAAAAATTACTATCAATTTCTAAAATGACATCCATCAGAAATTGGTCTGATCACACTGTACCTCCAAGTGCATATTGTTTCAGAACTAGGAAGGGGATGGAAACTTTTCAGTGCACTTTGCTTTGTACTCACCTGACAACATTCTATGAGAGGTTAGTTGTCTAGCATAAGTCAGTCTTATGCCAAAATATTTTCCCCAATTAAAAACAAATTAATTATATTATTTGGGGATAGACTTTTCTCCAAGGTAGGTTTGTTCCCTCTGTTCTCACTTAGTATCAATTGGATTACTTCAGTTAGATACCTACAGATCAGTTAAACAGAGATTTGACTTTTTTTTTAAGTATTACTGAGTCTTTATATTTTATAAACTTTTTCTTTCCACATGGGAAAGCTTTAATTACATGACTATATAAAGCTACACAGACTTCTAAGTTTTTAGGGTTTGCTCATACTTTCTTCTCTTACTCCTCACATCCCCCAGTCAACCTGGTCAGTAGGCATCAGAATGGGTTACTGCCCATGCGCTTATAATTTTTTTTCCTTACAAATCCCACCCCTGCCCCCCCCGGCCCCTGGTTTGGAGCCTCCTTTGAGGAATCTGCCTTTTCTCCTTTGTATTCCTGGAGATGCCCATCACAACTGTATCCTACTATGCCATGATTTCCAACTTTATTGTCTGTATCCTCCCTAAAATGTCCCTT
The DNA here is from genome assembly GCA_028646485.1 of Cryptoprocta ferox. Lineage (NCBI taxonomy): Eukaryota > Metazoa > Chordata > Mammalia > Carnivora > Eupleridae > Cryptoprocta > Cryptoprocta ferox. The sequence goes on along the minus strand of CM053576.1, from coordinate 32,033,732 downwards.
TGTCTTTCTGTTCGCCACTATATCCTTAAGTTTGTTTTTAGTACCATAGCGTACATACAAGACATGCAAGAAATAGTTGTTAAATAAATTAACTGTAGCTAGCCCAAGAATCGTATTAGTGGACAAAGGATCTAAAGAGAAGCAGTGATCAAACCACTGATGAAGTGAATATTATTGTGGCAAAATAGTCTTCAGTGTTGTGAGAGTTTTACGTTTTTTTCCTTTCCCTCCCCCTTTTGTTGACCTTTACTCCTGGCATCATAAACCCAATACAATAACTGTTCTGTCATAGGTGGCAAGCTTTGAATTCTTCTGCTTGTGGCTGAGAGGTCACCTGGGTAGTACCAACAAATGTATGGCTCCAGGAAGACAGATAAAAGTGTAATTTGGAGCTTGAAAAGAAAGGCATAGAATTCAGAGCTGTGTATTCATTTGTTTGTATAATGTAAGCCACCGGAAAGAATTTCTGAAAGCATTTCACACATATAAATATTCAGGCTTAAATTGTACTGAAGGATTTCATTAAATGACAGTACAATCCACTCTCTATAAGAAAATTTTGATCAATAAAATGTGGATGATGTAACTGTTCATATTATACCAAAAACTGACCAATTCAGATTCTATTATTTTTAAATGTGGGATATCTCAGGACCCAGGATTAGTTTTTATTTGCCAAGTGCTTTCTTTTAAGAATAAATTGACTTGCTTAAACAAATAATATGCGAGGATAGAAAATACTTTTAATACAATCCTTTTTCATCATAATTCATGCATTGAATTAGAGGTTAATTACTTTTTCAAAGTTTATTTATTTATTTTGAGAGGGACTGGAGGGGAAGAGAGAGAGGGAAAGAGAAAATCCCAAGCAAGCTCCACACTGTCAGCACAGAGCCTGACATGGGGCTCGAGCCTACAAACCATGAGATTATGACCTGAGCAGAAATCAAGAGTCTAATGCTTGATTAGGTGGCTCAGTCGTTTAAGTGTCTTACTTCCGCTCAGGTCATGATTTCATGGCTTGTGGGTTTGGGTCCCACATTGGGCTTTGTGCTGACAGCCTGGAGCCTGGAACTTGTTTTGGATTCTGTCTCTGTCTCTCTCTTTCTCTCTCTCTCTCAAAAATAAAAATAAACATTAAAAATTTTTTAAAAAAGAGTCTGATGCATAACCAATAACCACCCAGGTGTCCCTACAGGATAATTACTTTTTATATTTTTATCAAGTTATAATTTACATAAAATCTATTCTTTCAGTTGTGCATTCCAAGAGCTTTGGCACATGCATACAGGCTTGGAATCACAACCTCAATTAAGATATAAAACCGTTTACTCCCCCAAAACTTCCCTGTGCCCCCTTGCAGTCACCTCTTCCTCCCACCCCAGCAACCAATGATACGTTTTCTGTCCCAAAAGTGTTGCTTTTTATAGGATGTCATAGTTGAGATCATACAGTATATAGCCTTTCCAGATCATCTTCTTTCACTCACTTTTACTCACTTCTTTTATTGGACATAAGTTTCAACTCCTTTGGATAAATACCAAGGAACATTATGGCCAGATCATGTGGTAAGAAAATATGTTTAGTTTTTAAAGAAACTGTCAAATTATCCTCTAGAGTGGCTGTATAGGTGTGTTGTAGTATCTGTCATTGTCATTGTTGTTATCTCTGATAACAAATGGTGTGAACAAACTTTTCTTTCTTTCTTTTTATTTTTTGGACCATACTTTTATATGCCTTTTGCATACATATGTCTTCTTTGGTGAGGTGTCTGTTAAGGTCTTTGGAACACTTTTTAATCTGCTTCTTCTGCTGTTGCTGCTACTGTTGCTTTTTATTCTTCTTCTTCTTTTTCTTCTTCTTCTTTTTCCTCTTCTTCTTCTTCTTCTTCTTCTTCCTTCTCCTCCTCCTCCTCTTCCTCTTCTCCTCCTCCTTCGCCTTCTACTCCTTCTCCTCCTTCCTCTTCTTCTCCTTCTCCTCCTTTGCCTCCTTCCCCTTCTTCCCCTTCTTTCCCTTCTTCTTCTCTTTCTCCTCTTCCTCTTCCTCCTTCTCCTTCTCTTTCTCCTTCTCCTTCTTCTTCCTCTGATTATTTATCTCCTTATTGTTGAACTCTAAGAGTTCTTTGGATACTTTGGATAATAGTCCTTTATCAGATGTATCATCTGAAAAATACTTTTCCCATTCTTTGACTTGTCTTCTCATTCTCTGGATATTGTCTTTTGCAGAGCAGATGTTTTTAATTTTACTAACGTTCAGCTTATTAATTACTTCTTTCATGGATTGTGTCTTTGGTATTTTTCTAAGAAGTCATCACCATTCCTAAAGTCATATAGATTTTCTGCTCTATTATATTTTAGGAATTTTATTGTTCTTCTTTTTATATTTAGGTCTGTAATTCATTATGAGTTAATTTTTTTGAATGGTGTAAGATCTGTATCTATAGTCACTTTTTAAAATGTGGAAGTCTGGATGTTCTTGAACAATTTGTCGAAGAGACTATTTTTGCTCCACTGTACTGCCTTCACTCATTTGTCAAAGATCAGTTGTGTAGGAGCATCTGGGTGGCTCAGTTTGTTGAGCATCTAACTTTGGCTCAGGTCATGATCTCACGATTCATGAGTTCAAGCCCGGCATCAGGTCCACGCTGACAGTGCCGAACCTGTTTGGGATTCTCTCTCCTCTCCCTCTGCCCCTCCCCAACTCATGCTTTTTTTTCCCCCTCTTTCTCTCTCTCAAAATAAATAAATAAACTTAAAAAAATTAGTTGCCTAAATTCATGTGAGTCTATTTATGGGTTCTCCATTCTGTTGCATTGATCTATTCATTCTTTCACTAAAACCACACCATCTTGATTATTGTTACTTAACAGTAAGACTTGAAGTCTGGTAGTGTTAGCCCTACTTGAAGCCTGGTAGTGTTAGTCCTCTGACTTTGCTCTTCTCCTTCCATATCAAATTCTATAGATAGAATTTGAAAGAACTGACATCTTGACAATGTTGAGTTTTCTTATCCATGGGCATGGACTATGTCCCTATTTATTCAATTCTTTGATTTTGTTCACCAGAATTTTGTAATTTTCCTGATCTAGATTTATACATATTTAATTAGATTTATATCAAAGCATTTAAGTTGTAAGATGCTAATATAAGTCATAATGCATGTAACTTTCAAATTTCACTTCTTTATTGCTGGTTTATAGGAAAGCAATTGATTTGTGTATATTAACCTTGTATCTTACAATCTTGATATAATTGCCAAATGATTCCAGAAAATTTTTTTTATTCTTTTAGATTTTCTACACAGGCAATAATGTCATCAGTTAACAATGATGGTTTTGTTTATTCCTTCCCAATAAGTATACCTTTTATTTCCTTTCCTTATCTTGTTGCATTAGCTAAAACTTCCAGCATGATGTTGAAAAGAAGTAGTGAGATAGGACATCCTTGAGTTGTTCCTAATCTTTGTGAGAAAGCTTCTAGTTTCTCACCATGAAGTATGATGTTAGTTGTAGGTTTTTATAAATATTCTTTATCACATTGAGGAAATTTTCCTCTATTCCTAGTTTCCTGAGAGATTTTATCATGAAAGAATGTTGGATTTTGTCAACAGTTTTTTTCTGTATCTATTGTTATGATGGTGTGATTTTATTTATTTATTTATTTATTTATTTATTATAGTCTGTTGATGTAACGGATGGATTTTACAATCATTGATTTTCAAATATATTTGGTCTTGGTCCACCTGTTGTGTAATTCTTTTTATAAATTGTTGTATTTTATTTGCTAATATGTTGTTAAGTATTTTTCTTTCTATATTTATGAAAGATATGGATCTGTGTTTTTCTTGTAATGTTTCTGTCTAGTTTTGGTATTAGGGCCTCATAAAATGAGTTAAGAAGTATTCTTCCTGCCTTTATCCTATGAAAGAGATTGTAGAGAGTTGGTGTAATTTCTTCCTTAATTGTAGAATTCACCAGGGAACCTGTATGGACCTGATGCTTTCTGTTTTATAAAGTTTTTAAATATTGATTTAACTTCTTTAGTAGATATGAGCCTATTGGTATTATCTAGTTCTCATGTGTGAGCTTTGATAAAATTGTGTCTTTTAAGAAATTGGTCCATTTCATCTAGGTTATTAAATTTGTGGGCATAGAGTTGTTCATAATATGTTTTCGTTACCCTTTTAACATCCACAAGATCTATATACATCCCCCATTTCATTTCTGGTTTCTCTTGATTTTCCCTTGCTGAGTAGCGTGCTGTCATAGTTAGTTTATTCATTTACCTACTGAGTAATATTTGTGTATATTCCAAGTTTTGCTGTTATAAATAAAGCACTATAAACATTTGTACACAGCTTTTTTAAACATAAATTTTTATTTCACTTGAATAAATACCTAGGTGTAGAATTGCTGTTCCATATGGCAAGTACATATTTAGCTATATAAAGAAATTGCCAAACTGTTGTCCAAATGGCTGTGCAATTTTTTATTCCCACCGGCAATATAAAAGATTTCCTGTCACTTTGCACACTTTGGTATTTTCACTTATTTTTAAATTTTAGATATTTTCATAGGTGTGTAGTGGTGTCTCACAGTGGTTTTAATTTTTCTTTTGAATACTGATGTTAAGCATTTTGTCTACTTAAGTATTGTAGCCAGTTTTAAGTTCAGTTGTTTGCTTTCTAAATACTGTGTTTTGAATGTTCAAATTGTATTCTAGGTACAGGTTCTTATCAGACGTGATTTGCAAATATTTTCCCCAGTCTATGATTTGTCTTTTCAAACTCTTAACAGTGTCTGTCAAAGAGTAGACATTTTTAAATTTTGATAGTGTCCATTTTACACTTTTTCCTCAGTGATTGTGATTGTGGTTTCACGTCTATGATTTCTCTGGTCCCAAAGATTTTCTGCTATGTTTTTTTTTTTTTTTCTGGAAATTTTACAGTTGTCAGGTTCTTTTTCAGATTTATGGTCCATTTATTTAGTTATTTTTTATACAGGGTGCAAAGTATAGGTTGAGGCTGCATATGTTTAGTGTAATTGTTTCAGCACAATTTATTGAAAAGATTATCATTTCTCTATTGAATTGTTTTTGCACCTTTATAGAAAATAATAGACTAAATGCATGAGTCTATTTCAGGTTTCTTTATTCTGTTCCTTTGATCTATATGTATATTCATTCTCTAATACCACAGCAGACTAATTATTTTTTAAACCTTGAAAATGTGAAAGTGTTTTTTTTTAAATAAGTAGATGCCTTGAGAGTCTTTTGCACTCTTAGTGAATTCAACTAAATGTTCTGAGCTCAGATTTTTTATTAATGGAATGAGGAATTTGATTAGTAGAAATCTAAAGTCCTTTACTTCCCTTTTCTTTCTTTTTCTTTTACTTTTTCCCTTCCCCTCCAACCTTCTCATTCCTTCTCACCCTCTTTCTCTCTCCCCTTTTTTCCTTCTCTCTCCCCTACATTTTTTCACCATGTGGACAGTAGATGGTGCTGTGCTGCAACACATCTATTTGGTGGGGTCTTAAAATTTTTAAAGATCCTATTATGTCATCTGTTAATTCCACGCCTTATGCTTATACTTTGAGAAATGATTGTTAAATAGTTAGTGGAACAATCATGTTCACACCTCTGCCCCCTAAAGCAGCAAAACCCTAGGCATTGGATCAGGTCATCTACACGAGGTATACTACTTCATTAGAAAAGTTGTCAAGAGATAAAAGCTTTTGATTAAGAAGGACATTTTTTAAAAAGCAGTGGTGGATAGTGGCCCTGAAAACCCACAGTGTGGCTCAGGCTTGTGTGACATTTGAGATGGTATTTGTTTATCCAAGAGCAAAAATATGGATGGCTGCTAAGAACATAGGATAGGAAGCCCCTTTGCTCAAAATAAAATCCCAAGGTTAATTTGTTTGTGAATCACTGAGCCAGCTGGCTGTCCTGGCCCAGCTATGACTTTTGTGGTGACAGCTGTTTCTACCAAGATTTGATGGGTGGGAGGGAGGGCTGAGCTGGTGGTTGCAAGATGGGATGGAAGTGGGAGATAGATTGAAAGAATGGACTATGGTTTCTTTAAAAAGGAAACCCATGGGGTTCAGATATTCTCAGTTGAACTCCTATTTCCTTTAGCTGTACATCATGCTTTCACTTCCTGGACAAGAAGAGGTGGGTGTGCATGGTCAGTTGTTACTTCATGTCCCCTTAGGTTATGATTTAATGGTGGGTGTTTAATTTTCCAAAAGTTTAGCAAACTGTGAAGGTTTCCAGAAAGGGTACTCTATTTGCTTCCAAATAACTCAGCCCTTACTCTTTTGGCCCCAACACCCTGAGGGGCTATGGACTCTTGTATGTTTCCTATAGCCTGGTTTTCCAAAGGCAAAATAAAAGGCCCTTCTTGGGCTTGATGGCATCATCCTAGGTTTCCGTGTATAAACAGTAATAACGTTCACTTTATGGTGCTTTATGGTTTCACAAAGCAATTTTACAAACATGTGTAATTATCCCTTTCCTTAGAAAATGGAGGTTCAAATTAGGGCATTGGAGTTCCAAGCCAGTAAAGGCCAGTGAGAAAGGCATGCATAGGTTGCTGATGATCTCTAACCTCACTTAGATCTCCACTTGAGTGTTGCGGTTTTACAAATCCAAAACTGAGCTTCTGATCCAGTCCGCTCAATTCCCTGTCTTCTCTGTCTCAGTAAATGGCAATGTCATCCTCCCAGTTCTTAGCTTCCAAACTTTAGAGTTGTCCTTGACTCCCCTCCTTTTTACTCATAGCTGATCTACAAGCAAAACCTGTTGGCTCTACCTTAAAAATATATTCAGAATTTGGGGCACCTGGTGGCTCAGTCAGTTGAACAACAGACTCTTGATTTCAGCTCAGGTCATGATCCCAGGGTCATGGGATCAAATCCCTTCTCTTTCTCCCTCTGCCCCTCCCCCACTCAATATATATATATTCAAAATCTGACCACTTCTCACCACCTCAGTACACCCTGGTCTGACCCATCATTGCCTCTTGCATGAATTAGGACAAACTTTTCTAACAGATTTCCCTGTTTCAACCCTTGTCCGCTCTTTAATCTGATCTCAATATAGTAGCTATCGTGACTAGCCATTGTCACTCCCTTGCCCAGAACCTTCCAAAGGCTCTCCATTGTACACTGAAGAAGGGCAAACACCTACAAAAGCCCTACATGATGTAATCCTTCGTAACTTTGGGACTCTGTTTTGTGACACTAATTCTCTCTCTCCCTCATAGCCTCCTACTGTTTCTCAAACTTGCCAGGAATGCTCCTGCCTTGGGATCTCTTCACCTTCTCTTTCTCCTTGCCCAGATACCATCCTCACTTTCATTTCCTTCACATCTTTTCAATGTCATCTTCAAAGTGTGGCCTTCTCTGGCAGTTCTGTTTAAAATTATACTCCTCTCTAACCACTTCCTATTCCTTTCCTGGTTTAATTTCTCCCTTCAGCACTTAATCTGTATTTAAAAATTTTTTAAAAATATTTATTTATTTTTGAGAGAGAAAGGCAGATTGTGAGGTGGGAAGGGACAGAGAGAGAGGGAGACACAGAATTTGAAGTAGGCTCCAGGCTCTGAGCTGTCAGCACAGGGCCAGAGGCTGGGCTCAAACTCACCAACCATGATATCACGTCCTAAGCCAAAGTTGTATGCTCAACCAACTGAGCCACCCAGGCGCCCCACTTAATCTATACTTATTAATCCTGCTTATCATCACCCTCTACATCCTACAGTATAAACTTCATGAGGTCAGGGATTATTGTCCTTTTTATTCCCTATGTATCCCCAAAGACTAGAATAGTGCTTGACACATAGGAGGCACTTAATAACTGTGACTGACTGACTGACTGACTGACTGATTGACTGACTGACTGACATTCCCCAACACATTTCCATAAGGCCCTGGAAGAACCACAAAAAGAACTACATCTAGATTTCCTGGCTTGAAGGACTAGAGCATGGAACTCAATGTCCTATAATCACTTTGTGAATAATCCAGTTTTGTGGTCCTACCCCTGGAGATTCTGATCCATGTATATTTTTTAAATGTTTATTTATTTTTGAGAGAAGGAGAGAGGAGGGAAGTGTCAGAAAGAGAGGAAGACAGAGGATCCAAAGCAGGCTCTGTGCTGACATCAGAGAGCCTGATGTGGGGCTCGAACTCATGAACCATGAGATCATGACCTGAGCCAAAGTCAGACACTTAACCAACTGAGCCACTCAGGAGACCCTGATTATCCATAATATTATGTGTTCCCCCAAGTAATTTTAACTTTTAAATAGATATGGTGACCCACTGGTCTAGAGAACAGTTTGCCATTAATTCAGCAAATATTTATTTAACATACTCTCTATCTCAGAAATTATACCAAGGAATGACCCCAGCCTAATGCCTGGTAAGAGAGACAGATATATAAAATTATACTTGTAATGTGGTATAATCGATGCTTTCCTGAGGCATCTATTACTTGCAGGGGTTGCAGAAGACAAAAGAAAGGCAGACCTGGACTGATAGGGAGAGTTCCCAGAGAAAGTGACTCCTGGTAAGGAGGAGATGGCAATGTATGTGAAGGACAGAGCACACTGTGGACAGGGAGGACAGTCTTGGCCTCTGAGTTCAAGGCAATTACTAGGTTCCTAATACCTGTTTAGAAGAACTCAGAGTCCACAGTTTTTCTTATACCCAGTAAAGAGAGAAAAGTTAGTCAATCTTCCATTTTTCCAAGAGGTGCCTTGGAAAAAGAAAAATTAGTCAATCTTCCATTTTTCCAAGAGGTACATTTCTTTTCAAGGTCTTCTCTTCTAGGTGTCTAGAGTTTTAATTGTCCAGCATTTCATACAACTATATTTCTTTCTTGTTTATCTAGTTTCCGTTTAAAAAGGTATATAGTAAAGTCTTTATTTAAAAAAATTTTTTTAACATTTATTTGTGAGAGGTAGACAGAAACAGAGCATGAGTTGGGGAGAGGCGGAGAGAGAGGGAGACAGAGAATCCAAAGTAGGCTCCAGGCTCTGAGCTGTCAGCACAGAGCCCGACGTGGGGCTCAAACCCACAAACCATGAGATCATGACCTGAGCTGAAGTCGGACGCTTAACTGACTGAGCCACCCAGTAAAGTCTTTCTTAATATGGAGTAACTAATGATTTTTGATGCACTTCTCTGGAATATATATATTTATATTTGTTAAGGTAAGTAACTTTGGTGCTGTAAAAAAAGCCCCAGATCTCAGTACCTGAACACAATAAAGTTTTATTTTATACCCATATCATAGTCCAAAAGAGTGGGGGTAGGCTAGTTGTTTGGACAGTGTCCTCAGTTCCATGCAGTCATTCATATACACAAGGTTTTCATGATGGGCCCCTGCAAAGTCAAATCATGGCTTCAAAATTGCCCTGACACCTTCTAGCCAGCAGATAAGTAGAAGAAAGAGTGAGATATGCATTCATATTTAAGATGCCTTAAATCAAGGGTTGGTGCATGTTTCCTGTAAAGAGATAGATAATACATATTTTAGGCTCTGCTGGCCACATACTGCCTCTTACAACTACTCAATTCTGCTGTTACAGTGTGAAAGCAACCATAGATTACACATAAATGAATAGAGGTGGCTATGTGCAAGAACGAAAACAAAAACAAAAACAAAGCCCTTTATTTACAAAGACTTGGTGAGCCAAATATGGCCTGTGGGCCATAGTTTGCTGATCCCTGCATTAAACCACAAGGGATGCCTTCGGTTCATATTTTATTGGCAAGAACCAGTCACATGTTCTGACCTGACAGAGAATGTCAGGGGGATGTAGTTCGGCTGTGTGCTTAAGAAGAGGAAACTATTTGGTTAGCATCTAGTTAGTCTCTAACATATCACATATCAGGGCTAGAAGGTTCATTGATTTTTTTGAAACATGAACATGCTATGATCTAGTCCAAACTTGGTCAAGGTCAAGAACACTCCTCTAAAAAACATCATCTCACATGTTTTCTGAGTGGGGATAACTTGAAATAGTTTTGAGAGATTCATGTGGAAAGCTTTCCTTCTAGGCAAAGACAAATATGCTCCCCACTAGATGAATGAAATAAACCTGCTACCCAATAAGTGGTCATTATTGGATGGCAAGGATAAGGTTAAAGATAAGGACCACTCTGTGTTAACTCAACTTTCAATATCAACTCGGCACTGAAGTTCTTCTGTCAACTCCACCCCCCCTTCTCTCCTTCCAAAGTCCCCAGAGACAGTGAAAATCTTGTCCTGCAAGTACACATCCAAAAATCTAATTATACCAGCAACAATTTGGTTTGTGGTAAAGTATTTATTTCTTTGTCTCTCCAAAGGCCTCCCCTTTAATCTATGGTGGAATAAATAACAAAGGGTTCCTTCATCAGCTCTGCGAATTAAGAAGAGCAAACATTTGGCTAAAAATAAATTTAGTGATGGCTTCCTATATAGGAGCTATAAATAATCTCACAATCCCAGCCCTTAAACCCTCATACTCTATGTTTATATGATAGAGTTAGTGCAGTAATGGCTCCAAATTCTCTCCTCTCCTTGCATCAGGCTAGACTTGTGACTTGTTTTGGCCAATGGAAGTGGAGACCTGCATGCTCCACTTTCTCTCAAAACTCTACTGCTTTTATCTGCAAATGTCTAGGCTAACCAGGTAGAGGATGGGCAATAACATGAAGTAGAGAACAGTTGTCCTAGCTTAGGCCTTCCCAGGAGAGCCAGCCTGCCAGCACCTCCAGATTCATAAAAGAGCAAAGCCCTGCCAAAGAGTAGTTGCTGAAAGTCATAAAACTAGAGATTGATTGAGTACGACTCAAACGTACATCTTCAGATTTCTACCACACCTTGCAAAAATAGAGGCAAGTCCTGTGATCTCAGAATTTCCTGTACATATCCTCTGTATGGGCCTTATGACGTTGAAATACAGTCATCTCTAGACCTGAAGGCCATATTATTAGTTGGTGAACTTGTGTGCATTACTTAACAATTTGGCCTTAGTTTCAAAAGAAAACAAAAAAGAAAAAAAAAAAGAAAAAGGAAAGAAGAAAGAAAGAAAGAAATGCTGCTAATGGCACCACTCAGTTATCCAGAAAAATCACCCTTGATTTACCCTATGTGAGGTTTCCTACCTCTAATAATTTGCAAAAGCCCATTCATTTTACGTCAATAATATATCACATTTATCTCATTGGTATCAACCAGTTTAAGTTTCCATGACCTCTCCAAGGTCTAGTGCAATAAGCTAACTGTCTATCTGTTTCCTGGAGGCTTCTCAAATCCATCCTGCATCTTAATTCTGTAAGGGTCTTTCTAAAACTCAGGTCGGCCAAGCACTGTGTGGCTTAAGACCCTCTTTTTTTTTTTTTTTTTTTTTTTTTGCACTGCCTCTCCATGTACAGAGGCCTGAAAATGACCACAGACACTTCCGTGACTTGCCCTTTAGGGAGACCTCACATCCACATCTGCCTGAGACAGTCTCACTACGCCTCTTGTCCTAGCATTCAGTCCAATTTGGCATTTGTCCCACCCTCCAATCTGAACAAGCTTGAATGGTAAACCACATGATCACTCTCTCTAGTTTTAACTATATCCTTTTTTGTTTGTTTTGTGGCCTTTATCATTGTTTGCAAGGACTGAGCTATTTTTCTGAAGAACTAAAGCATAATATTCTCCCTAATGCCTGAGCTTCTCTCTTGTAAGAAAGACTTAAGTGAAAATGAAATGTGTGTTTGCATGTGAGAAGAGGGGCATGAGCTGTGTTACCTAGTATGCAGGAAACAATTTTAAACTTTTGCCCCACTGAAGGAGACAAGGGCCATAGTTTATTTCTTGTGTAAACTTTGTGATTGTCCTGATAGTTGCCATTTTGACTCCACATTGCTCCTATTGTTATTAGATGTAAGGAAGAGTTTTGTGATTCTTGGCCAGAGGGGGTCTGGTGATATGCTTACTTCTTTTCGGGGTTGAAAAAGAAGACAAATTGATAGGTGTGGTGGGAGAGGATGATTGGTCCCAGGTCCCTTTTGGGTTGCAGGCTCTGCAGATTCACCTGAGAGATTTGTATTAGCAGGAGTTTTTCATACCTTTAGAGGCAAATCTTCTGGGAAAATCTGTTGTAAGAGCATGAAGAGTATCAAGGAGAAGAGTTCCAGAGATCCTGGGTTGTTAGAACCCTGAGTATCTCTCCCCAAGTGTGTCTGTTGATATCCATGTGCTTGTAGTATTATTAACCCCTGCTAACTTCCTCAAATTCTTCCTCAATATTATGGATTATGGAAGGTTAATCACAGTTTATCATTACAAAAGATAAAATGGCATTCCCAGTTCCAAATAACTGAGTCGTATTCATCTCTGAGTAGCATCTGAGATCCCCAAGGATGGACTACCTTTGCAGAGGAGGTGGGTCTCCCCACCTGTAGGTAAGCTGGAGACATTTAAAAATTATTACTCTAGGACATATTTGAAAAATGACCAGGAGGAATAGAATCATATCTGGTATTGGAGTTCACCTGGATTAGAAAATCAAGCTTGAATGTAAGAAAACCAAAAATAAGGTGCTTGGCCATTATCTGGTTAGAAATCCCTGCTTTTCCCTACTCCTGCCATCTTTTCTTTTCCTATTTACTGAGTGAAAGGGAAGGGACTGAAGATAATCAGAAAACAGATATCTAGGAAAGGGGAGTTACCAAAGGGAACAGATGTTTTTTTAGTTTTGTAGAAGTATAAAGTTGAAACTTGGCTTTCAAAGATAGAGATATGCACAGATTACCACCCTGTATGGGTTATGGGCACTTGGGGATTTCTTGCCCATTTAATATTTTTTGAAGTTTAATATCTCAACAGTGAAAGGAAACAGAAGCAACTAATTCTGAACCTAAGAGTTTTTTCTTGACCTCTTGGTACCTAGGCACAATAGGGTGAGTTCAGGATTAAGTGAAGTCTTAACTCCCTGTTTCCTGTCTTTTGTCAATTTTAATCTGACACTTAAATATGCTTCAATGTGGACTTTTGTGTAGAAATGCCTTTGATGTATTTTTTCCATTCCCAAGAAATGCGAGCTAAAACAAAGAGAAAAATAAAATAAAATTATAATCTTACATAATATGTATCTTAAGAAGCAATGTGTGCTTTTTTTTTTTAACTTGAGAGCCAGAGTGTGACATTGCAATGTTTCTCTGCCCTTCTTTTAGAGGGACTCTGAACTTCTGTCTTAGGAAAAGAGGTACTCCCAGTTCTTTGAAGCACATCTCCATGAGAAACCCACACTGCACAGCAATGACATGACTCCTGGGGCCACATGCTGTCTTTGGGATGGAGGCTGAAACTGGTATATTTGCATGTGAAAAAGTAAGAGCTGTTCCAATCCCAGGGAATGGTGTGGGAAACCCTACTAAATGCACACATCTGGCTGGATAGGATGTTTGGGGGTGGGTGGGGAAGGGCTCCCTGAGTGGCCCATTGACATGCTTTACTGCTTAGTAAATGCTTCCCTTGAGGTAGCTGACCCAGTTACCTGGTCAGTCATTTCAGTGGGTCCTCAGTTGACTATGACTAATGGGTCATTAGATTTGGAATCTTTTGCTTAACGTGGTCTGCTCAGCTACCTTTATGAGGGAAAGCTCCTATTTCCACTTGAATGAGTGGGACCATGTCTGGGAGGGGGAGATGATACATATGTCTTAGGGAGAATGATGGAAAAGCAAATAGCAGGCAAGAGTGAGTAATAGTGATTAAAAGAGTTAAGCAACACTGTTAACATTGTGCCCTTATGACCACATGTTTAATAGAGTGTGATACATACTTGTGATGCAGAAACCTGTAAATTCAGGATTACTGTAGGGAAAATATATTGGCTACAATATATCAGTTACATTTTAAGACATTAAGTACATATGTGTCCATATTACATGTGTATTCATACTAGGTAACTATCTGAATTATCTGCTTTAAAGGGCTCTATTGTATTATTCTGTTCATGTTTTTATTTAGTGGTATTATTTTAACACATATATTCATTTCACTTTCAAATCACCTTACAACTATTATGTTTAATAGAATAGAATAGAGTTGTTTAATAGGAAACATTCTCTATATTTTATTAACACACAGTCAGCCTATGCTAATTGGTAGTTTATGCACGCATTAAATGAAGATATTTTGTTATAATGTTAAAGCATGAAGGGCATTCATGGCTTTACTGAAGATATATTGTTGGAGCAAGTTTCACTAGTTGAAATGCTCACCAGCTGGTAAAAGAGGGGAGGTGATGGTTGGAGATTGAAGGGTAGGCTCTCCATCCTACCTAGAAGGAACAACATATGGAAGGTTCTCAAGTGTAAAAAAGCAAAGCATGTTTATGGGAACTGCAAGTACCAATAAAAGAACAGCGTCCTTGGGTGTGGGGGATGGGACTGAAAGATGAAGCTCCTGATGTGGGGAAGGCAGAATGAACTGATAAATCACATTATGCTTAAGGAGGTAGAGGATTAATGAATTTTCAGCAGAAAAGGGCTAATAATTTCAGTATTTCAGATCACACTCTGAAATAATGTAAGATAGTATCAGAAAAATCAGTTAAAATGTTGTTAAAATAGACCAGAGAGGCAGGACCCAGGCACCATCCCCATCCCCAAACATTCTAACATTTTGATCAGCCAAAATATGTTTGTTTGGTTGGTAGATTGGTTGGTTGTTTTTAGAGAAGGAGGCTTCCCCTGCTTTTCTGCTTCTTTCATTGCCCCTAATTCTTTACCTGTTTTCCCCTTCACTCCTTCCCTCATGTATCCCTCCTTCTACATTTTCCTTCCTCCCTCCTTTCCCTCTTTCTTTGTGATCCTGTTTCCCTGCAGTTTAGCCCTCCAGGAAACACCTGCTGGTGTCTAACATACTGTGACCTCATGCAGACTCAGAATGATTCTGGAAGGTGCTCTGGTCTTCAAGACATTTCTGGACAAACACTGACACATTCCTAGTCTTCTATTCTTATTTTAAAATCAGTTGCTGAAGCACCATGACATCATCCTAAGCAAGGTAAAATACAACTGCTGTTTTCTGCTTTATAATTATTACATGCCATTCCGGTTTTCCTGATCCCTCTCAGGACTGGAAACCCCTTGCTCCCATTGACAAGACATTTACAGGTCACCTCCCATGATGGGTTATTTTCGTAGATGGCTAATTTGGTCCATTTGTCTTGACTTGTGCTAATTTCCTCTCTAGGGAGTGAGATATTTCTGACAATATTAATTTTTTATAAGTAGTAGTAGTGGGGAAAGATAGAGGAAGGGGCTAGAAGAGTATTCTTATGTAACTTCCAGCACTCTAAATTTATCACAGTGCCCTCAGAACTCCCAACTCATTCAGGAAGTGATTTTATCCAAGGGTTTGGATAAATTTAACCTGATTAAGATAATTCACATTAAACTGTGAAATGATCAATAACCAACATCTAAGCTTGATTTTCTTTTCCTTTTTTAAATATTTATTTATTTAGAGAGAGAGAGAATGGGGGGGGGAAGGGCAGAGAGAGAGAGAGAGAGGGAGAGAGTATCCCAAGCAGCCTCCAGACTGTCAGCTTAGAGCTCAATGCAGGGCTCGATCTCACAGATCATGAGATTATGACCTGAGCCAAAACGAAGAGTGGGACGCCCAACCAACTGAGCCAGCCAGGTGCCCCTTGCTGTTCTTTTCAAAGTAGGAGATTATTAAGCAGAAAGAATCTCAAATTGAGTATATTGGGGGTATTAAGTAGAAGAAAAGAACTTAAAGCAACTTAAGAATAATAGGTATGATCAATTAATAACACTGCACCATAAAAATGAAGTCATTATTCACCCTATGACAAGATAGGATTAATTCAGAGCTGGTCTAAAACAATGACCTCATGGTTCTCTTGCAGTGAAATGGTTGGCCATCTCATATCTATTAACAGAGTAGAGATAAAGTTGAGCTATGGAAAATTAAAAGGCTTTTATTGCATTAGCCTTTTTCAAATGTGACAATTAAAAAAAGAAAAAAGAAATCAACTGTAAAATGTATAATATCCAAGTAATACATAGTCATGGAGTAAAACAGAACATCCCAAATTCAACTAAAGCAATTTATGACAACACAACATTTAATTGTACAGTGTGTTGTAATGTGATGATGGAAGTTCTATGTACCTTCAGGACCTACATCCCATTCATTTCTCAGAGGTAATTAGTGTTAATTTCTTGTGTATCTTTCCAAAACTGTTCTTAGTACACTGCATTAGTTAAGGTTCTTTTGGTTTCAGGCCACAAAAATAAACTCCAGCTGACTTAAGCCACAAAAAAAGAATTTACTGGAAGGTTTCTGGGGTATTTTGCGGAATTGAAGCAGGATTAAATCCCTAAGTCTTTGGAAAGGGTAGGCTAAGGGAAAGTTAGGAGACATCCCAGCACCATAAGTCAGACTCTTGCTGTTGATGTGACTTGGCTACAAAGTTTCCCAGCCCCTGGTATTTCTGTTTTAAATTTCAAATGTGATTGGTGAAGCGGGAGTGGGCCAGTTAACTTCAGTGTGGGACTAGAGGGGTTAGTAGATGAGGCAAACGTCACAGTGTAGGAAGCTGGGGAACTTCCTGGACAGGTTAAATGGTAGCTTGCAGGGCAGCAACCTCATGAAATGGTTATTGCACACAAGTGTTTACATTTATTTACATACAAAACACACATCCACAGTGTATATATTTGAATCTAAGACAAGTATCTTTCACATTTTAATTATCTATGAAATCAGGAATGCGTTTTTATAATTGATGCTATGTTAGCATTAGTGGACAGTTTTATATAGACTGTTTTGTATTTCTCTGTGGCATATAAAATAGTGAAATCTCTCCTGTTTGACATTCTAGTAACTTCTATACAGTGGAAAAATACTGTTTGTTCTGAAGCCAGGTGTCACCTATAGGCATATTAGAGTTACATACCTGGCACTATTTTTAGGAATCCTTACATTTAAAACTGATGCCTGAAATTACCTTCATAGAAAATTCTCTTCACCATTGCAATTAAATTAAACTTTATGTAAACACTATAGAGTTTATTTTAGGAGCTAAGAACAAAGCTAGGCACTGTGGGTTAGAATAAAATGTGACACCATTTTGCTCCCAAGGTAATTATAAATTGACAACTTGATTTTGAACTTCTAGCCTTCAGAACTATGAGAGAATAAATTTCTGTTCTTCTAAGGAACCACATTTATGGTAATTTGTTATAGAAGCCTTAGGAAACTAATATATCCTGGGAGAGGTTATACGGTGTTTTATAAGTATAAAGTATAATAAGGTACATCAGATCTTTTTTGAGATCTGGTTTTGGGGGCAAAAGGGGCATTATGAGTATGAAGCTGTGGATTTTTAGCAATTTAATTCACCAGGTGCAGCCTGAGTTTCTGTTAAATCTATAGCTGGTGGGAATTCCCCTTCTGGCTAACAGGGAATTACCTGTTTACCTGAAATAACCAAAAAATCAGACCAAATATCAAAAAAAAATCAGACCAAATATTTTTAAAAAAAGGAACTTTTAAGACATTAGTCCTCAGGTAACGCAGGACAATGATACCTGAGAGAGAAAGAACAAGTGTGGTGAGTCATATGATTGTCCCAGTTCACTGTCTTTAGAGTCTCCAGGCTGCAATCCATGGAGGGAGAAGCCAGGAAGAGCTGTGGATAATGTGAGTAAAGGAGGTCAAGCTGAAAGTCTGGAGGGACAGAGGTGTTAAAAGATCAGAGTACTGGAGGCGAAAGGAACATACACTTGAGAATCATGCACATTGAGCTCTAGTACATTAATTGTCATTGAATGCTGTATGATCTGCTTCAATGTAGTTCTTCACAGTAATTCATCAAAGTTTAGCACTTCTTTCTGGGCAAACTTTCGTTTTGTACTGCATATTTCTTCATGTCATTTCTACTGAAGAGAATTCATATGCCATGTCTGTCATGGTAAGAACCATTCCTCTATGCATATTCTGTCTCTGTCAGCCCCTGCATGCTGAAGAGGACTCTTAGAACCTTCAGTTCTGCCAGCTGAGGAGGGTCTGACTAGTTCTTATGGCATTTGTGTTGGGGGACTGTAGATAAACAGGACCGGAAAACCGAAAGGAGGAGGGAAAGGATTAGTAAAAGACAGACAATCAGTGGTCATGATAACAGGATGAAGGGGTGAAATGGAGAGGTATGAGTAACCATCTGGATGACAGGAGGTTTAGAGGGTAATGTGGCCTTACTATTTTGAAAAATGTGCCTTAAGAGTGGCTTCCATGCTGAAGTCAGTGGATGAGAGCAGAAAATATATTTATTTTTCTTCAAGTTTATTACTAGAGACTCTCTGTCCTCCCTTCAAGGACTTAAAAAATGTAAATAAAGACTTTAGGGGGAACATCTCTTTACTTGCTAGATGGGGTGCTAACCAATGCATGACTTGCTTAATAAAGCCAATTACATAATTCTACCTTCAAAATAAATAATTTAGGTTACTTTGAGACTTCTTATTATTTCATGAACTGTGTTTATTTGACTGTTTTCTGAGCCTGAACTTGGGGATATATAGTATATCATAGGACTTTAGAAAACATTTAGTTCTCACTGTTTAATTGGGACTGTATTATAGTTCTGATGTTATGGGACTTCAGAAAACATTTAATCCTGCTGCAGGTGACCATGAGAGAATTATGATAAGAATTTGGAGTCTTGGGATTTTCATTTATCTCTTTCTCCTGTAGGTACATTTTGTCAGATTGGTCTTTCCTCAACTCTTTGAATAATTGATTTTCCCTGCAGTGTCTTCCACATCCTACCAGCCTTTCTTAGTAAGTTCTTTGATCCATGATTGATTGTTTCCACTACTTTATATTCCTTTACCAAAGATGTTAGATAAAGTCTGTAATGCTCAAATAGTGAGCCATGAGAAGTTTGGTTTGGTTGAATTACTCTACCATGGATCCATGTGCAAGAAGCTTGTCACTCAAATGTTCAGAATGGGCACATAGAGAAAGACTGAAGGACACAACTCGTCTGAACCAACTGGAAAGGGAAAAATGAACTTACTCGAGCTTGGTGGTTATGAGTGTGCCTTCTTATCTTCTATGTAAACTTGATCTTGAAAGTCATTTTCAACTAGGTATGGAGACTATTTTCCAAGACCTCTTACACATACAGGTGGGGCAGTATTAACACATTATTTATATTAATAATTCAATGTTATCTCTCATAACTAATATGCTGCAAATATTGAACTGGGGAGCAGCTGTGTGGCTGCTCATATCTGAAATAAACAAAGAGCTAGTGTCTGTGAAAAGAAAGAGCTCAATTCATAACAAAATTGCATATATTTCTAATATAGGAAATATAGCTGCTTTGCAAAGTTCTCTCTAGGACAGTGGGAGATGTTATTTTATACACTCAGCATTCACTAGTTTTAACTTTCCAAACAGAACCTATTTCAAATATTTTAGGGATTTTTTTGTTCTGTTTTATTTTTACTTTCCTTAAATTGGATGGCCAAAGACTGCCTTCTGGAGGTCAAGCACTTGATTGACAGCTGAGCTCTGGTTTGAGCAATCAGAAGGCATCAGGCAATGGTGCAGACAGGAAGAAACAGAGAAACATCGGGTAGAAAACAGGCCAGGGGCTCTGGGCCTGGGAGACTTGCCACATGTCAGAAGTGGAGTTCGAGAAGGCTGAAGATGAGGTGGATAAGAGCCAGAGAAAGACAAATGATGGTGGCAGGTTGTGAAGGAGACAGAGGGAGTTGGGAGAGAGGCATATGAAATGTTGGAACTGTATGGCGCAAGACAGACTTCTTCTGTTGGGGTCTGCATGCAGAAAACCTGCCAAGGCCCGGTGCTAAGCTTAAGTAACCAGGTTGACTGAAGGAAAAACTATGAAGGAGGTAAGGGTTGTTTCCAACATTCTACCATTACTTTTCAACACCCTGTAGCTCTTTTGGCAGATAGTCTCCATCCAGGTGTTCAGACCCCCACCCTCCCTTCTCCTGAACTACAGCATACAGGGTCACCCACATTGTAGTAATCATTGGGCAACCTTCTTATTCCAAACTTTTCTTCCCAGCTTTTCTGCTTCCCCCAAAACTGGTTCACTCCTTGCTCATGCCGTTGATCCCTGCTGGACCTAATTTGACAACTGATTGGATCCAGGGTGTCAATGGTTGATGTTGTCTCAATGTTTTCTCCCTCCCTGGTTACATTTGGACTTCTAACACAGGAAAGAGGGAATTTGGTGGAGTTGGGCAGGAATGTGGCCTTTTCTTGATTCCTTCAGATAACTTAGTGCTTTATCCACAAGTAAGGGCCAACCATGAGAGTGTGAACTTAACTGTTAGAGGAGCTGTTTTAGGAGAAATGCTGGGAAGGATGGAGATTATTAGGGGGGAGAAGTCAGTTAGAAGCTTGATGGAGATAGAAGACATGTGGGGTCTAAGTGGAATGGGGGTTAGTTTAGAGTGTCTATCGGCCAGTTTGGGGAGATATGCACAAAATATTGGAAGGCCCTGGTGGGTGGCTGAGGTAATTTTTTTTTTCCTTAAACCATGGCTTGAACTAATGGATTTCTCCAGGATGGTTTCTCTGTTCTCCCACTTTGTGTGTATAGCCCAGCCTTCTGTTCTGCTGATGTTCATTGGTTCTGTTACTGGGTCTGGGGATGGAAAAGGTTGCTTTGGTGTCAGCCAAGACACTCCCTCTGTTTGGGGGAGACAGAGCTGCCAGCCCGACTATCCGCTTCCTGCCAGCTTAAGGAGTTTATGACTCAGATTCAAGCAAAACACTGAGCTGAAGCAAAAAGAGAGGGAGGGAACCTCAGCTCAGATGAAGACTCCAGTGCCAAACTGCATCACTAAGACATTCAACTCAGGGGAACCCATAACACCAGAAGGCTGTGTGATTTTGTGTTCAGGCTCTGCTTTGAAAACACACACATGTATATGGACACACACATTTCCTTTCTCTTACACTCACACAGACACCTTTCTCCCCGAGCTAGAGTTCTGAGGCTGTTGTACCCTCCTGTAGAAAAAGCTACTCTTGGAATCTGGAATGATTGGTAAGCCTCTCTCAGGTTCTGTGATAGCAGAAAAGTCCTCACCCAATGTTACAATTCAGCTGGAGTGTCCATTTGTCCCTTCTTGCCATGTGTCACCTAGTTTCCATCCCTCATTCCAAGGAGGTGTTGGAGAAAGGCTATAGACATTTCTTGGGAATAACACTGAAACCCAGACATCTGTGTTTCAAGTCCTCTGTGGTTCCATTAGCTTCCTGGATATTGCTCTCGTGGCTGAGTTGCTGCCAGTGTTGACTTGCTGGTCATTTTGGAAGGCAAACTCTACCCCTGAGGAAAGGTACTGGATGAATTAGATCTCCATTCTTTCTTTTCTTTCCCCCTTCCATTACTCATAGGCCCACATCCCTCCCTTTCGCCTTCCAGTTCTCTCTTTGTGAGTAAACATTAGTCATTTCCTTCCAAGTGTCTTACCTCCAGGTACCAAAGAGAAATGTGTGATCTCTTTTAAGTTAGAAGTATTGAACTATATACTTCTGTGTTAAATATAGTCTACAGTGTGGTTTCTTTATGTATGATTATATATCTATGCATAATCTTTCTAATATTCAAAGTGACCTGTCACTACCTTTCAAGAAACCCTAAAAACTCTCTCGTCAATTATTCAAGATGCCTTAATACTCTTTGGAAATCTTCCTGATCTAGATCTGGCTTAAGTTTCTAGTTTCATCTCACCTGGCATCACTTCTCTTTAAATTGGCTGGACTGGTCTACTTAATCCCCCAACCCAATTTAATCACTCATATCTTTGAAATTCCCTTTTCTAAAATCTTCCTAATCCCAACCATTCTTAAAACTCAGACCCATGTCAGCTTATTATGTTTATTGGAAGAGGAGAAGAAAGAGAATAAGAACATGGACAGAGAGAAAGAATAAATGTATTGACGTTTCAGGGAAGAGAAGCCCTGTTGTGATGTGTGATGCTCCTTGAGAGAGTCTGTCTTTAGCCTAAGGAATGCATTGTAGGCACCCCCCTGATCGCTTCAACATTTTGAAAAGCTCAGAAAATAAGATTTATCCAGTGCATCAAGAGCCGTCAGTCTCAGTCAGAAAAACATTACCGTCATTCTGGAGTGGGACCAAATTTTTCCTTCCTAGCAGTGACAGATACGTGGGAAGTCAAATTGGAATCAGAAGGTAGTTTAGTTAGGGTGGAATTAGCTGGAAGAACTAAAAGCTGATTACAATTTAGCTTAGTAGTTTTGTCTCTTCTATTCTTGAGGATCTCTCTTAAGGAGTGCTTGTAGATGTAAATTGTCCTAGAGATAGGTTCTCAAGGTTATATCTCTGAATTTGTAAGGCAGACCAATGCTGTTCCAATCATACACATTTCTTTTTCAAACATGTGAACACCATCCTTTTGGTTACTGTCCAGGCTTAAATGGAGAGCTGTTCTGCCTCTTTAAGAGGATTTGGCATATCTCTGCTTTGATCATTACCTGTGGGCCTCAATGTTTAATTATATTCCCAGCTATAGGAAGGACCACCACTCACTTTCCCCATAGCTGGTTCTCAATGAGGCTCTAAAACTAATCAGTTTTGTGCAGCACTTGGTCTCTAGCAGCCTCTCAGTGAATATTTGCTGCCTAAGTATTTGTCACTTTTGTAAGCTGTTGTATATTCCTTTGTCTGGGATGGATAGCCCCAAGCTTAATTAGTGAGTCAAAGTTATGGCTGAAATTTTCCAAAAAACTTCAACATTTAAGTATATTTTTTCTTTCACCTTAAAAATAAAATTAGACTAATAATTTATATTTTTATTATGAAAGTCACTTCAGAGTTTTCTAGATAAACCATTTCTTATTTTAATAGGTAAAATAACTAACAGATTGATTGTCTTATTCAAATTCAAATAATTGGCCAGTGATGAAACAGGACAGGAATCCACATCTTCCAAACTAGGCAAATGGAAATCACTCTATCATACCATAGTTTAATTATGGAGTCTAATTGAGAACATAGTTACTTGATCTTTATATTTCAGTATGGTCTCCCAGGAGCCAATGGAACAAAAGCCACCAGAGTTAGGCAATTTCATTATTGCTGCCAAACATTTATGTCCAAAGTTCTTTATGTTCATTATAAAAGTTAGTAATGAAATAAACATTGCTATGGTTACCATGGTGTTAGACAAAAATTTCAACATATGCTGCTTGGAGGGATTGATCCAGCTACTTCAGATGTGATTTCCAAGGTAAAGATTGTGGTAAGGGTGACTCCTATGAAGGAGTCAGCTATTACAAATATTGGGCTTCCAAGTTACAGTGTCTTTTCATACATTTATTTATTCTGACCTGGGCAGAGTTTGGAAATATTATATGATTAGACTGGTTGATACCAGGGAGGCAAAGAACAGTCTTTTTTTTCCTTACAGAATGATGTAGTGTGCACGGAACTACTTTTATAGAAATTTTAGGGTACATTTTCTTTTTGTGCCCAAATGTGAGTCAATCAAAGAAATATTAATTGGAAACAGGTTGGAATAATGTTAACAACACAGTTTTGAGAACAAAAGAGTTCGTTAGACACTGAGTCATATTTGGTTGGTGTCTTTTATAAAGATAAAAGGGTTTTGTGATAAAAGTAGAATTTCTTTTTTTAAAATTAATGTTTATTTATTTTTGATAGAACACAAGGAGGGGGAAGAGAAAAGAGAAGGAGACACAGAATCTAAATTAGTCTCTAGTCTCTGAGCTGTCAGCACAGAGCCCAACACAGGGTTCGAACCTATAGACCATGAGATCGTGACCTGAGCTGAAGTCAGTTGCCCAACTGACTGAGCCACCCAGGTGCCCCAAAAGTAGAATTTCTTGAAGTTTGACTTGATTGTAGTGAGTAGCTGAATTATAAGGATACATTCTGTTTGAATTGTTTTCAATATTTTATTATTTCTTTTTTTTAATGTTTTCTTACTTATTTTTGAGAGAGAGAGAACAGAAGCAGGGAAGGAGCAGAGGGAGAGAAAGAAAATCCCAAGCAAGCTCCATCCTGTCAGCAAAGAGCCTGACGTGGGACTCAATCCTGTGAACCATGAGATCATGACCAGACACGAAATCAAGAGTCAGACATTCAACTGGCTGAGCCACCCAGGTGCCCCTATTCTTTCTTTTTATGGTGGACTTTTTCTCTGTGAAAGAAAAAAAAGCCATGATCTTATTCATTGTCTTGTTATTAACCCAGGGAAGTAAATATTAAAAATATGTTAGTAGTTTTTGCCTTGAAGTGGCATTCTTTTATAGAAGGTGAAGATCTTTTCATTGGCTTTGTCATTGAAGATAACACATTGAATGGCCAAGGGTTCATAATGTCAAAGTGCACTTCAAAGAAATAGTGGAACAATGAGGTTAATTCCTATAAGTGATTAAAGATAATTTGACTACATATAGGTTTTTTTTTTCTTCCAAATTTAAGGTGTTTCATAGGAGCATGTTTTTTTCCCTGTGTCCTGAAGACCTGAGTAATAGATTGGCTAAGAGGATAAAGTAAAGAAGCCCAGCTCAATGTAGTCCCAACTAATGTGTAGCCACAATACCACCAGTCATGAATCATATTGGCATTATAAGTATTACATCCTGTGTGTTTTATAACAATTCTAAGAGAACATGTATTTGTGCAATATTTAGTCTCAGTGGTTAAGTAGATTTAATTATATTTTGTAGGATTTTTTTCCTTCTCAAAGAGTTAGAGAAAGGAGTTTGGGTTGCTATGGCTAATTGCATCAGTGAATATAGTAATGCTTGTTAGAAACAGAATAAATGTTAATTATACAAATTTGTTTCCTATCAGTCTTTCTTTCATGGAGATCTTGTAACCTTGTAATTTAAAGATATTCAGGGGATTATGTTCCATAATAAAAGCAGATGAAATTCAAAGTATAAGAATAATGGAATTCTCTGAATATTATAGACTGTCAATAAAAAAGGGGGGTCAGGAGAAGATTATGTCAGTCCTGCAGACAAGCATGAGATCAAAGGGGAGAGATGAAAGTGCCTTGTAGTCATTTTTAAAATTTTTCTAGAATATCTAGATCCTTGAGACTCAAAGTGTGGCCAACATCCACATCTCCTAGGAGCTGGTTAGAAATGAAGAATCTCAGTTTTCACAGTAGATTCACATTTGCATTTTATTTTATTTTATTTTTTATGTTTTATTTATTTTTGAGAGAGAGAGAGACAGCATGAGCAGGGGAGGGTCAGAGAGAGAAGGAGACGCAGAATCCGAAGACAGGCTCCAGGCTCTGACTGAGCTAGCTGTCAGCACAGAGCCCGATGTGGGGCTCAAACCCACGAACTGTGAGATCATGAGCCGAAGTCGGACGCTTAACTGACTGAGCCACCCAGGCGCCCCTCACATTTGCATTTTAACAAGATCCCCAGGTAATTCATATGTGTGCTGAATTTCGAGAATTGCTGATATATAGAGATTTTTTTTCCCCGTAAATGTCTATGGAGGAAAACATATGGAGTTTCTCTGTTTGATAATGTGCAAAAGTGAGACATTCCTCTCCTTCCTCTAGGAAGAGAGACAGAGGGTCTAAAAGCATCAGGGTGGAATGCTAGCACCAGACCAGATGGCAAAAATAGGAGTCCTTCTCTACCACTGGAGTGGCTGTTGTTCCATAAGTCACATCTTGGAGGGTTAGATATGGCTCCACACCACTGTGCTGAGGTTATTTATTTGTTTATTTATTTTTTCAAGGAGCAGAGTGACAACTGTGTTCACTGGAAGTTGTTTTTTCATGTTATATTTGACTGTGTTGTTTCTGGTAAATATTAATTTTTTCCTTTGAGAAGGTGTGTTTGCATCTTAGGTAATTAGTGAGAAAGTTAACTGTAGCACTCCATAGTCAGGAGCCTAAAGTGGATCCGGGGCACCTGGCTAAATTGGTTAAGCAACAGACTCTTGGTTTCACTCAGGTCATGATCTCACAGTTCCTGAGTTCCAGCCCTGCTTAGGCCTCTGCACTGACAGTGCAGATCCTGTGTGGGATTCTCTCTCTGCCCCTCCCCACCTCTCTCTCTCTCTCTCTCTCTCTCTCTCTCTCTCTCTCTCTCTCTCTCTCTCTCATTAAATAAAAAAATAAACTTAAAAAAATTAAGTGGATTCACACATTCCACTTTTTCCCCTGGTCTTGGAAACAGAGCAGATTTTACCCTTTAGGGATCTATAAGGGCCAGCCTCTGGGGTTTAGTGGAGTTAAGTAGGCACTGAAAGATACTAAGAAATTCTCCAGCTTCTGTGGGAAATGATGAATTTATTCAGGGATTCAGTTGAAAAACAAGGACCCAGAATTTAAAAACAAGGGTTGATTTTTGGTGTTGAGTTGTTGAAGTTCTTTACATATTTTGGATTTTAACCCCTTACTGGATAGCTATACATGTGGTGAGCATAGCATGCTGTATAGAGAAGTTGAATCTCTGAAAGTACATCTGTACATTACATCTGAAAGTAATGTGACATTGTCAACTAAACTCAAAAACAAACAAATAAAAGAATATTGAAATAAAATAAAAATAAGAGTTGTGAGAATAGGATGGAGAAATTAAGGAAGAAGGGTAGTCATGAGAGAGAACATTCAGAAGAGTTTTTCTCTGTGGTTCTCAACATTTTGCTGCACATTAGAACCACCTAGGAAGATTTTAAAATATCTACTTCTTTGGTTGCACCTAGATCAGTAACATTAGAATCTCTGGTGGAACCTATGTATCAATTGCCTTGTTTTGTCTTTTTTTTTTTTTTAAGATCTACAATCATTCCATTTTGTGACTAATATTCAGAACCACTGAAGGTCTAAGGCTTTAAAGTTTCCTCCCCTTATGTGGTAAATATGTTCTATGTGGGAAGGTTAGTAGGCAGGAAGTGTTCCAACTTCTTGATCATTTGAGGAAAGCTAAAGGGCTGAGTGAGACATGAGGCTTCCTTTGGGGACTATCAGGCAAAATATGCTCAGGCACCAGAGGCAGTGTGATTAACTTCCTCTTGGCAATGTTTTCTGCTTGCTCTCCTCAACCCCTGTATCTAGCAAGAAATGGTGCTGAGTATGGTAGCCAGACTTTAAGATGGCTCCTAATAGTCACGCTCTAGTGAACTCCTTTTCCATATTGAATCACTCAGGCTGACCTGTGTAATCAATAGAATATGATAGAAGTGATGATGTGTGATACACAAGGCTAGGTCATAAAAAGTATTACAACTTTTGCTTCAGTATCTTGGATCTCTAGCTTTACCAGAAGCCAGCTACCATGTTATGAGGACACTAACAAGTCTCATGGAGATGAATCATTTTGCCAACTATTTGAGCAAGTCACCTTAGGAGTGATCATCCAGGTCAACTAAGTCTTCAAATAACTGCAGGCCCAGGTGACATTTGTCAGAAACTTCATTGGAGACTCTGACCCAATTTAGGTACAGAGAGAATTAGTGATTTCTGCTTTTTTAGGCTAATACATTTTGGAATGATTTGTTATATATTTGGAGTGATTTGTTTGCTTATCCAAACTCTGGTTACCCAGAGTTCAGGCATACTTATAGAAGACTTTGAGAGCATGGCAACAGAGCTGAATATTTTAGCAGCAACTTGCATATCATTTTACCTTAAATTATACTAACTACTTTTTAAGGCAGATACTGAAATGTGTGGCAAACTAGTGATGTCATTAAAATCTTAGCTTTTCACTAGGTCTTAACATGTAGCTAGACAGTGTTTGATATACAGATTAGCACTGTTGAATATAACTTTCTGAAATTATGGAAATGTTCTATATCTGCATTGCACAGTGTGGTAGCCACTAGCTACAGTTGCCTATTGAACACTTGAAACTTGGCTAGTGCATCTGAGTTGAATTTCTAATGTATTTAATTTTTAATTGTTGCTAGAATATTGACAGAATAGTTTATATAATTTCTGGGAAGAATATGGAGATGACAAAAATATTCTGCCCTAGTTTATAAGTTGTGAATTGAGAATAAGTGGAAAACCCAGTAATGGGTACAGTTCACCTATGGCATATCAATTAAAATGATCCCCCCCCAACCCGTTTTAACCCCTAAATATGTGTCTCTTAGGAGTGAACGATGACAAACCACAAAGAAACAGATCAAAAAGGATACCTGTTGTATCCGAGATGTAATTGATTTTAGGCTCTTTAATGATAAAGGAGGTTATATTGGAATTTGAGAGATATTTTGGAATGTTTTCAAACACAATTGTCTGATGGTAACTGCTGAGCTATTTTCCATAAAGGTACTGGCCCTGCTAGCAGCCATCTTATTCCTTGTGCTCCATCTTGTTGGATGTCTACACACTACATTGTAGGTTCAGAAAGATTTCCAGGTAATCTACCATAAATGTAGTCTATTTATTGTGTCTATTATCTGGAAATATTGTTGTTCATTTGCAATGGGGGCATGATGATGGGTATGATGATGATAATGACTATTAAATATCCATTACTATGGGACACCTGAGTGGCTCAGTTGGTTAAGTGTCTGACTTTTGATCTCAGCTCAGATCTTAATCTCTGGGTCATGAGTTCAAGCCCTGCATTGGACTCTGCTAGGCGTGAAGCCTCCCTAAATAAATAAATAAATAAATATCAATTACTAGTTTGGAGAAAACCAATTTATTATGTTTATCTAGTTTCTTGTACTTGTACTTTTTTTTTGTATTTAATCAGAGACAAGACTCAAAATCAGGGGACCAGAAATAAATTAATAAAAATTCCTAACACCTTTTTTTTTTTTTAGTTCTCTGCCTTATCCAAGATTTTCAAACATGATTTTTGTGGAAAATTGTGGGTAAGCTAAATTGTGTAACCTGAATTTTATTTAAAAATACACATGAACTAGTCCCATTTTATGATCATTTAGTTGTAGTTTAATAGAAAAAATGGTAACTTCTTATTATAGTAATCAGTGGTAGATGACATGTTCTTTAATAAACTAAGGATATTTTTTGTCATATAGGGACCTATGAATAATATCTTTTAATTTATCTGCTTTCTTATTTTGGATATTTGTTTATACCAATTGCCACATTTTTTTGCCTGTTTATTATTACAAAATAAAATGTGATTTTGTTTTTGAAAAGGTAAATCAGGCACATAATTAAAAGAAGGAAAACAAATCACCCCAAATCTGACCACATATACACTCTATATTAAATTTACACATACATTTTTATAAAAATGAGTTCATATTATGTATACTGCCTTGAAATTGTTTACCATTTGATGAAAACCACCTAATTATCATTTTTATATTGTTGAATGTCCTATAGTTATTTTATAGAACACTGAAATGAATAATTATTTATAATTATTTTATAGAATGTTTGATACACATTTGTGTATATTTACATTCTACCTCTAATTCATGAATTCCAGAAATATGTCTACTACAAATCATGAGGCAAAATGAGGAAAATAATAGATGTCAAAGTCAGATACACACAGATGTTCCATTTGAATCTATGTCAGCCTGCTGCTATGTCTGAGGAAAGTCAGTCTTTTCAAGAGTGCTGAGGAGAGAGTACATGATTTTGTTTGAAAAAGTGGGAAAAACACTTGAAATATGAAGTCACCAAAACATTTGTTATCCCACTAAGCTGTTGAGGTCAATATGAATGACTGATCCAGTTGCAAAGATGCAAAGATGCATTTTTCAATGTTGTGCGGATGGAAGAGTTAAACTCTTCATCCTACCTTTGCCTGTCTTACTTCCACAACTTCTCTCCTGGTGTTTCATGCGGTTGCCTCCAAAATAAACTGCTTGCTTAGAATACTGCTTCTGGGGGAAATCAAAACACCTACTTTTGAAAGGATATTTGGCATAGGAATAAGATCAAATTTGGTGTTTCTCAGATATACATTGACAAGTAACAGAGAAAACTCAAATCCTATTTTCTATCAATCTTCACTAAGGAAAAGGTTTTTCTAACTGGGAAGAATAGACTGATAATTGTCAAATTGAGTGAGTAACTGAGTGAATTTGAGACCTAAGGCCTTGACTGATTATTTCTTAGTCTTCACTTTGTATCCTTCCATGCAGTGGGTGTGCTATAGTTGGGGCAGTATTTTAGGCACTATGGATACAGTACTGAGGAAAGGCAGACATGGTGTAATGTACTTATGGGCAAGGGGTAGACAGAGAACTGTATGTAAAGTGAACAATAAGTAAGTGAGATAACTTCATAATGTTCTATGAAGAAAATACAACCAAAGAATGTAATAGTTCATGTACTTTTTATTCATTTATTAATCAGTTCATTCATTTAATAAATATTAGCTGATAGCATAAGATAGCTACACTCTAATTTTTAAGAAATATAAAGGAACAAGATTGCTGGTAGAAGTCTAAACTAAATATTATATCTTTGTCTTTAAAATGATAATAAATTTATAAACTTATTATGGAAATCAGTGCCTTTTCTTTTTTTAGCTTAATACCATATTCTAGAATGCATTACCATGCCAGTAGTTTATCTTCCAAAGGAAATACTATAGCTGATCTCTAGGAGCTAGCATACATTCACTCAAGATAAGTCATGCTAAATTCACATGATTTCTCATTTTGTTAGAACCTCTAGTAAACAGAAAATTCCATGGATAAAATACATTTTAATTATTTCAGTCACATCAATACACGTGACAATGCCTTTTGCAAAAACATCATGATTAAGAAGTACTTTGAATGATAAACTTATTGATATTTAGTGCCTTTTGCCTGCTATGTGTTGGCAAATAGTTTTATAGTTTTCTAATGGAATTTGACTAGGCTATATTCTTAGTCCTGTTGACTCAGTCTTTATATAGATACTTTTGACAGAATTTAGATGTGAAGATGCAGAGGTAGGATGCATAGCTGAAACTATAAGTGATACACCCAAGCATAAAAGTGATGTCAACTGACAGAGACACACTGGTCCAAAACCAATGAAATGAAATTAAGCAGAAACAAATTTTAAGTTCTGGTTAGGTTCAGAAAGTCAGCTGCATGAGAGTGAGCTGACTTGGCTACAGTACAGATGGCAAAGTTGTGGGACTTCCATTTGATGACAACTGTAAAATAAACCAAGAGTGTGATGTGGCTGTTAGAAAAATAGGCTAGCAGGATCATCAATTGCATTAATGAAATATTGGGTCTAGCACAACAGAGACCATAAAAAATAACAGTTTCACCAAATTCTGTTCAAGTGAGAAGACTTATGGAATAAAGTGTCAAACTTCTTGCATTATATTTTAAGACAGACTTTTCCAATTGGAGTATGTTCAAAGGAAGGCACACAGAATTCTGAAAATTGTATCTTTTGAGGCAAGTCTAAAATAATGAGGCATTGTTTTCCCACAGGAGAAAAGACCAAAAGATATTTGCAGAATGTTTTTGTCCACATGGCAAGCTTCACTGTTGAGGAAACCAAAGATTTGTTTTATGCTGACCTAGAGGGTTAATCTAGAATAATAGTTTGAAGTTAGAGGGATGAAAATTTTGCTCTGATATGAGAAACAGACTTGAGTTATCCTAAACATGGCTAACAGGTAAAGGGACCCTTTACTTGAGTCATTTAATCCAAACGTTTCACCCCAGAGTGGAGACTTTGAATCAGATAGTATACCAATTAACTATCACTACATAACGAATTACCCCAAAACACAAAAGGCAAAACAACAATTTTATTTTCTTCATCTTTTTGTGGGTCAGGAACTCAGAAGGGCTTGCTTGGCTAGGCAATTCTCACTTGGGGTTTCTCATGCAGTTGCATTATATACCAATTGCAACCATATGAAGTTATGTACCAATTGCAACCTTATGAAGGCTTTACTGGGTTGGATGTTCAAGGTGGCTTATTCACCTGGCTGACAGGTTTTGCTGGTAACTAGTTGAGAGCTCAGCTGGGGCTGCCCACGGGAGCATGTATTTGTAACTTCTTTATGTGTTTTAGACTTCACAGCATGGTTGCATCAGAATAGTTGGGCTTCTTACATGGTAGCTTGGGGGTATGAATCCCATGTGTCCTAGTGTTCAAGATAGAGGTTGTATTGTCTTAGAAGTCATGAAAAATCACTTTTCTTACATTAGAGTTTTTGCAGGTGAGTGAGAATCCTATGTAGATGCATGAAAGGGAGACATAGATCCCACTTTTGATGGAAAAAGTATACAAAATTTGTGGACATTTAAAAACACCACAGGTGAGCTCTTAAGTAACTTCCAACTTGAAGCCTTTGATTTTATGAAACTTAGTGCTATACAGTAAGATTTTAAGAGAAATAGGGGATTTTGGTATCTTCTTACAAAAATTTGGTGTTGATAGCTGGGCTATCTTGAAATTTTTCATTGGTGTTATCAAAGAAAGAATTTTTAGTTTGGTTTTATACACACACACAAAATAGATACTATGAGAAATACACAATTAAAATTGTAAATACTCCCAAGTAATTTATTGGATATTATAAATAAAAATATGAAAATAAAACTCTAAAACAATGTGATAAAACAGGAGAGTTTAGCTTGTACAGTAGAGAAACCATGATAAGACAGGCATGAAATTAACAAGCTCAGAGAATTTGAGGTTTTGACGCTTGTCTTGCTGGGTAGAAACAGCTATTGAAAATAAAAATTTGAATTTAACCACTGTGTTTGGTGACAGACAAATTTAGAGTATTGTGCCATATAGACATATAGAATTATTCTCATGAAAATGGAGGAATCCTTATAGAATTTCAGTTCAAAAAATCACTCGAGACAGTGTGTGTGTGTGTGTGTGTGTGTGTGTGTTGGTTCCTTTCAATTTTATTCTTGTTAACTCTTCAGATCCTGGGCCAGGAGCTTATTATTGCCCTCATTTGTCCATGAGAATTTGATATGCCTTTGGGTTCTCCTGATATCTAAGTTGGAACAAACCCTTACTCTATTTCTGCCACAATAACTAGATTTTTAGCATTCTATCTACTTTCTAATGGTATCTGACCCCTGCCATGAACCTGACTTTGTCTTGGTGTCCTTATTAAACATTGACAAATCTACCCACGTTCATCACATTGCTGAGATCCACCTATTGTAAATTCCCCTTCTGAGATTTTAGCCAAGGATTTGCTTCTCATAATATTTTGGGTTTTGTTTCTTTTCATTCGAGGAACAGCATCTGTATTTTCAGAGCAGCCTCTAAGCAACTATAAATATTTGATAGAGCTAATCATGATCTTTTCTTGAAGTTTCCCCTGATTTTTTCTATTCTTATGATGAAAGAAAATAGAAATAGAAATTGAAAACTTACTTTTTCTAACCTTAATTTTCTCATTGACTCAAACTTTCATTACCTTCTTTCACATTAATTAGTGGGTTTTTTTTGTTGTTGTTGTTGTTGTTGTTGAAATATTTGCAAAAGCCTTAGCTGCGGCTTTACTGTCATAAAACTAAGTAAAGATTTACTTTGTACTGCCAAAGAGGATTCAGACAGTATTTTCAAAAAAGATGTCATTTGAAAAATGTTCAGTCTTGATTTCGGGGTCATGAGTTCAAGCCCCGTTTTGGGCTCCGTACTGGGCGTGAAGCCTACTTAAAAAGAACATTCTGCTACTCTGTCTAGCAAATACCCTGTATTTTGACTTTAATTTCATTTCAAATCTAATTTTTATTCACCAGATCAAAATAGGAGACCTCTGTGTGAAATAACCACCCATTAAAAAACAGAAAAAAAAAAAACCAAATTCTTTTCATCATGAGATATCAGCTCCAACAGAAGCCTCTTGATATACAAAATGCTGTGAAGAGTCATAAAAGCCAAAATGG
Source organism: Cryptoprocta ferox (assembly GCA_028646485.1). Lineage (NCBI taxonomy): Eukaryota > Metazoa > Chordata > Mammalia > Carnivora > Eupleridae > Cryptoprocta > Cryptoprocta ferox. The sequence continues at coordinate 31,999,817 of CM053576.1, read as the reverse complement.
CAGACCTCATAGACCCCATGGATGGGAATTCATAAATGGTAATTTGGATAAATAAAGTGCTGGGTTCCAAGGATTGTAATGAGACTCTTACCTTATTCTTTAACTTTTTTTCCTTTAAAGAATGAAAACAAACTCATTTACAACAAAGATAAAAACAATCCCTGCAAGAAGTGCAAATCTACTCCTTCACCAACACACTTCCCAGGGGAGTGTTCCCATCTCAGGACAATTTTAAACATTTTCAAGCCTTTCATGTACAGCCCAGTTTGATGTAACCCAATTGTGTCAGATGTATCAGCCCATCCAGGTATAAGCTCAGCATTCAGGCCAACATTTGGCCAATGTCTATAAAGTCTGGTCAAATAGATTATTTATTTTTTTGGAAGCTGAAGCAGAGATGAAATATGGTTTGAGATTTTATGCCAAATTTTTCCTTGAAAAATCAGAGAACTTTCTCCTGTAAAATGTCCAGCAATGGAGTAAGAAAGTAAAATAAGGCAGCCTGTTCTTCAGCGATATATGTACTCTTATTATGGTGTCAGTGATACATATGCTGTATTATTCTTGATCCATTACTGGCAGTTATGACCATTCTATCACCCTAGCCAAAAGAATGTCAAAAAGGTGGATGCAGAACAGGTTCTCATGAGGTCATTATTGCTCAAGAAGTGAGGGTGCTTGACTGGACTCAAGAATTGTTACCTGAAGGCTATTTGGTTACTTTGGACAGGGGAACAATTTGCCATTCTATTGCCACAGGGCAGCCCAGAACCCAGACCCAAATAGGGGAGCTGCTCCTGGCAAGAGGTAATTGAAAAAATGGGAACAACTATTGAACCTTCTCTAACTAGAAACAGTGTGTGAACTTGTAGTAACATAAACACAGTTTCCAGAGTGTTCAGATGAATTGAAACAACAAAAACATAACTTTTACATACGTTACAAGAGATGAACAGAAAATCTAGCCATGTTCACCAATGGAAAAAGAGAAGATCTTGAGTTTTGAACAGTGGCAAATAAGGTCATGGCCAGCTAAAAAAAAAGTCTACTTAAAAAGAATGTATTTTCTTTGCAAAAATTAGCACATGAATAAAGCCCATATAGTAAGAAAGAAAACAACAATAAAAATTTAAAAAAACCATGAGTTTAGATGAAGTAAGAATTGCTTTTTCATATATATGTAAGTTTTTACCCACATATTCTAAATATAGGGTACTTAAAAATAGGTAGATGTCATGTTGTACCATAGTTTATGCATACTCTTCAGACATAATTTTCATGTCACATTTTTCTGAATGCATTATTTCCATTGGTTATATGGTATTCCATGATAAGGATGAGAAGAACCTACTGTTGAATACTTAAGATTTTCTATCATTTAAAAATTTTAGTGAACACTATTGTGGTAAATAAGCTTGTAGATTAAGTTTTATGTAACTACATGATTTTTCTTCTTAAGGAAAATTCCTCAAAGTGAAAACGTTCAGTGACTCTACTTCTAATAGGATAAAGATATGTTTTCTTACTCTGGCTCATATTTTCCTCACTCTCTCAGCTCCAACCACACTGGTATGCTCTTGAAGTATTCCAGCTTTCTGGCATCTTTGCACCTGGCAAGAGTGCACTCTCTGGGCCCCTCTGTGGTTGGTTGAAGCCATGTGACTAATTATGACCCTTTAGCCTTTTTCTCTTCCCATGATGATTGGTAACTAACATTCCAGATAGTGGCTGTTTTATTAGACTATATTTCCTAGTGAGATGAACAAGAAGCAGAGATAATTGGAGGAAAGTCAGTTCACATTGGTTATAAAATGTGAGTGAGAAATAAATCTTTGTTGGTTTAAATCACTGAGACTTTGGGGTTATTTGTTACTGTCGCATAGCAGAACCTATGCTAACTGATACACTGGCCTTTATATTCTGCATTCCCTTTCCTTCTTTATGTTATTTGTACATGTGATTACATTTCCCAGGTGCCTCTTTTCTTTACCTAGTAAGCATTTACTTACTCAATGCTTTATAGATAGGTGAATCTTAGGAAATTTTGTTAGAACTCTGGGACTGCTCAGCTTACCTTTATAGGCTCCTCTAACTCCATATAAATATTTTTTAGCGCTTGCCAGTTGCAATTTTACATTGTTTACTTTTTTAAAAGTTTTTTTCTTAATGTTTATTTATTTTTGAGAGAGAGAGAGAGCAAGAGAGATATACCACAAGTAGGGGAGGGGCAGGAAAAGAGGGAGACTCAGAATCTGAAGCAGGCTCCAGGTTTTTAAGCTATCAATACAGAGCCCAACATGAGGCTGGAATTTAAGAGACCATGACCTGAGCCAAAGTCGGACACTTAACCAACTGAGCCACCCAGGAGCCCCTGTTTACTTTTTTAGTATGCCTGATTTTTGGTAATATCTATCTTGTCTTGTTGATCATAACCACTGTGAGGGGTAGATGTTTTACAGTGTTCTGGGCTTATAATAGATACTTGGTAAAATATTTGTTTAATTAATGAATAAATGCTAAGATACATTCCTAAAATGTACCACTGTCAGGCCAAATTGATCTGAAGATTTTATACCACACCACACAAAAGTGAACATTCTCTCTGTTATAAGCAGCTTCCCAATTTCAGAGGCAATAAGACCTCATTGCTGATTGTTTTAATTTTAATTTCTTCTATAAGAATAAAATACTTCCATTGGCTCATTAGCCATTTATATGTCTAGTCACCTATTCATATTCTCTGTTCAGTGTGAGTTGGGTTTCTATCACTTATAAAGGAAAGGGTACTGAATAACGCCAAATACCGAGTAAATTCAGCTTTGTTCTGCTACATAGACATTGAATGCTCTCTTTTACTCTGGATCTCTGAGCCTCTCTCCTTTCTCCAAAACATTCCAGAAGTGCCAAGTTCACTGAACCTGAGGATATTAAAGTTCTTCAGCAGCTGGTAATAAGGTAATACTTTGATTCCTACTCCACTAATTTTCCTTCCATAGAGTGTCCTCGGGAATCTCTCAAGGAGATCCACATGACTGACAGGACAGTGTTTGTACATTCTAGAGTTTATGGCTATGAAACAATTACTGGGCCACCTAATTCTTTAGAATCCTGACACAACACATGTTATCTAGCTATGCATCTCACCTGTGAAACTAATTAAACTCAGTCATATATGCGCAACCCAAACCCATAGTCAAGTCCTTGCTATAATAATGATGGCACGGTATTCCAAAAATTAATTTTAACCTAACTGTTTTCTTTTCTCTGGATGCAAAGTGTGAATAAAAAATCATTCAAAATAAACAAATTCATCCACGCTCAGTAGTTATCACTTCTTGGCAAATTGCACCCTATAGGGTGCTCTCTATATAGTTTACCAAAAGATGGGTTTTCTATTAAATATTTACATCTTCAGCCTTGTAATGTAAATCCTATTCTTTTGGATTTGTAGCGAAAGTTAATTTCCTATGGATTATATTTCCTAGTGAAAATGTGAATTGTTTTTCCTTTGGTCACAAAATATATACATATACCTCCCTAATTTGATCTTAACATCTGCCTGAAAATCCCAGTGGAATAAGGTTTGCAATGCTGACCTTCACTGTAGTCTTGTTCTCCAGAAAAAAAGGAAACTTTTTCTTTTGTATTTCTTTTGACATTTGTGATCTTTTTCCTCTAGAATTTAGTTTTGTTCGATTGCTGTGTTTCAGTGAAGTAAAGTGTATTTCCAGATTTATATTGCAGTCTGTTATAACGATATGCTGAAGGAATTATTAATAAATATCTCCTGTTTATTGTGCATTGTTTCAGAAAGCAGATACCCCTGGAGAGAAATGACACCAGTGTCCATCAGATTCATTTAGTGGTCTTGGTGTGTGAGTGAATTTGCTTGCCATGTCACAATCATCATGTCCTTTGCTTCATGTTGGGCTAGTCCACAATATATTACTGTTCTATGTACCACACACATGTGCCACAGATGGTCACTTTCAATTTCAGAGCTCAAATGTAATAAATTCAGCACATTGATATTTGGCTAAGATTAAGTGCTGGGAAGCTATCACGGAAAAGCCATCAGTCAAGTTCATCTCTAACCAGGAAGTTGTGATTCCACTGCTACAAAATAAACCTTTGTTATGCCTCCTTCTTGGCCTTACCACTATTTCTCTTTCTTTGTGAGTAAGATGTAAATCTAATCCACACGCTAACATTTGCTTACAAGCTGTGCAAAAGAACTCAAGGTTTTGATATTTGGTTAAAACAGACCTTTCGGAGAGACATTCTATTAGCTATATACATCAGCGTGGGTCCTGGGTTTCTTTCTGCCCTCTGTTTGGACTCTGCATTTGTTTTAATTATTTTGTTTTATTTTTTTATCAAGTTCAGTAGAAGGCAATCAATTCACCATCTGCAATTCTAGGAGAATCACTGTGTTGATGGCATAATGTGACAGGGTTGGTGGGAAATCTGACTTCTGTCTTCAGGCCAAGTATAAAGACATCTTCAGGTGGAGAGGTGATAAGAAATACCAAATAAAGTTGGACAACACTTTCGTAGAGACTCCCATCTATCCTTCTTGCAATCCATCTACTTTTTTCTTCATTTCTCTCCATTTACAACTTACATCCCAAAGTCTAGAATCTCATAACTTCCTTACTATCTTTACCTACTTACTCTCCTTTTATCCATAATTACCTGGTACTATCTTAATTCTTATTGAGCCCATGTAATTTACCTTCTCTGTGCTTGCACTTTGACAGATAAACACTGCATTCATGTTTTGCTATTTCATGAGTTGCACATTCCTGGTGATGAGTCTCACTAATTCTTCCATATGCTCGGCCATGTTGTTACAGTTTGTTGTCACCTCACTCTTACTCTGCATGATGATGGTTTCACACCATCTTCATTCTTCTCCATTGTCCATCCTCTCCCCCCCCCCCCTTCATTATCAAAAGACATCATCTCCTGTTTAGGTGCTATCTCTCCTCCCAGAGTTTGTATCCTGTCTTTCTGAGCCATCTTGTTAACTTCAGCTATTTCCTTTCCTCCCATGAATATTTAGCCACTCACTCTTACCTGGATCCTTTCCATTGTTCTTCAAACAGTTATGTTGGTGTATAGACATCCAACTCTTGATTTTGGCTCAGGTCAGGATCTCACTGTTCCTGAGTTCAAGCCCAGCTTTGTGACTGCTGGGATTCCCTTACTCTCCCCCTCACAAAAATAAATAAATAAAACATAAAAAAGATTTATATTTGAGTATTTTTAATTAAAAGCAGTATCTTTTAAGTTTTTTTATGTTTGTTGCTTGTAAACAGAATGTAATTTGACTTTGTATATTAATTTGCATGCAGCAATATTCTTAAATTCTCTCACTTATTTGAACAATACATAGGTAGAGTATTTGGATTTTCTATGTATAGTCATATTATCTGTTAATAACAGCACTTTTTATGTGTTTTTAATCTTTGTTTCTTTGTTACTTTACTTTCTCCCCCTTCTTTCTTCCTTCCCTTCTTTCTTGAATTTGGGAAAAGAAACTAGTAATCATGAGAACCTGAGAAGAAGCCTAGCAATTTTGTATTCATACTTTTTGTCACTTATAAAGGGCCTTCAAAAATGATTAAATTTAAGAATGCACAAACCATTGTTAACTCTGAATTTAATAGTTATAATGGACGAATAGCCACAATTTTGATGTATTCATTTTTGATGATTAGGGAAAAAGCAATAGCTATAGATGAAAGAAATATGGCAAAATGTCAACAACTGATGATTTTCCTGGTTGGTATTAGAGCTATTGCACTATTTTTTTCTCTCATTTATGTTTGACATTTTCACAATAAAATTTAAAAATACATGAATGGATTAGTTGTTCTATTAAAAGACAAAGATTGACGGATTTGAAAAAAAAAATCTATGTGATATTTGTGAAAGATCCACCTAAAACAAATTGTATAAAGATTGAAATTAGGGGCGCCTGGATGGCTCAGTCAGTTGGGCGTCTGACTTCGGCTCAGCTCATGATCTTGTGGTTCCTGAGTTCTAGCCCTGTCAAACTCTGTGCTGACAGCTCAGAGCCTGGAGCCTGCTTCGGATTCTGTGTCACCCTTTCTCTCTGCCCTTCGCCCACTCACTCTCTGTCTCTCTTTCTGTCTCAAAAATAAATAAACATTAAAAAAATTTAAAAAAAGATTGAAATTAAAGGATAGGGAAAAAGATTAATCATGGAAATACAAAAGAAAATGATATAGAAGTATAGCATATAATAGACTTTAGTATAAAGAGGGCCAACTCATAAGAAGGTTAAATAATTCTAAATGTATAAGGCATAATTAATTTTAAAGATTATTTAATCTTTTCCTTTAGATACCAATTTGAGAGTAAGAGTAAGGAATTGGTGTATTAGTTATCAAGGTAGTATGTGGAGTCTTCTGTTTCATTTTATATCATTATTATTATCATTATATGCTTAGGAGTTTTTACATCTTCAAGTATTTGTGTTGCATATAGGGTTATTTTTGATGATCAAATTGGCTTAAATTTGGTCAATTTAAACCTTTTTAAATGTTTGATCCTTTTACATATAATAACATGTATGTTGCCTGGGTATTCAAATCAATTTTCACTTTTTCTCTGTGGTATTTTTCCAGCTTAGAATTGTTTTGCTCACCCTTCTTCTGTTACTTCATTTGAATTGATTTTTTTTTCCAGGAAGCTCAGCAAATCTGAGTCCGAGGTTCTATTGTAGGTTAGTCATACAGAGATACAGTACCCGAGTAACTGACCTCAACTACTTGGATGGACTCTAGCTGCCCAGAAGTCAAACTGACATAGCATGGCCCAAGATTTTAGGCACACAAAAAACTCTCATATCCAGCAGAATATTTTAAAGGTTCAGTGATTATCTCCCAGGATCCAGTCAAGAGCTGGTCCTGAAGACTGGCCTTTCTTTGGAATGTGTGGATTTGAGCAGCCCAATCCTGCTGAGTTAACCCTTTCTTGCACACAGGCTGTGGAAGTAAATAAAAGTTGAGCAAGTTATTTTCACCTCAGGAGTATTAACCCACAATTGTTCATTAATTTACTTCTAAAATTCATCCCTCTCTAAACTATGCCTATAAAGGAAAATGTTACTTCTCAGCTTCCCTTATTAAGAATCTCCTCCTCTAGGATGATTCTTCTATTTTGCCTGCTTGTCTCACATGTTAGAAAAATTATTGTTAACAGCCTGTGGATATAAATATTAAAATTATTATTATCAATAAAAAAACCAATGTTAGTGTTATTAACCCCATCAATTTAGGATCTGTCTCCACTCCACCCCCACCCCAATTTCTATCAGAATCTCTCTCTGTGGAGTCTAGGAGCACAAATGCCTTTAAATTGTTGGAGGGGGCTATGCCCCAGGGAGATCTGAATGAATGCAAGTTATCTTTAGTTCCACACAGACATGGGGGGAACGTTTGCTCTATAGTTTATGTCACATCTAATCCAACTGAGTACCAAAGCATCTTTACTTGATGCCCTAATCTCTCACAGTCCATGGGGCAACAAGGCTTTCTTATTCTGCCTGCAACGCATCCCCACAGGGTTCAGATTAACATCCACAGGGCAGAGTCACCACATCCATCCTAGCAACCTCTCCTCCTGGCAGATTTCTTTACCTCATGCAGCTGCTGGCTGGCAGCTCTTCCTTTTTCTGATCATCTGATGTGTGGGCAGAGGTTACAGTGAAATTGAAAGGCTGGTCCCAGTGACACCAAATTAGTGTCAATTTCTGAAAATTCTTGGGAATCTCATTCTCCTCTTGCACAATAGAGAAACTTCTCAAGCATGGCCGGTGCCCTTTGAAGCAGTGGTTCCCAGAATTAATGCTTAAAAAAAATCAGTCAATCTAAATAAATTTGAAAGAATCTAATAGAATTTCCATATATTTTTTTACTTTCCCAATAAAGAGTATTACAAAGTACAGTTATCATCTGCTATTCATTCATTTATTCCTGCTTGTTGAATACAAGTATCTGTACAAGAGTAGGCAGAGCATACTCTAGGAATAAACAAGTATTTATTTAAGTGAAATAAATTCAAAATCTTTAAAAATTTATTTCATTTTGTCTCAGAGTGCTGAAAACTCTGATGTGACCCAGCTCTGTGTGGAAACCAGCACTTATTAAAATTGTTTTGGTCACTCTTGTCTTCAAAGAGCCTAACTCAAAGCCTGACCCATAGTAGGTACTCAACTATTGGGAAAAATAAATGAGTGAATGCCTCAAAAAATTAAAAATAGAACTACCCTATGACCCAGCAGTTGCACTTCTAGGTATTTACCCAAAGGATACAGGAGTGCTATCTTGAAGGGGCACATGCACCCCAATGTGTAGAGCCCCCCTATCAACAATAGCCAAAGTATGGAAAGAGCTCAAATGTCCATTGACTAATGAATGGATAAAGAAGATGTGGTATATATACACAATAGAATATTACTTTGGGGATCAAAAAAAAAATGAAATCTTGACATTTGCAACAATGTGGATGGAACTAGAGTGTATTATGCTAAATGGTATTAGAGAAAGACAAATATATTATTTCACTCATGTGGAATTTAAGAAACACAACAGGTGAACATAGGGGAAGGGAAAGAAAAATAAGATAAAAACAGAGAGGGAGGCAAACTATAAGAGACTCTTAAGTACCAAGGACAAACTGGGGGTTCCTTGAGGGCAAGTGAGTGGGGGGATGGGCTAAATAGGTGATGTACATTAAGGAGGGCACTTGTTGGGATGAGCACTGGGTGTTATATGCAAGTGATGAATCACTGGGTTCTACTCCTGAAACCAAATATTATACTGTATTTTAACTAACTTGAATTTAAATAAGTTTAAAATAATAAATAAATAGGTGAATGAAGCAATGCATGGGTGAAATGCTAAGCATTGGATTGCTGCTATTTTACCAATTATTTTTATTTTAATTTATTTTATTATTAAAAAATTTAATTCCACATAGTTAATATACAGTGTTATATTAATTTCAAATGTACAATATAGAGATTCAAAAATTCTATTCATTACTCAGTGCTAATTATGATAAGTATATTCTTAATCCCCTTCACATATTTTACCCAACCCACCCACTTCCCCTCTGGTAACCCTCTCTTTGTTCTGTTAAGAGTGTTTTGGGTTTCTCTCTCTCCCTCTCTCTCTCTCTCTCTCTCTCTCTCTCTCTCCTTTATTTTGTTTCTTAAATTCCACATATGAGTGAAATCATATAGCATTTGTTTATCTCTGACTGACTTATTTTGCTTAGCATTATACTCTCTAGATTCATCCATGTTGTTGAAAGTGGCAAGATTTCATTCTTTTTTTATGGCTGAGTAATATTCCAGTGTGTGTGTGTGTGTGTGTGTGTGTGTGTGTAACATCTTTATTCATTCATCAGTTGATGGACACTTGGGCTGCTACAAATTGTTTTTAATTCTCACACTTCTTTCACAATTGCAGTGAATTGAATTGTGGGTTCCAAAATATATGTCTATCTAGAACATCAGAATCTAACTATCTGAAAAAGGGGATTTGCTCATGTAATTATGGTAAGAATCTCAAGGTAAGATCATCCTGGATTACATCATTCTGCTGTATTTTCTCTTTTTAGTCTCTGATTTTCTTAGATCTAAAGCTATCTTGATTTGATCTGCAGGAATTTTAATGAGAAGAATTCAGTGTGCTGATCATGTTGAAAAATTTAATGTAATTACTAGAATTTGTGTGATATCCTTATTATAATTGATATTTCTTTGTCTTGATTTCAATCAAATATCACTTATGAACAATTTAAACATGTTAAGAACAGTAGTAAATTAGGTAAATTAGATTACTTTTCAGAAAATATTTACTCTCTGGTATCCCCTACCTGTGATATTTCCCCACCATCTGATGTTTAGCTTAGTTTTTTGTATATGTTAAAAAGGAACATTTTATTACTATAATTTCCTCTTATAAATTCAGGTAAAAGATATTGATTTCTAAGTGCCAATAATAGAGTTGTAATGTAAGCACAGAATTGGTTACTGGCTTTTATGATTGGCAGTTATAGCATTCAACTTATTAAATGTTTCAGCATTCAACATATTTATATTTTTTGTTTAAATTGAATAGAATGAAGAAAATTTCAGTCATTTAGAATAATAAGTACAAGCATTGGTTTATTTTTTAAATCTTATTTTATTTAATGATTTAATTTAATTTAATTTAATGATTATCTTTAATCTAGGAGTCCTAAAATGAATTACTAGGACACTATTTTGTTACATTTACAACAAACAATATGTCACCATTGTTAATATTCTTTATTATAATTATAAAAGTTAGACAATGGAGCCAAACATCATATTAATAGTAACACACACTTATTAATAAATGGTAAGCTGCTCTATGTGAGCTTATTATTGAATAATTGCCCTGGCAGAAGCCTCCTCAGAGTGATACACCTAAGCTTTGACTGATGTTTGAGTATAACACACATATGATAGTGCTTTAGCTGCTTGGTCTGTGGATGGCAAGTGTGACTTGTGGATGGTAACACTAGCATTGCCTAGAGCTAATCAGAAATGCAGAATCTCAGGCCTTACCTGCGAGCACTGAATCTGAACAACTGAAGGTGGGGACCAGCAATCTGTTTTAACAAGCCACCTGTGTGATTCTTATGTAGTTCAAGTTTGGTAGGTGTTGGGCCAGACAGACACACACTTGGACACATACTTATAATTATATAGGCATGCAGAGGCCAGAAATCACATAAAAGATCAGTCCCATGCAAGTTTAGTATAGTGCACTCTTATTAATAATGACTCATTTATAAACATTTCAAATACCTGAGAGAAAGGGAAGAAGGAGATGCATTTAAATTAAATTAAAGAAGAAATTAACTTTAATTCAAATGATTATTCCAATATACTCATATTTATTCCAATATACTCCAATACACACATTTTATAGTGTATATTTAAATAATTTTGGTATTTTAAATTATTATTATTCTTTTTGACAAATAGCTAATTATATTTCAAACAGAAATCTGGATCAAAATGTCTGGAAATTCTGAGATAAAAACCCATGACTTCTGTGTAGTTACTCACAGTTTGGTGAGAGGGAAAGGCGAGAAAGGAGACAGCTGGGGCCTCTCAGAACCAGGCAAAAGGTGTATCAGATACAAAGAGTCAACCTCTGGCAAGGGTGGGGGTAACTGTAGAACTTCCAAGCAGAGGCAGCAAGGCATTGCCCATTTAGGAGTGACAAAGCCATTGATGGTGTGGTTTTGTACCCTGATGGGCAAAGAAAAGTCAGCTTCTTCCTTTTGATTTTGTAGCCACTTTATAGAGATTTAAATCACATACCAGAAAATTCACCCATTTCAAGTGTATAATTTGGTGTTTTTAGTATACTCGCAGAGTATACTACTACCTAATTTTAGAACATTTTTTTAGTATACTCGCAGAGTATACTACCGCCTAATTTTAGAACATTTTTGTCATCTTGCAAAGAGACTTGCATGCCCTGAAAATTCTGGACTTTTCGTATGTGCGGGATCATCTGATATACATCCTTTCCATTTCTTTGTGTCAGCTTCTTCCACTTTGCACATTTTCAAATGTTCATCCATAATATAGGATGTTATCAGTGTTTTATTACTTTTTATTTCACATAATATGCCATTGTACAGATACACCAGGTTTTATTAATCCATTCATCATTTGAGGGACATTTGGCTTGTTTCTACTTTTTGGCTACTATAAATAAAGTTTGCCATAAATATTTGTGAACAAATTTTTTTGTGGACATATCTTTTCATTTCTCTTGGGTACAGACCTAGGAGTGGGGTTGTTGGGTCATATGGTAACTATGTTTAATCTTTTGAGAAACTGCCAGACTGTATTCAAATAACATTGCTCCATCATTCTACATTCTCACCACCAATGTAGGAGGGTTCCAATTTCTCCACATTCCTGCCAACTGTAACTATTGAATCTCTTTCTGATTATAGCCATTCCTGAGGTTATCAAGTGTATCTTATTGTGGTTTGGATTTGCATCTTCCTAATGACTAAGGATGTTTTCATGTGCTTTCTGGCTATTTGTATGTTTTTTTTTAAGAAATATTAATTCACATCTTTCATATTTTTATCATTGAGTTATAATGGTTTTTCTGTAATCTGCATACAAGTCTCTTATCAGTTACATGATTTTCATGGATGAAGTACAATTTACACTTCACCATGAATGCAAACTTCCTCATCATTGGTCAGTTGGGGCCTGTAGATGATCCTCAGGTGGGCAAGGGTGTGCCCTAAGCAACTGGCCAGGTGGGCCTGACGCTGCAGGGCAGTGCACAGGAGGAAACTGCGCATGTACCTGCAGCATGACACAGCATCGGCTTCCTACAAATAGGGCTCAGGTCCCTCCTGCTTGGGGATAAGCCAGACGCAGGCTGGGATTTTTGGGAGGGCACAACGTACTGCCAAGTTCAGGCTCACCCCTAAACAGACTCAGGGGAGCTCAGCCTGCCATCCTGAGCCACGGAGGAGTGGACTGATGAGAGACAGGTGGGAGGCCCAACTACCACAGAGGCTCTGAATATCTTTACTGCACTGAACCAAAGAGGTCTGAATCAAACGACCTTCCTTGTTTCGTCTCAGGAATGCGGAGGAACTGCTGGCCCCAGGAAGATGGCCTGCTAGACCAGGGTGAGGGGTTGCAGCCCCATCCGCACAGGCATGGAGGTCCTGAAGGAGAACTGCTCTTATGCCTGCCACCAACTCGGAATCCAGGATCCCTGTGCTGGGTCCCCGCATTGGCTGAGTAGGGACTTCTGGGGGGACAGACACATTCTGCTCCCAGGGGCCCTCCTGCTCCAGAACAGACTTGCTAATTTCCCCAAAGCCAGATCTAGCCAGGATCTCAGAGGCCATTCTGTGCCTGGCCCCAGGCATGTGGGATGAGACACACCTGTCAATCATGATGGCCAGTCTGTGAGTTCCATATGAACAGCAGGTCCTTAGGAGTCTTAGGGTAACCACCCCTCAAATATCCTCCTCAAGATGTGGTTTGGAAGCCTCTGACTGCTGGATAATGGATCCCAAGGATGGCAGTACCTTTCCAACAGATCAGGGAATCCTGAGGGCGGGTACATGGGATTGATCTGCGCACGGACCTGTGGCGTGACTTAGCATTCAGGTTCCCAGGTACTGTGTCTGGGTTCAGTCCATGTAGGATAGATGTGGCCACTGGCTGGGACTTCTGGAGGACACAGAGTGACATGCGTGGTGTGAGGTAGGTGCATAATTTCATTATTTTGCATATTGCTGTCCTGTTGTCTTAGCACCATTTTTTGAAAGACTTTTATTTCCCCACTGAATTTTCTCAGCTCATCTATCAAAAATCAATTGACTACAAATGTAAAGGTTTACTTTTAGACACTGAATACCATTCTCTTGATTAATATAAATATGTCATTTTATGCCAGTATCATGCTGTCTTAATTACTGTAGCTTTGTAGTAATTTTTATTTATATTTTTCTTTATCTCTTTCAAGAACCTAGCCATGCATTCCTTGCATTTCCATATGAATTTTAGAATCTGCTTTCCAATTTGTGCACAAAAGCCATGTGAGGTTTTGATAGGTTGTATTGAAATTGTAGATCCACTTTATTTTCATGTGGGATTATAAATGTGTTCACTATGCCAAGAAATCTCAAATGTCTGTACTTAATCCAGGCATGTTAGAAATTCTAGACTTGTATGTCTTCCTGCCCAGTTAGCTGTCTCTGAGGCATCACAAAGTCATCCCATTCAAAGTAACTTGGTGTTTCTTCCATCACCTGGACTTCCTCTATCTTTCCCCCTCCCTGTAAATGGCACTCCTTTTAACCTAGTGGATTGTGCTGTGTGTCAGGTCACCTTCTCTTGGTTGTAGGTGATTTAGACATAAAAAGTTCATTTTCTCATGAAAAAGAAGTCTGTAGATATGCGGGCCTGGCTGCTATGTGAGTGCCTACATTCTCCAGCATTTGGTCCTGTCTCCATGGTCCAAGTTGACTGCTGAGGTTACAGTTTTACATCTGCGTTTCTGACGGTAGGGTTTAGGAAGAGAAAAGTAAGGCCATGACATCTTTCTTTTAAGGAAACCTCTCAGAAGGTCCCAACACTATCACTTGTATTTTATTGGCCAGTGTTTAGCTCTATATGTCATAACCAAATGTAGCTGAAAGTAATACAGAAAAATATAAATCTTATCTGGAGCTCTTGGTCCAACAAATAAATTTAGCATTCTATTGTTAGGAAGGAAGGAAATTAGCAATAAAATCATCCAGAAATGTCATTTTCCTTTTCTTTCCCTTCTCATCCAAACCATCAACAAGTCCTGTTCATTTTACTTTCCAACAGTAAATTTTTTCACTTTCTATCTCCAGTGCCTTTTTATTCAAGTCCTCATCATATTTTGCAGGCCGTAGTCCCTGGTTCTCTCTCTCCTGCTGCTCCTCACCCCTATGATCTCCAGTCATTTGTTAGAGTAACATTTACAAAATGCAAACCTGATAACATTGTTTAGCTTAAAACTCCTGTATAGTTCTCTTTGCCCTCGGTATCCTTAGGTCACCTATAGCTCAAGTCTTAACTCATTTCCTGTACTCTTGACTTTCTCTGATTCAGCCACATGGTTGGTTGTCAGTTCCTCAACTGCATTGTGTCTCCTGTCAAAAGGCACATATTGTTTCCCTTGTTGGAATTCATTTTCCTTTCCCTTTGACTAGTTAAAATAATGCCTTTCATTTTTTCTGATCTCTTATGAGGTCAAATCCTCCTATTATAGGCTCCCAGAGCTTCTCTCCTGCAAACTATGTAGCACTATGGTAATTTCGAATTTTCTTAAATGCAAATTGGTTTTTAATTTTTTAATGTTTATTTTTATTTTTGAAAGTGAGCATGAGCAGGGGAGGGGCAGAGAGAGAGAGAGGGAAACAGAGAATCTGAAGCAGGCGCCACACCATCAGTGCAAAGCCTGATGTGGAGCCTGAACCCACGAACCATGAGATCATGACCTGAGTATAAGTTGGATGCTCAACTGAGGGAGTCATTCAGGTGCCCTGGTAATTTCTCATTTTTAAATTATGATTTGCTAGTTGTCTTTCCCCCAGTAAGCATCTTAAGGGCAGATACAATGTCTTTATTTGCTCGTATTCTTAGAATAGTATTTGACACTTGATAATAGTCAATAAATCTTGGTTAAGTGAATGGAGTAATGAATTGAGTAGGTATCATGGGAAAGAGTTAATCAATTGTTTTGAGCATCATCATCAATACAAAATTAGGACAGAGTATCAAATTTTTGGAAAGGGCCATCTTTAAAAAAAGACACAACACACACACATATTATTTCAAATAAAGGAATGGAAAGAGAAAGACTCATATTCAAAGGTTTTATATAACAAAGCGTTTAAATAGTGAAGTTTTTCCAAGGAGTTTGGGTACACCATACCTCATACTTTGAGAATTCCCACCAGATGATTTGTAAGCATGTCTAGTGTTCACATGTAGCATTGAAAAGATCAACGTCTATGAGCTTATCTTTATAGTCTGGACAATACTAGGCACTTGTCACAGTATTGGCCCCAAATGTGATTCCTGGGAGGCACATATTCCCAAGACATCATTGAGTGTTTCCAGTGTCTGTAGACCAATGTCAGCTTCATGGAGTCAGTACTGGATGAAACCTGGTCAACTAGCAAATTCCTCTCTTCCAGGACAAAGTGGGACCACGTCCACCTGGTCAACCAAAGACAGATGATGAGAACCATGTCTGTTCTGAGAGCTCTCTGCAGAATGTTTCACAAATTCAGCCATTCATTGTTATGCCAAGTAACCCCTCCCCCGCACCTCCTTAAGGATTTCTTTCTTGTGTCTAACCTTTGAAGTCTGCTCCTTTCACTATTTTGTGCTGGTGGAGATGAGACATTTAGCTACCATGTAATCTTGGCAATTAGTACTCCTTAACCTTTGTCCCTTCTGATTTACAAAATAATCCTAGGTTCATTTGCTTTCTCTGACATACAACCATTTGACCTTTTCTTAGTGATGCTGAATATTCTTGTTTTTGTTAAAAAAAAAAAAAAGCTTTACAGCAGGGAAAGGAGTTTAACTGGAGGCCAAAAAACACGAGAAAGTAGTTTTCTTATCTTAGAGGGTAATGTTCTTTCTTCTCTATCCAATAAACTCTCCTTTCTGTCTGGAACAGCACCTAGCATTTTTCTAAAATGCAAAACTTAGACATGTAAGGATTCATAGAAGTATGAGTATTTGGAGGATGATGGTAGTTGGTAGGAGAAGAGTCAATTCTTTTATTACTTTAAAGCCTGGAGAATGAGAATTGAAACCATGGTGAGTTTTCTATCTCTCTTGAGGAAAGCATGTTCTATACTACCAATCATTCTCAAAGTAGGAATACGAACATAATTGGGTTTGTTGTCATTCCTAGTCGTGGTTCAGGGTTTTTGGTGATATAAACACTAGACATTATGGCCATCCACTGAAGATTCCAGCACACGATTGTGAGAGTCATAAAGTCTGTTGGCCTTGACCCGTGCTCTGTGAGTGCATTCTACAGCTCTGGCCAAATTACACTTCTCACCTCTTTTGACACCCACTCTGTATCTAATTACAATAACAACAGAGCCAACAGTTATTGGGTACTTCCAATGTGCCATGCATTTGCTTATATATATATATGGTATATAATATATACATTATATATATATAATATATACATATTATATAAGTAATATATAATATGTATATATTATATACATATATGTTATATATTTGTGTGTAATTTTGTGGTATATGTATATAATGTTTATACATACATATAGAAAAATGTATACATGTATTTGTAAACAATATGTACAGGGATACACAAATCACAAACCTACATGTATAGATTAAGGTCTGCAAAAAAAAATAAACTATAATTTTCTAAGGTTTATGGGACTGTAGGTATTTTTGTTCATACTTTTCAGCATTTCTAAAACTTCTTAGCTGAGCATATATTGATTTAATCATTAAAAGAACAACAAAAATGTGGAAGAAGATATCATAGATTCCAAGTACACAAAATATTATAAGGTTTTAAAGTCTGTTATATACATACCTCTTACATTGTTCTACTGGAGTCACAAGACCCCCTAGTAAGAGAGTGAGATAAAGCTGTGTTTTGGAAGCCCTTGTCCTGTCCTGTCCCTTTCCTTGACTTATGGAAGATACCAAGTTAGATTAGATAATTCTGGTACTGGTAGTAAGTAAATTTGCAGGCAGCTCTTTACAGTTTTAAGAAAGTGTAGTTAAAAGTGAAATTGCAGCTGTTCCTTGTCCAGGAACCCACCAGGTGAAGTGAGTCAGAGGAAAGAACAATCTACTCAGCAGTGAGAATATGTTTATATTTATATTCATTATATTCACTTGTATTTATATGTAAATTAGAGAATATAAATAACATAAAATATGTATTAGAGTCACCATGTTAGTCACATTTTGGTTTTATGTAATATGAAAAGGTTGGATTAATCTTTGAGGACTTTTCCAGATCTCTGTGTCTGGAATTCTGATTTGATAGGAATTGCACCATTAAAAGACTCTTGGAACACTCTCAGGAATGATAGAATTATAGATGAAAGATAAAGAGAACTTTCTTTCCAAGTACCAAGAAACGTATCAGCAACAACGAGTCCCATGATTAGCTCCATTTAAAATAAGGAAAAAACTTTTCAGTTTCCACTGAAAACCATCCTTAGTGTTTTTATTGTTGTTTGCAGTGGCTTTTTCCACTGTAGTTAAAAACACCTAAATGGGAAGGGACTGTATGACTGTTTTCTGGTCCACTTGAAAGGACAAGTGGAAATTTTTATAAGACACAGCTCTGTAGAAGAGAGGAACCAAGAAGGTAAAGTGTGTGTGGGAACACCCAGAGTTGAGAGGTTAGTGATCCAAATTCTTAGAATCTGAAGATAAATGGAAAGCACTATGTGTGGAGATAGTTTGGGGGAAGACATACATACGTTTTCTCCCAGAGCTTAAACCTGTCCATAGGCAACAATGTTCAACTTTCTATGTTCAGACCATGTGGTTCCTATAAGCCTGAGACTCAAACATCCAATTATCCATTTGGCCTTTCTGTTTGGATGTCTCATAGGCATCTCAAGCTATTATTAATATGGCCAAAACAGAGCCCTTAATCTACCCCTTACACCTGGCTCTCCTCAGCCTTTTCCATCTCTGTAGATGGCACCACCATCTGACCCAGTTACCAAAGCCAGAAGCCTGAGAGTCATTCTTGATTCCTCCCTCCATTTTCCTGATTCCCACATCCAGTTCATCAGCAAGTGCTGCCCATTTTCTCTCCAAAGTATACCTCCTTTCCATCAATTTTCTCCATTTTGAGAACTCCCATTGAATTAAAATCACTATCCTGTTTTACCCAGACTTCTGCAGCAGCCTCCAGATTGGTTTCTTCATGTCTGCTCTTGCCCCTGCAATTTATTGTCTACATCACAGCCAGAGGGATCTTTTAAAAATATGAACCTTGTCTGCTTAAATCCATTGTTCTTAATAAAAACTGTTCCAATCTGTGGACTGTAAGGGCCTATATGATCTTGTTCATTCTACTCTGCATCTCCAGCTACTATTCTCTCCTTTGAAATATCCAAGAGATCTAGATTCTTACTGAGTTTTAAAACGTGTCCATTTATTTAGGTCACAAGACCTTTCTCTCCTTTTCCTCTACTTGGAATATTTTTTTCCCCATGGATCAGATCTCATTGTGGTTTGCCTTTCAGTTTTCTGCTGAAATTTCACTTTATCAAAGTGGCCTTACTGTGACCAGTCTACTGAAAAGTAGAGCTTTCTCTCATTTTGTACCCTGATAACCTTGTTAATTTTTCTTTCGGTATTAGTATCAGTCAGTTATTAGTATTTATTGATTTACTGAATTGTGAATAGCCAGTCTCACCCCTCACTCATCTGAGCTCTCAGCAGATAGGACCTTTGCCTTCTTTGTGGGATCCACAGTGCCTATGTGGTGCAGGGCTACTAATAGGCACCTGATAAGTCTTTGCCAAATGCATGGATAGATATAGGCAGGCTTGGGCCTCAACCAGTGGAAAACCCAAACACATTTTTGACCATGGCACGATCACAGGATGGAAAATAATATATGAAAATCATTTTCAGTTGGATGTATAACCTTAATTTAGCTGAAGAAAAAAATGTCATTTATTTCAGTCAGTTTATTTTCAGACCTTTGTATAGTGTCTGCTGATTGGAATGAATTCCAGATCAGTAGCAACATCTGTATTTTCTCGTAGGAATTTTTGGCCTTCTATTTTGCTTCTGAACTCTGTGTGTTAAATACGAACCTTTTACTAGCTGCTGTGTGGGATATGGAACACGGCTCTAAATTCAGCTTTTCCCAAAAGTATTCGTATAACTTCAGCATCCAGTGACTCTCAAATCCTCAATTTTCTTATCTATAAAATAATACAGGGGGAGAGCCTTGGAAATAATTTTTCCTCAGGTTACTTTCATTTTTTTTTTCTGATTGCAGATGAATTTATTCCCTCTTAACCACAAGTAGGAGACACTTAGTATGGCGTTTCCAAACCTTACTGCACTTATGTACTTCCTCTGATTTTTTGTCATGTGTGCTTGTTACCTATACAGTTACTGGTAGACAACATTTTTAAATTGATTCAGTTTTGTTTCGGTTACAATATCACTGCCATATACACAAACACAGAATCAGTGGTCATAATTAGAATTTAAATTAAAAAATATATTTTTGAAATTAAATATAATGATTATTTGTGTCCCTCCAATAATAATTTTATCCTTAACCTCTGGTATGATAGAACATGATTTAAATTCCAAAGTAAAAGATGGATGAAAATCCTAGCTCTTTCAAATTAAAGTTGGAGAAATTGGAACACACTTTTTGAGGCTTCGTTTTTTTTAGCAGTGAAGTAGAGATATATACATAGATAAACAGGATCAGAAGAAGGGCTAACTGACAAAAGAGAATTCAGAGTTAATTACCCCTTTATTGTGTGTTTTGAGTACTTTTTCTTGCTGTGTCAGAGAACCTAAGTGGGGGGAGGGAGGGAAAGAATGAGAGAGAAAAAAAGATTGGGGGAGGATGGAAAGGGAAAGAGGAGGTCTGTCTCTTGTCATGCCTACTGGAAAACATGTTAAACAGCTAAGAGATGCATCACAAACTCAGTGTGCAAAAGCAGCAATTGTGACCTTAAAAAGTTGCATTGTCATTGCAGCTATTTACAAGAGCAGCTTATTAAAGTTGTTAATACTTACTGTGGTTGCACCTGTTATATTTAGCAACAAGAGGGATATTTACAGAAATAGATGCTAAACAGAATAGCTATCAGAGTCTTTTCACTACTATGATTCAATTTTGACTGAATTATTTTTCTCTGCCTTATTATGTTTATGGTACAAACAAGCCTGCCTCCAAAGACTTTCTTTTCCTCTGATACTTAGTAATTCAGTTAGCACCCTTTCTTCAAGATGTGCTATGAGAACCTTCAGCTAACTTGAGTCTGGCCAGTGGTTCAAAGCTAACTTTGCATATTTTATGTAAAGCATCAGCTGGATTTCTCAGCACACATTGCTTAATTTCCTTCCCATCCTAGTATTTGCATTTTGCCCAGTGTTACTCTCTATTGAGCATGTATAATGGTCTTTGCCAGTAGTGTAGTCTGTGAGGATACAAGAAATTTTCTAATTCTATCTTGTGTAACTTCAGATCTGGAAAAGTCAACAGACTTCCCTTGGATCCACAGGCATAGATAATTTTCTCCTGAGAGTTATTTTTCCAATGTTTGTAAATAAGTACCTCCTCAAAGACATAGTCAACCAAGGATTCCTTTCTACACTTACTCATTATTTTCTCACTCTTCACAGTAAGCTGGAGTCTGACTCTTGACCTAATTACCAAAATTTTGGCCCTGTTATTATTTTCTGTCTGGTAAGTTACATTAATCAGAGTCAACTGAATTTGAAAACCCTTCTAAATGACCTCTGGAAGAAAATAGCTCCTGGCAATTAAAAAAGAATAATTTGTAATCATCATATATTGACTAAGATTCTTCATAATATTTATAAATAACCATAGAAACACATGACTAACAGGATCTACACAGTTGCTTCCAAACCTCCTTCCAGCACCAGGGGAGTCACATAACACTTATAATCTGAGATGCCAGGTGATGGCAAATATTACTTACACGAAGATAGAGAAATGACCTGCTGGAGTGATGTCTTAACGGGGTTACTTTGCAAGCAGCCCAGACATATTCACGCAGAGTCCAGATGACTGATGATTGATGAGACCTCAGTCTAGCCATGCCCACTTAGTTGAGAAAAGGGATTTCAGAAACAGCAGAAATATGTGAAATGGAATTTGTATTCCATCCTAAAATACAGTGGGGGCAACCTTCATATCTAGAATGGAAGCCATTAGTTCAGGATCAAAATGAATGCAGTCTTGTCTCAAATAATAAATAAAACCATGGTGCCATGTAAGTATCATGTCACTAGATAGCTATAGAGCCAAGTGTTGGGGGACTGGTGCTATTTGAGAAAGTTATTTCTGCCTAATTAAGTTTGTCCTATTAAGTCACATGGGGAAATACATTGTCACATGTCACTTACCCAAGGATGACTTCAAGAGGCTGGAAATAAGGATTGTCTGGCACTGGAATGTAATGAATGCAGATTGGCTTTTCATGATCAGAAGGATTAAACCTTGTGTCTGTTTCAATGCCCTCACAAGATCTCACCTGTCCCAACCTCCATCCATTCACCCTATTTCCATCAAACATCATGTATCTTGGGTTCTAATATAAGCATTGGGGATATGGCAGTGAATATGTAAAATGGTCTTTACTTGAATAAGTTGTTCCTATAGGTTAGTTGTCTCAGATAACTGGCCTTAATGACAAACAACACTATAAGCATTAGTAAAGTGTTAAGGATTTATTTGACTTCAGTCTAAATGTTAGTTTGGAAATACCTACTTATGAATAAAATGGCTAAATTAGAATTCTTTGGTATTTTCTTATTCCAATTTTTTATGACAATGATTCTGATGGAGGCTTATAAAATCATGTAGCCTTAGACAAATCCTTTGTATTTCAGGCCATGCTCAATTAAAACTGAAATATATATATTCCTCAAAGGTAAGGGTTCTGAATTTTAATTTTTTGGCCTTTATTATACTAAGAAGACACTGAATAAATATGAAACAAACAAAACAGATCTTTTTTCTTGCTTTTAGGATGATTGTCCTGGCTCTGTTTCTTGATTTGCCACATTAAAAGGACTGTAAGTTGGAGACTAACTTGGTATTGTTCATTGTTTTAGGATTCTTCAAAGACAGGGATGATAGATGTAAGGTCTTTTCATGTGTGTGTCTGTGTGGGCCTGTGTGTGTCTGTGTGTGTTAACATTCATGTTTATTTTCTGAAATGTTTGAGATTAAGTTGCAGACATGATTTTCTCTTACCACTAATCGTTTCACTGTGTGTTTCTCAAAAGCAAGGACATTCTGTGATATAAGCACAGTATAATTACCAATATCTGGGAAATCAATATGTGCGACAGTAATACTACCTAATATTCAGACCTCTTCAGATCTTGTCAGTTGCCCTCCCAATGTTACTTTCCTGGCCTAAGATACAATCCAAGATCTTGCACTGTCATGCTCTCTGGTAATAGTTTATCTGGAATTATTTCTGGTCCCACCTGGTCTTCCATAACCCCAACATCCCTGGAGAGTACAACACAGACACCTTGTAATGTGCCCTCGATTCAGGCATGCTATTTCCTCATATTCAGACTCCAGCTGTGCATTCCTTACAGGAATCCACAGAAGCAATGCTAAGTGTCTCTTGGTGCATCATACCTGGAGAATGGATTTTGAACTTAGAAACCAGAAATATCAGGCAGTGTGACCTGGGGCAAATTATATAACTTATCTGAATTTCAGTTTCTTCTTTTATAAAATGGGAATATCAATATGAATCCCTCACTGTTGCTAGGAAATTATTGCACTATGTAATTTACCATATTATATATCTTGTATATATGAATTGCTTAACAAATGTTAGTAGTTATTACCTCTATCTTAGAAGATGGACATAAGTAGGCCTTCAGAAATTATGGTAACTGATACCTAGGTTCCCTAGTATCTCACCAAGAAAGCAATAGAATCCTTGTGATTTGTTGTTCATTTTGGCAAAACATTTAGGAGGAAGAAAAAGTGGCTGCAATTATTGTTTCCTGTAAAATTTAGGATTAACTGAATCACTCAGTTCAGCAGACTAACCCTGTCCATGATAACTCATGGAAACTCAGGCTTTAAGTCATAATCCAGCAATACAGTTAATGTAAAATTCATTTTCAGCTCAGCATCAATGAGCCAAAATTTGAATGAAAGGGAAGGGGGAAATTGGGGGGGTGGTGGGTCTGATGATTCGAGGAGTCAGCTAAAACAAGAGATACACATTCAACCACATTCATTTCATTTAGTGGAACTTTATTTTTTAAAGTGATGAATTGTCTTCTAACTAAGAGGAAGTCATCTTGGTCTAAACTTTCTGTTTTGTTGTTGTTGTTGTTGTTGTTGTTGTTGTTGTTGTTTTAGACAGACATTATTTCCTTAGAGCAGTTTTAGATTCATAGCAAAATCAAGCAGAAGGTACAGAGATTTCCCATATATCCCTGCCCCCATATTATATGCACAGCTTCTCTTCATATCAGAATCTTCTACAGGAGTCATGTTTGCTATAGTTGATGAGTCTGCATAGATACATCATTATCACACAAAGTCCATGGTTTCTATTAGGGTTCACTCTTAGCATTACTTATTCTGTGGGTTTTGACAAATGTGTGATGATTTTATCTACCATTATAGAATCATACAGGGTAGTTTCACTGCCCTAAAAAGCTTCTGTGCTTTGTTGATTCATCGCTCCATCCCCCCAATCTCTGGCAACTGCCAGTCCTTTTACTGTCTCCATAGTTTTAACTTTTTCAGAATTATACATTATGTAGCCCTTTCAGATTGGCTTCTTGCACAGAGTAATATTTAGGGTTCCTCCATGTCTTTCACTGTTTGATAATTCAGGTTGTTGTTTTTTTGTTTTTGTTTTTAGCACTGAATAATATTCCATATCTGGGTATACTACAGTTTATCAATTCACCTACTGAAGGACATCTTGGTTACTTTTAATATTTTTGAAATTATGAATAAAGTTGCTTTAAACACATATGTACAAGCTTTTGTGTAGATACATGTTTTCACATCATGTGGACAAATGCTAAGGAGTTGAATGCTGAACTACATGTTAAGAGTATGTTTAGTTTTGTAAGAAACTACTAAATTTTCTTCCAAAGTGGCTGTATTCCCACCAGCATTTTGGATTCTCACCAGCAAAGAAGGAAAGCTCCTGTCACTCCACATCCTCCTTGGCATTTGGTTTTGCCAGTGACTTGGATTTTGGCTATTCTAATAGGTTTTGCCCATTTAAAAAATAATGTTGTTAGTTTTATTATTATTGAGTTTTAAGAGTTCTTTGTACCTTTTAGATAACAGTCCTTTATCGGATGTGTCTTTTGTAAATATTTCCCACCAGTCTCTGGCTTTTCTCCTGACAGTGTCATTTGCAAAATAGAAGTCAAGTTCATCAATTATTTCATGAATTATGCATTTGGTGTTGTTTCTGAAAAATTATCACCATACTCAAAGACATCTAGGATTGCACCTATCTTCTGGGATGTCAGTAGTTTAGCATTTTACATTAAAATCTGTGATCCATTTTGAGGTGTGTGTGTGTGTGTGTGAGAGAGAGAGAGTGTGTGTGTGTGAGTGAAGGGTTAAGATTTGTGACTAGATTATTATTTGTGTGTGTGTGTATACGTCCAGTTGTTCTATTACCATTTGTTAAAATGTTATTTTTGCATTCTACTGCCTTTACTCTTTTGTCAAAGATTTAGTTGACTGCATTTATGTGGATCTGTTCTGGGCTCTCTGTTCTGTTCCTTTGATCTCTGTTTATTCTTTCACCAATACCACTCTGCTGTGATTATTGTAGTTTTATAGTAATTACTATAATTATATAGTATATATACTGTATATATATTCAATTCAGTAATTGAAGCTGAGTCGTTTCAGTCGTCTGACTTTGTTATACTTAGTATTATGTTACTCTGGATCTTCTGCCTCTGCATATAAATTTTAGATCTATAGTCTGTCAACACCCACAAAATAACTTGGTAGGATTTTGATGGATAGCATTGAATCTGTAGTTCAAGTTGGGAAGAACTGACATCTTGAAAAATTTAATCTTCTTATCCATGAACATGGAATATCTCTCTTTTTATTTAGTTTCTCTTTGATTTCTTTTATCAGAGTTTTGTAGTTTTTCTTATGCAAATATTGTGTATAATTTTAGACTTATACCTAAGTATTTCATTTTTGTGGGTGAAAATATAAATATGTAAATATATGGTATTATGTTTTTAATTTCAAATTGTTCATTTTTAGTATGTAAGAAAATGATTGACTTTTATTTTAACTTTGTCCTGTAATCTTACTATTATCACTTCCACGAGGTTTTATGTGTGTATCATTTTTTTTTTAGATTTTCTAGATAGAAGTTATGCCATCTATAAACAAAAACAGTTTTATTTCTCTCTAGTTAGTCTACTTTTTATTTCCTTAATTAGGCCACTTATTATTTCCCATGAAAGACTTATGGTTAAAGATTAAGAAAAGGTTCAGATATGTTTAGAAATATTCACAAGATTCCAAAGTAAATGACAGAGAATGCATATGCTTGAAGATTTCTCTGCCTACATACTTTCTAATAAAATGAACAATGGCCTAGATCTATTGGCAGTTTCTTCAGTGCCATTCTTTTAGGATAGGGATCAGGAAACTTTCACTCTAAAGGGATGGTGCCTTGAGCTTAGTTCCCAGTCTTCACAACTGTGAGAAATAAATTTCTGTTGTGTGTAAGCCACACTTTCCATAGTATTCTATTATATACGTCTGAATAAAGACACTATATTAATGGTATTAAGTCTTTCCATCCATAAATGCAGATGTATTTTCATATTTAAGGTCAATGGTTTTTGTAATTAGGAAATTAAGTGTAGGCAAGTGGTAGGCAGAATTGAGTTTGTTCATAATTTTTTATGCACCTGTATGATTTTGGTTATGTATTTAGGCTTTCTCAGCCTCAATTCTGAAATCACTAAAAGATGCTTATACAAATCTGGAGACTGTGGACTAGTGTCTTAACAAGTTTTAGTCTTAGTTTTTTTTTTTTTTTTTTGGATGGGTGATCAAAGGATCAAGGAAAAGAACTTTCTTTATCCTTCCTTTCTACTACTCTGATTTTTATCAAAGGAAAAGTGGGTTTTGGTTGTGATTGTGTATTGAGAAGGCAGTAATTTTTTACACTGTCTCAAATTTGTGTTTTCAGGAGATACTAAATGTGAAAGACCTACAGTGAGCCAAAATCTATACTTATAAGCAGCTGAAGTATTTCAACTATGACTGTTATTGCTACTCAAACCACAATTATTAGAAAATTCTTACTGAAAACCTCTATGCCCTAGGTGACATTCTAAGAGTTTTAAATGCATCAGCCCATTATATTTTCAGAGAACCCATATTGAACATTTATTATCTCCTTTTTAAATAAAAGAAAATTGAGGCAGTGAGAACTTGATATTTCCAAATGTAGGCAGCATCTGAGCTGAGATTCAGGCCAAATTTTTACATACTTTAAAACCTGTGTACTTTCCATGTGGCATACGTGATCACATTGGTTGAGTTGAGACCTCCCTGAAAGTTGTTACACAGCATCTTCAGGGGGCTGTTAAAAGAAGCGCTTTTACTTTTTGCTCTTTTACTTTTGTTGTTTGGCCTATTTGAAACTGTCTCTTTCCTCTTTAAACATTTCATGCCAAATCATCTGTTAATGCCTTATATTTGTGTGTGTGTGTGTGTGTGTGCGCGCGCGGGCGCGCGCGCGCCGCGCACGCGCTTTTCCTTTTGGGGGATTCTTCACTTCCTCTCAGCCACAATTATAACCCTGTTCTCTGACCTTCTGTGGACCGGAGAACTTGAAGGTATCTGTGAGATGACCTCTCTGAACTTCCTCATTTTTCACCTTAGGAAACTGAAGTGGTGTTGTCATAGAGCTAAAGATTGATTGGTTTTCAGGGCTGGAATTTCCAACATAGTCCTTCTATTATATGTTATATCTCCTTAAATAAGACAACCTAATGTTTGATCATATATTGTCTTCTCTTATTCTATGCCTTCTTTTCTCTAAGCAGGTTGTGATGGTCACCATGTTAGGGACTTCCTCATATATGCCATAGCATCTCATTGTTAGAAATAGGCTCTCAACATATGCTTATCGAATTAAATCTTGTGTCCAAAAGCAGGTTATCACAATCCAAAGAGAATGAGTTTTAGTACTAGACAGTTTATTGTGTGTGAGTATGGATTTTCCCAACCAAGCCTAGGAGATACTGGCTGAGCACTGTATTAGACAATGAACTACGTTTATGACTGATTCACTATTTACTCATGTGCTCTAGTGTACAGAGAATTACTCAGAGGTGGGTTCCAAATCTTGGGCAATAAATAAACATTATTTTCACTATAGCTTAGTATACCTACAGTTAGGACAACACCTGTTAGATGAAATTTGTAGGTGAGTGGATTGTATGATAGAATGAAAAGAAAAATGGCAATCTCTATAAATAAGAGGTAAAAGACCTAACATGAAGTTGCTAATGGTTGTTTTCTTTTTTTACTGGAATATACTAGAATGTGGTTAATAGGTGCTTTTATAGATTTAGATAGGCATTTCTTCTCTGCAACCATGATTATATTATATTTATTGTTAGTTTGTTTGTATGACTTTTGGTCTTTTAATCCCTTTAAGCACATCGCCCAAAGATTCAATATGTAAAAATATGTTATAGTTACAAAAAGCATAAGACCTTTGTTGTAGATACTGGCTTATCAAAGATGGGTTGTGAAAAATATAAACAGAAATTTCTTTAATTCAGTCTTGACTAGAATGTCAAATATAACTGCAAGAAAGCCATGAACCTCAATCAGTACTTTAATAAGAAAATCTGAAATAACTTGAGTTATTTAAAGTGAGAACTTTAGTTTCTATTACATTATGTTGAAGAATGAAAGTTTAGCAACTAGGCATTTTCTTGGTACTATAACATTAAAATTAGATCTGTACTAGTTATGTATCTTGTCAATATAAAGTCGAGTTTCTGAGTTTATTTGCTGAAAAGACAATTTTCTTAACATTGAGAATTTTTTATTATAGTTTGAAAGATGATTGACTTTTATTTAATTTTTTTATTGCTTATTTATTTTGAGAGAGAGTGTGCTTGCGCAATGTTTGAAAAAGATCGTGAGTGGGGGAGGGGCAGAGAGAGAGGGAGACACAGAATCCCAAGCAGGCCCTGGGC
Source organism: Cryptoprocta ferox (assembly GCA_028646485.1). Classification (NCBI taxonomy): domain Eukaryota; kingdom Metazoa; phylum Chordata; class Mammalia; order Carnivora; family Eupleridae; genus Cryptoprocta; species Cryptoprocta ferox. The sequence continues at coordinate 31,971,178 of CM053576.1, read as the reverse complement.
TCTGTGCTATCAGCACAGAGTGGGACACAAGGCTCAAACTCATGAACTGTGAGATGGTGACCTGAGCTGAAGTCAGACATTCAACCAACTGGGCCACCCAGGCGCCCCTAAAGATGATTGACTTTTAAAGTTGAGACTAGGATATATTTATTTGATCAAACCATATTTGTCAGGATGTTGGTTGTAAAATTCATGTTTATTTCCTTAAAGTTGTAAACTCTGTATGGGATATAGATTTTTCCACACCAAGCTTGGTGATAATTAGGTGCCCAGGATATTATCAACTGTTATTCCTTCTTAAAATTAGAACCATGTCTATAAGCATATACCTCTGTATGAGTCAATTTCATAGGTAAAACTCGTGACTCCAGTAATTGACTTGAAACCAGGGTAGACTTATAATTTGTTATGACAATGGGATTAAAATTAACCTGGTTTGGTCTTAATAGTCTCTTTGCAAAGGAAGTTATAAGAATAGCTAACTGTTGCTGCTGTCAGGTGAGCTGGGTTCAGAACCTGTCTATACTGTTATGCCATGTGTATTTTCAGAGCAGGCATATGTGAGACAAGTGAAGAAGAGGAATGAGTAGGTAGTGAACAGATCATCTGTGAACCAAAGAGACTTCGGCAGGATTAACGCAAAAATTAGCTGTGAGATAATGTGTGAATGATTTTCACAAGATCATACTAATGTGCCTTATAACAAAGACTTGGATAGAATAAGGAACCAATAATATTTAGATTTTAAAAATTATTTTATATATTCCAAACATTGTGGTAGATATATTCAGTCATGAGTGATCTCATTTAAAAACAAGACAAAATATGGCTGTGGTCTTCTCCATGTAGTTTTTAAGACTGGAGAGTTGCTAGGAATACATTTCAAATGCATCATGCATTTGATGAATTGAGAAGAATGCTGAATGTCAAACTGAAAGCAAAATTTCATTAAGATCTTTATAAGATTATGTGTGTCCATGCCTCTATGAGTACACAATACACAAATAACATCTATTGAGGTCCAAGAGGTCTTTCATTTTATCATATATATATGTTTGTGTATGTATGTGTGTGTGTATATATATATATATATATATATGATTAAAAGATAAGTATTAAATTTGACTAATTGGCAAGCATATTTAAAAAGTGACAGGTTTTTGTTTTCAAATCTTGTGTGGTAGCTTATATTGTTTGGTCACATTTATCCATTCTCTTCTGTTTTTGTGTGTTTCAATGTGGGTGGAGATCATAGGCCTTTCATATTAATTTGGGGCTTGGTGGTCGTGTGACTTGCATTATCCGATGAAATGTTTGCAAGTATGACAGCTCCCACAGAGACCCTAAGAAAAATTCGTGTTTCTCTTTTCCAGATAGGGGTATGTAAGTTCTAAACTTGACCTGATTTTAGAACAGGGGTACTGCAGCTAATCTGCTGATCCATTAGCAAGAAGGAGATGTTTGCTGTTGCAAACTGTTGAAATTTTGGACTAGTTTATTACTGAGCAAATATTTGGTAATGTACCTAGAACTTTGGTACTAATTTTCAAAAATCATTTATGCATGATAAAATTCATAATTAAGATTATTCTTTGCACAAGAATATTTTTTAGTTTCCTTTGCACCAATGAATAATTTTAGATTGAATAGAAGTAGAGTTGTTCTGTCTTCTGGCAAATTTAAAGAAGATGTTGTATGTAAGCCAATTTGACAATAAATTATATTAAAAAAAAAGATACAATTTCAAGAATAAGCAAGCCAAGGGAAAAAAAGATGTATTAAGAAAAACAAAGATTGGAAACATAATAACATATATGGTTGTTGATTCAGAAAGAATTTTCTAAAATAATAAAAATAAAATATGAATACGTAGATTAAGAAGTAAAATAAATTGGGTTGCAAGAAACTCAGCCAAACCATTTAGGCCATAGGAAAAACTATTTGGAGAATATGGGGTCTCATACAACTTTTGAAGAGCAAAGAGACATATGGTTGTCTTGAACAACTAGAACAAGAAGCTCAAATTGTACTGGAATACTTCTGCTCAGACTTCTGCCTCTGCTTTCCTTTACTGCATCTTAACTTCCTTTTCTCTTCCTGTGAACCACCTACAAGGCCTTGGGTAGCCTCTCAAAGCATATATTAAAGTACTGCAACCAGGGAGAGACGTCCTCATCTCTTTGTTTCCAGATAGAAAATTCCCAGTTAAGGACTCTTGATTGGACCGTCTGATGTCATATGCTCTCCTTCAGGCTAATCAACTCTGTCTTGAAGTGGTGCATTATGATTGAAAGTTTCTAGTAGAACTCCAGACTGAAAAAGTTGGGAGAAAATATTCCCTAGGGGTGTTATTCCCAGAAGAAAGGAAGCTTCCTGGGTAGGAAAAAATAATACATAACAAATTTAGAGGATTTAAAAAAATAATCAGATAACCTGAAGCTTGGTAAAAAGTTTATTGTAGCAGTGCATATTTAAAAGTCCTTGATTCGGTTTTAGGTCAGTGTTTTCTCAAAATATGGCTCATGGATTATTTGCATTAGAATCACTGGAAAGCTTGTTATGAAAAACTGATGACTTAGTTCAATCCCTTACTTACAAATTTGGAATCTCTGTGACAGGGACCAGGAATCTGCATATTAAATTAGTCCTTCTGATAATTTTAAAACCCTGTTAAGTTTGGAAACAACCATTTAAAATGTTCCCATGCAAAAGTGTGAGATTAAAAGGGAATAAGTTAAACAAGAAAAGTTCAGCTATCTGGTGATGAAGCCGGAATGAAATGGTTCCCTGGTTCTTCACAAATAGGGCATGCAATTTTGCGTCCATATTTTCTGGTACCTCAGTTGCAGTATTTTTACTAAAGTGGATATAATTATGTTTTTTCTTTTTTAAATCTTCCTTTTCTCATGATTCCATTTATTTATTGACCATGAGTTCTCTAATTCTACTTCAGCAGTCCTTTGTACTCTCTCCTCTCTTCCCACTGAGGTGTTTTCAGTTCAGTCTCCAATTACTCCCCATATTTCATCCGTATTTTAGAATACAATCCACAAAACTGTATCTGAAACCCTTGGGCTCAGATTTATTTCAGAATTTTTTTTGTGTGTTTTATAAGTATGAGCCATATGTCATATGTTAGGGTTTGAGCCAGTACTCCATATTCAAACAATGATATTTCTGCAGTGAAACTAAGTGGGGTATATATTATAAAAAGCCTCCCATCAATTTAGGTCATTTTTTGCCATGAATGAGTTGCCAATGAATTGGGATTTGGGAATTATAGGTAAGAGATTGTTATATAAATGGCCTTGTTACTTGCCTCCAATTCCTCTTTCTGCTTTAGAAAGTTGTTATATACTTGTTTTCCACTTGCAAAAACTATGCTAGACACTCTGGGTGATACAAAGAGGAGAAAACCAAAATGCCTTTCTTTGAAGATGTTCATTTTTCTTAGCAAGAAATAGACATGAAGAGAAATACCTTAAGGGACAAAATGAAGGAAGGATACAGAGGGATGAGGTCCTCATACTGCAGGCTTAGTAAAAGTCTACCAAGCATCAGGGTTTGATTGAGAGAGCCTTTATGGTGTGGAGGGAGTGGTGACAAATTCCTTCTCAGGACCCGAATTGTTTGAATGTCCCACAGAGATTTGAGGGATTGCTTTTTGAGATGGTTTCTTTGAAAATTCTATACCATCTATATGCATGGTACATTTTGTCACACATTCTCAACACTCTCTTGTATCACTTACTTGTTTGTTTTTTCTGTCATTTATGTTAGTACTTCTTATTTTCCATTTTTGTATAATAAACAACAGGAATTCAGTGTCATACAAAAACTTGAGTTTATTGCTCACATGTCTAGAGTCATCTGGGTGTTGAGTGGGTGGCCCTACTGAACTGTGCTGGACTTACATATCTAGAGTTGCCTGGTGGTCACCTGATCTAGACTGTTTTGGCTGGGCAGCTGTGGTACCTGGAGCCACATGGTTCTGCTTTATGTGCCTTCAATCCTCCAAGAAGCCATCTCAAGGCATTTTCTCCTGGTAATGGCAGAGGCATAATAAAGCAAGCCACCATGAGCAAGCCCATGTCAAGCTTCTGTTTGTATCACAGCTGCTAACATCCCATTGGCCTAGGCAAGTTACATGGCTGAGCCAAAGTCAAGGGGCAGAGCAGATCCCCCTATCCCCAGGTGGAAGATCCAGCAAGGTTACATGGCAAAGGGTATGGATACAAAGAGAGGTGAAGACCTGAGATAATCTTCACAATCTTCAGCAGTTCTCTTTTGCAGACTTATGTTTTAACTCTTATGAAATACTGTGATGTTGTCACAATTTCTAACCTTTTTTTATGATTCATCCCATGCAGCGTTTGTCCTGGAAATCTGGAATCATCTTCTATTCCTGTATGCCCACTCTCACTGTCCCTTGCTGAAGGGTTTCTCCCTCCCTCTATTAATACTATAATGTCTAGCTGAAATGTACATGAGGCTTTCCCTGTGTATGATAGATATTTGTGGTTGGTGCCTCATGCTAAACAACAAGTAAGAGGCAGTGTCAATGTCTGCTTCATTGTAGTATAACCAACCATGCTTTGGACAAATAGAATCTGAAGAATAGCATGGGCAAGTTTATGCATAAAAGGTCCTGTGCCAAGAGGTTCATCTCTGATGGGAAAGTATTAACAATGTGAACTGGACAAATTTTCACTTGTTTCATGAGTTAAAAAAATCAACAAATCATCAAAAAGGAACAAATTTGAATCTTTAGTTAGGGCTTGGATCATAACTGATATAGGAATTGATGTTAGAGTGGAAATAGCCTACATTCTGAGGCTACTACGACGTGTGTTCCAATCCTCATATTTTTATCTTATTCATTGTGGAGATTTAGGTAGGTTATACACTTTCTGAGAATTTTGCTTCCTTATCCTTTCATAATGTATTGGAAAAATTAAATGAAGTATATAAACTATGTAAGGCAACTGGCACATCATTACAATTTCTTTTCTAAATCTTTGAAAAGAGAAGAAAAATTATATTAAATGACTTATAAGGGTGCTTGGGTGGCTAAGTCAGTTAAGCGTTCAACTCTTGATTTTGGCTTAGGTCATGATCTTGTGGTTTGTGATTTCGAGCCCCATGTCAGACTCTGTGCTGAACTGAAGAGTCTGCTTGGAATTCTGTGTCTCTTTCTCTCTCTGCCCTCCCCCTTTCTCTCTCTCTCTCAAAAGTAAATAAACATTAAAAAAAGAAAAAAAAAACTTAGAATTTAATATTTCCTTGAGAGATTTCATGTTGTTGGTATTATTCATTTTTGAATTATTCCTATCCTGTCACTCCCCTGATAACAGATCACTTGTGTGCCTTGTGGTGCACACACAGGGAGAAATGAGGCACCCTGACCTCTGACCGCCAGTGATTTGTGAAAATGCTGGTCAGCTTATGTGAGATCCTCTGCCTGATATGTCTGTTTCACAGCTCAGATGGTTGGCAAAACATAATCTGCAAACCCTCTGTAAAGCCTTTTGTGACATCTGGAGATATGCTGATGTTTGATGTCCTGATCCAATCCATCAAAGACCTTGTGGAGAAAACCATGTCTCTGTACTATCATCTGCATAGAATTCAAATACACAGCACTCACAGCAAATAATCTGGTAGATTCAGGAGCAAGGAAGAAGAAAAAAATTGGTGGCTCCAAAGTGACCCTAAACCCACTATGTACCTTGTTCTAACATTGCTCAGCTACCCAGAGGCTTGCTGCTAGTCTTCTAGAAACTCAAAACAACCCTTTAATGGCTCTATGAAAATGATTTATGTGCAGTAGAGGAATATCACAATACCAGTTCTGTGGTCAAAGAGAAGCAAATTGTTAACCTTGGTACTTTGGGTTTGGTTTGTCAATTATGTAAAGATGCTCCCAACAGTGTACTTGCCCCTCGATTATTAAACACCTGGCAATCCGCCATATCCTGTGGAGCTGAGGTCCTTCTTTTGATTTGAAAAGCAGCATCATAGTTGGGTTTCCACTTAAGTGACTTTCAGCTGCTTTGAAATTGCCTGAAGTGGAAGGAAAATATGTTTTACCAGGTGTTTTCCAAGCAAGGTTGGTTAGAAATCTGCCAGAGCAGTTGGGAACTGGTTTGTTAATATGTGTAATCATGACTGGGCTCACCAATCTCTGAAAACAAATGATAAAGATGGAAAGACGTAGTAAATCTATAATAAGAACCCACTTTACTTCTTTATATTTTTATAAGAACATGTTAAACGTCTATCCAAGGCTCGAAAGAAGCAAAAACATATTAATTTAATTAAAATTTGCCAAATAATGGAAGACCAGGAAGCAAGTACTTACTCTAGGAGTACTGTTTATGCAAGAGTAAAAATAACAGGGAGCACCTTCTTGCCTGGGCTCATGCATGAGGCAGCCTGATAAAGTGGAAGAAATTGATAGGAGGCTTGATTCCTAGTTCTCCAAGATAGAGACCTATAAAGCATCTCATTAAGTAGACATGTTCTTGTGATGAACACTTGTGGAAGTGAGGGAAGAGAAGCAGGATCAGACAGAGGGAGAATGCCATGTCCCAATGAAGCAGGACATGCTAAGACCAGGACCCCAGGGTGATCAGTCTTTGGGTATAGGCTGCTCTAGAAGGAGGCACAATCTTGGACAAGGCTGTGTATTCGGCTGAGGCAGTCCCCAAGGAGGGTTGGTAGCAGAGGCCATCTTCTTGCAGCATTTCCAACAAATGGAGGGATGAATACTTCATTCCTGAAGGAGGATATGGACATGGCACCACTGTACGACCTCACCATTTTATTTTTTTCTTACAGCCTAATTTTCTAATCCATAGGCGTTACTTCTGCCACCTCCTGTCTCAAAGCATTGAAAAATGATCAGAAGTGCTGATAGATAAGTTTTCTTTTTCTTTTTAATAAAATTATAGTGACTCAAGCTTGTTTATATTAATTGTGTATTCATTGGTGTCAATTGGGTGTTCATTGAACTCAGCAAATAGGCAAAGGATTGGGAATACTTTGGTGACCAAAACAAAGTCCCTGTCCTCTTGGAGCTTACACACTCATTCATGACTAATCCAGTAAAGTGAAATTATTTTTGGCTTCCTAAGAGTTGCCACTTGGTCAGTATAATGTAGTAGTTAGCCAATGATCAATCAAAATATATGCTGAAATATCTTGCCTTTATGTCTTCGACTCCTTGTCAAGGGTCTCTGTGTGTGAAAACCTTCAAAATTCAGGAAATTTACAAGACCGTTTTAGGTTTCACTTCTGATAATGAGGTGCCTCAAGGTCAGCCAGAGGTGAATGAATGAGATTTGTACTTTCCCTCCTCTTTGTGGCATGCATATAGCACCTTGTACGTGCGAGAGGCCTTTTAGATCCCTGGGAATATTTGGAGCCTTTCGAAGTTGCTTCTGATCCTGCAGTTCTCCAGGACTCCCTTTTAAAATTTTTGTCTAGGATCTAGCATTCTCTAATTCAAATCACACACCTTAAGGCATCTGCAAAGTAACTGAAAGATTGCTATTGTTTACACCAATTGCCTAGAGAGGAGGCTTTTTTATTTTTGTGTTTTTATAAGGTGAGCTCTGAATCTAATAGCCATACAAACATGAAAATGAGAAATTTTCTAGGGAGCTACCAGTTTGGATGAAATAATTGAGATGCTCTAAGCATGAGGCTTTTAACGGAATTCCAAAAGGGCCACCCATCTTTCAGCCCAGAGGCTGCTGCCTTTTCATGGCTACAGTGCCCCTGCGCTATAAGAGAGAGCCACATGGCTGGAATAGCCTGAAGTTTAAATGCCATACAGTCTGCTGTCCGTCTTAGGTATGTCAGTCATTTCTCTTGGACAAGCACTTTTTAGTTTGTTCAGTGGTTTGGGCTAATATCAGTTTGGAAATTACTGGTTTTAATTGTTTTGCCAGTATTTTCATTGTTGTTGTAGGAGTGCAGTTTCATGGGCATCTTCACGCCACCATTCCATAAACCTATCTATTCTTGGGTTCTTTTTTTTTTTTTTAATGTTTATTTATTTATTTTTGAGAGAGAGAGGGAGAGAGACAGCGTAAGCGGGGGAGGGTTAGAGAGAGAGGGAGACACAGAATCTGAAGACAGGCTCCAGGCTCTGAGCTAGCTGTCAGCACAGAGCCTGACACAGGGCTCGAACACACAAACCATGAGATCATGACCTGGGCCGAAGTCAGACGCTTAACCGACTGAGCCACCCAGGCGCCATATTCCTGGGTTCTTAAACTTCATGATGATATGCATTAGTGTGGCCTTTGAATTTAATTATTCCTTTATTGTCCTGGGCTTTTCCAATTGAGAAATGCATGCATTTTACCTTTGGTTATATTTCTCATATGATTTTTAAAGTAATTTCTTTCCTTTTCCCTTTTTTGTCAGTCTGAATTCCTATTTCCCATATTAATTTTCAGACCTCTTATTATTTCTCTATTTTTCCTTTTATCCTTTTTCTATTTTCTCAGATATTTCTTGATATTCTCAATCTGTTTTTGAATTTTTATTTTGATACTCATATTTTTAACTTCTAAAAATTATTCTCTCTTTTAAAAAATAGCATACTGTTTTTGTTTTGCAAATACAATAATTTAAAAAAATTTTTTTACTGTTGCAGACAAATTAGCATTTCTCATGAAATTTTGCTTGATGTTTTCTGGAGTGGTTTTTACTCTGCTCATTTTCATCTTTCCAGTATGTTGGGAGCATATTACAATATCTGATGGTCCTTGATTGTCTATTTCACAGTGAGAGTGAGGCATTAAAACGTATTGGCCACTGTATATGCTTTGGTGGGGCATTTGGATGGGATTAACATTAGGGTGATTGTTTGGGTTGTGAGCAGGACCTTTAATGGGATGATTCATATGCTAGTATGCAAGCAGTATTTTTAATTGGGAACACTAAGTTCTGTCAGGAAAAAAAGTATTTTATCACTTAAATGGGAGCTGGAAATCTGGCCTTTGGCATTCTGTGTATAGACTTTTAGTGAATAACTTTCTTTTTAACCCCTGTATTTTGCCCCTTTTGTATACTTCAATCATATTTGGTACCTGTGAATGTCTTGCTTTTCTGGGATTCTTGAGGAAAATTATCCCTACCACTATCCCTCACCTGTATCCTTTATAGTGATCTTCATCTGCATCTTTCTGCATCTTTAAACTCTGTTACCATCTTCCATCTGCTTTCTGCCTTACAAACTGTTGAAATATTTTGTCTCCTAATGAAGACTCTCTCCTCCCCAATCTATCTTGTCCTTGATTTGTAGCATTTTATACCTTACTCTTATTCTGGTGGGACTCTAAAAGAAGTCCCACTAAAAAGAAGAGAAAATAAATAATCTTTTAAAAATATTTGAAGAATAATAACTTATAGATGGAAGTCTTATACATTTGACTTTATAATCAAATCTTTGGGCTATTTTCCATATCATTTCCATAATCATCATTAACAATTCTTAAATTCCAGCATGGGAGCAGCTTTTGAATTTTGGTATGAGGAATATTTCACAAAAAGTAGTTTGTCATATTAAGCAATTTTGAAGTTAAAATTGTCAGTGAGGTTATAGCATGTAAGGTGCACACATCATAAAGTCAAAGTTTACATATGCATGTGTCCACTTTACTACCTACGGTAAGATACAGAATATTTCAGAATTGCAGAGGACTTTTTCATGCCTCCTTTCAGTCAAAGACAACTACTCTTCTGAATTTTATGGCTATCAGTTTTGTTTGCTCTTGAACTTCATATAAATGGAAACCATACAGTATGAACTCTTTATGCTGGCTTATTTGACTGAGTATTGCATCTCTGAGAGTCATCATGTTGTTATGTGGTACACTAACTTTTTTTTTAAAAAGTCTGTTCATTTTGGGAGAGAGAGAGCGAGCAAGGGAGGGGCAGAGAGAGAAGGAGAGAGAGAGAATCCCAAGCAGGATCCACACCATCAACACAGAGCGCAATGTGGGCCTCGATCCCACAAACGGAGATCATGACCTGAGCTGAGATCAAGAGTTGAATGCCTAACCAACTGAAGCTACCCAGGTGCCCCTACACTTTTTTAAAATTGTTTTTCAATACTTTATTGTATAGATATGTCATCATTTATTATTCCATTGTTGATGAACATTTGTGTTGTTTTCAGTCTTTTCTATTATGAATAAAGCTGATATGAACATCTACATAGAATTCTTTAAAAAATTATTTTATGAAAGCATTGGGGCATACATAGCCAGCCAGAAAAAATCAAAACCCTAAAAAGGGATAAATGGATTTGATACCTTGATACCAAGACCTGTAATTGTCACAGGAGGGATTTAGTGTAATGTCCCTCACCTGGTATGAAGGCCAGAAATGTTGGGAGTTTTCCAAAAATTAGAAGAAAGTTGTTTGCTAAGGAATGAGAACAACATTATGAATTAGATAAATATTTTGAATTATTGCCTTTTTGCTAATCAAGGTGCAGTTACACAATTCTCTTTCTGTGATGCCTGAGCTGCTCACATTTTCAAATGAATGGGGTGAAACAAACCAGATACTTCATGAAATTGATTATAATCTGTGGTATTTACAAGGGTTACAATTTCACCTAAGTACCGCATAAGTGGTTTGTTTAAACATCTCAGTTATATTTTATGAGTGGGATTTCTTCTATAATTGGGAGGGAAATGAAGCCATTAAGACTTTACTCTTTGGCACTGTCACCACTATTTCCATTAGTTTGTCAAATTAAAGATTATATAATGCTATTAAAAACAGCTGTTTGTATTAAACCAGTTTCTCTAAAATGTAAACAAATGAACTCTATTTCTTTTGCCTAAAACTGGCAGATCAACGTATTCATGTAAGATATTGGTTCTCAAGGTGTGGTCCCATATTAAAAGCGTCAGTTTCAGCATCACTTGGGAATTGTTGGAAATACAAATTCTTGGGCTTCACCCCATACCTACTGAATCAGAAATTTTGTGGTTGGAGCCCAGCAATCTGCATTTTAACATGTTCTCCAGGTGATGCATATATATTCTGAAGTTTGAGAACTGTAGTTTAAGACATTGGTTTTTAATCCTGGCTGTGCTTTGGGGTCACCAATGTGACTTCAGAGAATACTAAAGCCTGAGTACCACCTCCAGAATTCCTATTTAAATAGGCCAAGGTGGTATGGGCTTTGGGATTTTTTAAATGCCCTGAGGTGATTTCTAATGTGTGGCCTAAGTTGGGAAGTATTTGTTTAACAGGATCAAAAGAAATAGCATCCTAGGCTTCCTAATTGTTGGTCACTGGATGGAATAAGACCTGTAAGCTATCACTTGCATTTTGAGATAAGTCTTTGATAATGTCCCTGTCTTTATCTGAGTCCAATTCAGAAAATTAAGTACTTCCAGAAAGCAAATGGACATAGACGATTGAGTGTTATAGAAATGGCTCCTTTGTTACAGTTTAGTAGAAAATCCTTCATTTAAGAAAAATACAAGTAGCTCATTCAGTGGTATACATGAGAAGATATTATAGAATAAGCCTCTTGGTTAAATGGAGAACTTCAGTCAGAAAGAGAAATCAATTCTGGATCCTTCCTAGGTAAGAGAATCTGGAGAGTGTTACTCTGGTTTGTATTTTTACATCTAGTTATTTAAAGTGAAGCAACATTGCAGGCCCCTATTATCCTTAAATTCCTCATTTAAACCAAGACTCAACTAATAACTTTTGTTTCCTTTGTGTTATAATGTTTTACTTTTCCCTGGCTATAAGAGATTTTTTTGGTGGGAAATGGTGGGGGTGGAGAGCCATAGATACCTTGAAAATCTAGATGTGGAGGAAGGCCTATTTTCTGCAAATTGGTTGATACTAGAATCACAAAATGTTCAGTTTACACATTGATGAAACCTCTAATTACAAGCTATCTGAGTGAAGGGGGAAATTTGCTAAAGTTGCTTAACTCTTTTTTTTTATTACTTAAATAAACATTAAAAAATTTTTTTTGAGAGGGAGACAGAGACAGAGCACAAGCTGGAGAGGGGCAGAGAGGGAGGGAGACACAGAATCTGGAGCACACTCCAGGCTCCAACCTGTCAGCACAGATCCTGATGTAGGGCTTGAACCCATGCACTGTGAGATTATGACCTGAGCCATAGTCAGACGCTTAACCGACTAAGCCACCCAGGCACCCCAGACTAATTCTTGATAACATCTCTGTTATTCAAGTGAAGAGGAGGGCCTGAAGCCAAGAAAGGGTTGTAAACAGGTGTAATGGAAGACATGTTTCTGTAATTTATATGAACTTTATTGAGAATTGTAGCCTGCTGAGATAGTCTTGGGACATTCTTACCATTCCTGGGAGCCACAAGCAAAACATCCTACTAAGATTTTGCAAGCCAGAGCAGTCTGGCATCTCTGTTGCAACAGCAGTACAATTTCCTAAGACTCTAAAGGTCAAACTAGTTCACCTTTATCTCCCTTTAAAGCCCCCATTCCTGGTGGTCATGAGTAACTCTAATAAGGCTCTGAGTGGTGTAGGTTGACCAGGGGAAAAGAATGCCACTTTGAAAGGTATCTCCAATCATTGGAGAACTAGTCTGGATCTTGATCAAAATGACCCAATGGCAAATGCCTTGATGATTTCTCTTTATAGGTTGGGTATTTGTTAATGTTAATGTGAATCTAAGGGGACAAAGCAGCTGTCTTCATCAGTTCTCTCTATTGGGTTTCAGCCATTAGTTACCTAAGTAAGGGTTTTTCTTTAGCCAAAGATCCTTATAGGCATTTGATGAATGTTTATAGGTCATATAAACACGAAAATGGTGACGAGATTCTTTACATAAACAGGTATTGGCTGCCTAAGTATATGCAAAATTTCAAAGGTATAGGTCCTTATTCTTGAGTTGTTTAGTGGAGATGGTATAGAAATCTAGAAATTATGCTGTTATGGGGCTCCTGGGTGGCTCTGTCAGTTAAGCGTCCGACTTCGGCTCAGGTCATGATCTCACAGTTTGTGAGTTCTAGCCCATCATCGGGCTCTGTGCTGATAGCTTAGAGCATGGAGTCTGCTTTGGATTCTGTGTCTCTCTCTCTCTCTTTGACCCTCCTCTACTCACGCTCTCTCTTTCTCAAAATTAAATAAACATTAAAAAATTAGAAATTATATTGTTATACTAGGATTCCTTCAAATGTGGATTGATCATGAGCCTGAAAATTATGGCCATAAACCTAGCTAAATACAACTGAATTCATGTAGAACTCCTTCTGGACTCCCCAAGAAATGGGATTTCACTTCCCTCCCTGTTCAAGCTTTCCAATGATTGTAACTTCTGGGTTTTACAAGAGTCTCTCACAGTAAAGATGTTCTGACTCAGTATAGAAGTTGATATGGTTCAAAGCAAGCCAGACATGTTTTCCATCAGCATCTAGAAAATGTTATTCCCAAGTGACCTCAGATTGTAAATATTTGTAGGATTTCCTGGAAATGAACAAATTTGGAAGAAGATATTCTAGGTGGCATAGCTGAACTGCTGAATTGTTGGCTGCATTTGTGATACACTGGGAGCTGAGAAGGAGGCCTGGCTTTCTCTCACATGAGTTCCAGCAGGAGGGTGGTTGATCCAGGCCTGATTTTTTTAAAGTAATTTGTTTGTTCTTGAGAGACAGCGAGCGAGAGTGAGCAAGCACATGAGTATGAGCAGGGGAAGGGCAAAGAGAGGGAGAGAGAATCCCAAGTAGCCTCCACACCATCAGCATGGTGCCCAATGGTGGGGGTTGAACTCACAAACTGTGAGGTCATGACTTGAGCCAAAATCAAGAGTCAGACACTTAACCAACAGATCATGACTTGAGCTGACATCAAGATTCTGATGCTTAACTAACTGAGGCATCCAGGCACCCCAGCCCAGTCCTTATTTTAATTCTGATTGGGTAGTGTATCCACCGGATAGTTTCACTGCTAGGTGAAAGTATCTCAGAGGGAAAAACCCAACAATTTTTCTGACCAACTTCATCAGACCTACTAACATTAATGTTGTAAGACTCTGGATGCAATTTATTTTAAATGAGGAAAGTCCTGATATTTTCACACACAGCTCTCATTCTTTCCAGACACAATGTCAGCATAGAAAAACATGGATACTGGAAATGCTTATTTCTTTCTTCTTACCAGCAGCTGGGTGGTCCAGCCCAGACCATTTGTTAAACATTATTGGAGACGATTAAGTGAGGATAAACACTTCTTGGCAGGAACAGGAATCAGGTATAGGAGCTGCTATATCCTGTGGGTGAAAATGGAAATTTATATCTTCCTTTAAAGTAGGCTGTTTGTGATGATCCCCTGAAGAAGATAAGATTCTTCTCTCAGATGATGAGGCATGATTTCTGAAAAATAATACCTCTCCTCTGGTTTCATTTATTATTTTTTTGCCCCAGATTTTTGTCACTTGAGGCAATTGTTTTACTTCTTATGATACAATAGAATGTGGAACCCTGGGCCCCTCAGTCAAGAGTTCTGGCTTCTGGTCCCTGCTCTGAGATGAACCATTAGTGTCTCTCCATGTCATGTCTCCTCCACAAAGTGATGATAGTCAGTGACTTCTTAATCTCTCAGAAACGTAATGTACATGAAGGTAACACTTGAAGAAGTGGTGGCGATTCTTTGAAGAAAGATTCTGTGTAAACATCAGATAATAAATAAGAATGATAAAAAAGTCAAGCATCTGAATGTGGGCAAAAATAATTTAGGATGAAACCATATCTATAGGTATTTCTTAAATGCTGTTTCCTGAACTATGTTTATCTTAGATGAATCTAATCCAGTCTAACATGCAGTGAATTCTGGAAGTCAAGAGTGGGAACAAGAGGGAGTAGGGGGAATGGGGGGGTCATAGAGTGGCTTTTTACGCTTCCTGTGGAGGTTGAATGGTAGCAAAGAAATTAATCATGGCATTTGCCCTTCTCTAATGAGAACTGACTTAATGGGATCCTGCACATGTTAGGGACTATGTATATTGTTGTTCATTATAGCGTTGTAAGTATTTGTGGGCATGCTTTTATTTTTTTCCCGACTATCAATTCAGAGAGTTTAAGGAATGAGTCTTATTCATCATAGTATATATAGGATAGATATATTCTGGCATCTCACCAAATGTCTGGTCTATAGTAGGTGCCCAGGAGGGGCCTGAAAAATGAAAAATAATGGTGCCTTCTATTTAAGAGCCCAGACTCTTTGTTAGGTGTATTTCTAAACAATCTTACATGTGATTGCATTATAGCTACAGACCCACACCCCATTAGGAGCAGACAATACAGATATAAAACAGAGGTTATTGGGGAAATGTTACAGTCAGAGAAGTAGTGAAGTGTACATAATCCTCAGACTCTCTCCACCCAGAGCCCAATGGTTCTGTAGAGAGGAACTCTGTCTCCAAGGTGTTCTACATAGGTGGTTTTCAAAGTATGTATCAGGCTAGTGTCAGGAGAACTTGAAAACCTGTTATAAATGCAAATTAGCAGCCACAGACAGTCCTATGGACTTGGAAGCTCTAGAAGTAGGGCCCAGAAATTTGTGTTCTATAAAGTCGTCCAAGTGGTTCAGTGTACGCTGAAGTTTCAAAATCTTAATCCTACATAATTTTGGTGAGAAATGGGGCTGGGGAGAACATGCAAGGAATGTCTATGGGATTATAAACCAAAAGAAACTCCCTTATCAGAGAAGTGGCCTTTTTAGAAATGGGTAAGATGGGGCCGGTTCTAGTGTCAGCCTGTTGTTCTTTTGAGATAACTCAGAGCCGCCGAACCAGCTCTACGGTAAGCTAGCCAAAAAGGGAGAGAAAGAAAGTCAACACAGCTATCCACATCCATCCCTCATCAGATGTATTTTACCCTCCTTGCTCTATAGATGTGGAAAATAAAGCACAGATGGAATGCCTAACTTGCTTAAGGTACCCTGTTCAGGAGTGGTGAAATCCTGACTTGAACCCACAGTCTCACTCTAGATTCATGGTTCTCAAACTTGGTGGGTAGCAGAATTGCCCAGGGCACTTGATAAATAGAAGGGGACAGGGCCTGGCCTACTTCAAGGAGCCTGGGCCTCTGTGGTCCCCATAGCTCTCCAGGTGGTTTTGATACACCCCACATTTTATGAAGCACTGTTGTAGAGGATTAGTACTCAACCCTCACTAGAGAACACTGAAGAAACACAGCTGCTCAGGCTATACCCCTAACCAGTTACATCTGAAACCCTGCCGAAGGCCTTGGTATCAGCATTTTTCAAAGCTTCCAGTTGATCTCAGGCATTGCCAGGGTTGACGACCCTGCTATGACCCATGCTCTAGAGTCCATGCTCTTAACTGACAGGAGACAACTGCCTCCTACTGAAGGTGCCATATCCAAACCACTAGTGCAGTGCCTGGCAGGTAGTTACAACTTGGTGATTGTTTGCTGGTCTGGAATTTTCTTATGGTCTTATATTTTCCAAACTGCTGTTCTTCCCCAGATAGGACTTAGAGAAAGTTTTGAAATTCTGAGACTTTTTTTCCCTCAGCAACCACTCCCCTTTTCTTTTTGGTCTTTCACTACTTTTCTGGAGTATTTTATACTCGGGAGTTTCCTTTTACTCCTTGTTCTTTGAGGCTTTACTGCAGCCAGAAACTTCTGCCAGGGTCCTGCTGTACTCAGTTCTTTCCTAAATACTCCTCTCCCCTCAAATTAAGTTACTCTCAATGGAAGCATAGTATAAATCTTTATAGGTGTCTCAGTCTTGTGTATATAGCACTCCTGGAGTGCCTGTTAACATGCAGATTCCTGCCCCTCCACAATCCTTATAAATCAGAATATATGGGGTCAAGGCTCAGAGATTTGCCTTTTAGTATTTTCAAGTGATCCTTTTTCACATATAGGTTTGAAATTGACACATTTCAGCCTAACACAATGTCACAGAGACAGTAGACTTCCATAGCTCTCTGCTAAACTGACTGGAGTGAGTGGCTAATTATGTGTTTGATGAAGCAATGTCTCTTGACTGATTATGGCAGGTGTGTAACTTTCCCAGTGGTCTTTTACATTTAACGAAAGCTGCGTTGGGCTACTTACTTGATTTCTTACTACCAGGGCCCTCACTTATACATGCCCTTTCAGAAAGGTTTTCCAACAGAGCTCTGTAATCACGCTTATTTATAGCCACACCCTAGATTTATACCACGGCAGACCTTATTGTTCTCATTTCCCCACCCATTAAAGGGTACTTGAGGACATAGCAGGTGTCTTACTTTTCCTGCAGCTGTGTATGCTCCACCTGTAGCCCAGAGAATCCGGCTTCTGCATTTATAAATGTTGTCAGAATTTTCTTATTGCCAGTTTCTGGGGTAGCATAACAAGGAGGACTTGCCCTGTATTTGGAATTGATGGTTTTCAAAGGCTCAATTTCCAAATCAAATATCTAAATTGGCACCCAATTTCTAATTACCCATTGATTCTCGAAATATCCCATGAACTCCACCAAGGAGAAACGGGAAATGAACTAAAACAGGCCACCTGCCTACCGGACAGATGCTATTTGAAGGAGTGGTTTTAAATTTTCATTTTGGTTTTAAAGATTTGTTACTTGGAAGACGCTGTGTACTTGGCACTATTTTATTTTGATGGAAAAATAATTGTAGAGTATTAGTATTTTTCAAGAGAGTTTATTTTACCAAATATTTCATGCTTGCATTTTTGTTCTGAAATCTACACATGGTTTTCTACATTTAACAAGTATTATTTGAAGATCAACATTGGGTTTTAAGCATATTGCATCGTTGATTGGCTCCATGATTCTCAAACCTCCCATCCTTACTGTACATCAGACTCAACTAGGGGCATGTGAAAAAATACTGTATCTCAGGTCTCACACTCTGAGCTTCAGGTCAAATAATTAGTCTTTGGTGAGAGCTAGTCACCTGTCTATTTTTAAAAATCTTCCCAGGTAAGTCTGTGGGATAGACAAGGCAGAAAATACTTGACTGAAATTAATTAATTTGATGGCCAAGATAATGGACATTTTTGTCTGTTCATTTTATAATGTTCTTTGTGAGAAAAGCTCTACCTCTTTTACTTTGCTTTTCCCCATTGTTTTAATTTTCTATGCTAATGTAAATAAAGTGATCTTAAATTATTTTTGGAACAAGATGGGCATAAACATTAGGATTTTTAGAACGGAAGCTGAATGAAGCACATAAGAATTCTGATTTATAATGGAATTAAGAGAGCGAACATAAACTAAGGTGTATATAGACAGGGAGAAATTGAAGAATTCTTTTAAATGACAAAAATTTACTTAAGATAAGTGCTAGACATTGGGTTTTGGCTGCCGAAGTTTAAAAGATGACATAATCCTGTGTTAGGGTTCTATGGCTCAAGCAACAGAATTCATTTCTCCTCACTCAAGAAGAAACAGACATTTTTTGGAGGGACTTGGAGTGGGGTACAGGATTAAAAGGAAAGACAAAAGAAGAAATAGAAGAAAAATCAGAACTAGAAGGGCTGAAACCAGGTATTCCCATGATCTCAGTCACAGCAACCATACAAGAGTTTTGTCGGAGATCTAAGGTTGAAATGAAAGCCCTCCAAGTATTTTTTTCAACCTTTCATTACTCAGTTCAAGGTACAAAGTCCCAAAACAGAAACTCCAATTTGTCCTGCTTAAGTAATTTGCCCACAAGTTTGGCAGGGAAGGCCAGGAACCTTGATTTATAGCCTCTCCAGGACTAGACCTAATGAGGGGAAATATTCCCCCAGAATGCTGTTACCAAAAGAAAGTGGAAAGGATGTGTGGCAGCCAAAAAAACACAAAACAAAAAACAGAAAGTGAAAACAAACAAACAAAAAAAACCCTTAGTCTCTCATTAATAATTTTAATTAGAAGGCATACTCAGATATACAAGATGTAATGCTTAGGGGTCATGGAAATGCTACTTACCATGGGCCAATTTAATTCATTTATTCCTACAAAAGCCTGAAGAAGTAAATGCGATTGTCCTCAATTTTTAGGGATATTGAAAAGTAGGGCATGGAGCCATTTAGTTAGTTGGCAAAGGTCACAGAAGTGACCAATGGCGGTGCTGGGGTGCAGACTGAAAACTGTTAGACTTTGTCATCACACACTTTCCTGCTTACTAACACCTAAGAACCTGAAGAATGCTAATATGAGAGAGAATCCAGTGAAAGGTGATAGGTCTCAAAGGAGAGAAAATTGCTTCCTTTGGGCAAATTGGGAAGACCTCGACTCACGTTTGGCACATGTGGAAACACCATAATCTAAGGGAATGCTGTGGCAAAATGTATTTCAGGGAGTGATAGAACGAGCGAACAAGGGTTTAGAGGCAATTCAAATGAATCTTTGATGGTATGTAGCTTAGGTGGGGTCTTGGGTTTGGGTTTTATTTGCCTAGTAATAGGAAACTGTCAGCAATTTTTGATCAAGGTTAATAAGCAAGGGAAGCACAAGGGAATCTGTGTTTAAGAAAATCAGTCTGTTGCTGTGTACAGTATCAATGGAGTGATACTTTGAGAGAGAAACAAGTCAGCCATGTGATTGAGCAGGTGAAAGATGAGGTCACTGAAGGCCTATGCTAGGAAGCAGTCAGCAAGAGTAGAGGAGCACTGATAGGTTTCAGATACTGAGTGGATGTAGGGGTGGTGGGAAGAGTGAGGAAGTGTCAAAGGAGGCAGGTTGATGCATGGACACAACAGGAAGAGAGACAACAGGAGGAGGATGGAGATGTTCAAAGGCCTTTGCAAATGGGGGACTGGTGCGCCTAAGAGTTGGGGTAGGAGGGTAGGAGTAGGGAGTCAGAGATGGGAAGTCACCTGTGTGGAAATGATGCTTGAAGACATGACAGGAGTTGGGCAAGTGAGCTGTTGAGTTGACAGAGTTGAGAAATGATTGTATGAGTGTGACTGCAGCTTTGAAATGTACCCTAAAGTTAATCTGATCCAACTCTGACTATGTGTATAAGTCAGAGCTCATTGAAAGCTGTTTTCTTATAGAAACCTTCTTCTAGTTTTTAAACCAATCACCAAAATAGCATATTTTAGGGGCACCTGGGTGGCTCAGTTGGTTAAGCATCCAACTTCGGCTCAGGTCATGATCTCACGGTTTGTGGGTTAGAGCCCCACGTAGGGTTCTGTGCTGACAGCTCAGAGCCTGGAGCCTGTTTCAGATTCTGTATATCCCTCTCTCTCTGCCCCTCCCCCACTCGAGCTCTGTCTCTCTCTGTCTCAAAAATAAATAAACTATAATAGCATATTTTATGTTTCAAGCTTGAAAGATTTCAGACAATTTGCATACATCTCTCTCCTTAATTGAATTCATGATTCCTTTCATTTTATAGAACTCTGTTATGTGTGGATGGGGTGGATGAGAGGGGATGATTTTGAGCAATCATCTGTGGTACAGGCAGGTAGTTACTATAGAATAGCAGAGCTGGGAAATACTAAAGAGCTATATTGGTGAATTGGTCCATTTTACAGATGTAAAGAGGAAGTTTTTCTTTCCATTGACTCTGAAGACATAGGGAGTGTTGGATGTGGGAGGTGGCATCCAAAATTGAGATGGGGTCAATGTAGTCTCACCAGGAGACTTGTGGACTTGCCTGGAGTGAAGAGGAGGGCCTCAAACCACTTGCCTTGTTTTCCCTAGGTGTTTGTGCTGCTTGTCTTCGGTACTGTGTATAGAATGCTGTCATGTTTGCCTCAGAGCTAGATTGTCAAGATTTTAATTTTCAGAAGGTTAAAAAAAATTCTCAGATAAATATAGAGTTAACACTAATTGGCTTATATAACTCATTATCTGGGGGACAGGAAGGAGGGAAAAGCTGGTGTGAAGACCATTTGAAGATCTTGGGTATATAGAGTCAGTCCATTAGGAAAGGCATACTAAAATTAGATTTTACTTTGAAGATAGAAATGAAAATGTTTAAAGTCCTACAGGACAGTAATATCCTAATCTTTTGGGTTGTGTATTCTATAAAATAAAAATGATAATAATTTACAACTCTAAAGGATCAATATGTATCTTTCAGTATCTACAAGTTAACTTGTTACCTGGGTCCTTACTGAGTGCAATTAGCAAGTCAGACAATGGTTCTTCTCCTTTATTAGGGCAAAGGTTGGCAAATTACAGTGGGCCAAAATCCACTGGCCACCTGTTTTTATAAATAAAATGTTTAATAAATTAAGTTTCTTTGGAATGAAGCCATGGCTGTTCACATAAGTGTTATCTTTGGCTGTTTTGTGCTACAACATCAGACTATTGTGACTGAGAGTCATATGTGGCCCCTAAAGCCTAAAATACGTTCTGTTTGGCCCTTTGAAGCAAAAGTTTGCTGACTCCTGGACTAGAGAATGAAACAATCCTTCGTTGGGCCGTTAAACGATTAACATGAACGTGCAGTTATCCTTTTGCCTACATTACATTTTGGATAATTTCAACATAGAAAAGAATGGAAATCTTGGCAGTAGAAATTTTCTATTATTCTATGAGAATGGGGAACGGCAGAGTCCAGATTAACTTGCACACTGATTGGAAAAGTCCAGGGTCATCTCCTGGCTACCAGTCATGGTCCAGTTTATGTATATCAGTTTCTTTATATATGCTTGTGTTGAGACAGAATGAGAAAGAGAGGGGAAGGGAGAGAGATGGCGGGGGGGGGGGGGTAGGGGTGGAAGGGCAGATTGAGGAAAGAGAGAGATAGAGAAGATTTTCTGTATCTCTGCCTTGGGCTCATGCCCTGAGTACCTAATACTGAAAGCTAAGAGTGTGGATATTAGTTTCTTGCTCCAGACCAGCATCTTAGGATAGCCAGCTTGGCTAAGGTACCACTCTGAGAGCCAAGAGACCTGCATTCTGACAGAGGCTCATTGTTTTGAGGTTTGTATTTAGTTTGGGTCCAGGGTAACCTGTGTTTTCAGCTCCTCAGGCACTCATCACCTCCCTTCTCAGGAATGGCCTCAAAGATGAACCACAAGTTCTGCCCACAGAAACACTGAATTCAGGCTCAATGTCCATTTGCTTGGGAGACAAAGAGGCTGCCCAGTTCTGTAATAGAGACTGAAACCAGATGAACTCCCATTAGCTGTTATCACCAGCAGTACCATTGTTTTCACTGTGCATTGTATGTTTTATTGTATACTCTTATAAGCATATTTATTTAAAAATTTTTTATACATTTATTTATTTTTTGAGAGATAGAGTGAGACAGAGCATGAGTGGGGAGGGTCAGAGAGAGAACGAGACACAGAA
This sequence comes from Cryptoprocta ferox, assembly GCA_028646485.1. NCBI lineage: Eukaryota > Metazoa > Chordata > Mammalia > Carnivora > Eupleridae > Cryptoprocta > Cryptoprocta ferox. The sequence continues at coordinate 31,948,872 of CM053576.1, read as the reverse complement.
TCTGAAGCAGGCTCTAGGCTCTGAGCAAGCATTCAGCACAGAGCCCGACACGGGGCTCGAACCCACCAACCATGAGATCATGACCTGAGCCAAAGTCGGACACTTAACAGACTGAGCCGCTCAGGCGCCCCAAACATATTTAAAAATAATGCTGAAGGGGTTGAAACAACCTAAATGCCCATGATGGATGGATAAAGAAAATGTGGTATAAACAAACAATGCAGTGTTTTCAGCCTTGAAAAAGGAGATTCTGTCATATGCTACAACATGGATGAACCTTAGCGAGATTGTGCTAAGTGAAATAAATCGGTCACAGAAAGACAAATAGTGCATAATTCAATGCTGTATGAGGTATCTAAAGTAGTCAAAGAGGGAGAAAGTAGAATGATGGTTGTCAGGGCCTAGGAGCAGGGGGAAAAGAGAAGCTGCTGTTCAGTGGGCATAGAGTTTCAGTCCTGAAAGATGAAAAACTTCTAGAGATCCGTTGTACCGCAATGCACATATATTTAACAATATTGTACTTTAAACTTATTGTTTAGGGGGTAGATTTCATATTATGTATTATTTTATCACAATAAAACTTGTGCTATTTACAGTCTCCCTCCCCCACTCTGGAAAATGAATGAAGAGGCACAGAATTTCATATGATTGCTGAATGCATATGCAAAGTACATATATAAACAAACTGCAGGGTGGCAGTTGAGATGATGAGGAAATCAAATCCTCTAGATAACTATAATAGGCTAAAATATAGTCTTTAAGGAAGAGTCTCTGAAGTAAGCATATGATTTAATACTAAAAGAGCAGATTCAGTGTGATGCTTGCATTTGCCTGTTGAAAGTAAGATCATTGATATCATTGATGTCTCCTCCTCCTCCCTACTTCCCCCGCCCTGACACCATTACCCCATCAAGTTTCGAATAATTGTTAGAGTTACTACTAGTTACTAATAACAAATAGTAGTTAATAGCAAAAGTAAATAATGTATTTCCAAGAACAAACACTAGCCTGTCAGAAATATGGCCTATTATTGAGCTTTTCACCACATGACATTATTTAATAGAAAAATATGTTGAAAATCCAGTCTCTCTGAGTACATAACCTACATGGAATGTAAAGGCAAATATGATTAAAAAATAAAAGGCTTAATTCTCACTGTTGAAAATAAGAGAAGACACAAGAGATAGAAAACAATCTTTATTATTAAATAGGTATAAAGCAGAACATTATCTGCATCAGAGGCAATTCAATAAGAGATTGCAAAGACAGAATTTTTGTATAGCAAAAGCAGACATGACCCATTACATAATGCATTCTCAAGATAAACAATAACTAGTCCTCAAATAAGAGGACTTGATAGCACCATTTGTCACATGGAGTTCATCCTGTATTCACTTGGTCTTTGGGTGGCCATTTGTGTTTGCTAGTTGGCTTAATCCAAAGGGAAATAAACTTCTCACGTCTCTATGAGAGTAGATAGTTCTGCATCTTGCGTCGAGGCACTCACTGAAGTTAGGCTCTTACACACTCCTCCCTACACCCATCCCCCCACCAAGGAAACTGAAAGATTGGTGCATTATCTTCTTTGAAGATTACATTTCTAGGAGATAGGTCTCAGGTCCTTGAGAAAGACATTCTTGTATGTTAAAGTTAGCAAGAGGCTATTTAGCTTTAAAAAGATATTCCTACATTTCAAACAGAAAGAATTTACAAGTTTTCCAAAGTAAATGCTCTACCCTAGGGTTTTAAATGTGAACCCTAATCAGAGACTACTAGAAACTTTCATAGTAATAGTGGCATTTAGGTTCCTATATTTGAGCTTTTACCAGGTATACAGTTGTTAAGTGAGGCAGGCAAATTAAGAATTTGGCTCCTATCTTGGTATTTCAATGGGGGATTTCAAATATTACTTAGGTATCTGGGAATGTCAACATACAAATGAGTATCTACACTCAAACAAATTCAGGTGGGAAGAACGGTAGTGGAAATGATACATTCATCTAGTTCTTAATAATGTGCAAACTACTGATGATAGACTTATTATAATGACTGTGGAAGTTGTCACTGAATTATCAGATAAAGCTATGAAAGGTCCTGAGTTCAACAAGATAAAATTTAAAATCTAGAATGTATTAAATTACAGTCCCAAGATAGAATGGTAAATACGCTAGATTCCACCAAGTTTAAAGTCTAGGAAGAAGACATAACTCTTACCTAAGAAATGGCAAAATCTATATCAGAGATCAACCAAGCTTGGAGTTGCAGACTTCTTCATGTTATGAATCTGGTGATCTCTTGGACTAAAGACCACTCCCTCTTGTAATTGTGGATTAATTGACATAGCAATTATAGATGGAGTTTAGAACATCCACTCATGCCTCCAGTAAGAATCCAGTTAAACCCTTCACCAAAACTCTCATTCTTACTATCTTCAAGATTAATAGAGAGGCAACCACTTAAATTATATAGTATGATATAATATTTTATATAGTTCCAAATACTATGTTTGGCCTACATCTTTAGTGGAAAATAGTTCCAGTTAACTGGAATGGGGGAGAGGGATTCTTTCCCTTTTAATTTCAGGTATCTTTAAGTGTGATTCAGAGTATAAGAAAGTATAGTGTTTTAAAGTGTGAAATATTTAGAAGGTTCAAAACCATGGTATCAATATGATTTCATTAAGAAATTAAAAACTCTGTACTAGTTTAATATTTTATAATTTTTTTATATTTAAGAATATGTAACCTACTAGAATATAGGATAAGTCCAGTTTTAAAATTTGATGACTTGATAGCTCATTTCTTTTTAGCACTGAATAATATTCCATTGTCTGGATGTACTACACTTTATTCATTTACCAACTGAAGGGCATCTTGGTTGCCCTCAAGTTTTGGCAGTTATGAATAAAGCTACTATTAACATCCATTAACAGGTTTTGTGTGGACATAAGTTTTCAACTCCTTTGGGTAAATACCAAAAGCTCAGTTGCTGAATAGTATAATAAGAGTATGTTTAGTTTTCTAAGAAACAGCCAAACTATCTTCCAAACTGTTCCATTTTGCATTTCCACCAGCAGTGAATAAGAGTTTCTATTGCTCCACATTCTTGCCAGTGTTTGGTGGTGTCAGTGTTTTGGATTTGGGCCGGTCTACTAGGTCTTTTGCCCACTTAAAAAATAAGGTTGTTTTCTTATTGTTGAAATAGTTTAATAGTTCTTTGTACATTTTGGATAACAGTCCTTTAACAGATAGGTCTTATTCAAATATTTTCTCCCAATCTATGGCTTGTCTTATCATTCTCCTGGCCGTGGTTTACAAAGTCAAAAATTTGAATTTTAATGAAGTCCAGCTTATCAATTCCTTCTATCATGAATCTTGTCTTTGGTTCTGTAGAAGTGCATTGCCATACCCATGTTTCTTGTATGTTATCTCCTAGAAGTTTATCGTCTTGTATTTTATACTTAGGTCTGTGATCCATTTTGAGTTCATGAGTTAATTTGTGTAGAGGGTGTAAGGTCTGTATTTTGATTGATTGATTGATTTTTGTATGTGGATATCCAGTTGTCCTAGCACTGTTTGTTGAAAACACTGTTTGCTCCTTAGCATTGCCTTTGCTTCTCTCTCTCTCTCTCTCTCTCTCTCTCTCTCTCTCTAGATAGACAGATATGTAGATAGATAGATACACAAACATATACAGTAGTTAACTATATTTGTGTAGGTCTATTTCTGGACTCTTTATTTGTTTCCATGATCTACTTGTCTGTTTTTTCATCAACATCATGCTGTCTTGATTACTGTAGCTTTATAGTAAGTCTTGAAGTCTAGTAGTGTCAGTCCTCCATCTTTGTACTTTTACATCACTATTGTGTTGGCTATACTTGGTCTTCTGCCTCTCCATAAAAACTTTAGAATTAATTTGTCAATATCCACATAATTAACTTACTGGGATTTTGATTAGGATTGCATTGAATCTTAGATCAAGTTGAGAACTGACATCTTGAAGATATTGAATCTTTTATCCATGAAGGTGGAAAATCTGTCCACTTATTTAGTTCTTTGATTTCACTCATCAAAATTTTATTGTTTTTCTCATATAGATCTTGTACATACTTTGTTAGATTTATACTTAAATATTTCATTTGGGGGTGGTAGTATAAATGGTATTGTGTTTTTAGTTGCAAATTCTACTTCTTCATTGCTGATGTATTGAATTTTGAATTTTGTGTATTAACCTTGTATCCTGTAACCTTGCTGTAATCACTTATTAATCCCAGGAGGTTTTTTTTTTTTTTTGGTCGAATTTTCAGGTTTTCTACATAGACAATTACATCATATATGAATAATTACAGTTTTATTTATTATTTTCCAATCTGTATACCTTTTATTTCCTGTTACTATTTTATTGCATTAACTAGAATTTCCAGTATGCTCCTTAAAAGGAGTTGGGGGGTGCCTGGGTGGCTCAATCAGTTAAACATCTGACTTTGGCTCAGGTCCTGATCTCAGGGTTCATGAGTTCAAGCCCCGCAATGGGCGCTCTGCTGTCAGCACAGAGCCCACTTAGGATCCTGTGTTTCCCCCTCTTTATGCCTCTCCTTTGCTGGTGCTCTCCCTCTCTGTCTTTCAAAATAAATAAACATTAAAAATAAGGATTTGGGAAAGGGGACATCTTCCTTCTACCTAATGTAGTAGAAAATCTTGTAGTAGAATCTTCAAGTTTCTAACCATTAAGTATGATGTTAGCTGTAGGTTTTTGTAGATATTCTTTATTAAGTTTAGGGAGTTCCACTCTATTTCTACTTTACTGAGAGTTTTTATCATGAATGACTATTAGATGTTGTCAAATGCTTTTTCCATGTCTATTGATAAGATGGTGTGATACTTCTGTTTTAGTCTGTTGATGTTATGGATTACGTTCATTAATTTTCAAATGTTGAGCCAGCCTTGCATATCCAAGATAAACCCCTCTTGGCTGGGGTATATAATTCTTTTTATATATATATATGTATTTTGAGCTCAATTTGGAAATGTTTTGTTGCAAAATTTTGCATCTTTGTTCATGACAGATATTGGTCTGTAGCTTTCTTGTAATGCTTTGCTTGGTTTTATTATTAGGATAATGCTGGCCTTATACAAAGATTTATGAAGTATTTCTTCTGCTTCTGTCCTCTGGAAGGTTGTAAAGAGTTGGTATAATTTCCTCTTTAAATGTTTGGTAGAATTCACCAGTGAAACCTATCTGGGACGGAAGCTTTCTGTTTTAGAAGGTTTCACATTATTGATTCAATGTCTTTAGTAGATATAAGTCTGTTCAGATTGTCTATTTCTTGTGTGAATTTTGGCACATTGTGTACTTCAAGAAATTGAGACATTCTATCTAGCTTATCAAATTTGTGGACATAGAATTGTTCATAATATTCCTTTGTGATTTTTTTCTTTGTGATTCTTTTAATGTCCATGGACTCTATAGTGATGTCTCCTATTTCATTTTTGATAATTAATAATTTGTGTCTTCACTTTTTTTCTCTTAGCTTGGTTAGAGGCTTTTCAATTTTATTGATCTTTCAAAGAACAAGTTTCCTTGATTTTTCTCTAATAACTTCCTATTTTTATTTCATTGATTTCTGCTCTAATTATTTCTTTTCTTTTGCTTACTTTGGATTTAATTTGTTCTTTTTCTGGTTTCCTAAGGTAGAAACTTACATTATTTTAGATTTTTTTCTTCTTTTCTTATATGTGCATCCCATGCTATAAATTTTTCTCCAAGTTCTTTCATTGCATCCCATATATTTTGATAAGTTTTTTTTTACGTTTTCATTTGGTTCAAAATATTTTAAAATTTTACTTGAGATTTACTTGACCCACATGTTATTTAGAAGTGTGTTGTTTAATATTCATGTATTTTTGGAATTTATGTTTTTATTATTGATTTCTAGTTTAATTTTATTGTGGTTTGAGAGCAGACATTGTGTAATTTATGTTAAGGTTGTTAAGGTGTATTTTATGGCCCAGAATGTGGCTTGTCTTGGTGAATGTTCCATGTGGACTTGAAAAAAAATGTGTGTTCTGCTATTGTTAGATGAAGTTGTCTGAAAATGTCAATTATATTTAGTTGACTGAAAGTGTTGTTGAGTTCACCTATGTCCGTACTAAGTTTCTGCATGCTAGATCTGTCCATTTCTGATTAGAGGGTGTTGAAGTCTCCAATTATAATAGTGGATTCATCTATATCTCTTTGCAGTGCTATTAGTTTTTGCCTCACATAGTTTGATTTTCTGTTATTACGTGCATACACGTTAAGAATTGTTAGGTCTTTTTTTGAGAATTGACACTTTCATCTTTATATAGTACTCTGCCTTATTCCTGGTAACTTTGCTTGCTCTGTAGCCAGCTTTGTCTGAAATTAATACAGCTACTCTTGCTTTCTTTTGATTAGTATTAGCATGTTATGTATTTTTCCCCATCCATTTGCTTTTAATCTATAGGTGTGTGTTTGTGTGTGTGTGTGTGTGTGTGTGTGTGTTTATTTCAGTAGGCTTCATGCCCAAAGCCAAGCCCAACATGGAGCTTGAACTCATGACCCTGAGATCAAGACCTGAGCTGAGATCAAGAGTCAGATGCTTAACTGATGAGCCTCTCAGGCACCCCTATAGATGTCTTTATATTTAAAGTGGACTTTCTATAGACAACACATAATTGGATCTTATTTTTTTAATCCATTCTGACAATCTCTGTCTTCTAATTGGTGCATTTATACCATTAATGTTCAAAGTAATTATTGATATATTTGGATTAATATCTACCTATTTGTTATTGTTTTCTATTTGTTGCTCTGTTCCTAGATTTCCACCCTTTTTCTGCCTTTTTTAAAAAAATATTTTATATTTTAATTTAATTTGTTTTATTTTTTTTAAGTAGGCTTCATGCCCAGGGGCACCTGGGTGGCTTAGTAGGTGAAGTGTTTGATTCTTGATTTCAGCTCAGGTAATGATCTTGCCATCATGAGATCAAGCCCGCATGAGGCTCCGTGCTGGGAGTGGAGACTCTCTCTTTCCCTCTGCCCCTCTCCCTCTACCCAGCTTGTACTGTCTCTCTCTCTCTCTCTCTCTCTCTCTCTCAAAAAAAAAAAAGTAGGCTACATGCCCAGTGTGAATTTATTTTTTGAGAAAGCACACGTGAGTGGGCAAGGGGCAGGAGAGAAAGAAAATCTTAAGCAGGCTCCATACCCAGCGCAGAGCCCAGCACTCACAACCATGAGATCGTGACCTGAGCCAAAATCACGAGTCAGATGCTTAACCAACTGAGCCACCCAGGCATACCTGAAGACTTTATCTTTAAGTAGTCTCTATACTCATTGTGAGGCTTGAACTCACAACCCTAAGACCAAGAGTTGTATATTCCACTGACTGAGCCAGCCAGGTGCCCCCGCCTTTTGTGGTTTAATTGAGCATTTTATGTTTCCATTATTTCTCTTTTCTTAGGATATTGTTATATTTCTTCCTTTTTTTTTTTTACCTTTTTAAAATGGTTGCTCTCGTTTGCAGTATACATTTACAACTAATCCAAGTACACTTTCAAGTAACACTGTACCACCACATGGATAATATGGTGGATACTACTACATGTATAGTATCACATGGATACTGTGAGTCCTTTATAATAACGGAATAATCTTAATTCTTCCATTTTATGTCTTATATCATTGCTTTCACTCATTTCACTGATATAAGCATACATAAGAATATCTATGTGTCTTTCTATATATGATAGATACATATGTCAAAATGATTGCATGTATTTTTGGCATTATTTCGAACCAACTGTTAGATGTTACATCAATTAAAATAAGGAAGATAAAAGTCTTTAGTTTACCTTCACTTAGTTCTTCTTTGATATTTTCTCTTATTTTATATGGATCTGAATTTCTATCCTGTATTATTTTACCGCTCTGAAGAACTTCTTTTCACATTTCTTGCAAGGCTGGTATACTGGCAACAAATTTCCTCAACGGTTTTTGGTCTGAGAATATGTTTATTCTTCATTTTTGAAGGATGATTTCCCAGGACACAGAATTTTAGGTTGTTGAGTTTTTTTCTCTCTCAATACTTTAAGTATTTTACTCCAGTTTTTCCTTGTTTTTGAATGCTGTCTGGGGATGTTTCTTTATTTGTTCCTCTCTAGGTAAGGTGTTTTTTTCTCTCAATTCTTTCAGGAGTTTTTCTTTGAGTTTCTCTTTGAAAATTATATGCAAATATGTAGTTTTTGTTTTTGTTTTTGGCATTTATCTTACTGGTTGCCTCTGAACTGCTTGGATCTGTGGTTTGGTGTCTGATATTAGGTCAGGGAAATATTTAGTCATTATTTCAAATAGGTCTTCTGTTCTTTTCTGTCTTTCTTCCCCTTCTGGTATTGCCATTCTGCATATGTTATACTTTTTGTAGATACCTCACAGTTGTTGGGTATTCTGTTCTGCTTTTTTTCCCCCAATTCTTGTTCCCTTTTTTTCCAAGGACTCCATTGATATTACTCTCACTTAGAGATTGTTTTCTCAGTCATATCTGGTTTACTAATGAGCTATTCTTTCTTATTACAGTGTATTTTATCTGTAATATTTCTTCTTGTTTTTTTCTTAGTATCTCCATCTCTCATACAGTGGGCTTACATTGCTCATCTGTTCTTGTATCTGTCTACTTTATCCATTAGAGCCCTTAACATATTAATTATAGTTATTTTAAATTGCTGGTCTGATGATCCCAACATCATTGCCATGTTTGGTTTTGATGCTTGCTCTGTCTCTACCAAACGTTTTTTGTTTGTTTTGTTTTGTTTTTTGAAATGTCTAGTAATTTTTTCTTGATAGCGAGATGTGATTCACAGGGTAAAAGGAACTCTTATAAATAGGACTTTAGTAATATGGTGAAGTATGGGGGGAAGGAAAGCATTCTTTAGTTTTATAATTAGGCCTTCATCTTTTAGTGAGCCCATGCTTTTGGACTGTGGACTTCACAAGTCTTTTTCATTTTCTTCCTGTCCCTCAGATGGGATGAGTTGGCTAGCGTAGGTTGGAGTTGGGCATTTCCCCTTCCCCAGGTTAGTTAGGCTCAGATACTACCCTAGAAAGTTAGACTCTGGTTAGCCAGTTTCCCCTGTTAGGAAGAAAAGAATACTCTGCTGTATTGCAAAATGGTTCCATTTTTCCTTCCCCTGCTGAAAGCAAGAGTGAATTTTTCACCAGTATTTACTGTGGGAATCTGGTCAGGTTCCTGGAAGTAAATTTCACAACATAGTAGGTCTGCCTCGCAATAACTGGGTCACTTTGGAGTGCCTGTCTACATCGAGGCTCTAACAATTTGTTAATCAATTACAGTTCAGGGTTTTATGTTCCTACACTGGATCCAGAGGTAGTTTCTGCTTGCAAGTTTTTGCTCATTCTAGTAAGCTATAATTCACTGTATTTGTCTGCCTCTCCGCTTTTGGGGGTAGAAGTTCTCCCTGTGACCCCCTTTCCCTTAAAGATCTAGGAAGAGTTACTGATTTTTATTTGTTGTTACATGTGAACTGGAAACCGGAAGTATCACCAGTGAATTGAAAACATATTTTGAGGGGTGCCTGGGTGGCTTAGTCGGATAGCATCTGACTTCAGATCAGGTCATGATCTCATGGCTCGTGGGTTTGAGCCCCGCGTTGGGCTCTGTGTTGACAACTCAGAGCCTGGAGCCTGCTTCTGATTCTGTGTCTCTCCCTCTCTCTGCCCCTTCCTGTCTTGTGCTCTGTCTCTCTGTCTCTCTCAAAAATAACATTAAAATTTTTTTAAAAATTTTCTTAATGTTTTATTTATTTTTGAGAGAGAGAGGGACAGCATGAGCAGGGGAGGGTCAGAGAGAGAGAGAGGGACACAGAATCTGAAGACAGGTTCCAGGCTCTGAGCTAGCTGTCAGCACAGAGCCTGACATAGGGCTCGAACCCACAAACTGCGAGATCACAACCTGAGCTGAAGCCGGACGCTCAACCAACTGAGCCACCCACGTGCCCCTAACATTAAAAATTAAAAAAAATTTTTTTTGAAATAACTATAGACATGCAGGAAGTTGTAAAAAAAAAATATTAGAGTCCTGTGTGTTACTCACTCCATTTCCCCAAATAGTGGCATCTCACTAGTGAATTTTTATCAAACAGTAAGGGAAAAAAATAACGGAAATCTTACATAAACTTCCAGAGAATGGAGCAGAGCCATTACATCCCAACTTTCTTCATGAGGCCAGTATCATCTTTATACCAATATCTGATTTTTAAAAAGTGCACATAGGAGAAACTATGAGCCAGCCTCTGATTCAAAAAACCCTCAAGAAAATATCTAAATGAAATTATATCCAGTGAATTAATAGAAATTAAACATATCATGACCAAGTTGCATTCATGTCAATAATACAAAGATGATTTAAACTTTTAAAGTCAGTGATTTTATTATTAAGGTACTAACCATATTAATAGATAAATAAAATATGAGAAAACATAGAAAAGAATCCACATAGAAAATCCATATATAAAAGAAACCCCATTTGTAATCCATATATAAAAGAGACTCCATATATATAAGAAATCCCTATATAAAAGAAACTCTCAGTAAACCAGGAATTAAAGGGAATTTCCTTAATTCAATATAGTATATGTCCAAAAACCCAACAACACTCGTGCCACAATGAAATGTTGAAAGCTTGCTCTCTGAGATCAAGAACAGTGGAAAATCTTTTATTTTATATTCTAATCATGCTATCTCAAGAAGAAATGTCTATTTAAGGGCAGTTGGGCACTTTTTCTTTATAGGAGATGCAAAAATCAATGAGCAGTATTCAGATGCAGGCCTGCCAACAGGAGTTTCCTATGAAGAAATCCATTGTCTTTTAAAGGAAAGGGTTTGACCAAAAAATGCAATGACCTAATCCAACTATTTTAAATGGCTTAATTGTATGTTTTGTACTATTTGGATTGGACGGTAACTATGAAATTAAAGATGATGCATTTTGTTAATGTTGAAATCTGGCTGGACTATGATTAATGAGATGGCTCATATTCTAGTCACATTGATTGCCTTAATCATTGTCCATCTATTTTTTCATACATTAATTATAACATAAATTTGTGTATTTTTCAGTAGACTGCCATTTTCTACACAAGGGAACAGACGTAACTTAGATTAGTTTAGAAAATCAATTTCACAAAACTCTGATAGTTATCATCCATCTTCATGGATTTATATTGTTGACTGAAAGTGACTAAAAAGTCTACTTTTCTATTCCATATTAAGGTAAAATAGAGAAAAAGTTGTGCATACCTAAGGACAATAGTGTATTTTCCCACATTTTATGACTATTCTAATTACCCCTTGTCTATTTAATTTTATTAGTATAATATAATTTTGATATTAGGAATTTTGGAGGTCAACAGTCAATTCCTTTCCCAATGCTTTGTAAACAGACTGTTGGAATGAAGTGAATTGCTTTGGGAGGTCTATGGTTCTACCACTAAATAGCTAAATGTTGGGAAACTCTTACTTTTATTTCTCAGAAGATTCAAATATATTCTTCCTGGGTAGAGTCTCATGTCTAATTCTCTGATTAGTCAGACTGCTTATCACATTGACACATCCTTCTGTTCACCATCTTCAGCGGTCTATTGTGGTTCTACATATTTTGTTTTGTTTTCTTGTTTACTTATTTCACTTACTTTAGTGATCTTCATTTCTAATAAGAAAATGGCCTTAGCACTGTTCCCTCAGCTACTATCAGACGAGTAGACACAATTGAAGATTGAACACCTTCTCAGGTAGGAAGGCATATGGTATACACACACTGGAGAACATTGCTGCATTAGGGTCCTTTGAAATTTTCTTTTCTGGGGACTGATGATGGACCCCAGGCCTTCATATTCTTCTCCTGAGAATTTTCACACATTAAATGATATGAAACATGATCTTTACTTTCATATCGTTACATAGTAGCACATCAGTGCAGTAACACATCATTAACAAGAGTTTCACTTCAGTGAAGGCAGGGACAATTATCTCTCTCTCAGCACCTAGGTAATAAAACAGAGTGCCAACCTTGACATGCAGCTAGAACTAGATACATTCTCATGGAATGGACAAGGGAATGGACTAGTGAGTGCCTTCTCCAAAACATTTACACCAGCACCCGTGAAAGTTGCGGATCAACAATAGATATTCCAGGGTTGGTGACAAGTGAAATAAACCTATTGTCTGCCACTTTTCCTCTTCTTTTTCATCTGTTAAGTCTCAGCAGGGCTTCTTGGCTGGAGTGGTTAGTGAGAGGACAGGAGGTGATACAGAAGCTGGCTCCTCAGTCACCCACTGACATTTTACCTCCGCTCTGTGTTTCTAGGTTGATATTTGACACTTGAGATTGTTGATAATGAAGTTGGAGAGATGGTGTGGGTTTTAGGCAGTGACAGATGATAGTTGCTTTGTGGTGTTTATTATGACCTGGTTTCTTTCTAAAAAAAAATTTTAATGTTTATTTTTGAGATAGAGACAGAGATCTAGTCTGAGCTGGGGAGAGGCAGAGAGAGAGGGAGATACAGAATCGAAGCAGGCTCCAAGCTCTGAGCTGTCAGTACAGCCTGACATGGAGCTCGAACTGATGACCCATGAGATCATGACCTGAGCTGAAGTTGGATGCTTAACCAACTGAGACACCCCGGCACCCCTGACCTGGTTTCTTTCTAAACATCCTGCTCTCAAAAACCTATAAATTGTTAGTTTTCAGATGATTTGTGCAAATCATTGATAGAATTTGATATTGAAATTAGAAGTTTATACCAGGTCATTGACTGTAAAGACAATAAAACAAGAATTGTGTGCACAAAGATGTAAAATGCCCTCTGTAAATCAAGTGGTAGGGGAAAAAGAATGAATAAATTAAAATTTTTGTTTTATAACATTTTTTTAAAAATATGAAAAAAACTGTCATGCTAAGTCACGAGATTAATCTTCCTGAGTTGCAGTGGGCCAAAAATTCCTGTTACTCAAGTCATGGAAGAATTATATGTGATGTTTTAATAGTTAACAAAATTTGAGCCAGATTCTAACAAAGACTACAGGTCTGGTCCAGATGGCTCTGCTTTTGTAGCTCAGACCAGTGGGCAAGTTTGCCATGATATTTTAAAAGTTTAAGGAAGTCAACTTGCATACTACAGAAATGTTCTAAAAGCATACTAGAGGAAATATTTGAAGATGATGCACTTTGAAAACATTTTCACTTTCATTTTACAAGGCGAGGGGTGTGTGTGTGTGTGTGTGTACACACATATATACATATATATTATATCCATCTATGTGCAAACATTGTATATGTATGTATGGACATCTGGCCATTTTGTTATATGAACATACACATTTCTAACAGATTGTTATTATAAATTGACTAATGGGTTAGAAGTTCAAAATATAAAATCGTAACGACAAGAGATGGCACTCTTTTGCCAAAAGATTATCACCACTACTCCTGCAGACCTTCCTTAATTACACTCTTGGTTATTGTTTTTTGGCTAGTCTCTACTGTCAAACTTTTCAAATACTGCCTAGCACACAGCCTTCCATTATACCAAATCCATTGTGATAGAGCTTCAATTAACTTGTCCTTATCTGTCCCACTGTCTTGCAAGTTTTCTTTGACCAATTTGTTGCCTGAATATGTAAGGAAAGCAGAACAAGTCATGAGGAAGCCACTGGAGCATCAATAAATCCTAAATATTCTCTTTCCAACTTGACTAAAAAATTTGGGCCCAAGGACAAATTTTGGTTTTAGCAAAAGGGTATAATGCATAGAAGTCGGAGTTAGGAAAGTCAGGCACTGGTGAAGAAGTAAACTACAATAAGGATATCAATAGGGGTTTGTGTTATATGTCAGCTCCTATTAATTAATAGTAGCTGCCTGGAGTGTTGTGTTGAGAATGATACTGAGCCAAATAGACTTAAGAGGAAATAGTGCTTTGAAACACTATTAATAATTCCAGTGTTCATGGGAAAAGCAATGGGTAGTGTTCTTGTCAGAAATTTACCATTTTTTGTTCCTATATCCATATTTCTCAACCTTTGTCCCCTTCCCTACTCTGGGGATGTTTGGCTATGTTTAGAGATATTTTTAGTTGTAACAACTAGGGGCAAGGACTCTACTGGCATTAAATGGATCGACCAGTGAGTGACATGCACAGGGCAGATACCCACAATAAGTAATCATCTGGTCCAAAATGTCAATAATACTAAGGTTGAGGAAACTTCTCAGCTATTCCTGCCACACATAACTACATTGTCTTATTTTTTTCCCTCATCTACATGTTTAGTTGCTTAACATATAAGTAAAACTAGAAGCCCTAGTTTTACCAAAGGCAATTATTTTCCATTAACAAAAAATACAAGTAAAGGTTATTTGAACTCCTAGCTGAACCTGAAGTAGGCAGCATTGGAACTTCCATGATGGATTTCTGCTGTCCTTTTGTCATGGTCTGAAATACAGATTCTCAAACAAGAGGTTGCCTTGTTTCACTTGTGTCATAGTTTCTACTGGCAAACAACAGAACATTTTGAATGGTCTACACAGACATAGGATTTACTAAAAGGGTATTTGATAGTTTAGAGATTTCCAAGAGGGCCAGATAGTCAGAGATAGAAGTTACATGTCCAGGAAAAAGTGTGGGAGTCACTGAAGCAAAGATTCCAGTGCTGTGTGGGACCCAGAAACCAACTCCTACTCAGGATGCTGTAGGATGAACTGACTTTACTCTCCCTGATATCCTTCATAAAAGATGGACTCTATCTAGTGATTCCTTTCTTACACTGCTCTCTTATAAATTGAAATATCATACATGTGCATCTGTTTGGTGAAGGGTGGTTCTACCTGTGCTCTAGCTGCAAAAGCAGCTGGAAAGCAAATTTGCCTCACCTTGTGAAAGGTTGTTTAAATGATGCTGGGCAGTCAGAAACATGTGAAGTATTCCTTGTACCATTGCTCCTCCATACTATCAAAAAGAAAACATATACAGTTGCCCCTTGAACAACATGGGTTTGAAATGTGGAGGTCACTTATATGCAGATTTTTTTTGGATCAATATAGTACAGTGCTGTAAATGTATTTTCTTTTGTGATTTTCTTAACATTTTCATTTCTATGAGTTACTTTGTTATAAGAATACAGTACATAATACATATACAAAATATGCGTTAGTTGACTGTTTTCAATAAGGCATCCAGTCTAACAGTAGGCTCTTAGTTGTTAAGTCTTTGGTCATCACACACTATATGTGTATAGAGGTCAGTGCCCCTAACCTGAGTTGTTCAAGGGTCAACCATAATTACATAATGCTTTTGCTGAGCAGTAGGCTATATTTTATTGGTTCAGATAAGTGGAGAATCATATTTAGAGACAATGTGAGTGCAATAAAAGTATGTCCTGGTCTTAGTACAGATCTTCTTCAATGTATTGATGGGGTTACATCCCTAGAAACCTATTGTAAGTTGAAAATGCATTTAATACATTTAACCTCCTGAACATCATACCTTAGTCTACCCAACCTTAAATGTGTTCAGAATACTTACATTAACCTATAGTTGGGCAAAGTTATCTAATACAAAGAAAAGCCTATTTCATAATAATGTTGAATATCTTATGTAATTTATTGACTGTTGTACTGAAAGTGAAAAATGGAATTATTGTATGGGTACAGAATGGTTGTAAGTGTGTCAGTTGTTTACCCTACGATCACGTGGCTGACTGGGAGCTGTAGCTGCTGCCACTGGCCAGCACCATGAAGGAGTATGGTACTGCATATCACAAGCCCAGGAAAAGATTAAAATTCAAAATTTGGATGATAGTTTCTATTGAATGCATATTACTTTTGTACCACCTGGAAGTGAAAAAATTGCAAGTCAAACCATCATATTTTGGGAACCAACTATACTAACAGCAATTAAAAAAAAATCAATCAACTAGTCTGGTAATATCCAGGGCTAGTTAAAAATTTTTATAATCTTTCAGGAAGGCAGTTTAGCGTAGTATGTAATTTAAACTGTACTTTAATCAGGAACTATTTGATCTGGGTACTGTTAATAACCATTTCATAGATGAGAAAATTCAGACACAGAAAAAGTAAGTAATTGGCCTTAAGTCACATAGAATAGAAGTAGGAAACACCAGCATTAAAACCAGGTAGTTTGCTCCAGAGTCCACATACTTAATCACTTTTTATTACTTCCAGTTTTATACTTGAAGATACTGAGGTTCTAGATACTAAAGAATTTGTTCAGAGTTACATAGGTAGGGATTTGAACACAGGCAGTTGGATTCCAGACACTCTTTTTATTTTAATTGTTACATTATTTGGCACTTTAATAGTTGGGAGAATGTAACTCACTCCTGTCAAGTCATAATTAATCATGTAGTACAAAGTAAACAAAGATGTGTAATCATGAAGTTTACTTAAAAGGTATACGTTAAGTTCTATATGTAAAAAGTGTAGTTGATGCAGTAAGTGGAATCCAAATGTAAAAGTGGTTCCCACCCACCAGATGACAGTGCTCTATTTTGATTCACCTTGTTTGAAACAAATGAGGAGGATGTCCTATTCAAAAATCAACAGAATATATGACTTCAGCTAGACCAAGACTGTATTCTATTTTTGTTAGTTCTGGAAGATCTTTATAACCTTCCATGGCCGTCACTGCTTCTAGCTGACCCAGCAGATGTCTTCCGCATTCCACTCCACTCCCCATATTATGATCTTTCACCTCTCTGCCCTTATTAACATCACCCTAATTTTTTCAAGTAGTACAGTATTTCTCATAGGGATTCTATTAGTATTTTAGGAAACAAAAAGTCTTATTATATGTTTTTAATTGTTTCAAAATTGTCCAACCATTATTTAGGAAGTAAATAAGTTGTAAATTAATGTCAACAAATAAATTAATAACATTTAAAAACAAAATCCTGCTTGGATTGAATTTAGAATTTAGATGAGTGAATCTATGATTGGTATTTATTACTTAGTAGAATCACCATTCCAAATAATTTGTTAAAAAAAATCTTTTGGGTAGTGTTATCACATATATCTGTGCCTTTGACCAACTCCCAAGTTTCACTCAACTCCATAAAGGCTTCTATTTTTATTTCATGTTTAATTATAGATAGACTCTATTGTCATTCAGTAAGTAGCATGACAATTACTTTCCAGAAAATTCAGTTTTTGGAAGTATGGCTCTGTAAAACATTTTGGAGAAAATCCAGGTTACTGGGAGTAACCAGTAATCCTTCCTTTGGCAATGTTCTTGGGGCAGACATAGGTGGTGTGACAAATAGGTGTGATTCATTCTGGTACTGAATATATCCTATATTAAATCAGGGCTGACCACTCTTTTGTTTGAAATGTATTTTTAAAAAATCCACCCATTTGCTATTATCAGTGAGGGTTATATGATAATAATATCACTTTTAGGAAATGTGACACAGTTGTTTTTATTTAATAAAAGTAATACAGTCTATGGTTTTTAGTCCATTGTTTATGTTCTAACAGAATATTCTTGATAATTATCTGTAATAGCTGCAGTGTTATTTCATGGCCTCTAGCTACCATTTCACATACAAGCTTAGAATACTATGTATCTTGTGGCATTTCAATTGTGTTTTCCAGTTTCCAGAGACAGGGACTGAAAAATATTTAATTAAGAAGACAGAAATCCTGAGCAAATACACACCATGCTGGGTCCTATAAAAATGTTGATATTTTCCTGGGGCTGGGGGTCTGGTTTTATTTTGAGGATGTCTGGAGGCCACTGGCAGGCAAGTTGTAGTCTCATAGCGAAATTGATCTAATTCATGGTGAATTCCTGGAACAAAAGGAACACTGTTTCAAAATGATAACTGCCATTTCTAAGTGTTTACATGTTTAGATTGTCACCTACTTCAGTTACTTGAGAAATTTCAAAATGTACACTCTGAGGTTCTACTAAACACAGATTTCAGTGGTGCTAGCCAGAAAGCAGGGGTCCAATCATGGATGAAAGAGTCCCCGTATTTACCTTTAAAAGTTTCTCTTTCCCTCTGTTGCATGCGGTACTGCCTTGACGGTGAGCAGGAGCTGTGGGAAGGGGAAAGGGAATGGAAGGGAGTGGGAGAGAGCAGAATGGAGAAATCAGGCCCATTCTGCCTAAGTTTCAAGCAGAAGAGAAACTGGGGACCTAAATGCTACCAAATATACATTTAAAGGAGACTGAAGTTATAATAACCAGATTATGCTACAGATTACAGTGCTAAACTGTTTGCTGTTTGAATGGATTGAGGCATCATGGCTCAGTGATTTTAAGTTTTCTAGTTTCTCATGGTGCGGTAGCTGTGGCTGTTGAGTGATAGAAGGGGGGAGGTTGATAGCATTTATTAGAGAATTAAAATTTCACAGCTTTGTCTGTCACTAAGTAGAGACTGGTCAGGAACCACTTCTACACTAATTGAATAACAACAAAAAAATAAGGTAAGAGCATTCGTTTGATTTTACTTCCAGTTAGGGAACTGAGGATACATGGCAATGTCCATCCTACTTCCTTCAGGAAGGTCCAAGATTTGGGGTGAGATGGTAGTTGTATCCTAACTATATAAGAATGCAGCTTATTGTGAGGTCCCCTTTTTCTTCTCTAGTGTTTCTTCACAAACAGCCTTTCCAGAGTTAACACTTTTTTTTTTTTTTTTTCTGACTGCTCATGAATGCTGCATTTTGCCTACCTTAGTGCAGGTGAAACATGTCAGGCTCACATTTGTGGCTTCGGTCCTTTCTCTTTTGGCTTCCTGTATTTGATGTTCTTTCTCATGTGTTCATTCCTTTTTGTCCTTAACTTTTCTAACTGTCTCTGTTCTGAATTGGGAAAAATACTTTATTTGGGCAAACACTGAATAATAATAATAATAATATTGTTATTACAATAATGTCCATTTACTGAGCACTTACTCTATAACAGGAGCTCATGTGTACCATGTCCCTTCCCTTTTGTTCCATTGCGCAGGATTTGTCCTTTCCCTGGGATGCTTGTTGGCTTCATCTTGGGTTTCTTAACCCTTATTCATACTTCTGGTTCGCTGGCAGTCTTTCAGAAAGTCTTCTCAAACTCCCCCATAGTATCATGAACTGTTCCTTCCTAGCTTCCATCATAGCTGTAGCTTGGCATTTGTTTGTGTGGTTAATGTAACCTTCATGTACCATTGCACTCAAGATCTTCCCTCTACATACCATTCCACCAATCCTTTCATTCCAACCAGTCTTTTTTTCCATTAGCCCAGAGTCACTGACAGCATGATGGGAGTGGAAGGTGATAGAACAAGGTAGGACAAGAAGAGAAGAGGCTCCCTAAGACAACACTAACAAGGTTGGAGGGATTTGTGAGTGATGGGAACCCATGGAAGATGGTAGAAAAATAGCTGTCTCAGAAGCCCAGGTGGCTGAATTGAGTCATTTGAAGACTCCCCAGAATACAGAGGTGGTGTGTTGCTCAACCATGGTCCTTAATTGGGGGCTAAAAGAAATATGCAAACCTGAACAGTAAGCCAGTCAGTAGTGATTTGTGTGACCAAAGGATGAGCTGAGGGGCCTGAGTGAATATTCTGCTCTGTGTACCATTCCTGAGCCCTTTGTAAATCATTGGTGTGAGAGGATGGTGGACACTAAGGAGAACTGAGTGATTTTTTTTCACCATCTAGGCAGCATGGGGTATACTGTGAGATATAAAGAAAACAAATGTTTCACTTTCTGCACTTAAATTTTTGGCATGATACTCATATCCACTGCACTTATGGTAATGGTGAGCAAGAAGAAAAGAGGAAATTGTGGTGGCCCTGTCCTCATTGAGGAGCCCTCAGGAATCTCACATTTGAGTTGTGTCATGATTGAGGTTATTCTTAGCACATTCAAGGGTGCTGGAAGGAAAAAGAGACAGGTAAATGGGTCGCCATTCCTGGCCCATTCCACTACTTATTGGTCTGTGACTTGGAGCAAGCGATGATACCCTATGGGACTCAGCTTAAAAGTAAGAATACTTTATATATTATTTTTAACCTAGGATGTTTTGCTAGAGGAGGTCATTCCAATTTTCTAGAATAGGCCACTTTGATTTAAATGTCTTCAACTTCAATATAACTTTCTTCAACTTGCTTTTTTTTAAATGTCTATTTATTTAATTTAGAGTGTGAGAGCAGGGGGGAGGGGCAGAGAGCGAAGAGATAGAATCCCAACTAGGTTCCATGCTGTCAGCATGGAGCCCAATGTGGGGCTCAATCTCAGGTGTGGTGAGATCATGACCTGAGCTAAAATCAAGAGTCTGACACTTAACTGACTGAGCCACTCAGGTGTCCCATCAACTTGCTTTTTGAGCTCAACATTTTGGTTTGAAACATTTTTCAATGTTTTGATGAAGTACCAGTATTGATGGTACTTACCTAGTCTGTTAATGTTAACTGCTGTATAGTTTTCCACTATGTGAATATATCACTTGCTTATTTCTTTATTCACAAGCAAACATGTACTTAATACCCACTTTAGTTAGGGTACCAGGTTCTGGGGATACAGGAGTGAAACAAACAAATGAAGTTCCGACTGTCAATGTAGTTTGCATTCTTATTGGGAGAAGAGAACGAGCAAATAATGAACCAATCCACATACCCTATATCAGATAGAATGTCCTTTAAAGAAAACAAATCTGGATAAGGAAATAGAGAATGACTGGCCTGTTTTTGATAGTGGAGTCCAGAAAGGATTGTGTGATAAGGGGATGTCTCAGCGAACCTGGATTAAAATAAGGTAGCTCCACAGATACTTGGGAGAAAAATATGTCAAGGGGGAGTAATAGTTACAAAGATGGAAGGATAGGGGCAGTTTTGGTCCATTCAAGGAATAGTGAAGAAACCCATGTGGTTGAATTGCAAAGAGAAAGGGAGATAAGGATTGGCCATAAGGTCAGAAAGATAAAGAACGGGTCATCTGGGACATTTTAGAGCAGAGTAAGTATTTAATTCTGAATATGATCTGTTTCAACCAGAGGAAAAATTTCAACTGATTTAGGTTACATGAGGTTATTCTAACTACTATGTGGAGACTAGAAAGGAAACTTGCAAGTTTGGAAGGAGAGAAACTAAGTTAAGATGCTATTGCATCCAGGCAGGCTATGGGCCAAAGTGGCACTGGTGGAAGTGATCACATTTGGGCTGTGTTTTACATTACATATAGTCCCCAAGGTATTCTAGTGCTTAGAATATGGAGTTAATAGAGAAGCAAAGATAACCTGTCATGTTATCAATCAGTTTTTATACTGATATTCAGACTACTCCCTACTTCCTATTTTTTCACTCTTTTAAGCTGTTTTTTAAAATTATTTGCAACATGGTTTCTATTCTCTCTGTCTTTCCTGGCTCATATTCATATTATATATAATTTATATATATTATATATTATATATTTACATATTTTGTACATTATATATATATATATATGTGTGTATATATATATATATATATAAAATATAGCCCTCTGAACATTAGTAAGTGATCCAACCTGGGATCCATAAGAAAGAAATATGAAAGGGAATAGCTAGAGATAAAACCTGGGAAGCTACATTACAAGAAGATACTAAGGAATTTGTACCTCATTTTGTTTAGAGGAGAATCAACACCTTTTAGCAGAGGGATGTTGTGTTAAGAAATCAGCTGCAGGAAGATTAATTTGGAAATTCCAATTTTGACAAAGGGATTCAGCTAAGAGGTTCTGGAAATTATCTAGGAAAAAGGAAATGAGGGCCTGAGTTCAGAGAGTGGCAGTAGATTCTTAAAGCCATGTTTTGTAAAGGGGAAGGCTATGGAACTACTTATTTGGCTCTCCTCAAGGCCTAGTTGTTTGTGAGTTGGTGATAAAACCACAATTCATTTCACACTTAACAGTCAAGGCAATCTTTCAAAAATGGGAGCCATCTCACATATCTTTGCTATTTTAAGTCTTTCAGGAATATCACATTGCTTTAAGAATAACATCCTAATTCATTATCTTCATCTGCAAGGCTCCACATGTTCTAAGCCCTGTCACACTCCCTCCACCCTTGCCTCAGATAGGAGTCCACCGTGCCAAGGCCACACTGGCTGTTTTCTTGAGTTCCTCACTCTTATCCTTCAACCTCAGCTCAAACTTTACCTCCTCAGTGGCCCTCATCCCTCCCTTCTCCTCAGAGATCCTCTACAGGCCACCGTCTCTTTCTTTATCAGCACTGATTAGAATTTGTAATAATCTTGCTAATTCATCTGCTAAACTGGTTATTGTTTATCTGGTTTTCTTTTATGGGCTTCATGGGCCAGAGTCCAGGTTTTATTTGACAGGATCTCCAGCACCTAGCATAGTGGCCAGACCAAGTAAGGGCTCAATGAACATTTGCTGAATTACAAATATTACCTCAAGGTTTTGGGGGTTTTTGTCAAATGATCTCTTTACCAGATTGTTTGCTTTAGCCCAGCAGATTTTAATAATAGCTAGTTAATGGTTATTAAGTGCTTCTGAAAACATCTCACATTCATTTGGTAATTAAATTCTGTGTAATAAGAAGTACTTCCTCCTTAGAACTGGAACAAGATTGGGTTTGAGGTACTCTGATACTTTTATCTTTCTGACTAAATCTTATTGACAATATACTCAGAAGATGGCTCCATGAACCCTGCACGGCAGAGCCTTGATGCTCAATCTTGGTGATGACTAAGTAGGCATTTATTTTATAATTCTATGTAATTTTTCATTTGAAATTTATAACAATAAAACATTAGAAAAACATGATCTACATCTAGTTAGTGTGTGTCTTTGAGCCTCTGTGAATGTAGAACCTGATAGGAGAACTTGGGTGCAGGTCGTTGGAGATGGTTGGCAAAAGGGAAGTGAAGGGGTGAAGAGAGTAAGATGGAGGGGGCATCAGGGACATAGAGGTGCACTGTTGAGCAGGTGGCCACTGTGGGAAGATGAGGATCAATACACCTGGGACTTTCTGAGGGATTGTGTAAAAACACACCTCAGGTTTTTGTTTTTATCAGACAAGAGGGAGATGAAATATTAATCTAGTGAAGTCAGGGACCAGTGGTTGAGGGGTGTTCCCATGGGTGTTAACTTCCTTAAATGTCCAAGGTTGCAAAGACTGAGCAGCCTATCATAGCGTTGGAGTAAGTTCCAAGGCAGAAAAGCAGACAGGTACAGCTCATGTGCTGGAGGTGGAAAGGAAGTGTAATTATCCAACACAACAAATGATATCAGTCTGGTAGAAGGGTTGTAGTGTAGGACACCACAAAGATTTGCCATGATGTGTCCTTGCCTATTTTGATAACAAAGCAAGTGTTTTACTATACAATTGGAGGATTTGCATGTGGCTTGTAAAGCAGGCAGAACATTAGCCATTTAGATGCTGGAGATGTGATTAAAAATAAAATATAGTGAATTTTGCTACCTTTGAGATTTGTCTTTTGCGTGGTAGAATGTCTTCTCTTTATTTTTTGATGCTATCTTAAAGTGATAAGAGGAAATCTGGAGGGAAAAAAACTCTAAGAGAAGCAAGTATAGGTAATAGGAATTAGTTAAAATGATTAGTCCTGTTCCTCACCAAGAGCAATAATTACAAAGAGTACTTCTGTTACCTAGTTGAACTTAAATATTTTAGTTGTATGAAATATCTCAATGTTTTAAAATTTTAAGCCAAGGACTAGGACTTGACAAATGCAATAAGTATTGTAGCCTGTAATGCTTGTGTTGCAATAGGATTTATATATATTCATACATATATATGTATGTGTGTGTATGTATATATGTATGTGTATATATACATAAAATTGAGTTCAGATATATATACATATGAGCACAATTTTCATATAGTTAGCATAAAGGCTAATTAATATTCTTTAGTAATAAGGTCTCTTCAAAAGCATTTATGAAGCTCGTATACTGGACTAAATCACCTCCCAATTTTGAGTCAAGGAAGACAGTCATTCACTAGGCAAGATAATCTCTTCCAAACCCTCAGTCTTCCTGTAAATATATAATGATGACAAAATGCAAAATATTACCACATAACTAAAATTTTAAATTTCAAAGACTAGTCCTTAAAAAATGGTATCAGAATTAAAATCATTACTTTCCTATTTTTAAAAATTTATTAATTTTGAGAGAGAGAGAGTGCATGTGAGAAGGGGAGGGGCGGAGAGAGAGAATCCCAAGCAGGCTCCATGACACTTGCTCACACAAATCATGAGATCATGACCTGAGCGGAAATGAAGAGTTGAACACAACCGACTGAGCCACTGAAGCCACCCCCATTATTTGCCTGTCCTTAAATGAGTGAAGGAGATGGTGGGATGGTGAGAGAAGTAGCTTCAGTTCATAGAACCATAACATTTTACAATTTTTGTTTATCAACTATAAGCATCTCATTTAGTAGCTAAGGTCACCCAAGCACATAAATGTTAATTGAGAAATGTGAAAGGGCAGTGAGTTGAGGCTGCTGAAGAAAAGGGCAGAATACTAATGAGTATTATTAAGAGAAATTTCCATATCCATTTGAAATCCATAGCTGGTATTAACAAAATTCCTATTCCAGGTTTTCTGATACTAATATTTTCATGGTTGCCATTTGTTTAGAGTTTTCTGAGTTACCACATTATCTCAGAAGTGGCCCTGAAAGACCAATATGCCCCCCTCTTCTTGCTTCCTATCCATTAAAAAAAAAGCTGAATAACTAAATAAATCAACAAAAATACACTGGCTAATATCAATCAAGTTAAAATTTTATATGCCTTTTCCACCCACCCATCCATCTATCCATCCATCCATTCACCCACCCATCCACACAACTGCTTATCTGTTCATAATTAGGTGTTCATAGACTCATTAATGGCATATAAATAACAGTGTGCTGGGATCCAACATCCACTGTATAAAGATAGCTGATTCTGTGCATCTTTTCCCAACTTCATGTTCAGTGACCCTAAGGTGAAAGCTTGAAATTGGCTATGATAAGACTTCTTACATCATAGGAAGTAGCAAATGCTGTAAATCATCACCTCCCTGTACTTCCCTACAGTGAACTGGTTGTTAAACATTTACTGGTGCAGTACTGTCCTACCAGTAACTCCACTTGAGGTTGGTTTAAAAATAAATGTAGTGAAAATAAAATGATAAACTTGAGGATAATGAGAAATTTACTAAAGTAAGCTGTCAACTGAGCCCATGTTTGATTTAAAAATCATAAACCTATAAATCTGAAGAAAAGAAAAAAAATATTTCCTTGGAACTGAACTAAGAAATAACCACATTTTCTTTTTTAGTATTACAAGAGACAGTTTTGAAATGGACAGTTCTTTGATGAGCTGTAAAGGCTAAAGTTACATTATTTAAAAATATATGTCATTTATGGGGTGTCTGGGTGGTTCAGTTTGTTAAGCATCCAACTTGATTTTGGCTCAGGTCATGATTTCTTGGTTTGTGAGTTCGAACCCCGCATCAGGTTCTATGCTGACAGCACAGTCTCCCTCTCTCTCTTCCCCTCCCCTGCTTGCTCTTTCTCTCTCTGTCTCTCTCAAAATAAATAAAAATTAAAAAAATTTAAATATCATTTATTATTTGTCCAGATCATAGAGCTATATTTTACAATGTCAAATTTAGATTTTTTCTAGGTTTTTGAATTGAATACTTAGATTATTTAATTTAATATTGGGTATGATGGAAAGTATTGTTTCCCTGAGTATAGGTTTAGAAAATTTTCAACAAAGTTTTATATATACAACTTAATTGTTAGCATTATCATTGTCACATAGTTATGAGATTTTTTTTCAATTTCCAAAGGTTTAACTCTACAATAAGGTTTCTTTGGTTTGAAGTTCTAGTTTTATTTTAGTGTGATCAAAGTATGTAGCCTGAGTAAGTCCTACTCTTTTTTCTAATACATTTTTTAAAAGTTTATTTATTTTGAGAGAGAGTGAGAGTGTGTGTGTGTGGGGGGGGGGAGAGAGAGAGAGAGAGAGAGAGAGAGAGAGAATGAATCCCAAGTGGGCTCCATGCTAACAGCATCTCAAGGTGGGACTCCATCCCATAAACCATGAGATCATTACCTGAGCCATAACCAAGAGTTGGATGTTCAAATGACCGAGTTATCCAGGTACCCCAAGTTCTACTCTTTCAGATATAATGAGAAAGGTTTTTTAACTACAGTTTAATTTGTTTTTTTTCACGAACATATGTACAGTGTGTGTATGTATCTATTAAATTAGCTTAGTCTTCAAATTATTAAGTTTATTTGCTTTACCATATAATTTATGTCTTCCTTATCATTGATGAAGATAGATATGTCAAGTCATTATAATTATATCTGAATCATGGTAATTTTATTTTTCATTATGTAAGTCTAAACATTTATATTTTACATGTTTGAAATGTTATTTCATGCTCACAAGTTCAAGACAATTAAATTCACTGTGAACTACATCTTTATCAATATAAAATATCCCTTGATTTTAAAACTTACTAGTTTTACCTAGAAATCTACTTCTCATATTCACATCAATATTCTTATTGTTTGTCTATGGTTTCTGTCAATGTTTGCCTATCCTTCTATTAAAGAAAATTGTGTCATTAAATTTTATGTGTCTTTTGTTCATATTGAAATATTTTTGTTGATTTTGAAATATTGCTTAAATTCTCTTCACTGTTTTCTTCATTTAGTGGTATTAAGTAATATATATTATCTTTAGTCCCTTTGATTGTTTTCACATTAAAAATGATCTATTTGTTGGGGCACCTGGGTGACTCACTCAGTTAAGCATCTGACTCTTGGTTTTGGCACAGTTCATGATCTCGTGGTTTGTTTGAGCCCCGCATCTGGCTCTGTGCTCTCAGCGTGGACCTGCTTGGAATTCTCTCTCTCCCTTTCTCTCTGCCTCTCTCTCAAAATAAATAAGTGAACTTTTTTTTTTTTTAAAGATCTATGTTGATTAGAGTGTACGCACTGTGAAGCAGGGACCCAGATCTGATCCTTGATCTCTGCATGCTAGTATTGAGCCAGGTCCTTGCACACAGAATATAAATGAATAAATAAATCAATAGACATTACTAATAAAATAGAATTGATTTGCTGTATCTGAATAAGAAGAGAAGTTTAGAATACCTTTATTTTTTTCCTCTTCCTCAGTCCTGCTACTGCCCTGTTTCTATTGAAATAAAACTAGATATTCTCAGTATTTTTTTAAAAAATGGTATGTTTTGTTTTCCATTCAAGAATTACTTTTGACATTTGTCAAGTTTCATAACTGTGTTTGTAACAGTTACTTAGACACCACCCTTGTGTTAAGTTCATTACTCACTGCCTTTTCTTTTGAACCACACATGCCCTCAAATTGAGTTAATTTCTTGGTTTTGATTCATTTCTTGGTTGGGTGAAATACTTCCTTAAGTAATTTTTTTCAAGACAGATAACTAAGTAGTGTACTTCCTGAGTCATTTCATGTCTGAAAAGGTCCTTCTGTCCTCACTAATGAATGTGGATTTGGATGAGATTGGAATTTTGGAGTCACAGACATTCCCCCGAAAACCTTGAAAATAGCTTTCCATTGCCATATTTCATACACCACTGAGAAAAGTCTGAGGGTATCTTCATAGTTCTTACTTTACTGTCTTCTGCCTGGAACCTTTGAGAATAGTATCTTTATACCCAGAAAAATACAAAATATATCATTATTGTTTAATTGCAGATTGATTTTTGTTAATATCTAACATTCTTAGACCCTTGTTTTTGTGCTTTGTATTGATAGACCCTTGTTTATATTTTACTCCATCTCTGTGCATAATTTAAAAATACTTCAGCTGCATGTGACAAATCCCAAATAACAATAGCAATTAACAGGCTACATTTTTTGTTCATTGTTGAATGAAGGATGCTCAATGGAGACATAATGTATCTTGAGAAAGAAAGAGGTAGGATCAGGCATCCAGTATGGTTTTTGAGATAGAATGAAGGAAAGCTGGGGGCCTCAACAAAGAAACTTAAGACAAAGTAGTTACAAGGATGAATTCGACAGGAATATTTGACTATTAGCTGTGCATCTCACCCTTAGTTGAAACTGTATCATCATTATCATTACGAATGTTGAGGCCATATTAGATACTGTGGTGATCAAAAGCATAAGCCCTGGGTTTGGGCAGGTTTGGGTCTGAATCTTGTCTTTGCTATTTACTGGCTATGGAACCTCCAGCAAGCTATATTACTACACCATGTCCCAGATTCTGCACCTCTACAAAGTGTCAAAGATTCTTACAGCATTATGGAAAACACATGCAAAAGTACTTGTGAAACAAATCTAGCATATAGGAAGTACTCATTAAGTTTAAATATTGTTATCACATATAACAACACTGTATATTAGAATTGATCACCAACCCAGAAAGAAAATAAAATCTCTCTTACAAAAGAATGGCATTGAGAATATTAGTCACATATTTTCAGTTTTTAGAATTATCTGATTACTATCCCAGGCTATATTCAATGCACTACAGAAAATTAATAACGTCCAAGAACCCTGACATAAAAGAATAAGTGATTCTATTTTGTCACCAAGGAGTTTCCAAACCTTTCTTTGAGGCACCTTAGGGTCTCTTAAAAATTACAAAGCTTGGGTCATAACCTAGAGCAAATAAACTACAATCTCTGGGATTGGGACAGAGGCATCAGTATGTTAGTTAGAGCCCTCCAGGTGATTCCAATAAATGTAGAAACCCCTACTCTAACACATATCTGGCATTTAGTATCCTTATTTGTAAAATGAAAGTAATGACACATTTACAAAAAGGCAGAGTTCAGAATTAAATAATAGATTTGTAAACAGAGTTCTAAATATCATATATAACTATGGGCTCAGTGAACAGTAGTTTAATTCTACAAACTTACTTTTATTTGAATGGATACTCCAAATGATTTAAATTCATTTAGAGAGGGTTGAGTTTTATATCTTCTAAGACCAAAATATTTATATCCTCTTCTTTAAGTCTTTGGTAAGTCAGAAATATTAATGTCAAAGGTCATATTGAAAATCATGATTTAAAAAAATTCTCACATGTCTTTTTGTTACTAAGAACAGTAAAAATGTTTATCAACTCTGAAGAGTGAGTAATATGTTGGGCACTCTTTATAAGAGAAGTATCTCATCACCTAGCATACCATATTGTATTGACGTCAACATTCTGAAACAATTTGTTTGCTAAAAGTCTCACCAAATCAATGACAGTACAAGTCTCAAGAATTTTTTTTTTAAATGTGGTTTGTGGCTAATGGCAAAACCCTATAATATCCAAAAGCATCTAGAACAAACCAGTTCCCACAAAACCAGTAAAAGGATATTTAAAAATTAGCACGCACTGTTATTTCTTTTCAAAAAGGAGGTATCCATCATTTTTTGTTTTAACACTGTGAATTTCTATGTGTTATGTTCACTTTTATAACACATGACATAGACATGGGTGTGGAGAGAAGACAGCTACTCAAGACCTCTTAGGGAACCCTCCACTGTGGGTGAAGTCAAAGCTTTAGGACTTAACATCTCTAAAGAACCTTCTAATCTTTTGTAGGACAAGAACCTAAGACCAACATAGAATCTGTGGAGATAAATTGTTAAATAAGTTGTTAGTATCACCCCAAGTATCACTTCTCTAATTTCACAGAACTAAATGGAATGGATTTGTGTCCAATCAAAATAAAATGAAACCACCTTCAAATATTATGTCTGCTGTAAACTTTAAGGGAAACAAATGTGGAGTCACAAGGCATTGTTGATGTGGGACATGTTAAAGTAAATATCCTTTAACCGAATATTTTCAAAATTGTCAAAGGCACAGTAGGAAAGGGAACCACTAAAAGGAACTATTTTATATTTGAAAAATAAATAAGCTGTTGATGATTTGGTTTAAGTGGTCTACAAGTTCCAAGATGGTATTCTTCAGAGTTTCTCACAGGTCCAATATATACAAGTTCTAAAATATTTCAATCTGGGTTTGATAGAGAAAGTTAGATTCCATTATTGGGCATGTCATTACCTGTATGATCTTTCTGTGAAATTGGAGTAAAACTACTTGAAAGATATTAGAATTTCTAAAGCTCGTATAAGCTGTTCCTGAGCTGGGGAGAGAGGCTTTTGGCATTTATCAATAATACAAGATATCTCCCACCACAGTGACATTAGCTTTAATGGCCAGATGCAGAGGATACTGAAAATAGATTGTGCTTCAAAACTTAGAGTGAATATAAAAAATGCTAAAGAATGTCCACCTCAACCCCAGACACTTCCCCTGTAAGAACATGCAACAATTCTTATTATTGCAATGTTTCCTTTGAAAGCAATATTTTGTCATCTTGAAAAAAAAAAAAAAACACATACTTCCCATCCTTATGGGACAGCAATTACCTAGAAATGGTGCACTGCAGGAAATGGAGTCAAGAGTGTTGGAACCTCAGATCTGGGCTGCATGGTCAGCAGAAATTCCCCCAGAAAATAGGTACTCTGAAAAATCTGCTTTCTTACTTACACATTTTCTCTCTCTCCCTCTCCCTCTCCCTTTTAATAGTGGACATTCTCCCACCAGGTTATCCTTTACGTTCCCATCTCATTGCATAGTGCAAAGCCATGGTGGGGCTCATTTTTCAGACAATGTGGGATGATGTTCAAGACTTGACACATAATCAGCAGTAAGACTGGCGCCCTGGCCAACAGAGTGGAAATATTCACTTTGAAAAGGGATATCATAAACCAGAGTATGAGAATCACATTAAAGCACATGTCTATAAAACACAACCTATGCCCCTGAAGCTGACATTTGACCTCTAATACTTGCATATGAAAAATGATTTTCTGCTGCTCAAAAGTATGTTTCAGAAATTGATCTGAGGGGAACTGGTGCACTTTTCCATGCAGGGATAGAATTTCAGAAGGGCAGGCTTCTCTCTGCATTCAGTTTCATTCATTCTTACCTGTAAAGCCTAAGAACTAGAAGTTAAATTTAAAAGGAGTATAATATCTTCCCAGTGATATTTATCTTCATGCTTAAGAGAGTTGGCCTACCTAATTGTCCATTTACAGATGGTGTTTAAGTCAATCATACTGGACTCCCCTCTTTATTTTTAATTCCTTTTCATAATCTTCTTGCTCATCACTTAAAATATATTAAACATTGATATTTGGAGAGGATACTCATACCTTTTATTTTTATCATATCGCTGCCTTTTATTATCATTTGATAATAAAATGGAATTCTGTTACATTTTAGAATTAGACTAGGGTAAATTACAGGAATCTCTCTATTTTTTTTCAGTAGTTTCTGCAGTCCATTGTATGGTTAGGTTTTAATCAGATTTATAGAACATCTTGTCATCTGTGTCATTGTGTGGCAGGAATAAAAATGGCTGTGGAAACTGTTGCCTTGAATTTGAACTGAAGGTCCTTCTCCTTTAAATATATGGTCTTGAATAGTTTGCCCTGTCTCAGTGATCCCCAAATTTCCAGTGTGTGTGTAAAATGGAAGCAGTAACCCTAACCTACTGCAGATCACTATGGAGAGCATCAGACAGATGTACTTGAGACATAACTGCTCACACACATAAGATGCATTGCCTTATAGAAGTGTGGAAATTCAAATATTAAAAATGGAGATATGAATTTTGCTGCTTTCTGACGTTACTAATGCTGCTCTGTAAGCAGGAAGGAGTGTCCACGTGTAGATCTGTGGTGATGTAGTTGATAACATGAGTGACCTGCCAGGTGCCTATAGTCTCAGCCCAGTTTCCCTTGCCTGAGGACTTCCTCTAACGGGCTGTCACACAGTGTGCCCCACACCAGGCACTGAGGTCCTGAGGTGCTGGCCCAACATCTTCCATCCAAGGTTAATGAGAGTTGGTGAGTAAGGACACTAACTCCTTTGCCCCTTGGGTGCGATGCTCCTGAGGTATCCTACACGATCTCCCGGTTCCCTGGCAGCTGGTGGAGCTCTAGGAGCCCACAGTGGTAGTTTAATTGATAACCCACCCTCTATCTGGTGTCTTCCCTTCTTGGTGTTTCTTGGGATCACCTCCCTTCAGGGCCCTGGTCTCAGAGGCCGCTTCTGGGAGGCACAGACGAGACACTTCCACTGTCCCTCAAGACCCAGCAGGCTTAAAACCCTCCTATGCCACTTGAGCCTTTGCCAACTTCCTTGCAGCCCCTGCATCTGTTTCAGTCCCTCAAATATGCTCAGCCGCATCCTTTCTCAGGGCCTTGGCTCATGCTGTTTCCCTCAATGAGACTCATTTTACCCTTTATCACAACGTTCACAGCTGTTAATGTCTGGCTCATTCTTCTGGTACCGTTCAAAAATTCAGTTTTCAGGGAAGACTAGCATCCCTGCCTAGACAGGTTTCTACTTCTATATTCTTCTTATCCTTTAATCTTCCTAGCATTTATTACATTTTGTAATTATATACACGTGGGGACATTCCACTGTCTGCCTCCCCAAAAGGAATCTAGAACTCTAAGAGGGCAAGGATCATTTCTATTTTACTCTCTAATTATTCCTTAACTCCTGGCAGAGTGCTTATTGACTATTTATTGAATGAATAAGAGTTAGGATGTATGTGTGCATATGTGTGTAATTGCATTTATTCATTTATTTTTAACATAGCATCTACTACCAGAAGTTTCACTTAGCAGCCCTTCCCCTTAGAACAGAAGGCTCCTGGGACTAAAATTCTCTCATATCCACCATGATGGAAGTGGACCTCTGCATGGTCAGAACTTAGACTGGGGAGGTTGTGTACAGTGGTGATAGGGGCTGTTACGCAGCTGTGGCGAGCAGGTGGTAGGCAGGTGAGAAGGAAGTGACCCAGAGCTGCTGCCCATGAAGGCTTGAACCTTTGGGGTCAGCCCGTGGAGTGTCCTGGGGCTGGAGTGGAGCTCTGGGAAACAAAAATCCCCTCCATCTTGCTGAGCAGCTAAAGATATTTTCCTTTTAGGGGTTCAGTTTCCTTTTATGACCCCCATCCCAGGATTGCTCGGTGCACATTTTGATCCATGTATCAGATCTTATGGGGTGCGTGGGTGGCTCAGTTGATTAAGTGTCCAACTCGATTTTGGCTCCAGTCGTGATCTCACATTTCGAGTCCCACATCGGGGTCTGTGCTGACAGCACAAAGATTGCTTGGGATTATCTGTCTCCCTCTGTCTCTGCCCCTCCCTTCTCGCTCTCGTGCTCTCACGCGCGCGTGCTCTCTCTCTCTCTCTCAAAAAAAAAAAAAAAAAAAAAAAGAACTTACCTGTATCAGAATTGTGTCGTCTTAGAGTTTTAGTGGTCTATTGCATTTCCCTGGCATGGTCCATTCTGTGGGTAGATTATATTTAATGTAAATTGTTATTAAAACACACACACACACACACACACACACACAAACGGATGGATACCAGAATGTTCTGAGATTCTAGTACAGTATCAGAATTCTAAATAATATTATTCAGTTTAAAACATGACTCAAAATAAATCATAATAAATGTGTAAAAACTGTTTTAAAAATGTATACAAGATTCTCATGGGAGGTGATATTTAGATATCCTTGGAATAGAAAATGCATAGATGCAAGTAGTTCATCCCTTCCAGGGTCCTGCCTAGGACAGCTTCTTGTGAACCATGCAAATGAGAGGTGATGCCCTTCTCCCTCAATGTATTTCTACATGGGCACATTTGTGAGTATGAGAAACAAATCTCTTAACTATTGGGATAATGCAATCAAACTTCACCAGCCCTTGTTCCAGAAATCTCCAGGTATATGAAACAGAATAACAAAATCTCGTTTCCTATTTTTCTATTTTGCTTGAACAGTGACCTCATTCTGGACTTTGTTTTCTGTGTGCTGACATAATCCTTTTGCTCTGAGCAGTTGTCTCTGATCAGCTGCATCAATTAAGGGAATCAGTCCCCCAGCTTGGTAGTCAGAAATGCTGGGGAAGTTTACAATGGGCCCTTGGGGAAGGACTCAGATGTACAAATGAAATTACAATAATATCAGTAGAGAAGATACCTGTTGGGTTTCTTTCTTTCTTTCTTTTTTTTCCCCTAGAGCAGAAGGAACCTTAGGGGAAATGAACACCTGGTGAAATGGTTTGCTCAAATTCATTTAGCAATTTATTTTTTTCATTCCTGTAGGGGAATTAGCAGAGTGCTAAAGGTTTTAAAGAATTCAGATGAAAAGCCATCTGTTCCCTGGGCTTTGTTCAATCTGAATTTAAGGATGGCTTTGGAGATTTCCTATTCCCTAATTAATTCTCTAGATGAGCTTGTGGGGTTGGCTCAATTTATTTTTTGAGAGATGGAAAAAAATGCTCCCATCAATTAGTCCTTTGTTACATCGTGACTGAGATGGAAATAGCTTTTTGCCAAATGGAGCGAGTCGCTGAGAGATGCCTGTGTTTGCAGTGGCCAGGTGTCCTTTGTCATTAGGCCTGGCTTTGATGTAAGTCCTGTTCTCTGGGCCTTTCAGATAATTGGTGAGAAAGCACCCAGCCTTGCAGGAATCTGAGTAATATTTAGCCTGAAGCACAAAGGCAGGGAAACCAAAGCACTGAATGGTAGTCATGTTTTAAAGAGCATAATTGTTCTAACATTTTTTTGTATTACCACGTATAATGCATTATCATTGAAGGCTGCCTGAGTACGGTTTTCTAGAATGGAGTTTTGTATGTGGACAAGCACGAGGTGGCCAGCTAGAGGATTGAATAAGGGAGAAGGAAAGGAAAGGGAAAGAGAGAGGGAAACAGAAGATGAGAGAAGACGGGAAGGGGGCAAGACCCTCCAGTAAGTTGGCTTATGGGTTTGGCAGTGTGACAGTATAAAAGTGTAAAAATCTGCCTGCCTCACTTAGGTCTGCTCTCAAATTAGAGCATCAAACTAATGCCTTGTGCAACACAAAAAGTGTGAGTCTTTCAGGTCCATTGGTTGGGAATGAGTTGAGGCCATTCTGAATAGCACATTGAAAGAAATGGTTTTAAAGAAAAATAATGATCCAGGGGTATTATTTTTAGCATATTAAATAATGAGTTTTCATCTTCTCATGTCCCCATTTTATTTCCAAGATGACTGAGTAATTCTTTATAAGACTTATGTCTGGCAGACTCAGATCATAGGTTGTTTCACAATGCAGGGTAAGCCTTGAATTTTCCTGTAGCAGGTAGTAAGGAGGATATGATATAGGGAAGTACTAGCCAGAGCAGGATAGAATGGGAAATCATAGTCCTTCTTCCTGGTGGATTGTGGGAAGAAGAAGAGCACCAATAAGGAGGGGGAACAGCTGGTGATACAGTCTCAAATCCTGTAGGGTATTTTTTTTTCTCAGATCAGTTAAGGGAAGAAAGAAAGTACAGTTCTTCAATGAAGATATATACATATATATGGCTAAGTCAGCAGTGTTGCTTTCTTGGGGGGGGGGTGTGTAGACAAGCATGATCTGGGGGCATCTGGAATTTCCTACATGTCCCATTGTGGAGTAGAGTTTGCTCCCAATGACAGCTGGAGAGAAGGGTTACCATGGTGGAGACACTGAGAGCTCTGGAGCTGAATGTTTCAGGTTTGACTGCCTGGCTGGGATTGAGTATAAGTCATGGCTGACACCTGGGAGAGGGAGATATGGATTGCCAGCAAGAGTCGAGGAGGACCTAACTCAACAGGAAGGGGCATCATCACCTGACTAAAACATGAGAGTAAGACCACAGGGTCACAAGCAATAAATATTCCAATGATGTTAACTAGGAAAGCAGTGAGGAGGTATATACAGGACCCATTGCCAGTAGTGGCCCATGGATACTTTGGTGAGGACAGCATCACAGGACTTCCCTCCCGCCAAGACACTCATACACCTTCCCCCACCTACCATCACCATGGGACATAGGATCTGCCTGACCATGGGAAGGAGGAGGGGAGGAGATGAATCACCAGGCTGGATAGATTAGAGCAGGTGTAAAATTAAAGAAAGTGATATTCCTCTATGTCATATTTAAGTCAACATTTCTACATAAACTTGTACAAAAATTAGACCAGTATAGGAAAAAATCACATAAAATGCTATGTTGTCTTTGCTCATCTGTATGTAATATAAGGAAATTTATGACTCTGTGCCACAGGATCCTTTCAAGTATTAAAGAAGTAAGATCGAGAAAGGGAAGTTATTTGAGAAGA
The DNA here is from genome assembly GCA_028646485.1 of Cryptoprocta ferox. NCBI lineage: Eukaryota > Metazoa > Chordata > Mammalia > Carnivora > Eupleridae > Cryptoprocta > Cryptoprocta ferox. Next base: position 31,912,583 of record CM053576.1, on the reverse strand, counting down.
GGGCTTTTTAACTACAGAAAGAATAATTTTGAACACTCTGCCTGAAAACTTTTGTTTACCACCCAGTCTGCTTAGGATGAAATTCAAATCTTCTGCATGTCCCTCCAGATGTTATAGGGCCTGTCACCTGATTATCTTTCTAAACTGCATTGTTTCCCTTTGCTTTCTTCCTGTCCTGCCAGGTCCAGAGATTCTGAATATTTGTCCTTCCCTCCCACTTCATGTTCTCCAGTGTTGCATGTGCTGGTCTCTCTACCTGGAACACTGTTCATTTCCTCCAGACAGAAGCCGACCTCCTTCATCCGCACCTCCACCAGCAACCCTATGGGCCCTCCCACCTGCCGCCACAAACTTCTATTCACTACCTGAGAATAGGGAAAGGATTTTTCCTCCTTTGGAACCATGAACCCATTTAGTCATGCCTGTTGACTCCTTCTCAGAATAGTGTTTTCAATGCATAAAATAAACTATATGAGCAAGGGAGAACAGTTCTTTTGAAATACATCTATCAAAATTTAAGAGGAAATAAATTTTGATACATGTGCTTCTTTATTGATGTGCTAAATGACAAAATACAGTGATGGGTTTAATAACCTTGTCATGTCGAAGTGATGATAAGCATAAAGGACATTTGAGGTATCTTCAGTAGCTGTGATTCCTACTTTGTGATCACAGAGCCTATTTTTGCCGCTGTGGTTTGTTGCCTACAATGATTATAGAAAGACATACTAAATTTTCAGTTAGTTATTGAAAGTAAATATGTAATATTTTTCACATCCCAAGTTCATAACTGTAAGGGAAGATCCCTTGATATTTCCACTTTGCTTCCTGGCCCTGCAGTCTGTGCTGAGCTCTTTCTCTGTCCCCATGGCATACGGAGCCATCCTTTCAAAGCATGTATGACCCTGGATTGGAACCATCTGTTTATCATCTATGGATTATCACCAGATTATAAGCTTTAGGAAGTCTGGTCTATCTGCTTATCATTTCCCCATGCTGATACCCAGCAGAGGGGTTCCTATAGATAGCTGTGGCATTAGGTTGAACTTTTTAGGGGTGTAGTCATGTTTTTAAAAGTATAAATAATCTGGGGCAACTGGGTGGCTCAGTTGGTTAAGCAATTCGACTTAGGCTCAGGTCACAATCTTGCAGTTTGTGAGTTTGAGCCCTGTGTCGGGTTCTGTGCTGACAGCTCACAGCCTGGAGACTGCTTTGGAATCTGTGACTCCCTCTCCCTCTGCCCCTCCCCTACTCACACTCCCTCTTCTGTCTCTCAAATTTTAAATAAATGTTAAAAAAATTTTTAAAGTATAATCCGAGCCCTCAACTCCCCAAAGAATTGTATTTTTTATTATTTTCAGACATTTAAATCACTAATTCTACTTGTAAAAGCTTATTAAGATGTGTTTTTAAGATAGGCTTCCCTAAAAGTGTCATGTACAGGATGTAAATGCTATCAACTCATTGATATATTTATTATCCATTCATTGATAACAGCCATCTGGATTACATTTGCTAATTTATTTGGCCACCATTAATTTGAAATGCTTATTTCTTGGGTCTGACATTACTAAAGGTGGATCTTTGGGTAAATGACCGTAGCACAAACAAGGGCAAGGGCCAAGCAGTGCTCACTGCAGGAGTAGTGACTCATTGGAGAAACTCACTGCCCCAGATCATTTGCAGACATATATGTCTCCTGGTACCCTTGTTGATTCTGGGGGAGTGACCAAGGATTTGTCAGGGTCTGATTTCTGACTTTACAGGAGAGCTTCTGATCCTTGGGCTGTGGAGCCTCAATACTATATGACTAGGCTGTGATGTGATCAAGGACCAGTATATGATAGTAACATGAAGAGCAGAGCTTAGTGCTGACCTTCTGCACTTGGCTCAGGTCCTATGATGGGGGTGGAAGGGAAGCACAAGTCCCTGCTCTGGCATTATCAGAAAGTTGGATTCCGAGACCTGTAATTGCAACTGTATCACATGAGCTAGCAGCATGGTCAGCCATGTTGGAATTCTTGGTTGGTAAAGCATGGACTCCTCCACTGGCAAGACTGAGGGTGGGGGGAAGAGGGTTTGGGGTCCAGGCCTCACTGTTACCCAGCATTGATTAGCTTAAACACTAATCATTGTGGATTTCTCACAGAGCACTGCAGAAGGAAAATTCTTTTTAGGAGAGGCCAGGCTGCAGGGGTCAGTCTTGGACAAATTAACCCTATCTCTCAATTATTAACTAATCAGTTCCTAAATTTCCTCACCTAAAAAATGGCACCCTTTTCTACATAGTTGCGAGAAGTAAGTGAAGTGATACATTGAACAACATTGGCACAGTTCTTGGTGGACAATAATAACTCATATTTTATTATCATTTTCATTTTTCTATGAACATTTATACACCATTAGTGACAACTTGCTTAGAGTAAGATTTTCTTAAAGCACCCAACTAGACCTGCTCCTTTCTATCTTTGGAGGACCAATTTCCTGAGTAGTTTATTTAGGTTCCTATTAGCATGTTCTCTTTCTCTGTTGGTTTCCTGTGTATGTTCTGGTTTCTTAATAAGATTGTAAAATTCATATCTCATATTTCTGGTGTACCCCATTGCCCTGGCTCCGATTCTTGGCCTAACCCAAAGAAACTCAACAAATATGCATTAATTATTAAGATAGTCATAAGTCCTTTAAATAGATTCCTTGAAGCAAAGCCAGTGAGAAATTATGCTATCCCATTTTGGTATTTCTCATTTTGGTTTTAAAATATGGTTTATATCTCATTTGGGTTTTAGCTCATATGGCCACACCTAACTTGTAACATTTCCACTAATATCTTTCTCATTAAGATTAAATATAAATAGAGTATAATATTTAATGTTTTTCCACAGATGTATTTAACTTGCCAAACTTAAAAGATTCATATCAATAGTCTCCCCTTCCTTATACCTTCCTCAGGGCATCTAGGAACTGAAATATGCTGGGTTTAGCACTCTCCCTTTCCCTATAAGGAGGGATGCTGTCAATGCGCACTCTGACTGCTCCACAGTCTTACTACCCCGGATGCCATTCTTATCTTCCCAGCCCTCAGTCCAGGAGGTATCCACACTTTCTGAGCATGGGTTTTCTAGGCCTCTGTACCCTAACCTGTCCATGCATATATGGATCTCACAACATCCAGCCCTTCATTCAGCCAACCTGTTTGCCAGCTGATCTCTCCTAGCATTTAGTCTAGAGGAGCTGATTTATCTATTTGACAATTTACCAAATACTTTTCATGTGCACAGCTGTTCATGTCCTCTGTCTTCTAAATAAAACTAGTAATTCCATAAGAGATCTATTTCCAAAATCCTGATTCTGCCATATTAACTTAGTGGCCATCAGAAAATTTACAAATTACTTAATTTTCCTGCATCTCAAAGTCTTTGTCACTAAATTTTATATTAGTACTTACTCCACTTCTCCTACCTGGAAACAAAGTGAGAGCATGGAGCATGCATAGGGATTTCTTTGCCCAGGTGTTTCAAAATTCATACTTACCTGTTCTCCCCCAGCCCCTCAGCCCTCTCCCCACTAAAACTGTTCATATCTCATCCAGTGCAAAATACACCCCTGTGATCAGAGAGAACATGCTCTTCCCTTAAAGCTTTTATCTTACTCCAGGCATTACCCTGTTCCTGGCTAATTATTTTGGTTTATGTAAAATCGTTATACGTTCTTATGGTTTTCTCTCTCTTTACTCTGCTGACCCTCTGTTGCTTCGGGTTGGAGAAACATTTAGCAAACAAAATTTAAATGAAAAGAAAGATTGTGTGTATGTTGTGGGTGGAGGTGTGGTTTGCAGGAAGAGAAAGCCAACACAATATTGAAATCATGGAAGATAGAGAATGGATATGTATTTGTCAGTAGGAGTTAGAGATACAGTGGAAGTAGACAGTGATAGGAAGAAAGACGTAACTAAGGTGACCAACAGACCCAGTTGGCCTGAGATTGAGGGATTTCTTGGGCCAGGAGACACTCAGTGTCAAGTGTGAGGAGTTGGTTACCTTTGGTGGAATGGAAGTGCAGTGGGCCAAATTCAGTAACAAGAAACTGAATCACAAGGCAGTGAGCTGGTTGTTTTGGAGGATGGATTCAGAAACTCAAACCACTGGTTGTTAAAACATATCTTGATACTTAAGGGAAAAATTATAAATCCTGTAAGGTTGGAAGCTAGAATCATTTTTCATAAAAAGGGACTCACAGATGAAAGGGAGTCTCTCCTGATTGATTTGTCATCAAAGAATTACTTTCATTTGAACATGAGGAGCAGCCTCGTGCTATAGTGCCAGGATGATCCGGTTGAAGTGGGGTATATGAGGACCTAAGGAGTTAATCCCAAATCATTTGTGAGGCAGTCCAAAGGACAACTGCAAATCAGTCAACATGTTTGAACAGGCCATGGGTGCCATTCCTCCTAATTTCTGGTGCTGTTGATGGGAAAGAGCAAAATTAGCACGTGTCCCCTTGACACCACTACTGATTTCAATTTCTTCATTTACCGTGGGTATTAATTATCACTAGATCAGACCTTGCCACAGTCATTAACTTCTTAATATAAAACTGTTATGGATAAATAGGAAATTCCTCCAGAACAGAATTTTGATCTTGCAATCCTTAGACACAGGTAAAGAGTGGTATCTTTGAATCAAGTCTAGATTTAACAATCCTTAAATCCTTTGGAATGGGATAAGTTTCAGCTCTGTTTATTTTTTCCATAAATGTTATGGTAACTTTTAAAAAGATTTTCAAAGTATGTGGTGATATCATTGAGTGAACAATCTAGAAAGCCTAACATTAAAACCCATTGAATGATCTTGAATTATCATTAGTGTTGGAGGCAGGCCTGCAATCTGTTTGAACTGCTCTCATTTGCAGCCAGTTCCAATACACATTTTATTTTTTTTTTCAATATTAAAAAGCTAGTGGTACAGGGGAAATCCAGATTCTTTTCTCTAAATCACTGGCCTCATGACAAGCTATATTAGACATGCCCTGTGGTGAGGGGATTAAAATATTACTAGCTTTGTTTTGAAACTGTGACACCGAGTGTGTTTTTGGAATCTTTCTGAGGTGGTTTGGGCCATTGACTTGCCTGGTAACCACAGCTTCTGGACTAATCCAACTCACAGTTTGGGAATTTCCAAAGTGACTTAACAGGGGCCTTGGTGTATGTATATTAATGCTGTCTGTTCCACTTCACAAGTGAGCAGACCCTTCCTTTAATCAGCAGGTAGGGGGAACCTTTTACACTTCACCTCCAGACAACAAATTTGGAAGGAATCTCTTAGACCAGAACTTCTCCTGTGCTAATGTGCATACTGATCACAGAAATCTTCTGGAAAACTTGAGGAATAATTAAGTCTGGGGGTGAGGCATTTCCATTCAGGTGATGCCAATGCTACTAATCTGCAAACCACACTTCACACAGCAAGATCTTAGAAATCAAGTGTGAGTGTGGTAGGAGTGTACCATGTGCTTTTAGGACACTCAGAATTTGAGTCTTGGTTGTCCTTGGGGGTCAGTGTAACAGTGTCAAATAGAGTAAATGTCTTCAGCTATAATAAGCTCACCTGAATTTACGTATTATAAAAACCCCTCTGGAGATAATTTTCTTTGTGACATTCATAGTTCTCTGTCAGAATTGGCCTGTATCTCTTCTGTGTTGCTCAATTTAACTGGGAGGTGTTGCACCTTTGATTTCTTCAGTTATGTCTGCTGTCCTTGCTTACCAGGACATGGAGAATTGATGATTCTTGCCAAGGTGTGACACATGGGCTTTCTCCTATCCTACCTAAAGATGAAGGGCAGGCACAAAACATTATGCTCAGGTTTAGGTTAAAGGAAACCAATGACTCTTATTCAAGGAAACTCTAATTCAAAAGGAAAGAACATTCAGATAAATATGGTTATCACTGTGAAGAGAAAGTAAGATAAAAAGTAAAAATGTGAGAAGAGTATATTCAAAGACAAAGCTGCAGAGTTGAAGACAGTAGTTCTGTTTCCCTTTTATTTTACCTGGTCTCATAAAATAGAGGGCCACAGGGAATTAATACCCTTGACAACAGGCATAAAGTCTTAGGTAGGGCATAAGAATTGAGTTGGGATATTGTTGGCTTGGAAGCAGAGGACTTCAGTTGTAAAGTACTAGAATTTAAACATAGGAATCTCACTTTCTACTGTGTGGAGAGGGTGTGTTTCTGAAGAGCTGAGCACAGACTGAACTTTGTCCAGTTTCTTTAAAACACATGATCATTTTAGAAATCATGTCTCTTTTTTCAGGAATTTAGTTCACAGTTATTTTCAACAATTGAGACCTGTCAAATACTACTAAATCTAAAGGAATCTCTTTATGTGAGCCTTCACCCTCTCATAATTCACTGCAGAGGTTGGTTATAGGCTTTAAGATCTGGAAGTTTTTCCTCAGTATAATTGAATGGAAGCCTGCTTCCTAGCAGAGGTACGGCTGCATCTCTGTGGTTGTTATAGAGGACAGATGGACACTCACTGGAGCCTTCTGTTTGCACATAAAATAAAAGCCTTGGCAGTCATGAGTGCTTTTGTGTTAACCAAAATAGAAACCCAAATGGAACAGAGGACACAGGGATGGTTTAATGGTATATAGTTAGATGACAAATCTCTATGATGCTTCTTGAATATGTATTAATTTTGTATCTTCTTCACACTCAGGTGATCAGTTTCAGTTTCAAAGTTTTCCCATCCACCCAGCAGCCATTTCTCTCTTTTCCATGACTCCAACTTCTAGCCGAACAACAGAAGAGTTGAATCATAAAAGAAAAGTCCAAAAAAACTTTTATTTGTTTGAAGGAAATTCTTTCCATGTGTCCCTGCTCCATCCTTTGCTAATTTGGGTCATGTGCTTTGCTTTAGTCATCTGTCCCAGGCAGAAATGGCCCAGGCTCCTCCCCCCTTACCACAGAGAGGTCTGGAGGTCTACAAGTGGTAACTGAAGACTGTTGCACTCACCACATCCTACAAAAAACCGTAATAGTTGCTTTAGGCTGAAAGGTTCCACTGGAATGTGAGGCTAAGAATGTAAAGTAAGCCCCAAACTAAAAGGTCTTCAAGGCAGGGCAAGAGTTGATTGAAGGAGAAGAGGAAAGAGGGGAAGGAGGAACAAGGAAGAACCAATGCCAAGAGTGTAGAGAATGAGCCAGGAGGAAGTAGGAGAGCTTTATATTTGAATAACAGAGGGTCTGAAGTTCTCCAGCACACCTGGAAAAAGAAAGAGGAGGTAACTTCCTGTTAAGGATGGAAGTCCAGCCATCAGTGCAGATTACTGTCCGAAAGATAAATTTTATGTGTGGTAGGTCAGCAGAAGAACTGGTGTCCCAAGAATTCAGAATTCACCTAGGTTTGGACCTAATTTGTATGTGACATGCTCTTCTAAAGTTTGGGGGAAATAAAGGATCCCCCTATACTTCTCTACTTCAGCTTTAGGAAAACTAGAAAATGTTTTTGGAAGCCATGCTTACCTCTCCTCAGTGATTTATCTCTCAAGACCTTGTGAAACTTTTATTGTCTGTGCTACTCATTTGGCAGTTATTCTGAGTGCACAGTGATGTACATCATTTGTTCTGTTTTCTGGTATTGTTGCTTAGTCCTTACATTCCTTTTTGAATTTTGTTCTTTATTTATTTTGGTTTTGTCTGTGCCCAGGAGAATTTGTTTCAAAACAGGGCAATGCATTCTTTTGTGTGCTTCTCATTCAGAGATGGGCTGCATGACCCCTGCTGGTGAATCTAGGTGGGCTGTGACCACTTCAGTCTGTAGAGTACAGCAGAAATGATGCCATACTACCAAAAAACACAAGGCTATAAAACCACAACTCATTTCCCATGATGGCTTATTAAAGACTCAGCCTAGTTTGCTGGTCAGACTCACTCTTGGATCCCTAAGAGATCACCATGTGAGAAGTTTGACTACCCTGAAACCACAGTGCTGTAGAAGCCATATATAGGTACTCCAATTGACAGTCCATGCTGTGTTCATTTAGCTGTCCTAATGCAGGCACAGAGAAGCCTTAGAGTTGTCCCAGCTAAGGCTCCAAACATCATAGAGCAGACACCATTCATAGTTGCCACACCTGTAGCATAATGCAGTGGTTGTGGTTTCAGCACACTGTGTATTTGTATGGTTTATTACACAGTAATAAATAACTGGAGTGTAAGAGAAGAACTAGAAGGTACATTTCCCATTGGTTGGAAGGTAGTTTCAGCCAATAGGAAGCATTAGTGGATGACTGTAGGTACAGAGTAGGGGACAGACTGAGGTACTTCTCTCTCTCTCTCTCTCTCTCTCTCTCTCTCTTTGTATCAGGCAGTGTCTTATATCATCATGTCTCTTTTATGGTCGCAGATCCTGTCATGCAGCCTTTGAAATGGTTTTAAAAAGTACCTTGAGGTGTCAGCTTGTGGTCTCTGGTAACAACCTCCCATTAACCCTCTGATCCTAGTGGTGATAGTGGCTTTCTGCTATTGTTAATCTCTGGGTTGCCCTACAGGCCCCTGATTTACCTTGCAGCTCTTTCTTTTGAACTAATTTCAAATACTAAAATGCTTCTGTTAAACTCTCTGTTTTCTTGACCAGGCCCCGGTTGATACAGGCTGCATGCAATTCCTATTTATTGATATGCTCAACTGGACATAAGAAATATGCAGTAGCAGGGGCGCCTGGGTGGCACAGTCGGTTAAGCGTCCGACTTCAGCTCAGCTCATGATCTCACAGTCTGTGGGTTCGAGCCCCGTGTCAGGCTCTGTGCTGACAGCTAGCTCAGAGCCTGGAGCTTGCTTCAGATTCTCTGTCTCCCTCTCTCTCTGCCCCTCCCCTGCTCATTCTCTGTCTCTCTCTCTCTCTCAAAATAAAGACATAAAAAATTAAAAAAAAAAGAAATATGCAGTAGCTACTAGTTGACTAATTAAACATGAATCAGTCTACAGAAAAGTCATCTTGCTCTATGAGATAGAATTGTAGACTCCTTTGTAGCATCAGGTTGACCCTTTGTAGTACTTCCAAAGTCTACCATCTCACAATATTAGCTAGAATTTGCACTTGAGTATGATTTTATGGGAACTTTTATGCAATTTGTCAATTCCTTTACACATAATAGGAGCAGAGTGGCCAAAAATTTTAATGAGTCTCTTTTGCACTTGGAAGAAAGTTACTTGAGCCACTAGTCTCCAGAAGATGTTTCCAGCTTAACTTTTCATTTTTTGAGGACAAGAGATGGAACATGTTTTGGAAGGTAATGCAAAGCAGAAGGCCCATAAACTCTGCTTGAGCTGTAGAACCTATTTGTTTCATTCATATCTTTATATTTAAAAAAGCTTAGACCTTATAAAAAGAAAATGTATCTATATACATATATCTGTGTCACATAAAATTATTTTAAGACATATATGACCTTCATGCAAAGCTGTATTTTCTTTTAACTTCAGCATATTAGCTACAACATATTAGCTTCAACATGAAGATAGCTTGAATGACCCATTCTAGTAGCACAGATACGAGAGCAAATATCCTCTTTTTTTTACCTTGTATTATTGAGTTTGCTGTAGTGGGATATAGCCGTGGCTCTGTAGGATCTGTTGTGTAATCATGCCCGAATCACTCAATCCTTTTGGTCCACTGGATCCTTATGCATAAAATGAAAGGGTTGGACCCCTCTGATCTCCAGCTTGAACATTCTGAGTCATTCTACCTAAATTCCTGATTTCATGCTCCTTCCAAGGATGTTTCTTCTTGTCCTTTTTTTGGTAACCATCATGAAATCATTGTTTCCTAATAATGCAAATAATGAACTGAGACCTGATGGTATAGGATACTGAATTTGTGCAGATTTATAATAGCTGCATCTTGCCATCATTTGTGAACCTTGATGCTACAGGAAATGATGAAGTAGAGAAATCCCAGAAAAGGGACGCAGAAGGGGACACTGATTTTGAGGAACATGATGTACATGAAGACATTTTCATTGAAATTCATTGATAATTTTAGAAGATGGGGAAAAAGACAGTATGAATGAAATATCCAAGACTAGTTCATTTTTGTGTAGGTTAATGTAGGAAATGAATTGATTTCTTTTGTCTGCCTGCTAAGACAATTCTTCCCATTGACCACCAGGATGTCCAAGAAAAAAACAGATCAGATGATCTTTGGCAATTAGCCTGCCTTTCTCTCACAAATAGCCTTCACAGTGACCTGAAGACCTGGATTTTGTAGATCATTTAAAGGCTCAAGTTAATAAGTGATGGATTTGTCAGTTTATTTGTGATTACTTGATTCTGATAGTGAATGTTCTGCAATAATAACATCTAGATTTTAGATTTATGGGATCATAAATGATGGGTTGGGGGTTATTATAGGTTTGTGGATGTGTCTTCATTGAACAAAGACTAGCTTGGGAGTTAAACTGAACTAATGTAAGCCCTAATTTCTCCAGCCCTGGGATAAGTTGTTTAAACTCTCTGATCATCATTTTGTTTTACATTCTAGAGTTTTTGGTAAGCATTATATAAGGCAAGGCTTTGGTAAGCATTTAGCACAATGTCAGCTCATGGAAGGCATTTGATATTTATTGTTGCTTTCTTCTTCCCCCCATCTGTCCCAAGAAACTAAAAAAGTCTTTTGTGTGTATTTTTTCTGGGTTAAAATATACAGTAAAGAATATTCCCTCCAAAAGTTAGAGTATCATAGGAGGGAAGAGAGGGCAGTTGAATGTGATGACCAAAATATTGAGAGAAGTTTATTTTGGCAATAGAATTTTGGAAAATCACATTATTTTATTGATTTATTTTTAAGCTTTGTTTTTAATTTATTTAAGTAAACTAACTGTTATTAATTTTTTTTTCCAGCAAGATAGCCAGGTACATGGTCAGACTTGAACTTGAGATTCCCAGAAGAGAAACACATTGGCATCTTTGAAAACTGTGATATTTTTCCTATCTGAAATTTTTTTAATTTTCTTGATTTTTTTTCTTAAATAAGAATTGTATTAGTTTCTCATAATACTGTGTGCCAAAGGTATTATGTAAGAGCAATGACATGTCAGTACTAATATTTTCCTTTTTATTCCCTAAGAACATTTCTCTTGAACTATCATTTGTGTAGATTATATTTAACCCTTTTCTCCTCTGCTACCTAAAATACTGTAATCATGTTCAGTTATCACTGGCAGAGGCTAAGATATAATCTAACTAAAGGATTTTTATCACAAGACATTTTCAAATCTTACTGAAGTCCTTTTGGTGGTAAATGTTATCAGTGGCAAGAGCCTTGGTGCCAGTTGAACATGGGGCTCAGAGGCAAAGCTTTATAATTTTTTTTAACATTTATTTATTTTTGAGAGTCAGAGAGAGAGCGTGAGTAGGGGAGAGGCAGAGAGAGGAGACAGAGAATCGAAAGCAGGCTCCAGGATCTGAGCTGTACGCACAGAGCCCAATGCAGGGCTCAAACTCACGAACTGTGATATCATGACCTGAGCCAAAGTCGGAACCTTAACCAACTGGGTCACCAGGTACCCCAAAGCTTTAAAAGACAATAAAGCAAGTCTCCATGTCTGGAAATAGTTTTTAGAAACTGTCCTGGGTAAACAGATAAATAGATTGTGAAGCAAAAGATCATGTTGAAACACTACAGTATTTTATAGGTAAGATCTTAGAAGCATATTTTATATTAATGACAGTTTTTAAATGATGGCCAGCATGTGTTCAAATCCATCATTTGCCATTTGCCAGCTGTGATATCTTAAGGAAGTTACTAAACCTCTGAACGATGATTTTCAGTCAAATTAGGGCCTTGCCTAAAGTCACATGTTATAGTTATCACCTCTATTTTACAACACACAAAACGAGTTTGCATTGTGAAATTTCTCCTACTTTTGTTCCCTATACTTCTTTTACCCAAACTAACACAGATGCATTCAATATAATGAATGCTGGTGTGGTCATCATAGTATTTGTTTATAGTTCTTCCTTACCTCCTGTGTGTGGTGGGTACTTCCTTACTCCATTGTCTTGGGGTCACATAACTTGCCATATTCAATGTTATGCAGGCTGAAGTGTCTCTTCTGAATGGAGGATAAGATACTACCATATCTGCCTGAGAGTTCAAGCCAGATGGGGATGCTAATAAGGGCATATGCAAATCTAAGATAGATTATTTTCATCAGTTAAGGATAAATATTGGCATAACTTCAAGCCTGGTATTGATAATAAGCATAAATATTATTCTTTATAAAATTTTATAAAGTTTTTTTTAAATTTATTTATTTTGAGAGAGAGAAGGAACGAGAGTGCACGTGCATGCGGAGAAGGGGCAGAGAGAAAGGGAGAGAGAGAATCCCAAGCAGGCTCCTCACTGTCAGTGGGGAGTCTAATCTCAGGAACCATAAGATTATGACCTGAGCTAAAATCAAGAGTCAGACACTTAACCAACTGAGCCACCCAAGTGCCCCCCATTTTTAAAAGTTATTTATTTAGAGTAAATATTACTCTTATTGAAAGTAGAAAGTTCTGTTGCACATTTTTGGACTTAAGGAAATTATTTTGAAGCAAAGCTTTCATACAGTGGCCACTTAACAAACTCTTGCTCTAGGTTGCAGTGATTTTTGGTGAAATAGCAACATCAGTGATCATGTCTTCCCCAAGAATGGTGAGCTGCTGCTACCATGACATGTGGCTTGTGGGCTGACCAAAAATGTGCTCTTCAAACCAAAGTTGTAACTAACCAAGTGGCAATTCTGGGGACTATCATGTATGCAGTAAAAACAAAGCAAAACAAAAGATAACTATGTGAGGTGATGGGCATGTTGTTAATTAGCTTGATTGTGGTGCAGTCAGGTATAGAAAACTACAGCAAACACTGAAACATATACACATGCACACTATCCAGATTTAACAAATGTTAATATTTCATCACTTTCATATTTTTTAAATAGGTTGTTAAAGATAATGTTTCAGCTTTTTCCTCCTGTTCCCTTTCTTGGAAGTAACAATAATAATACATTTGGTGTAATTCTTCAGTGCATGCTTTTGTTAAAGTTAGTGAGGGCCTAACAGGAAGCTGGCAAAGAGGAAGTCATGGCCAGCTACAGGCTAGTCAGAGGCCTTTCTGCTGCACTCCACAAGAAGCCGGATCAAACAGACAGGCCCAAGATGGTGGGTGCCATGACAGAAAGAAAAGGCAAACAGGGAAGAAAAGACAGGAAATCCTGTTTCTAAGAAATCCCTGCCCCAAGTAATGAATATTCTGCTACCTAGTTAACAACTGTCAATAAAAGATAGAAACCCAAACCCCAAGGCACGCAGCTCTCTTCCATCTTGAAAGTGTACTTTTGCTTTAATAAACTTTCCCACTTGTGTTCCTCATCCTCTGTGTTGCGCCTGCCCTGCAATTTTCATGAGGAGACCAAGAGCCTTTTTTTTTCAAGTTTATTTAATTTATTTTGAAAGAGAAAGAGACATTGTGAGTGGGCGAGGAACAGGGAAAGAGAGAGATTCCCAAGCAGGCTCTGTGCTGCCACAGATGTGGGGCTCGAACTCATGAAGCCACAAGATCATGACTTGAGCAGAAACCAAGAGTTGGATTTTTAACCAACTGAGTAAGCCAGGCGGCCCTGGAGACCAAGAACCTTTGGCAACATCTTTGGGATGGGTGGGTCGAGGTTTCAGGGCCTGGGGTCATCTTGATTCACCTTGCAACACTTTTATATTTTTTTCTAGATAGATTCATAAGTGTATTTATAAATAACACATAGTATTAATTTCACTTTAAATTTTATATACATGCTATCATACTATATGTATCATTGTGCAACTATATTTTTAATGAGCATTAAGTTTTGAGATCTCAAGTTGATGTATTTATCCATAAATACATAGGTTTCATTATTTTGTGTTACATATTTTTTTATTATATAATTTCAACACAGTAACTTTGTCCATTCCTCTTTTGATGGATATTTGTTTTCAATCATTTATTGCTACAAAGAATATCGTAAGGACTGCCCTCCCTGTACTGTCCTAAGTATGTCTGATACTAATTTTTTGGCTCACGTTTGAAACTGTGAAATCCAATTTACTTTTCTCCCTTATAGTTATACTGAAAAGTAGCTGACCTCTTTTTTATTTTCTTCCTGTTTGACATAAAATTAATATATAACATTGTATAAATTTAAGGTATATAATATGTTGATTTGATATACGTACATATTGCAAAATGATTTCTATGATAAGGTTAGTTAACACATGCATCACCTCACATAGCTACCTTTTCGTATGTGCGGTGAGAACATTTAAGATATCCTCTGTTAGAGAAAGAAGGCTTCAAGGACTTTCATTTTGACCTCAGTCTGTACTTTCTAATTGGTGTTCTTGCCAGCTTATCTATTATTAGCTCAGGTAAAGCATCCCATAAAGGGAATGGAAATCACCCTTTCAAACAATTAAGAAGTGCTCTGAGCCAGCAGGACCTGCAGAGATTGACCCCAGGGCAATGATCAACCTGACCTTTACTGCCCACCTCCATGTACCCACCGCCCTTTCTCCCATATTTTCCTTATATACACCTAGAAGTATTTTCAACACTTTGGAGACAGGCTTTGAGATGTTAGTCTTGTTTTCCCTGTGTTAGTCTCACTGAAATAAATTCCTTTCTTGTTTCACCTCTACTTGTCTCTCTGCCTTTGGATTTTGTCAGCTGTGAGTGACCAAGCCTGGTCTGTGTGGGAGCCCTGGAGCCCCAGGTACATTAGAAACCTCCAAGTATACAAGTTACATTAGAAACTTCCAAGTATACAAGTATTGTTAACTATAATCACATACTGTATGTGACATCCCTGGAACTTACTCATTTATAACTGGAAATCTGTACCCTTTGACCAACATCTCCCCATTTCCTCTACCCTCCAGCCCCTGACAACCACCAATCTCCTCCCTTTTTCTTTGAATTTAGCTTTTTTAGATTCTCCAAATATTAGTCTCACCTCTTTTGGAAATAGAAACATGATACATACAAAAAGGAAAATGACGTTATCTGAATGAACCAACTGGGAAGAGGATGGAAAGGCATTGGTATTTGAAAGGAAAAAGACGGGGTGAACATTCCACAGTGTGCTTCTGAATCCAAAATATTATGTCTGTGGGAGAGAAATTGGTGGTGGTAAAGGATATTCTCATGTAAGCATTTTAATCATTTCACACCAACTCAATATAACTAACCTCAACAGTCTGTATTTTCCTAACAATTTTACCTTAAAAAGTCAGTGTTTGAGTAAGAAAATAGGAGGGAATACTCAAAAAGTGTAGATGTTTCTGAAACAATATAAAGTACTCCTCTCATTGTTATGGTCTGAATTAGTTGACATGTCTTGATAGAACCACCAATTTAATGGCTTATTCCAGTAGGAACATTTGGTTAAAAATTTTTTTTTATCTTTTTTCTTCAACTTCCCTTAAACATTTGTCTGCATATTACTCTATTGCAAGTTTATTACCTAAAGAAAACTTATAAAATCTATTATCTGATCATATCATTTCATTAATATAACGTGTAAAAAGATACATAAAAATTACCCATGAAGATACAAAATTCACATTTAAAAACATCATGTAATGGGATGATATTTTAAGTATGTGGGTAGAAGACTTTTATTTATGTCTGCAAACTAGGACAGGAAATGATATAAATTGATAGTTATGTAATCTCAGAGCCCACACCAACTAAGTTTTTTTGCTTAAAGTTGCCTTTGTGGTTGAAGTGGCAGAGAAACCCTTCACGTTTTTATTTGACAGAAAAATAAATGAATGCTTTTTTCCTCTATAGTCTTTAGAAATTATTTTGCCATGATTCGTAGAAGAATAAACTTCCATTATCATTATTGGAGTTTTTCTATTCTAAAAAAAATTTTTTTTAACATTTATTCACTTTTGAAAGACAGAGAGAGACAGATCATGAGCGGGGGAGGGGCAGAGAGAGAGGGACACACAGAATCCGAAGCAGGCTCCAGGCTCTGAGCTATCAGCACAAAGCCTGACGCGGGGCTCGAACCCACGAACTGTGAGATCATGACCTGAGCCGAAGCTGGATGCTTAACCAACTGAGCCACCCAGGCGCCCCTGGAGTTTTTCTATTTTAAGGCTCATCTTAAAATGTTTTTTTCCCTCCCCAAGGGAGAAAAGAGGATGGAAAATATTACTCTCTAAATCTTTGAAATGAGAGTCTACCTGAATGAGCTTTTCTTTTATAATTTTTAGCAAGGGTTATATAGGACTTACTGTGTGCCAGGTACTGTTTTGAGCACTTTGCAAGTATTTCCTCTAACCCTTATAATATCTCTATGGTACCCCCATTTCAACCATAAGCAAACTGAGGCATAGAGTCCTAAAATAACTTGCACAGGGTTACACAGCTAAGTAGTGGCAGAGCTGAGATCTGAATGCTGGCAGCTGACATTCTCCATCTCTAGACTGTGCTGTTTAATTAATAACATACCTGAGCAGCTGTGGGGATCATAATTCTCATAATAGTTGAGCACCCCAACTGGCCTATTGATGCAGGTGTGCTAGATTTGAAGAAGAAGTTGTACAACTTCTCTCTTGTGTAATTTCCACAAATAAGAAAATGTAGAACAAAAGGAGATACTTACATTATCTTATGATTTTCCTTGAAGGGCACCTGGGTGGCTTAGTAAGTTAAGCATCTGACTCTTGATTTTGGCTCAGGTAATGGTCTCATGTTTCCTGAGTTTGAGCTCTGCATTGGGTTCTGCGTTGACATCGTGGAGCCTGCTTGAGATTTTGTCTCCCTCTCTCTTTGCCCCTTCCTGCTCCTGGGCATGTGCATATTCTCTCTCTCTCTCTCTCTCTCTCTCTCTCTCTCTCTCTCTCTCTTTCTCTCAAAATAAATAAACTAAAAAAGAAAAAAAAAGAATTATTTTGCTTGAGTCCTGGTCAGCATTTTCTAGAAATTGGGGTCCCTATTAAGGCCAATATAACTTCTTTTAAAAAAATTTTTAATGTTTATTTTTGAGAGAGAGAGAGAGACAGAATGCAAGTTGGGGAGGGGCAGAGAGAGAGTGAGACACAGAATCCAAAGTAGGCTCCAAACTCTAAGCTGTCAGCACGGAGACCAGTGAGGGGCTCGAACTCATGAGCCATGAGATCATGACCTGAGCCAAAGTCCTATGCTTAACCGAATGAGCCACCCAGGCGCCCCTAAAATAACTTCTTTCTATTAGATTTGGATGTGACCACTGTTGGAAGTAGGAAGTGGATAAACTGCTTCATTTATATTCTAATCTTTGGGTTTTTTAATTAATGCTATCTTGTTATGTTCAGGTTTTGTCCTGGATCCTACCTTCTTTCCCTAATACACTACTTTGCATCTACTTTAAACTCTTGGGCCAGAAATTTTACTCTAAATATTTCACATAAATGTTTTTATTCTGATTATATATTTATGGTTATAAGTAAATATTTATTATATATAATATATAAAAAATAATGTATAATAATACTGCATATCATTATAAATATATATATAATTTCTTTTTAAAAGAACTGAACTTCATTTTATTTTCTTTTCCTAAACTTTGCATTTCTGAACTAAAATCCCTTAGGCTCCCTAAGACTGACTCCTTTCAACTATTTTTTTCTATTTCCTCTAAATACCTTGAAATTCTCTTGAAATTATGTATATGCATATATACATATATACACACATGTGCATGCACACACATGCGTACACTGTATACCTATGTATGAATATGCATATGAACATCTTATACACACACAGCTACATATTATAGTCAGAGAGGAAGGGGGAGAGAGAAAGAGAGGGAAAGCAAGACACATGTGAATAATTTGTTGCTGGGCTTCTTTTCTCTGTGTGACATAGTTCCTGACAGAATAATATGGTTCTCAAGCTCCAACCGCATGTGCCCCAATGTCTGTACATTGTAAAATAATTGAATGGCAATTGGTGGCTGTAGTTCCATCTGCTTTCGTAATGATACATGTGGATGTATCACGTCTGGGTAAAAGGCAAGCTACTGGATGGTGACTGAGTATTTACTGCTCAGTCAAAAGGCAGTTTGTCTCTATCTCTAACCATTGATTAAAATAAAAGGAAAACTTAAATAACTTACATAATTCTTGGCTTTTAAAAATGGATTAAATACTTACACTCAATATTATAACATTTTTAAAATATTTTTATTTAATTTTTGAAAGAGAGGCAGAGCATAAGCAGGGGAGGGGAAGAGAGAGGGAGATTCAGAATCTGAAGCAGGTTCCAGGCTCTGAGCAGTTAGCACAGAGTCTGATGCGGGGTTCAAACCCACAAACCGTGAGATCATGACCTGAGCTGAAGTCAGATGTTTACCCGACTGGGCCACCCAGGCGGCCCAATATTGGAACATTTTTTAATTAAACAAATGGAGATTGTTAATAAAGGTTAACTTTAAGGATTAATATTCAGGGTTTTTGTTTTGTTTTGCCTAAGCCCTCCAAACCAAGCAGCGTATTTATTATCTCAAACTTATTTTAATGGCTGCATGTTTTATTAAACTTGTTCTGAAAGTGTGCTTTTACTGGGTAGCAAAACGTACTCTGTAATTCAGTTATTTCACATTTATTGAGATTTGTCTCTGACCTAGCATATCTTCATGAATGTCCCATATTTACACTTGAAAAAACTATGTGTTTTCTTGTTGTTGGGTGGAGTGTTCTTTAAATGTCTGTTTATTTACATTAGTTGCAAATGTTCACATATACATATTCTTACTGTTTTCTGTATTTTTTCTGACATCACTAATATTTGTGGGTTAATTTTATTTTCCTTTTAGGTATGTCAATTTTTGTCACATGCATTTGAAACTCTTTAATTGGGTGCATTGAATTTAAGTCCCGCTTTACTTTAGCTTAATAAGTAAGTTCCATATTCCATTTTATTGCCACTATTGGCATAATTGCTATACATCTTTGCTCTGTTTTTGAGCAATGGTTTTGTGGAGGTATATAATATGCATTCTTATATATAGTTTACCTTCAAATAATATTATACCACTTCAAGTGTAATGTAAGAACCTTACAAATAATAAACTTCCATTTCTTCTCTCTTGTTTTTTGTGTTACTTGACATACATTTTATTTCTACATATGTTATAAACCACACAATGGATTGCTACTATTTTCTTTAAACCAGGGTAATTTTTTTCCCCTAAAGGTCTATATAGTAAATATTTTAGGCTGTACAGGCCATAATGTCTCTATCAAAACTACTGAACTCTGCCATTGTGTTATGGAAGCCGTCATACAATACAGACAAACGATCATGGCTGTGTTCCAGTATAGTTTATTTTAAAAAAGAGGCAGGCACTCATATTTAGCCTATGGGCTATTGTTTGCTGACCCCTGCCTTAAACAATGAATTCTCTCTTATTGACATTAAAACAAAAAGAAAAGAAAAACATTTACCATTTTTGGATCTCCATTTCTTTGAATGTATTTGAATTTTTATCTGATATACAGTTTTCCGTCTACCTGCAGAATTTCTTTAATATTTCTTATCATGCAGTTTCACTGCACCCCCCCATAACAAACATAAAATTCTCAGCATTTTTATGCTGAAAATGTGTTTATTTTATTTTCATTTTAAAATGATACTTTCAAAAGATAAAGAAATTTTTGCATAGTAAAAATTTTCGCCAGTATTTCGAAGATTCCTTTGTTTACTGGCGTGTATTGTTTCTGACAAAAGGGCTGGAGAGATTCTAGTCTTTGTTTATAAGTCATGTACCTTCCCTCTT
Organism: Cryptoprocta ferox; assembly: GCA_028646485.1. Lineage (NCBI taxonomy): Eukaryota > Metazoa > Chordata > Mammalia > Carnivora > Eupleridae > Cryptoprocta > Cryptoprocta ferox. The sequence goes on along the minus strand of CM053576.1, from coordinate 31,892,725 downwards.
CACCCATTCCTCTTACCTTGTTCCTGCTTTTAAGATTTCCTCTTCATCCTGATTTACAGAAATTTGATTATAAAGTTCCTTGATGTAGTTTGTCTTCTTTGCTTTATTGTGCTTCATGGATTTGTGAGTTTATAATTTTTATCAAATTTAGAAAAATCTAAACTACTCTTATTTTTAAAAAAAATGTTTTTCCTGCCTGTCCTTTGCCTCTTCTTCTTCCAGGACTCTATGGTAGGCTGAATAATGGCACTCCTAAAGATGTCCATGCCCTAATCTCTGGAACCTGGCATATGTTACCTCACATTTGCAGATATAATTAAGATGAGAAAATGATTCTTGATTATCCAGATAGGTCTAGTATAATAACAAGGATTCTTCCGAGAGGGAGGTAGGTGGGTCAGAGTGAGAAGGTGATTTGATAATGGAGGTGGAAAAAGTTCTATGCTTTGAAAAGGGAAGATTGGGCATAAGCCAAGGAATCGAGTCACCTCCAGGAGCTGGAAAAGGGAAGGAAATGGATTCTTTGCTAGAGTCTCCAGAAAGAATGCAATTCTGCCTATACCTTAATTTTAGGCCATCAGACCCATTTCTGACTTCTGCCTTTAGAGCAGTAAGAATAAATTTGTGGGTGTTTTATCCCATTAAGTTTAATTTTTATAGGAAAATAATATAGGCTCCAATTTTAAGTATATTAGACCACTTGATATTGTCTCATAGGTCACTGAGATGCTGTTCATTCTTTTTAACTTTTTTACTCTGTTTTCTGTTAGATGGCTTCTATGGTAATGCTTTGAAGTACACTTTCCTTTCTCAGTGTCTAATCCATTAAACTCATCTTGTGATTTTTAACAATTTCAAATATGGTAATTTTTATCTTAATTAGATTTGGTTTGTTTTTATATTGCCTGTTTCTTTCAACTTGATACTCATGTTTTCCTTTAAATATTTTAGCTTATTTATAATAGCTCTTTTAAAACCCTTGTCTCTTATTACTATCATCTTTATTTCTACTATTTATATTAATAGATTAATAGGTGATGTGTTATAGTTTCTTGCTTCTTTACATGTCTCATCAATTTTGATTAGATAATAGACACTGTGAATACAATATTTTTGAGTGTCTCGATTTTGTTTATCTTAAAAAATGTTCAACTTTGGCAGGCAGTTGAGTAACTTTCAAATCAGCTCAGTTCTTTTCATGTTTGTTTTTAGTATTTGTTAGAGCATATCCATACTACTGTTTATCACAGTACTGGGTTAACCTTACTCTAAAGTTAACTCTCCTGGGGTCTCTAAGGAATGTTCCATGTATCTCTTGAGGTACTGCACTCTTGCTTGGATATCCTCCAGCCTTGTCTACACTCTTGGAATTGTTTAAATTAAGTCTTCCTGAGAATTCTTTGCCCAGCATCAGGAAATTTCACTGTATTCATGTGGGCCTTAGCATTTAGAAAGAGACTAAAAAAGATTCTGTATATTGATTCCTGGAGCTCTTTCATCTGTAGTATTCTGCCCCACAAAATCTAGTTTCCTCCATCTCCCCAAATCTGATCTCTTATCTTCTCATCCCAGTGGGAGCTTCTTCTTGAGCTCTCTCTTGCTACGCTACAGTCTGTGACATACCTCCTGGCAAAAAAAGCTGGTGGATTGTGGGGTTTATCTCATTTGTTTTATCTTCTTACACCGCTAGTTGTTCAGGGTCTAAAACTCTTTTATGTATGTTGTCCAGTCTTCTGGTTGTTTCTCCTAAGAGGACAAGTTCAGTTCTAGGTACTCTAACATGGCACGGTGGAGGACTCTACTAGTGATTTTTATATCCGGCTCTTCCCAGACGGATTTGGATTAACCAAGGTTGATTTGAAAATTGTATTATAATTAGTTAATTTCTTAATGTTTCTATTTTCTAAGTCAATGTCAATTTTATAAGAATGTCTTCATCTGTATAATAAGATGCAGAGTTTATTTTTTCTTGGTGAATAATTTCAGTTTTTGGCTCAAGAATTTTCACCAAATCCATTTATAAATTTGCAACCCAAATATTTGAAAATGAGAAAAAATGAAAATACATCATGTTTTTATGCTGTATCTCAACAAGAAGCTTATCCTTGGTGCAAGGGGAATGTCTTTAAATGAGGAGGAAGAATAAATATCTTGGCAATGTTATGCAAATACATGTCACTTAAGGAAATCATAAATTTATTTTTAGAAGTGTGATTATTCCAAACAGGTTAATTCTTCCCTAACCATCTTCTTCCCCTCTTGGTAAAAAATAGTTTAAATATGTCATTCCTATCCCACTCTTCTATTTAAATAAGTTTCCTTTGAGGCCCATATTGACTCTGTATGAGCATCACATACTTATTTTTATGTTCACTGAATGCTTTGTTGGTTAATCTGGGTCCTAATTTTCTTCATGACCTGTAAAATTGTCTTTTCCAATTTCTTGGCAACAGCAGCTTGCTGCCTTGATGATGTTTCATGTGGCCTACCCCTTGCCTTGGCTAAGCTCAGATCATCTGTCCATCGTCGGAAGTATACAAAATGTGGTCTAACCACGAAAGAGACTTCCTAGACAAAATCATAAATAGAGATGCTTTAGTTTAGAATGCTAAAATATCTGTACCATCTGTGAATACAGATTTCATCAAAGAAAAATAAGTGGGAAATCTATGGTTTTCCTTTTGAACTTCCATTTTAAAATGGGCCCAATATTGAAGTTATTTCACCACAAAATATATTTTAAAAAATAGTGTTAGTTATAGTTATGCTGGCTTTCCATATACTATTTTCTTCTGCGATTACAGTGCAAACACTGTTGTGGTTTCATTTTCTATTAAGTAATGAAAAGAGATTCTTAAAACATCTTCTGAGCAAAGAATAGTAATAATCAGAGTCATCAGTATGTTGGTCATTTACTGTGCCTATCCCTTATATGTTATTTAATGGTGAAAATATTAGGGGCTTCACAATATAATTAATAGCTCATTCCATTATCACTAAGTAAATTATCAAAAATTAATAGTTCTTTAAAAAACGAGGGAGGCAACTAGGAGGAGACCTCTTATTTTGCCATCTTGATGATGTGATTCCACAGTATCCCATTTCATAACATGATCATCTAGCTGCCAGATAGTCTAGAAAATAGTATTAAACATTCTCTTATAGCCAAATGGTCAAGCAACATAATTCTGACCAAAGATATGTGTGCAGCTATTTTTACGGTCATGGCAGTTTTTGGCCTCTGAGAGCCACTCTGAAGCCCTCCCTCAGTTTTCACAAGGGAAATACTTCTTTGAAAATATTCTATAGCAAAATGAAGAGCTTGTCAGACACACAAGTGAAGGAAATCTCCAGTGATTTTTTTTTCCTGTGTCCTCTTGTGATGTTGGGATTTTACTCACTTAAAACTATTCTTTTTCTCCCAGCAACAAAAATTCCAGATTTATATACATATTTACATTTACATGTTATAATTTTGTTTTTTATTATTTCACTAATAGCCAGACAGAAAAGTATTCTTTTGAGGGAAAAAAAAAACCATTAAAAAAAGTTTTTAATTCTCTGGAAATTTCCTTTTTTTAAATGTTTCTATTCTGAGAGAGCAAGCAAGCATGAGCGGGGGAGGGGCAGAGAGAGAGAGAGGAAGAGAGAGAATCCTACACAGGCTCCACATCCAGTGCAGAGCCTGACATGGGGCTTGATCTCATGAACCACAGGATCATGACCTGAGCTGGAGTCAAGATTTGGATACTTAACTGACTAAGCCACTCAGGTGCCCTGAATGGGGGGAAAAAACCATTTTTAAATAAAACATTTTTCTCCTAAAGTTTGGATGGTAGGTTTTTCAGAATCTAGCAACAGTTGGGAGTCATTATCACATGTAGAACTGAAGAGAAGGTGAATAAAAAGGTGACAGTCAAGTGAGAAGTGGAACTGTGGAGGAAGCATGAGAGGCAGGGGTAGTGGGTGCAGCTGCTGCCAGAAAAGCACTGCGGGAGGTGGGAGAAGGAAGGGAAGAAATCGTAGGTAAGTGGCTGCCAATTGGGAGCCCAAAGCTAGAAGGTCCAGATGGTAGAACCTGCAGCTCAACTGACACTGAGTGGGTCAGAGTAGCACGGAACTTGAGGAAGAGAGAAATTGTATAACCATTACATAGAGAAGCATCTCTTTTAGGTAGAGGATACTTCTGAGTTCTTCTCAAATATTAGCATATACACAAAGGCCTCTGTCACCCAACATAGGATGATGGAGTTTTTGATAATTTTTTAAGTAGACTCTACAAGACCAAAGTTCTGGTTCCACTGAATGCTTTTCTGTGTTGGATAGTATATGGTGGGTCTGGGCTTGGTATGGTAGGCAGAAAATGGGGCTTTTCAAGAAAGTTATTCTAATTTTGACAAAACTGGTGATAGACTAAAAATGGTCGAAAAATTACTGCTCTCAAGGGATGATATTGATTTCCCCTCTCCCTTGAATCTCGGCTGGACTTAGTGACCTACAAGATCAGTAGAACATGGCAGAAGTTAGGTTTGGGGCTTCTGAGGCTCAGACATAAGGAGTCTTGCAGCTTTCTCCTCGTTTTCTTGGAATATTGCTCTTGGGACACTCCGTCTCCAAATGCAGTACCATACTTTAAGAAGAAGCAAGCCACATGTGCAGCCCATGTATAGGTACTCTAGTCAGAGTACACTCCAGAGGGCACCTGTCAACCCTCGCCCACACCAGCTCCCAGCCACAAGAGTCAGTCATCTTTGACATCTAACCAGGAGAGCCTTCAGGTGACTGGAGGTACACTTGCCATTCTACTGCAGCTACCTGGGCGGCCTCAAATAACAGCTTCCCAGCTGAGCCTTGCCAACACACAGAATCATGAAAGACAATAAGGAATTGCAGCTGGAAGCCACTGTGTTCTGGAGTGGTTTGTTGCCCAGCAACAGATAAGTGGAAGAAAACCTCAAGGAAAGAGTTTCATAATTTCTGGAAAGCTTGTGGAAAATGACCAATTATCATTTGTCCTATCACTGATGTAGAGACGTAACTTTCGAATTCAGTTTCAAATTACTACTTTTCACCCAAATTATTTAGAAATAAATTTTATTGATAAACTTATTATAAGTGTACCTAAACCAGGGCTATTCTTATTTTCAGATAATTTTTTATTTGGCAGTTTTTCTTACAAACTTGCTCATGAGATATTTATGCAAATTCCTATATTATTCTTGTTCTTCACCTTCTGAAGATGGACTCCATTGGCACCTAAGCATAATGTGCCATACATAGTAAGAAATGGACACTCGAGAGCCTGGCAGTTTGACCCTGCTTGTACTCCATTCTCTATACGAACTAATGCTCCATGCTTCTCAAGCTTCACGGTGCATATAAATCACCTGGGGATCTGGGGAAAATGCATATTTTGATCTATAGGTCTAGGGTAGTTTCTAAAATCTATACTTCCAATATTTCCAATTGGTATGGATGCTGCTGGTCCACTTTGAGAAGCATAGGTTTAAAGCACCCTAAAATTAAAGAGAAGTAGAAATTTAATTCAAAGAGAGAGGAATTTTACTCTTGGAGGAAAAGCAACTTGCCGACATGTAAATGATAATCGTGAGTCAGATTTCATTATAGTAAATTGGTCACTATCAGTAATCATTATAGTATTGTGGGTTTATATGCTCACTGGGCTTGGCAAATACCTTAAACATCAAAGCTTATCATCATAATATACTAAAAAATAAATCTACCTTCTGTTTTTAGCTTCAGTTTGCTCTTAGGTTCTGAATTTAACATAATTTCTATTACATTTTGACTCTCTTCCTGTCTAGCATACTCACGCTCTGGCATAACATCTGTACTCTGCAGAGAGGATTTAAAAACAGGAGAGCATGAACTGTAATTAATGTTTATAAATTGCCCAGGTGATTTGCAGAAACGTAGAGGACTGTTTATAAAATATCTGTGTACAAGGCACTGATAGTACATATAGCATGGTTTATGATTACAAATTAGTCTAGAGGGGCTGCAACCTTGATGGTCTATTTAATATATAAAGTAACCAAATATAAAATGCAAATTAAATGTACTGTTGAGGAATTTCATCCCAAATTGGGTTGTTTGGTCTCCTTGAATATTCATCTCTCCACTGCCTTGCTATAACTAAATTTCCATTTTATTTTTAATTTATCAAAGTGGTAAATATATATGTTTTTAAGTCATGATTAAGAAATCACAAGGAACTGGGAATATGCAAACATTGCTAATGGAAGTTCAAAATGGTTTGAGACTCCTGGAGGAAATACAGCAATCTCTATAAAAATTTTTAAATTATTTTTATGTCTCATTTCTAAGATCTTAAAACTATCACAGGTACAGGCAAAGAATTATATCAAAGGATGGTTATGACCTAATTTAGAAAAGTCAAACATTTGCACTAATCTAAATATTTAACAAGAGAAAACTACCTAGAAAAACTAAGGTGCATCTGTGCACAAAGAAATACCAAGAAGTTAGTTGATAGGATGCACAGAAGACTATCCAATGACCATAATATATTGTCCTTTTAAGAAAAAAAAGCATGTATATTAGGATTTTCCAGAGAAACAGCACCAATAGGATAGATAGAAATAGATGGTATGGATAGAGATGATATAGAAATAAATGGGATAGGGCACCTAGTTGGCTCAGTGGGAAGAGCTTGCGACTCTTTTTACTTTTGTTTTTTTAATTTTTTTAATGTTCATTTATTTTGAGAGGCAGAGAGAGAGAGAGAGAGAGAGAGAGAGACAGACAGCACAAGTAGGGGAGGGGCAGGGAGAGAAGGAGACACAGAAACTGAAGCAGGCTGCACACTCTGAGCTGTCAGCACAGAGCCTGATGTGGGGCTCAAACTCATGAGTCATGAGATCATGACCTGAGCCAAAGGCTGATGCCAAAGTCCGAGGGAGCCACCCATGCTTCCTGAGCACACCACTCTTAATCTTGGGGTCATGAGTTCAAGCCCCACCTTGGGCATGGAGCCTGGTTAAAAAACAAACAACAACAACAACAAAAGAAATAGGTGATATAGATACAGATATAGAAGAGATTTATTAAAGGAATTGGGTCATGTGGTAATGGAGGCCGAGAAGTCCCACTATCTGCTAAGTACAAGGTGGAGAACCAGAAAAGCCAGTAGTCAAATTCAGTTTGAGTCTGAAAGCCTATTGTCCATGGGCAGGAGAAGATGGATGTCTTAGCTCAAGCCGAAAGAGAATTTGCCCTTCCATCACGTTTTTGTTCTTTTTAGGCCCTCAGATAGATTGTATGGTGCCCACCTTCACTGGTGACAGTGATTCTTCCTTATTCAGTCTGTTGACTCAAAAGCTGATCTCTTCTGGAACACCTTCACAGATACTCTCAGAAATCATGTTTTGCTAAAACTGGGCAGTCAGGTTGATATAAAATTAACCATCACAGCATATGAATTTTTTTGTTCCTGTTTATTAAAATTTGTATGTAAACTTCATAGAAAAATATGAAACTTTGTTTCATGAAACATGAAAAATATGTATGTAAACTTCATAGAAAAGAATACCCACACACTTATAGAGCTGGATTTTAAAGGATGTAATAACAATAGGTGATTTTATTTCCTTCTTTGTCCTTTATGTATCATCTTAACCAGTTTTAGTTAGTAGACATTTTTGAAAATCATATTTAAAACATTTAAAGGAGCTTTCATTTTTTATTTTTAAAATGTTTATTCTGACACAGCGAATGAGTAAGCAGTGGAGGGGCAGAGAAAGGGAGAGAGAGAATCCCAGGCAGGCTTAGTGCTGTCAGCATAAAGCCCAGCATTGGGCTCCATCTCACGAACCATGAGATCATGACCTGAGCCGAAATCAAGAGTCGGACACTCGAGGCACCAGGATGGCTCAGTAGGTTAAGCATCCTACTTTGGCTCAGGTCATGATCTTACTGTTGGTGAGTTCAAGCCCCACGTTGGGCTATGTGCTGACAGCTGGAGCCTGGAGCCTACTTTGGATTCTGTGTATCTCCCTCGCTCTCTGCCCTTCCCCCCTCTCATGCTCTGTCTCTCTCCCTCTGTCTCAAAAATAAAATAAACATTAAAAAAATTAAAATAGTCAGACACTCAACTGACTGAGCCACTCAGGTGCCCCAAGTGGCTTAAAGGAGCTTTTAAACACTATTTTAACATTAAAACATTGCTTCCATGTGATTTTCTATTTTTCTTCTTTTGTTCCTTAGCAAATTTGCTCGGTACAGAAAACCAGTGTTCATAACCCATGTTTAGTATCTCAAATAACTTCTTTTCAGAAAGTGACCATGTAATTACCCTAGCTCTTTCACTCTAATTTAGTTCTTTGGTTATGTTTTTTTTCTAACATTTTGAAAATTATTTTTGTGTCCATTTATCACTTATTTAACAGAAATTTGAATGCGTACTATGTGTCACACATAATTTTTAGCTCTAATCTGTCATTACTGTTTTATTTTCTGTATTTGCCAAATCATTTCCTCTATATGCATTTATTCAACAAATGTTTTTCAACAACTACTGTGTATCATGTATTATTCTAGGCTCTAGGGAACAGAAGGGGAAGAACCAATGGAAAACCCCTGTTCTCATGGAGCTCACATTCTAACAGGTAGAAAAAGACAGGAAAAGAAATAATTAAATACATAGTGTATCAGAATGAAATGAAGTCTAGGGAGAGACTCAGAAAAAATGAGGGTGGGGCACAATTATAATATAAGATAGGGATATCAAGGAATGCTTTTTTGAGGTGATTTTTTGAGCTATGGGAGCAAAGGGCTAGGGGAAAGAAAGAAGGGAGCAAAGGGCTAGGGGAAAGAAAGAAGTCTTCAGATGCTCATATCTTTAAGTTACTTAAAATAATTTAACAACAAAAATTCTACATTTGCCAAGTAATCAGAATTTCACTTTTATTATTTGAGTTTTGGATGACCAGAAAAGGATTATTTTGAGAAAAAAAAATCTTGAAACACACACAAAACTCTGAAATCTGATTTTTGGAAGAAGATAGATTTCATCATAAATGAATCCAGAGGCCTAAATTAATAGAAAGCATGTGTCCAAGACAGATACTCTTTTCTGAAGGCAACAACTGTGATCTTAACAGCACTTTAAACTCTTGGAGAGTCATAGTAAGGCAGAAAAACACTAGGTTAAATGTTGATGAATTAACTCATTGAAAATAGATGAAAAAGGTAAAAAAAATAAGTGGTTCTTTATAAAACCTCTCCTGAACTTTATGACCAAGAGATGGTAACTCATCTTTATGGCATCTCTCTTTAATAGATGATTAAGAAGAAATTGTCTTCAATAGCTAAAAGTCCAGATGGGCTTCTATTAAAATCTCCTACCGTGCACTCATTGCCGTAGATGGTTTCCTGTCAGAAAACTGTGTAAATTAGCAGCTTGATGTTCTAAGACTAGGTTAAGTGGTCTGTTTCAGACAGGGAAAAATTTATGGCGTGAAATACAAATGCTTAACTAATCATAAAAGTATTCCATTTTCTGAGGCTGATTTTACATTAACACTTGGCCTATCATATAGCTCATCGTGTCTTCTCTTGTAATCAGGAGGAAATGGGCTCTTTATCTCAGAGAAGCACGGGGAAGTTTGTAATCTTTTTCACAAAAAGAACCTTGTAATAGGATGGAGAAGAGGGTTAAGAAAACAATAGATGTGTAAATGTCATTGGAGGGTATACATCTGTAAACCATTCCCTTCTGAAATGTTGGAAAGATTGCAATATAAATACTGCTTCATCACATGTTTTCCTTTTGTCTAGCTCTTCTGTTGTCTGGAGTCTCGTGAGATGAAATGCACACCCTGAAACAGCATCCCCTATGAACCACAGTGAGAGGATATTACACTATTTTGTGGCCCTGCTCACTCTATTTTAGCCCCCGGTATTTTCTTCCACAGGTGCCAGGTCTGGTTCAGGGAAGAAGCTCAAAGTTAAAACCAAATCAATTGCATACACAGGTGGTTAGACTAGAATGTGTTTGAATCTGAAAACCAGAATAAGTGTTTTATGTTAGAATGCTCCCAGCAAGTAGTAGGAAAAATCTTCAGGGCAAAATGATGCCAGCATAAACAGTTGTGGGCTGCTTCGAACACAGTTGACCCTTTCACTGCTCACTCCTTTTTGCAGGTTTACTTTGCTGTTTTTCAGGTTTAGCACAAAGCAGAGAAAATGGAATATTTTTGAGTACAAAGGAGGGTCATAGTTACACTGTCTAGGAATGAAAATCAAAACTGGCAAAGAATTGGGGCATCTGGGTGGCTCAGTTAAGCATCTGACTCCTGATTTTAGCTCAAGTCATGATCTCAAGGTCTGTGGGTTCAAGCCCCGCATTGAGCTCTGTGCTGACAGTGCAGAGCCTGCTTAGGATTCATTCTTTCCTCTCTCCACCTCCCCTGCTCATGCTTTCTCTATCTCAAAATAAATAAAACTTAAAACAATTTAAAAAAAACTGGCAAAGATTATTTCCATGTTTAAAATTTAAAAATGCATGTAAATAAATATACGTAAATATATTTGCATTATACATGTGTACGAACAGTGATAAAGTCCCACACTCAGTGCCTCTGTGGGTAAGGCAGTTTCCTCAAACCAGTGAGTTGAAGACAACTGCTAGCGATATAGCCTGTGGCATACTCAAAAGCCCAGACGTTACCAAAATGCGTCAGCTACTACAAATTGGCAGTTTTGTGGGACTATGAACTCAGTGTTGCGGGCTCTTTTAAAGAAGAAACCCGACATCTGATTCTGTGTGTTGTGTGATGTGTAATTTTCTGTGATTTTGTTGCTTATTTTGACTCTCAGACAGATTGGGATTATACACCTAGGAGTGTAGTAAAGGCTCTTGATGTCTTTGTCTCACACCCACAAGCCTCTGATTAAGAGGTGAATAGGCAGACTAATAATTGCAGCAAATTTAGCACAGTCTAGGCTGGGTTTTGTGTTTCTTAGTAAAATTCCAGTTAGTTATCTTCCTAAAGAAAAGGAGTATTTATTTTAATTGAACTAATATTTATAATAGCATTTATAATTAAATTTAAATTTAAATTTTTAAAGAAAACCGGAGTGTTAAAAAACATTTTTTTCCTTGAAATTTCAGTATCCTAGACCTAAGGGGTTTTTCTATTGAAGTTGCAATAAAATTCTAATGGAACTTAATGCAGTAATTCAGGGTACAGTTTACCAATAAGTAAATTTGTAATTATTTGTGTTAATATTGAAGATGATAGTAAATATGTTTGATACTTTAAAGGACATGCTCATATAAACTACCAAGGATTTACTGGGTGAGGATGATCTAGGTTTCCCAGAGCAAAGAGACATCTCAGTTCAGAAGAGGCCAATAAGTTTGTGTACAGAATTAAGAACTAAAAGGATTGTCAGACAGAGGTCCCACAACACGGGCTGATCAAACATCAGGGCTATATTCAGGAGGCTGAGATATGTTAATGGAGTCCAAGGAGAGCTATCTAGAATTGTGAATTCCATTTCTGGCTCTGCCATTATTTCATTGGATTGGCTTATTCACTCTTAGTTTTAAATAATAGAAAGTCTGCATCACACTTTTTAGAAGATCTTTAGTTAGATAATTTTATCAAATTACATTAAAAAGAGATGTTATTTTTGAAGGATAGCCTTGGGGATGAATGATAATAAGGAGTTGGGCTAGGTTTTTCTAAAGCATGTTTAATTGCAAAAGTCTAGGATTGGTGTAAAATGTTATTCTAACTTGACCCAGACATTAACCATTACCTGGGTAGGATTTTTAATCTCTATATTGTGAGTCTTATGAATAAAGATCAAGGCAGGTCCTGTGCTAATTTCTCTGCCTTTATACAATGCTCCTTCTTACTCCTGCAGCACCTGAACATATCTTGGCAATTCTTTCCTCTGTGGAATGTTTTCTGACATTCACTTAGAGGTCACCAAGAATATGTATGTAAATGGAAAAAATAATTGGCACATATGGAGAATGGAAAAGATAACTAGCAGAAATTCAAGACTATTTTCCATTTGGAAAGATCAACTTCTGCCATCAAACAGATTTGGTCACATACTTCTGGTTGGTTCCTGCTGACTTGTCTTTGTTTGTGTTTAAGGAAATATGGGAAGAGTTACGAAATTAGTGAGAAGACCACTGGGCATAGGCCTCAGATTTCTATTATCTATAAATATTTATCAAGCACATGCCATATGTCAGGGAAGAGAATGTGGCTGTGGTATGAGGCACTGGTGTTGCACTTGGAGCTCTGAAGCTAAAGGGGGGTGGGGTGTAGTGTGCATCCAGTTCAGTCATAAGACTTCACTAGAGGCCAGAGGGCCTTCATGGTGGAGATAAAGGCCTTTGGAGATGATGGGAGGAGGATGTGGTGAAACTTCAGGGAAGAGTAGACATAATGAGCAGTGCTTCTCTGACTGCAGAGGTGCCTGGTGATGGTTCTCTGTTGGACATGACCTAGTGCTTCAGCTTCAGCCATAGTTGCTCTTTCTCCTCTCCCTGGGACCACCCCTCTCACACTATAGGAATTACTGCAATCCTCTGCTACTGTAAGGACAACCCCTTTTACATGACACTGTTTGCCTGTGCAGAATCTTGCTGAAATGACTATCAAAGGAATCCTTGAAATGGAATAGGAATCACAAAAGGAGGGTCACATGAACCCTAATTTATTATATGTGAGGAAAGTTGTGTGTGTGTATGTGTGTGTGAGAGAGAGAGAGAGAGAGAGAGAGAGAGAGAGAGAGAATGAATAATTTTGCTGTTTTGTAGTCAGTGCTTGCCACCGTTTTTCTCTCTGGAACTCCTTTTATATTCTAGTTGTAGGCACATAAACTTCGTATCTTTTCTGGAGGAGATTCGTACAAGTAAGAAAGCCTGGGTTCAAATACATGTTCCTGCACTTATTAGGCATATTAGACCTTGTGTAAGACACTTAACCTAAGACTCATGTCAAAGAATAACTCAGAAAATTTTAGTTGTGTACATGCAAATGTGCTCATAAGGGAGAGAGGTTAACAGATGGTCATCAATGAGAAAATGAAAATAAAGGGATTCTAAGAGGGGGAAGGGAAAATTTCAGACAGCCTAGTAACAGTATATCTTGCTTTAACATTTTTGTTATTATCATTATAGTGATTGTTTGGCAGCCAGCAAAGATGCCACTGTCTTTATTGGTGCTATCTTCATGCAGGCCGTTCAGGATCGTTTATAGCCACAATTTCCGTTGTTGACATGTTTGAAATACTCATTTCACACCAAACACCCTTGAAGGTTAAGCTGTGAAGTATTGCATGATACACCATTTTTGGGTGTATGTACCCTTCTGTTAGTACTTCTGCCTTACCTGCACCATGTATGTACTGCATCACGATTTCCTGCTTAGTTTCCTCACCTGTCCAATGAAGTTAATACCATGTCTTTGGGTTTTTATGACTGTTAAGTGAGATATTGCATACAAAGCTCTGAAAATGGTACCTGGCTCAAAAAAGCAGTCAGTAAATGCTATTTCACCATTATCACTGTCATTGTCATCATTATTCCTATTGAAGGACCCTGATTTATAGAACATAGAATAATTATTTGTTTTCCAAACCCTAGAAAATACTCTACTATAGTGCCCATATCTTGGCTGAGAAAACCTAAGTACCTGCCTGCAGCAACCCTCCCATGAAAGCCTAAGCAAAAGGACTTTAGGGAGAGGACTGTCAAATCTCTTTAATAACAGCACTCTTTCCTCACCTCAGATAATCAAAATATCCTGGTCTATAAGATGAATTGTTCATGGATCTAGCTCTAATTTCCATTCTTTTTCTACTCTGTGATGGCACAAGGCATTTTCAGAAACATGCCAAGTCAAGTCTCTAAAGGAAGAGCAAACTGCACACATCATCCAAAAAGCCCCTAGCAAAATCTCCAACCATTCATTCAAGAATGAAATTCCATATCTTGAGCAAGGAGCTCCGCCATTCTTCCTTAAAGTGAAATGAACCTCACCTGCCAGCACTTTTGCTAACTTCTCCAGTAGAACACAGTGTCTACTTATGGCCAAAAGCCTTGACCACATCACAGGAGAAAATAGTCAGCCCTAGAGTATTGTTTGTCTTCGTTTGTTGTCACTTACTTTATTGGAGTCTGTGGAAAAGAAATAACAAAACAGAGTTTGAAAGACTAATATAAATACATTTTGCTTTCAAAATTATTGTTTGTACTTTGTTTTGCTTTTGATTTCTCTTTGTCTGAACTTCTCTTGGAAGAGTCATTGCTCTTGTCCTGAAAGTCAATGAAATACTATTCAATTTTCCAAATTTACTTAATTTCTTTTCTCTCCCCTTCCCCTTATCTCCTTCCTCTTCCCTTCTCTTCCCTCCCTTCCCCTCTTCTTTCTTCCCCATCTCTTTCTCTCCTCTTTCTACATGATTGTGGAGATAAATTTAAAAAGGATTCTGTAGATCACCACTATTTATAATGAATAGTTATGGCAGACATCTTCCCTTCCTTGGGCACAATTCATGGTTTCATTTACTTTGCCAATTACCCTGGGACTCTGCTTCTGATTTCTTCTGGAGGAAAGCCATACAACCAGGCTTTTGTTTGATCTTTAATTCTGCCTACCTAGTAGTTCCCTGACAAAGCAGGAGGGAAAGTACTCACTGAAATCTGATTCTCCTGTCTCAGTATTGTATCATAGGATAGATAGCACTGACTCATTTCAGTACCAGAGAAGCATACCAGAAAGTCAGAGGTACAAGGAAGACTTGGTTAAAATGCATTGAGGATTAACTGTCTGTTGGGCAAAACACAGGAGTTCTATGTTCACTGATTTCTTTAAAACTTATACCAACCCCGTTTTACACACCAGAAGTTTTATGCCTACAGAGTTTAAATCTTTCCAAGAACCAAATCTACAAGTTTGTGTTTCTGTGTGCTCAGCTGTATCGCCTCTTATATATTGCTTTTGCTTTTTAAGGTTATCTATCCAGTCATCATTTGAGGAAACATTTAAATGATTTACTTGAAGAGTAACATGATCTGAGTATATTTTCATTAACTAACAATTTTGTGTACTTTGTCATCTCAAGTTCCTTATTAGAAGCTTCTGAGACATTGAATAAAGCTGAGGTGAACTGAGTTATTAGGTATTCATTGGAGGACTTGCTGATGCTGATTATTTCTTCTCATTGTCTACACCTAGGATGCAGTAAATGCTTATTCACTAACTCATTTCCACTATTACCTCATTAGCTAAGAAAACTTTTCCTTCACAGGCATTTAATACTTTTAAGAGTTTTTAAGCTCATTCTGGATCATTAAGTTATCATGTCACTGACTTCTTACTGGCCTATGATTGTCTTAAAAAAAATCACACTATGAAGAGTGCACCAGTCTATTATAAGGGAAATCTGAATTACCTTTGTTTTGTTGTTTCAAATCTTTTGAACCTTGGGTAGATCACAGGGGATCAATTTGTATATGTGTTGATTGGGCATAGTGTCTGCTACTCTGCTGACCACAAAGGTGATTGTATTAAATATTCTAACCTGTATACTTTGGGAAAAATTACAAATAGCTTTTGAGTACAGAGATTTTATTTCATTGTGGAGTCCTTCTGTAGGCCTTTGACAGTTTTCCTTTTCTAAGGCCAGGTGCTCAGGATGGAACCAAGAAAAATGTCAAGATTCATTTCTACTTAAGAGTTACCCAAAGAAGCTCTCCCCTCGTACCCAAATCAGAAATTAATGAGTAAGATTTATGAAGAAGTCTATTGCTTGATTATTCTGTGAAAACAGGGCTGTAGTTGGAACAGCAGCTGCGAGTGGGAACAAATCTTTGGTGTCACAATAGTCAATAATGTTTTGATTTAAGAACATGGCAGACATAAATCTGGGCATTACAAGTTCAAAAGTAAGTTGACATTACTTATAGAGATACCTTACATTGCTCTTTGTGTATTCTGAATGCAAGCTCCTAGACCTTCATTAATCCAGATGAGCTTAACAAATGACTGATGTCTGACCTGAAGTTTTGCCCTTTGATGATTGAAGGCAGACACATTGATGTGTGTTGTTGCATAAACCACTCAGAGAAATAACCCTATAAATCTTGAGCAATAAAATGTATTACAAAAGAAATAGATCACGGAGTAAAGGCAAGTTACAAACGTAATGCATTTCTTTTTATGATTTGTAAAACATCATGTTGCCCTGACTAATGCTTTAGTGTTTTAGATGTAACAGGCATCAGCCTAAAAAAATACATCAAATGACCTCTTGCCTTTATATAATATGCCAAATCAAAGACCCAGTAATATAAAAGGGCACTTGGATGTATTGCATTACTACACGTGTGCCTCAAGAAATAAAAATGTCTTTAAAAAGTGCCCTGAGCCAATGACAGTGACTACATTAATTATACGAAGCTCTATAGGTAGAATACAGAAGCTTATTCTCCAAATGGACTAGTCCCTGCTCTGGATCAGTCTCCCAACTGTTCCAGAGGCAGGGAGAACTTCTTTATGAGGCCTTTTGCCAATATGTGAAAGTTAGGCATGCAAAAAAACAGGACTGCCACTTCTTCTACTTTATCTCCACTGTAACAATGACATAAGTCCAGCAATGTGTCAGGTGTTGTATTCTGGTGGATACTGCAGTACCTGCCAGGTAGAAAGAAATGTGTGTTGGGGTCAGATACACTAGGTTTGAATTTCCCTAACACTAGACTGACCATGTCCCCCTCACCTCATTCCCACTTCAGCATGCTCTTTCTACTCCTTAGTCAAAAGTGGCAGCTATCATTTGTATTGCCAGGAAGCTTACACCCTGGAAGAGAAAGACAATACACATGCACAAATAATGATAACATAGGGTTTTCATGATGCTATGAGACATACACAAAGAACTTGGGAAAAAAATCAGAGAAAACAAGATGTCTTCTGTGGGTAAGAAGTTGGCATAAGAAGAGCTTTATTGAGATGACAGTATTTTAGTTGTAATGAAAAAATTTAAAAGATAAGACAGCTTCTGACAGGTGAATGTGGATTGGAGGACATTCCAAGTTGACCAATAGAGTCAGCAAAATTTGGAAGGAAACAATAGATGTTGTTTTGCCAACGTGAAGTTCTATAACAGTCATAATGTAGGACTTTTCTCCTCAAAGTGTGGTCCACACAGACCAGCAAAATCAGAGTAACTCCAGTCCCATAGACTTAGAATCTACATTTTAATAAGACTTCCTGGTGAGTCATATTTACACTGAAGTTTGAGAAGCACTGGTTCAGGGTGCATACAGAGTATCCTTAAAGATCATATCAAACAAAAATTTTAAAAATTTTAAATGCTAATTTTAAAAAGTCCTTAGGACGTGTCTAGTTTGACATTTGGTTGAGAAAACTAGATAAAAAGTGGTTGATCCTGATGGACTTGAACTTTTTTCCCTAACAGCAATGTAGTACTTTTTTCACTGCACCATATTCAGAGCCTTCAATACCAGACTTCCGGTTTTAACAAGTTGTGTAGGATGTGAAGGACAGTTGAAGGTTTCTGATTAGCTGAGTAGGAGAAAAGCAATTGAAAGTTAAGAAGATAAATCTAGTAGAATAGTATGGAATAGACCAAAGGAGAAAGAACCTAAGGATAAAGAGCCTAAGCTAAGAAAATATTTAAATAGTCTTATAGAGGATCACAAGGAGAGTGAGAGGTAGAAAATGAGAAATACTTGGAAGGTGATGATCTCCACCTACTTCATTTTTCTAAAGCTTATGGGTATATTTGCCTTCTCCCTTGATTCTCTGCTTGTTCCAGTACATCATATTAAAAATCACCACAGTGTTTCTCAAGTGACAGTTCCACCAACCCACTTTTCCTTTAAGAATATTTAATTGTTTCCTATGACCAATAGTCAGCCCACCTACAATGCTTGAGATTCAACCCACTAACCACAGCCTCTATGACATTATTTCTGTCTGGAACATTTTTGCTTTTGTTTACTAATTAGCTAGGTCAAACTATTGATTAATTCACTCATTTACCCAATAATCTATTTATGTCACACATATTTAATGAACCCCCTTGTGTTCTAGGCTCTTTGCTATGATGGACCATATATGATAGACTCATTTTCATAGAACTGAACAGTTAGCAGTTGTGGAGGTTCTGCTTAGTATTGGGCAAACTGCTAGCTGGATATGTAAGATGAATGAAATGTGATGCCTTATCTTAGATGGGCTCATATTCTTGTAAGTTGTGCTCAAGATGGAAATAGTAGGCCCTGTAATTGAGACTGCATATTATGGTCTGTTATTTACAAATTTTGTTTATCTGCTCATGTTTACATATGGAGGTTTATTACATGGATGGGGGTATCTTCCTCTGTATTCACAGAATACAGCAGGTTCTGTTCAAAGAGGGAAAGTAAGATACACTTAAAACCAATGTTAAGATCTATCAGTTTTGATCTATTGGGTGATAAAAATGCAAGACAACTCTTGTAATTGTGTCAGGAAGGCCCCAAATCATGTCTTTTATTGGGAAGTGCTGGTAACACTACTAGACTTTTAACTTACTATGTTTTTTTTTGGCATAAGAAAATTCATAGACATAGATCCTACTTCAGAAGGACTTTCATTCATTCTTGTAAGTGAAAGTTCTTAGTCTATCAGTATTAACTATGATTAGCCATGTGTATTGCTGGCCTTTGTAAAGTATGGACCAGTTTCCTCATCTTGGCCAAAATACTAATGATGCTTTCTCATTTCTCTGATTGTCCTGTGTGCCCATGTTTTATTTCACAGTCACAGGAACTGAGGAAATTTTTGCTAATCAGTGGTAACACGTGGTGAAAACTGGTGATACAGATTTCTGATGGTTTTCCAGTGAACCAAACTGCGTTCTCTGACATTCTAGTCTGGTTAGTCAGATAGTAGGAAATCCTTTGAAGATTTACTATTGGGTTTGGAAGACTTATCTCTTTACAGATGTTTACTCTGTAGAGCAAAATTCATTTCTTTTAGTTCTGAAAGAATCTTCTTGAAACTTGCGAAATTGAAGTGAGTGACTTGGTACAGTTTGAAAGTCTGGTTAGGAAGTATTCCTCCTCCCCCAGATTTACCAACAGCCTTTGCTGTTGGGAGAATAAATGTTATTTTTAGATGTTTTAATTTGAACACAGCTGGTTATCTAGGCTGACTGTCTCTTTTAAGTTCAAGACATTCCATATTATGCTTTGACCTTTCAGGATAGAGAATAATGAAGAACAAGCATACACTAGACTACACCCAGTTCTGCAAATTACTTTAGAGGCAGAGAAGAATAACTATAGGGCATGACCTCAGGGACTGGACCTATGCGATAAGAAATGTCCCAAGTGTGGAATCTTGGACATGCTGAGAGGAACAGAAAGATGTTACTTAGCATGACTGAGATGATTTGTGGAAGGAGAGAGTGATGTGTATTTTTAGACATATTTTCTTGCATTTTTAATACCTTACATTTACTGAAAGACATTTTCAGTCCATGACTTCATTCGGTTTCCAAAGAGTCTTGATTTCCTCTTGAAATTCTTTCCCTAAGTGAAGGCTGAATTTTCCCCCAAATTAATATATTCTTTTTTTTCCCTTCTGATTTTCCATGTTTTGAATAGTACAGGTGAATAACTTATATATCAATATGTTTTCACATCATAGTTTTCAGAAAATGTGTTCTCAAATATATGGGTAAATATCAGGGGAAAAGACACAATAGTGGGAGATATTTTCACCTTTCATCTTCTTATCTTTACAAATGAGAAAAATAGGACAGAGTACTTTAAGGATGTTTCCTCTCCCATAATCTTCCTCTTCTTTAGAGGAATCAGTATTTCCTCCAGTTAGTTTTATTAAATAAAAAGGAAGATACCACAAAAGCAAACACAAATGAAAAACCCTGAAAATTATATATTTCCTTCCTGCTCTTTTAGACAGGAGCAGCTGAACTGAGACATATATTTATTTACTAACTGGTTGTAGAGCCCATGGCAGGATGTAAAGGGGTTGAGCGAGGCTTTCTTTGAAAGGAAAGTCATGAGATACAAACAAAGCTCTTTAAGAAGCAGGGAAGACTCAAAGGAGGCAGTTTAAGAAGGGGACTGGATTGGAACTTCTGGGGTGAAAGTGGTCAGATACTTCACGTTGAGGGGGAATGTTTACTCTTAATCTGTCCACAAGTTCACTGGCTTCCAAAAGGCTGACTATGGCTGTGTCTGTCACAGACAGAAATCTGTGAAGATTTCTAACAGACCATGATGAAATTGAATTTGAGAACTTTCCTTTATTCTGGTAATATTTGATGAGTTAAATTGCTTGTTTCTTTTCTTTTTTTTTATGTTTATTTATTATTGAGACAGAAACAGAGCATGAGTGGGGGAGGAGCAGAGAGTGAGGGAGACACAGAATCTGAAGCAGGCTCCAGGCTCTGAGCTGTCAGCACAGAGCCCGACGCAGGGCTCAAACCCACAAACTGTGAGATCATGACATGAGCTGAAGTTGGCTGCTTAACCGACTGAGCCAACCAGGTGCCCGCTTGTTTGTTTTCTAAAAATCCTGACAGGAATTTGACAAAAGTGAATCCTATGTAAATATTTTCTTTTCCTCTATCTCATTTTCATTTTCAGTCTCCTATTGCCCACCTCCTTATTTCTTAGTTTACCTTCTGAATCTCTAACACTGCCTTCTTCCCTTCTATAAATTCTACTCCCATTCTTATTGCCCTAGGAAAAATTTGAACATGAATGGTATCAGTCATCAGTTGACTAGATCAATGATTTCAACCTGATTCTTCAGATATGAGAATTCATTATTTAAACTATTTTTCCAAGTATTTATTTTAAAAAATTATAAACCTACAGAAAGGCTGCAGAAGTGGTAAAGTGTACCAATCTTGTACCAAGATTCACCAACTTTTAAACTTTTATCATATTTAATTTAACCCTCTAAGAGTCCATTCTTCACATTAAACATATTCAGTGGAGCCTGAACATACGTAAACTTTGATTATATTTTTATTCTTTCAAGTTAATGATAACACTTCCTGCAAGAGATTTAGGAAATGAAACAAATCTTCTCCCTACCCCCATATTCCAGGAGTTCCAAGTGCTCAGAGAGAGAACTAGAAAACCTCAATGAAGTATTTTATACTAAAACATGGATGAATTCTAACCATCTGAGGTAGCATTTGTGCTTAATAAGATGAAATTGTTAATCTACTTAAATCCATAACAGAGGATAGGGATGTTGAATGATATATTTGAAGAACATATTTCTGGTGATACTTATCTCCTCCAGTCCAAAATTATGTCTTTTGGGCCTTCCCTGCCATGGGATGGGCATTTTAACTATGCATTAATGTTCCCTCTATTCCTAACTTATCCTTGACAGTGGCTCTGTGGTCTGCATGTGACAAATCAAAATATGGGGCATGGACTTTGAAAATCCCAACTGATCCAGGAAATCCATTTTGTGTGTGGTTCTTATATCTAAATGTCTAAGTGACATAGCCATCTCTTTGGGACCAATTATGGTTTGGAGAAATAGGCAAATATTTGCAACCACAAATCACTAATCTAGGTAAGGGGAGGGCCCATGTATTTCATAAAGCAACACTGATGTTCCCATTCTCCACAAGCATTTTGGTTAGATGCGAATCAGAGCTTGGGCTTGCCCGTGGACATGCTGACTTGTGCCTCCCAGCACAGCTGCAGGCTTCTACAGAGGTTGCACTGAAGAGTGATCCTACATATCTGATGAACCACAGGATGTCAACAAGACACACCCACTGTCCCACATTTGGCAGTCCCTAAAAAAAGAATGTAGCAATGAGCCTGTTGCAAGCCAAACCAACCCTGACCATAGTAATAGACTCTTCCAAATGGGTGCGGCCAAGTGGATCACATTGAAAAAGAACAGGCCCTAGGATAAATCCGTATTAAAGAAAAGCAAAACAGGGCTTAACTGTCACAAAGAATGGAAAGGAGCTGTGGACCCTTTCATCTTCCCCAGGGTTTGGGAGGGTGTTGACTGAACAATATTGTTCCAGCCTCATGCTTTTTCCTTGAATTGAGAATCTGAAGAATGAGGGGAGGTGGTTTAAACTCACATTGGCCATACCACATCTCAAAATCCAGGATAGAATGAGGTTCTTAAGTTGAAGCCTGATGAGAAATGCCATTTTAATTTGGACTCAAAGAAAAGGCCACTTTCCATAACTGCTATTCATTTTAATACACAAAGGAAATAACATAGTCTTCTCTTCATCTGAGGGGCGTACTGTTTATCCCTTGGTTATGTGCACACACTTGCGTGCGCACACACACACACACACACACATTCAACCAGGGATTAATACTAAGAAGTAGGTATAAGACTGTCTGACAATTACAGCTACATGTATGAATATATACATGTAAACGTAGTGTTACTCCATATCACATATGAAAGCTAAAGAGGAATATATATGATAATTGAAAAACAGTCCTTTCTCCAAAAGATTGTGTAATTTGAAAATAGACTGTAAGCAAAAAGATGTGTATACCCATGATTTTGGAGAGTTTTCTGAAACACCAAGAAGATCTGGATTTGGGTTTTTTGTTTGTTCGTTTTTGTACTTTGCGTTCTAGAACATATTTATTGTGTTTTGGAAAGTTAAAAATTGATTAATCCAGGTGAGTATATTTGATAAATCCAAGATATCTCCTCTACCTGTCTTACTATGCTCCTCCTCCACCCTACCCAATGTGAACCAAAAGGCAATCTTTGATTCTTCTGTACCATCATCTTTCCCATTCAGTTAGTGAGTGGATTTTATAATTTTTTCTTCCCAAATGTCCCTGTAGCCATTCCTCTTTCCATTTAAATTGCCATCAACCAGCTCAGACTGATAACCTCAACCCTTGACTCCCAACATTCTGCTACATGTCCCTTCCTTAGTTTCCCAGGCTTCAAATCTTTTACTCAGTTCTCAGACTGTAACAATGGTGTTTAAATCCCTGTCTTTGCACATGTTAATCTTCTACTGAGAAATTATCTGTCTCTTCATATTTTGTGCAACACCTTGTTCAGTATTCTTGGCTTGGTTTTCAAAGCCCTTTATTGTTTGCTTCTACTACAATAATGCAAATTTTGTTTCTACTACCCTCTAACACACACCACACACACTATTGTTGTAGTCTACGTTTGTTTGACAACCCCTGGACACAAAATGATCATTTCTGCCTAATATCCCACACTCTTCTTTTCTTGCAACAAAATGTCATCTTCCATTGCTTTTCTAAATAATTGCCAATTTTAGACCCAAATAAAACTCGGTCTTCTGTGAAGTCTGCTATGATTACACTAGTGGTCATTTATATGCTTCTGGGCAAAACTTTTCACTGATAATCTCAAACACATTATTCACACACACATATTGTTTTCAGATGGATTTGTCACACCAATTAGAGAAGGAAGATTCTTTGAAGAAAGTGACCATGCTATAAAAATTAATTAACTCATATATGCCCTAAAGCAACTAGTGTATTGCGATATACAGTGTATGGAGTTTGAGTAATGCTGATTTTGGAATAAATTAGGTTAACTATTAATTGAATATTCATAAAAAAGCATATCATAATAACCAAGTGGTGTCAAACACAGTTTTATTCTGGAAAAAATAGTTTTGATTTTGTATACAGGAATCCTGAAAGAAATTTTATCATTTTTCACTGTGTTTTGTAGTTTGCTAAGAGCTTTTACCATGAAGTAGTATACTTTTCCACATTATGATCAGGTAAGTTTTATCATGATTTCACAGAAGAGAAACTGTTTTGAAAATGTGATTTGGTCAGGATTATGCTCTAATCAAATGTGTACCCAGGATCATCTTAACATTAATCCTGAACTAACCTGAACTTGAGTTAAATCTAATCCTCACCCTATACTGGCTTTAGCCCCAGACTTAACCCAAACCTTACGCTTACCCCTAAACCTGATCCTAACCTACCTTTAACCTAACACTAGCTCTAATATGAATCCTAGTTTCCTAACCCTAACTAACAACAGTCCTAATCCTGGTTCACAACATACCCCTAACCCCTAATCATAGCCCTGGCTCTAATCCTAGCTCTGGTATTAGTCCTAAACCTAACTTGCAGATTCACATGGCTAGTGTGTAATTAAAACCAAGGAAGTCTACAAAGAGAAGCATAGACAAAAAAGGGAACTTGAATGTATCTGAATGTATATATGCAGTACCAGAGATATTTCAAAAGTAACCATAATTTTTTTTCTCATAAATGTAGGGGCACCTGGGTGGCTCTGTTGGTTAAGCGTCTGACTTTGACTCAGGTCATGGTCTCAAGGTTCATGAGTTCGAGCCCTGTGTTGGACTCTGTGCTGACAGCTCAGATTCTGTGTCTCCCACTTTCTCTGCCCTTCCTCTGCACACACTCTCTCTCTCTCTCTCTCTCAAAAAAAACATTAATATATGTATATTAATTATTAATATAATATACTTTTATTAATTATTAATATTATATATATCATATTTTCTCAGAAGGCGTTTTGGACTCACTGACAAACAAATGATAATCAGTGCTCCCGCATGTAGGGGTCTGGAGATGAGTTATAACTAAAGTGGGTAAGATGAATTTAGACTCAGCAGGTCCTACTTACTGTTGAAATGAGTGGTGAAAAATAGTTCAGAACCTGAGATCGACATTGTAGTGAGTGAAATAGTTCCCTCCCTCCACAAAAGATAGGTCTTTGTCAAAAATTGGGGATCTGTGAATGTCACCTTATTTTGAAAAGGAGTCTTTGCAGCCACCAGACGCTGGAAGAGGCAAGAAACAGAATCCTCCCTCCTGAGGGAGTGCAGCTCTGCCCACACCTTGACTGCAAATTTTTAGCTTCCAGAATTGTGACTGAATAAGTTCCTGTTGACTTTTAAGCCACCAAGTTGTGATAACTTGGACGCTCACGGAGTTGACCACATCATGCCCTGGTGTGAAGAGGTAGAGACCATGATTTTGCCAGGAAAGAATTCCAGTAACAAACCATTAGGAAAAGAAAGCTTAATCAGAGCAGAGGCTGCTAATGGTAAGGCTTATGTTCTAAGGAAACTGGATTAGGGTATGAGATGTCTACATGAAGGGCAGTTTGTATTTTTATCTTTACCACCTACTAAAAATTGCATGAGCCCCTACTGAAGCAAAACTAAAATAAGAAAGTTGCTGCTCTTGAGGAGTTCACAGACCAGAGGAGGAAGAAATGTGTAATTAGGTACATTGTAAAGGAATAGGATGGGCAAATGATACAGGAACCCAGGCAACTTCATCTGCTAGAGAGTTGGGGAGTTGAGGTGAGGGGAGGGCATTAGAGAGAAAGAGTGGAAGTGGATTTTCAAAGGATAGCACTGAAAATATAATCAAACATTTTTACTGTTATTTTTTTTTTTTTTTTGAGAGAGAGAACAAGTAGGGGAGGGGCAGAGAGAGAGAGAGGGAGACACAGAATCTGAAGCAGGCTCCAGGCTCTGAGCTGTCAGCGCAGAGCCCAATGCGGGGCTGGAACTCACCAACCAAGAGATCATGACCTGAGCCAAAGTAGGAAGCTTAACCAACTGAACCACCCAGATGCCCCTTGTCCCTCTTTTAAAGTCAGTATTTTTTTATTAGCAATCCTTCCATTTACAGAGATGTAAATCAATGTGGATGATGCTTTTTTCTATGAGTGATTCTTCATATGGACCTTCTGGGGAAGGCAGGGTCAGCTGCATCACTGACTCCATTTTAGAGCTGCCGAATAGAACTCATAACATGGCTGCGAGGTTCCCTTGGTGGTTCTGGGAACTTCAGTATCTGATTAGGAAATGCTACCAGCATAATTTCCCTATACCAGGGCTCAATCACTCCGTGTATGTGCTCAACAGATTTCAACTGTCTATCAAGTAATCCTGTGTTGGTGTTCATGGACCTCTCCCATCTGACTCTTTTCTAGTTTTGTCATGGATCCTGACATGTTTCTGCTTGGACCTTCCACTAAATGTGGTTTTCATCACTTTTGTTGTTAGTTGTCCTTTTTACAAGGATTCCGTAAATTGTCATGAAATTTTACCTCACCTTTAAGGAAATAATTTGTGAATTTTAGTTCAAAGCTTCCCTCCCTCATTTCTCCCAGCCTGTCTTCCTTCAACATACATTTTTTTTAGTGTTTATCATGAGCTGGATACTGGGCTAGGTGTTAGGCATATAAAAACTCACAGACTCCCAACAATGAACTAATTGTCTCTAAATCTAATGGGCATTTTTTATTCTCAAAATCACTTTTTTGTTCTAGTCTTCTACTAGATTAGCAAACAGTCTTCTTGATGACAGAGGCCACCTTCCTTTTGTTCCCTGTTTGTTTCCATTTTTCTGTGTCTGGCACACAGTAGGTATTCAGTAAGTTAGAATGAATGGACAAGCACTGAGGTTTATATTTGTGCTAATTGAAGAGAAAATAGGGCAGTTTTTCTTGAGAAAAGAATGATCGCCCAGAATCTTCAGACTTGTGTGAAGAACAGAAAGTACCTGAGCAAAAGATAGACTCAATTTAGATGCTTTTCTCTTCTTTTCTCTTCTTCCTCTTAAGTAACTGACCTGGAGTGGACCACACATGGCAAATATAATTTGAGTCACTCAGAGGGAATTGAAATTGTTGAACTTTAGAAATCAGGAGTGACTGATCTTATTATTAACTGGAAATAGGGCTAGGGATCAGAATGTGATTGCTCATGTTAGAAATGGAAGGAACAGTTACACTTACTTTTAAAGTGGTATTTTATATGTCCACTTTTGAACAGAAAATGGCAGCTTTAGGTTACCTATGTCATTGATTTTCAAACTTATTTTAGCTCTACTCTGTTGATTAGAAGCTTTCACAGATAAATATGCAAAACCAGTAAAAGCAGGTGTTAAGTGATAGTGCTTTTCGTGACATTCTCTTGTCTCCAAAGAAACCGAAACCTTCAGAGCATTCAGTATAAAGACCCTGCAATAGTTTATAAGAGAGGATATGAAAATGTTGGATAAAGAGTACAAAGTTTCTTTATGTAAGATGAATAAGTTCTGGAGGTGTAATACAGAGCAATGTGACTATATTGTATTACATTGCAGTACTATATTTGAAATTTGCTAAGATGTTCCCACCAAAACACACAAAAGAAATAGAAAACACATGGTATTAACTTGTAAGGTGATGGACGTGTTAAATAGCTTGATTGTGGTTATTTCACAATGTACATGTATATGAAAACATCAAGTTGTACACCATAAATATATGCAGTTTTTATTTGTCAATTATATCCCAACAAAGTTGGGGGAGAAAAGGAAAAGAAGAGAGTTATGTGAGCAAATATCAACTCTTTAAATTAGTGGGCACTTTATATATAGCAGAACAAAACATCTCTGTGTTGCTCTGTTCCCTGAAACTATCTGCAAATAAATAGAAGAAGCAGAAAACTGAAGATCCTGAATGCTCCAAACTCTCAGAAAGAAAGCATTCAGACTACAGAACCAAGAAATGTACAAATCATTGAGAAATTTAAAAATACAAAGGAAGCATTAAAAACAGAATTTAGAGCATAAGTACAATGGTGGGACTAAGAAAACACATTCATCTTAGCGATAAATATATATATAAATAAACATACTTGTTAACAAAAGATATTCTCAAATTAGATTTTAAAAATTGGAATCTTACTAAACTCTTTAAATGAAATGCATTTAATGACACAGATCAAAAGTAGATCATGGGCAAAGACACAGAAAAAGGCAAAGCAAGAGCAGAGATTATCCTACTCTACTTGAATTCAAGTGATAGGGATGGTCAATTACAAATGAAAGTAGCAACAAATCACAGTGAAGCTGTGTCACAAGTTTTTCAACCAAACAGCCTCAAAAGCTGAAGGCAAAACCCAAGTATAAGAGGGGAAAAAAAGTATTGGCTCAGGACTTATATCTATTTCATTCAGAGAAAAACATACTAAATTGTGTGAAATAATAAAGATATTTAAAATATAAGCATATAAATAACATGATTAATAAAATGTATCGAGATATATAATTAGGAAAGCAAACATCTCTTCTTTCAGGTACCCATGAAATATTTACATAACTGCACCTTATATTAGTTCACAGAAAAATTTCAGTAGCATTCTGCACTTATAATGTAATAAGCCTAGAAATCCATAACAAAAGCTAGATCAACCATACGAACAAAATGTTAAAGAAATTTTCTCATTAAGTTTTAGGTCAAATATAATATCAGAAATGAAACTACAGCACACCTAGAAATTAGGGATAGTAAAATTCTATGCGTCAACACGAAAAGAGGGTAGTTAAAGGAGTCATCAGAGGTAAAATCTTCAGTGTTAATTGTTTAGCACAATAAACCAGACAGAATGGAAAAAACAAGTCAGTATCCAACCCAAGACATTTTTAAATTTTTTATTTTATTTAATTTTTATGATTTTTAATGTTTATTTTTGAGGAGGGTGCTGAATTGGGAGAGGGGCAGAGAGAGAGAGAGACACAGAATCTGAAGCAGGCTCTTATTTAGCACAGACAAACCAGAACCAAAGTCTGATGCTTAACAGACTGAGCCACTCAGGTGCCCTAGGAACACTTTAAAAAAAAAATAGTAGGTGGGATGCCTGGGTGGCTCAGTTGGTTAAGTGTCCAACTTCGGCCCAGGTCATGATCTCACGTTCGTGGGTTCAAGTCCAGTGTCGGGCTCTGTGCTGACAGCTAGCTCAGAGCCTGGAGCTTGTCTTTGGATTCTGTGTCTCCCTCTCTCTCTGACTCTCCCCTGCTCACACTGTGTCTTTCTCAAAAATAAATAAAACATTTTTAAAAAATTAAAAAATAATAGTAGGAGTGTCTGGATGGCTTAGTCTGTTAAGCATCTGACTCTTGGTTTCAGCTCAGGTCATGATCTCAGGGCATTGTGGGTTCGAGCCCCCCACATCTGGCTCTGTGCTGGCAGCACAGAGCCTGGTTGGGATCCTCTCCCTCTCTCTGCTCCTCCCCCACTTGTGCTGTCAAAATAAATAAACTTTAAACAATAGTTAAAAAAATAAAAAAAATAGTAATATTCTAAGTAGGATTACCCAATTAATAAAGGCAAAACTGTCCACTGACAGAATTATTATTCAGAATTTTTCTAAATTCAGAATTTTTCTACAAGTATAATAGTAAATGTAATGTGAGGTATTGAAATTCACATCACACATACATTTTGTTTATATAACTTAATGCATGAAAATTTGGAGAAGAAATGGTTATTTTGGGAGTGGGGATTAAAGACCTGGGGTGGGAGAAAAGCTTGGCTATTAGATCTCATCAAATCAGTCACCATCTATTTTAAGACATATCACTATTCTGGATAATACTAAAAAGAAATAACCTTGCCAGTGAAATTAAGACACATCATGGATTTTGATATTATTATACTTTTAAATAGTGATTCTTTTACTTCAGAAATATTAAAATATGAAAAATCTTAGAATCCAAGAAATTGGTGTTTTTGTGTATTTTTGTTAGTCCTTAAAGTTTTTACAAATATATTTATTACCTTTATATTGATAAATAGCCAAACAAAAGTTTTAGCATTACCTCAGGATGGAAAGTAAATAGGTAAAGGGTCTCCTCAAACTGCATTCACTAGGAATTCATTTTTTCCCCTCAGTTTCTGATCTGAAAGAGAAATTGGTGTTGGACCTTTAACCCCTTTTATCTTTATCCCTGTTCTGATGTCTTTTTTTAAAAAAGTTTATTTATTTGGAGAGCGAGAACACAAGAATGAGCTAGCATGAGTGGGGGAAGAGTAGAGAGAGTGGGAGAGAGAAAATACTAAGTAGGCTCTGGGCTAACAGCCCAGTTTCATGACCAACGTGAGGTTCA
This sequence comes from Cryptoprocta ferox, assembly GCA_028646485.1. Taxonomy (NCBI): domain Eukaryota; kingdom Metazoa; phylum Chordata; class Mammalia; order Carnivora; family Eupleridae; genus Cryptoprocta; species Cryptoprocta ferox. The sequence continues at coordinate 31,862,727 of CM053576.1, read as the reverse complement.
ATCTCAGGACCTCTAAGATCATGACCTGAACTGAAATCAAGAGTCTGACACTTAACTGTGTGAGCCACCCAGGTTCTTCAATGCCTTTAATATCTATTGACCTCTCACAGGAGCCTCCTGGTTTCATGGGCTTTTCAGGATTGCATGTGCTCACCCCTGTTCTCCACAGGACCAAATCTCAGCTGTGAATTCTGGAGCAAGGAAATGGGGAGAAAGAAGAATCAAGAGGTGGGGAGTAGCCAAATCCTGCAGAGTCTTAAGATCATCTGAAAATTTGAGCTTTTTCTTATCAAATTCATTAAGCAAGGAGGCTGTTAGACTGAGGCTGTAATGCTATGGTGGCCTGCATAAGCAAACTAAAATCTAAGACTGTGAATGCCTCAAGGTTTCAAAATTGAAATGCTAAGGACAACTAATCACAAACAGCCAACTAGGCTTTAAGCTATAGCCAGATAACTTCGTGCTTTTATTCCACACTACTCAGTGTCAGCTTCTCCTGGAAGGTCCTGTCTGTGGAGCTCTGCTAACTGCTTCCCATTTGGCACTGCCAGATTCAAATTGATTTTTGCTCAAATAAATTATTCAAATGGTTAGTAAGCTTCAGTTGACCTTTTATCTCTCTCAAGGGAGGCTTTTAAGTAGTGATTATCATGACTAGATTTTCATGACAAAATCCATATTGATGATGGGTAGATGGTAGATAGCATTATGGCTGCCTTGTGGAAAATAAGTTAGAGAAAAGAGATTGAGGTCAGAGATTTGAACTCAGGTTTCCAGTTCCAATTTGTTTATGTTCATATTCTCTCTTAAATGCGACTAACCATGTAAATAGACTGAGTAGGGAATCCACTCCTTAGTGGTTTAAGTTTCAGGGATTCTAGGAAGCTGGGACCTAAAAACTAGCACTGGGCTCTGATCAGCTTATGTCATAGAACCATTTTGTGACCTTAATGATTTGCTTTTTATGGAACACTATGTGACCCTTTTGAGATCTTTTGCCTTGGGAGAGTGGATTTAACAAATATTTCCCAAATTCCTTAAGGGGAATATACGAAATGACATAAAGACACTCAGGTTATGGCATAAATTAGGTGTTCAGTTAATCTTTAAGTGAACAAATGAAGACAGAAATGAACTGGAAGAAATGTATTGGGGGGGTGCGGGTATTGGCAGGGGCAGCCATCGTCTCTGAGAAAGAAAGTAAGCAGATTCTGCGTTTAAATTCCTGTCTTTTTACAGATTTGCTGAGCCCAATCCTGCTATATAAAAATATTTTCTATCCCGCAGCTATTGGAAGTATCCCAGATCATTAAAATAATAAAAGGAAAAAAGAAATGAGAAGAAAAATTTAATGGCTAGTCATATAGGTGTAAGATGTAGAAGGAGTTGTATTTAAAAATAGAACAGTCACAAATGAAATCCTGGATTTTCTACTTCTCTCCTTTTGCAACACCCCTCCTGGCTATTGCTTATTTAATCTTTATTTGTTAAACTTTGCCCTACATTTGTCTTATGGTCTGGGCTTAACCTGGAGGAAAAAGGAGAGGAAATGATGTCTTTTCTTGAAAAATATTCCTTACTAAACACAGGAACTGCCCCAAATTGCCCGGAAAACAGGGCTCCCCATGAATCCAGGCTCTATTTTTGAAAGTCAAAAGGATTCCAGGCAGGCAGCTTTGGTTTAGATAAGCATCCGGATTTGGGGATGGTTATCTGAAGGCCTCCCTGTCATTACATTTCACAGCAATGAAAGAACATCTACTCTTAGATTCTAAATCAGTGGAGAAGATTCAGTGAATGTCTCAGCTTGTTTTCTTGCCTGTCACTGTACCGTTTCCTAGATTTGCACTTTGCCTGTCCAAGTGTGTGGATATCAGTGTGTGATCAGTACTTCCCATCCTGTTTGTAGATATATTGCTTCCTACCCTCTTAACTGATCCTTAAAATAGAGGTCAGGATGAAATGTGTCCTTGTTGTTTCTTATGAAGGACATTTTAGTGGCCAGAGTTCCAGATGCTGAGGAGCTAAAATAACAAAGAATTAATTGGAAGAGATGGCGAGAAACTTCTTATCATGAGGTATCATTGTGAGACATACATCACTCAAATTGAAGGATAGCTATCAGGAAAAGCTTTCAGGGAATAGGGTAGAGTCAGAATGAATATAGTCAGAATGAATTAGCTACAAAAAGAATACCTTCTGTGGAATTAATTCTAGGTCAGCTGTACCCTACTTCAAAAAGGTTATCAGATACAACTGTGACCACAAAACAGGGCTTTAGGATGGTAGGTAAAATTCTGTTTCTAATCCTGGAGCAGTTACACAGGTACGCTGAGTTAGAGAAAATTCACTGAGTTTATAATATGTACATCTTATGTATGCATGTTATATGTTAATAAAAGTTAAAATCTGTTAACTGGAACCACTATAGGAAATTGTCACTAAACATCTCAAAACAGTGATCCATTTCTTATCCCACTCAACACGTACTCCTCAGTTATGTCCCTAAACATGCCCCCCGCAAACTGGATTTTGGAGTGGCCTCTGGGTGGTGTCCATTCCTAAAATTTTGGCAGCATCTGATGGGAAAAATGGAAGGAAGATGAGTCATGGGGACTTTGTTGGATTTCATTGTTCTTACACACTGAAGAGTTAAGGTAATGACAGAGACATCTTCAGGTATAATGAATATGACAGCAATTCCATATTGTGCTCACTGCAGTGGCTGCTTGCAGTGCTGTTAAGAACTGCCATTATTGCTTATGCTAGAAGTGTGGGAATGTCCCCATTATGTGTGAGCAGAATGTGGAAGGCTATGTAAAAACACATTGCAGGAGATAAGATCTAGAAAGCCTTTTTTTCATTGCTCCTAAAGTCATTTTCCTATCCCATGTATCTCTTGAGATAACTAGTCTGGTGGACTTCTCATTATGGACTATGTCTGCTTTCTTTCAACTGTTGTCTTTCCATTGTCCTGGTAGCCCAGGTCTGTATCTTGCTTCTCCACTGGATTTCTTCGTTCCTCAGGACTCTGATCACCATTCCAGTGCTAGTGTCAAGGCCAGTACAAGATCAGGTGGTTCAAAGCAGAAATTTCTAATTCAGTCTGTAAGTAAGCATCATCAGGGGATCCAAAAACCACTGAAACGCTATGCAAATATGTATATACACACTTGTGCATATTCTTGAAAGCAGGTCTCTAACATCTCTATCATAGCCTTTCAGAGGTCCATAACCCCTTCCCAAAGTTTAAGACTATAAGCGTAGATTCTTTTTGGCACTTGTATGATTTAGACACTTGTATTCTATATCTCCTTTTTAATATTTGCCTTATTAAGCCAATACACTCTTAATAAGGGACAAGTTTTTTTTTTTTTATTCTAATAGGAATATCTACTTCCCTCACTGGTCCAGACCCCTGTTAGGGGCAGGAACAACCAACCCCTACTTGCCATGAGTATTGACAGCTATCAATTTAGGACTGCCTCCTTCTTCTCCAGAGAATTATTCATCTAACTGTGATCTTCTGCTCACAAGATGAGAACAGTCCACATCTAATGACCACGGCCACAGAGTACCAAAGTCTTGCCCCATGCTTAAAGAAGATCCCAAGTCTATGGTGCAGTTCACACTCCAGTGGTCTCTGTGGGATCAGGCTAAAGTTCAACTTCAGTTGAGACCACATCCTTGCTTAGTTCCTCCTTCAGCCCCATTCTGCTTCCTGTATTCCCCTTTTTCTGAGAGCACCTGAATCCCTGTATTAGGCTCTGCTTTTGTAGAACACACTTAAAATAGGAGCTCATGCTCCTAAACACTTAAACTAATTTAATGTGGCTGACTGTCTCGCAGAGATACTGGTCTAATGGGGACCATCGTATGAGACAGTTAACCGCAAATAAGTTCTGTGAATAGAGTGAAAGCTTTCATCATGATACTCCTGAATATTTGTTTGGCCTGTTTATTTGGAAATAGAAATAATATCTTGAACATAAACTGTGGGTGGCAATTGCTATTATGACCAACTCTAAGGATAATTTCACATTTTTAAGTTAACTAGAGGGAGCACCTGGGTGGCTCAGTTGGTTAAGCACTGGACTTCAGCTCAGGTCATGATCTCATAGTTTGTGAGTTCAAGCCCTGCGTTGGGCTCTGCTGACAGCTCAGAGCCTGGAGCCTGCTTCAGATTCAAGTTAACTAGAAATGGAATTATGGTCTATCTACCTTCTGTTTATTATATTTACTACTTTAACTTCTCTTTTCCATTTTCCATTTACGCAAGTATTTCAAGCCATGTTCTTGGATGAGAGTTCAACTTGCAAATATGATAGGCCTATCTTGTTTTTAGAAGATCACCCAAATTTTGAAGGCAGACAAATTATCCTGGCATCTTATTTGGCTCATTTCTTAGATGGGACTAATAGGTGATATACTCCTGATAACCTGTTGATGCGGCATAGGTACTTTGGCTATAATAAAATAACTATAATTTCATGAGTCCTTAAAATATGCCAGGGCCTGTGAATGCATTTTCTCACTTAAGGGTCAAAACATCACTATCAGGGGGTGTCTGGGTGGCTCAGTTGGGTAAGCATCTGACTTTGGCTCAGGTCACAATTTTACGGTTCCTGGGTTCAAGCCCCACATTTGGGCTCCATACTGGTATGAAGCCTGCTTGGGATTCTTGCTCTCTGCTCTCTCTTTCTGCCCCTCCCCCACTCATACTTTATCTCTCTCTCTCAACATAAATGAACTTAGAAAAAACTATCACTACCATGTGAGTACAATTATCTCCATTTTACAAGTGAGAACCTTAGATATGTTAATATTCTCTGCACACAGAGCAAGTGACTGGCAGGAGTAGGATTCAAAAAGAGATGTTGAGTTTTTATTTTTTTGGCAGACTAAAATATAAAATGTATTTAAATTCCTTACAACAAAATGTGGCTTAATATCCCAGTAATACATTTCCTTTTGTTAGTTTTCTTACAAATATGCAGAGGTAATCACCAATAAGTGGTGATATTTAAACACTTAGAAAAAATATTAAATGGTACTCCTGCTTTAGATGATTGTGTATATGCTTCTCATCTGAACTTGGCAGCTACTGAAATTAAATGGTTTTCCAAATGACTGCTTTGTCAATCCATTTTCTTTCAGCTAATTGACAGATTTCTGTCATTGCTGCCTCCCAAGGGGGTCAATTGCACTGACGTGGAGTAGTGACAATCCCATATGGCACTAAAGCTTCCTACAACCATACGTTGCATCTGTTGATGCAACCCTATAAGGGGCCTTTAATTAATTAATTAATTATTAAAATTTTATTTTAATTCCAGTTTAGTTGACATACGGTGTTATATTAGTTTCAGGTATACAGTATAGTGATTCAACGATTCCATATATTTATTACTCAGTGCTCATCATGATAAGAGTACTCTTTAATCCCCATCAGCTATTTCACCCATCCCCCCCTACCAGTTACTTCCTGTCTGGTAACCATCAGTTTGTTCTCTGTAGCTAAAAGTCTTGTTTTTTTGTTTTGTCTCCTTTCGTCCCCTTTGTTCATTGTTTTGTTTCTTAAATTCCAAATATGAGTGAAATCATATGGTATTTGTCTATGACTGGCTTATTTTGCTTAGCATAATACACTAGATCCATCCATGTTGTTGCAAATGGCAAGATTTCATTCTTTTTATGTCTGAGTAATATTTCATTGTATTTATATACACCACATCTTCTTTATCCATTTCCCTATTGATGGATACTTGGGCTGCTTCCATGATTTGGCTATTCTAAGTAACAGTGCAATAAACATAGGGGTGCATTATCCCTTCGAGTTAGTGTTTTTGTATTCTTTGAGCAAATACCCAGTAATGCAATTACTGAATCCCAAGGTAGTTCTATTTTTAACTTTTGGAGGAATCTCCTAACTCTTCTTCACAGTGGCTGCATCTGTTTGCATTCCCACCAACAGTCCAAGAAGGTTCCCTTTTCTCTACATCCTCACAAAATACTTGTTTCCTGTGTTGTTGATGTTAGCCATTCTCACAGGTCTCAGGTGATAGCTCATGGTGGTTTTGATTTGCATTTCCCTGACGCTGAGTGATGTTGAGCATCTTTTCGTGTGTCTGTTGGCCACCTGGACGTCTTCTTTGGAGAAATGTCTGTTCATCTTTTCTGTATAAGGGGCCTTTTAGAAAACGTTGAGTAGGGATCCTTTCCTACCAGGAGGGGTGCACGAGGATACAAGCATGGCATTGTGGAGGCATATTATTGGTCTCCACTCAAATTAGCTTCGTAACAACCCTGGGCCTCAGTTTATTCATCTGAAAAACAGAGGACTGCTTTACTGTCTTCTTTCAAGCTGTGGCATTCTGAGTCCACGTGGGCTCTGTCAGTGCAATGAAATCAGCACTCTATTAACCTTAGAAACAGAGAACACCCCAATTCTGGTCAACACAGGAGGCAGGAGCAATCACATCGAGTAAGAGATCTTGATTTTTAAACATTTGCTCTTAACAAACTATATTTTATTTCCAGGATCTGGGTATTATGCTTCTGCCACTCATTTGATAAGAGCCAAGAAGAAAGGGGTTCTGTCTAAAAGTAAAAGTAAGAGGCAGCAGGGTGTAGAAGTGTGGTATGGAAGTCTGTAAGGCTATTAATACTGGAAGTTTTATTTCATGATTGAGCACAAATCAAGTTTGGGGATTTCTGATCAATGTAAGTGGGGGACATTCGAGCTTCAGGGAGTCGCCGAGTTTAAGAAGTCTGAGAGTGACTCCTTTTTTAGTCTTTCCTCCAATTTGCCTGCCCTTTCCTGCCCGCTTGTTCTGAGACTGAGATGCAGGGAAAATAGCTTCCCTTTCAATCCCGGCTGTCATGTCACAGATGCTGTATATGAAGTTGGCTATCCGATAAAGTTGGGTGTTCTTCAAATCACTAGCTTCTTTTTAAAAAAATTCCCTAGGGTTCCAACTGTTGTTAAAAAGCAGGAAGTATTAACTACACTTTTAATAAAAATAGGTGAGCAGAACAAAACTTAATTTCGATTTCTTGAACTATGTTCAGTAACATGAACTTATTTGACTTCAACTAACCAGAAACATGTTTTTGTGCAGTTTTTGGTAAAATATGTAATGTAATGGGATGCTATTTCTTCCAATTTTCATTTGCTGATGCCTAGGATTTTCTGATGTATATCATACATAGATAAGTTGGATCTCATCATATTTAAAACTTCCCTCTTCAAAGAATTGAGAGACAAGCTAGAAACAGGGAGAAACTATTTGCAAACCACATGTTTGACAAAGGACTAGTAAGGAGGATATATAAAGAACTCTTAAAGCTCAATATTATTTATATATCTATTTATTTTTATACTTTATTGTCAAGTTTGTTTCCACATAACATCCAGTGCTCATCCCCACAAGTGCCCTCCTCCATGCTCATCACCCCCTTCCCCACTCCCACTTCCTCATCAGCCCTCAGTTTGTTCTCAGTATTCAAGAGACTCTCATGATTTGCCTCCCTCCCTCTCCCCAACTATTTTCCCCCTTACCCTCACTCACAGTCCTCTGTTAAGTTTCTCCTGTTCCACTTATGAGTGAAAACATATGGTATCTGTCCTTCTCTGCCTGACTTATCTCACTTAGCATGACATCCTCGAGTTCCATCCACGTTGCTACAAATGGCCAGATTTCATTCTTTCTCATTGCCATGTAGTATTCCATTCTATATATAAACCACATCTTCTTGATCCTTTCATCGGTTGAGGGACATTTAGGCTCTTTCCATGATTTGGCTATTGTTGAAGTGCAGCTATGAACATTGGGGTACATGTGCCCCTATGCATCAGCACTCCTGTGTCCCTTGGGTAGACTCCCAGCAGTGCTATTGTTGGATCATAGGGGAGTTCTATTGTTAATTTTTTGAGGAACCTCCACACTGTTTTCCAGAGCGGCTGCACCAGTTTACATTCCCACCAAGAGTGTAGGAGGGTGCCCGTTTCTCCACATCCTCGCCAACATCTATAGTCTCTTGATTTGTTCATTTTAGCCACTCTGACTGGCGTGAGGTGGTATCTCAGTGTGGTTTTGATTTGTATTTCCCTGATGATGAGTGACGTTGAGCATCGTTTCATGTGTCTGTTGACCAACAGAATGTCCTCTTTGCAGAAGTGTCCATGTCATCTCCTCATCTCTTCACTGGATTGTTTGTTTATCGGGTGTGGAGTTTGGTGAGATCCTTACAGATTTTGGATACTAGCCCTTTATCCGATATGTCATTTGCAACTATCTTTTCCCATACCATCTGTTGCCTATTAGTTTTATTGGTTGCTTCCTTTGCAGTGCAGAAGCTTTTTATCTTGATGAGGTTCCAATAGTTCATTTTTACTCTTGATTCCCTTGCCTTTGGAGATGTGTTGAGAGAGAAATTGCTGTAGCTGAGGTTGAGAAGGTTGCTTCCTGCTTTCTCCTCTAGGGTTTTGAAGGTTTCCTGTCTCATATTCAGCTCCTTTATCCATTTTGAGTTTATTTTTGTGTATGGTGTACGAAAGTGGTCTAGTGTCATTCTTCTGCATGTTGCTGTCCAGTTCTCCCAGCACCATCTTTTAAAGAGGCTGTCTTTTTTCCACTGGGTACTCTTTCCTCCTTTGTCGAAGATTAATTGGCCGTACATTTGTGGGTCCAATTCTGGGTTCTCTATTCTATTCCATTGGTCTGTGTGTCTGTTTTTGTGCCAATAGTATACTGTCTTGATGATTACAGCTTTGTAGTAGAGGCCAAAGTCTGGGATTGTGATGCCTCCCGTTTTGGTTTTCATCTTCAATATTACATTGGCTATTTGGGGTCTTTTGTGGTTCCATACAAATTTTAGAATGGTTTGTTCTAGCTTTGAGAAGAATGCTGGTGCAATTTTGATTGGGATTGCATTGAATGTGTAGATTGCTTTGGGTAGTATTGACATTTTAACAATATTTATTCTTCCGATCCATGAGCATGGAATGCTTTTCCAATTCTTTGTGTCTTCTTCAATTTCCTTCATACGCTTTCTGTAGTTTTCAGCATACAGATCTTTTACGTCTTTGGTTAGGTTTATTCCTAGGCATTTAATGGTCTTTGGTGCAATTGTGAATGGGATCGGTTTCTTGATTTCTCCTTCTGTTGTTTCATTATTGGTGTATAAAAATGCAACCGATTTCTGTACGTTGATTTTGTACCCTGCGACTTTGTGGAATTCCTGGGTCAGTTCTAGTAGACTTCTGGTGGAGTCTGTCAGGTTTTCCATGTAGAGTATCATGTCATCTGCGAAAAGTGAAAGTTTGATTTCATCTTTGCCAATTTTTATGCCTTCGATTTCCTTTTGTTGTCTGATTGCTGATGCTAGGACTTCCAGCACT